>CM076572.1:1444047403-1444691025 GCA_034641835.2 Pinus albicaulis | reverse complement strand
GAGATCAGGAAGTTGTTTGAGGCTGGATCTACCTTGGTGACTCCATTCAAAATTCATATGATCAAAGGTGGCTTCGAGAAGGAGATATACGAGGAGTCATCCTGACCCAGATCCACCTACCATTGTGGACAATCCAAACACCATTTCCAGAGGCAGTCAAGGCATTTCTACAATATCAGGTACTCCATTACATACAAAATCCTTGTTCTCTGAAGTTTTAAGAAGTCCTGAAGATAAAAGATTTGATGATAAAATTCAGGAAGTCTTGTTTAGGTCTGAAAGTGAAAGAGAATTAATTGAAATTGTCTTAGACCTACATAGGAAAGGTATTTATACCTCAGCCTTAGTGACACAAAAAGATAAAGAAGAGTTTTGGGAAGCAATCACTTCTAAGTTGCTATTAGAAAGAGAGTCTTTGAATAGGTTGAAGGATTTTGACCCTTTTGAAATTTTGTTAAGAAGTAAAACTGGTTTTCCTCTTCTTGATTGGAGTTAAATTGTCAATGGACAACAAAGACCAAACAACCCTCCTCCTAACATTTCCTCTTCCTCTATTGTTGTTCTCCCTAAAAATACCATAGTCACATTCATCATGGTAGGAAATGTGTGTCCTCCACCTGCTGCACCTGCTAGGTATGCCCCTCTTGTTCTTCTAGCTGTTCTACATTCCCTTCCTAGCAAATAATTTGCTAGAATCAAAACTTGGCGAAGTGATGAAGAGATTACAACTGAAGAGCATGTAGACCAGTTTAATGACTTTATAGACATGGAGGAGGTTGACCATGAGGATGTTAAGATGAGATTGTTTGCTCATATCTTTACTAGTGAAGTTAGGAAGTGGTTCAAAGCCCTTACTGCAGGAAGTATTCATAATTGGAATGAACTTGAAGATAGATTTTTGAGGAAATGGGGAAATAGAACCAACCCTATACAAGCCCTCACTGATTACAATAGTTTGAGAAGAGCTGTTGATGAAATTGTGCAAAAATTTTCAAAAAGATTTAACAAAGTTTATGATTCTATCCCTACCCATTTAAAACCTCCACAAGCCTTAGCTAAAATGAGACATGCTAAAGCTTTTTATTATGAATTTTATATACTACTGAGAGAGAGAGAATGCCCTTCACTTGTTGAAATGCAGAAGGATGCAGTGAAGGTGGAGGTCAATATGATAGCAACAAAAAAGTCCAAGATGGGTAAGACTACGTTGAAAGAAGAAGATAAGGCTTCCACCTCTGATGAAAAATTTGATTCCATGACGAAGACAATGGAAAAATTGATGGATAGGCTTGCCCTCGGGAATGCCTTTGCTCCTCTTGCACAACATGAGCCTCAGTTTAGAAATCCTCAATTCAGAAGATCTCAAAACCAGCAAAGGCCAAGGGAAAACATCAATCTGCAGCTCGACTCTCGAGTGAGACCTCCTTTTCAGCAAAACTTAGTTGATGAAGATGATTAACATGAAATTCCATAAGATTACATTCATTGTCTAGATGAAGACATGCCTAGAATATTCTTGACTAATGAGGAACATGATGAATCAGACCATGAAGTAAACAAGGGTGAGGAACCATCTGATTATTTTAAGGGATATCAACATGCAATCTTTGAGACGCAGAAACAATACAACCTTAGAAACAGAAATGTGCCAATTACTGTAAATAAAACACAACCTAAGAAAGATGTCCCTAAAGCTGCTGAGGTTAAGAAAGATACACCCTATCAAAGAAACTGAAAAATTTGCTTCTGTTTTCAGTTTGGAGAGTGGAATTTCTAAGATCAAAATACCAGTACCTTTTGGAGAAATTCTTAAGGTAAATGAATACAGAAGTAAGATTGTGAAAATTTTGAATTCACGACCAGGAGCTGCTGATATCTTAAATATTCAAGAAGATCATCCAAAAATATATGTGGGTCCAAGATTAGAATATAAACAGAATGAGGAGGTACCTCCTTTTTATATTAGCCTTAGCATTCATGACATGACATTGCATAATGCCATGTTGGATTCAGGAGCCTCTCACAATATTATGCCCAAAGTAATCATGGAGAGGATGGAGTTAAAAATTACTAAACCATATAAGGATTTATTTTCCTTTGATTCAAAAAGTGTTTTGTGCATTGGTTTAATTAAACATGTTGTTGTTGGTCTTACACAAGTCCCTGCCAAGACAGTGGTCATGGAAATTGTGGTAGTTGACATTCCACCAAATTTTGGCATGTTATTATCAAGATCAAGGGCAGCAAAAATCAAAGGTACAACGCAAATGGACCTAACTTATGCCACCATTATTGTTTTTGGTGAGCAAAAGAGACTTTATAGAGAAACAAGAATAGCTTACATCGTGAGTAGTAAAGATAAACCTCATAACTTTCCAATTTATGCTCTTGATACTAAACTTGGATCTGCTATTCTTTTCAATGAGTTGACCGATGAAGCAGAGGATGAAAAGAAGGCAGAAAATCAACAATCTGTAATCCAGCAAACAAAAAATCAGGAAGCAGAAGATTAGAAAATCACTGAGGATAAGGCGGAAGGTTGGTGGTTGTTGCACTTTGATGGATTAGCAGGAAGAGAGGGGGTGTTGATCATAATCAGCTATCTATAAAAATTTTACAAGCAATCTGGCTTAAACCTCTCAAATCCCCTCTTTCAGCCTTAAAGGAGTCATTTTTACGCCTATCGTTGCCTTTCCCGCCCCCAAATTACATTATTAAAGGCCACAGATCGTAAATCCGAAAATCTATCAGGCCTAGCCCCTTCGGCCAAGCCTCTACTCCTTTCCTCCACGTGACTGAAATCTAGAACCGAGTACTAGCTCTATAAGCGCTTATCAAATGAATATCGAGTACATTTTGAGCCGTCGATCTGTACAAGATCGAACGGCGTTTGTTCATCTCCGTCTTGCCCGTAGACTACCCGACTACCGTCTGATCAGACCGCGAAATCAACGGTCCGCAACCTGTATGTCCTGGTGGTCCCCACGCCCGAACACTGTTCAAAACCCGCCAGTTTTCATCGCACCGCCTTTCGGAGGTGGGCGATATTTCTCAAATCGAAGCAATTCCATACATCGCTTGCCGCGTGTCTCCGCGTACGGCTCCAAAACTGCTCTCCATCGCGCATTATTGTTTGGTCACAGTCACAGCGCAATATCCATGACAGCCGTCCGATCTAGGGGTCTTCATCCAATGGCCATCGCGCTCCGAAGCTGCATGAGGTTTAACCATAGGCAAATCACACCCTTGGCCCACTGTCCATCGCCCCTGACGCTCTTTCAACCGTCGATCTCCTCCTGAGATCGGACGGTCAAGATTTGATCACATGTCCGTCATTGACCTCGTACCACCACGTCATCCTTTCCACATAGTCTTTCGTACGTCCATCCGTCACCGTTCCACATGTTTGTCATATTTCTCCTCCGTCGTTTATACATCGCATCCATTTATCAAATCGTAATGTTTTAAGTTAAAAACGTTTTCACTGCGTTTTTCACTGCCACCTTGCATTACACCACCATACCTCTAGTCTGCACGACCATTTTCATTAACCCCGCCACATCCTCCATACTCATAACTTGGATTTCTTAACATGTTTTCGAGTTTTGCAGGGTTGTTTGGTGATGAAAACCGTTATGATTCACAGCCTCCATTATAGAAGAAGAGATCACAGAAAGGACCATTTTGCAGAGGCAAAATTTATGAAGAAAGTCCCTGGAAGGCAAATCGATAAGACTTCCATTAAAGAAGCGGGGTTAAAATCTGTCAAACCCTGTAGGGACATTCAAGGCGCCGATTTCGCAGATGAAGATATTAATGGAGCAGCAGAGAAAGATCAGTGGATGATTAAGGAATTCAACGATCAGCATTGAAGGTTTCAGGCCTTAATTCAAGGTTAAAAGACAGAGGGTACCATGCACAGGAAACAATATCCTCCAGGTTTCATTTCAGCAGGATTTTTCTTTCAGGAAAGGACAGAATGTTCAATGGTTTTACCTCTATACCATGTTCCTGAAGAGTCTTCCACCCAGTGTATTTATTTCAAAAAGTAGGCTACAGAGAACGTACAGCAACACAAAGTCATCAAGCAGTATGGGCATACACGTTTCCGCCATCTTGTCTTTATGAAGCAAATTGATGGTTCATCACCTACTTCATTTATTAAGTTTTCTTTTTCTCTACAAAACCCCCGAAGAACAGATAATTGAGGGTTCCATATTTTATCAGAAAATCATGCAGTGAAAGGCTTTTTGTATACATTTTGTTGAACTTTTGTATGAAGGCTCAGAGCCCATAGGGTCTCAGTGAGGAGGAGTTCCATCTGTTAAAGATGATTCTGGTCTTTGGTATTTCACAGTTTGTAACTTTCTCTTATGTGTTATTTTAATATATCATTTTCATTTCATCCATCTTTCCTGTATCATGTTTTGGAATGCGAGTGGCTCATTAATTCTTGGTATGGATTTATCCTAGTTGATACCCACACTTGGATTAGTCAAGCGCTTTAAATATGGCTTATGCATGATATTTTGTTCCATTATTCATCTAAACCATGTTTCTACTATATTAGTTTCTTTGGGAGGGTGTTTTTAAAACACTACTGTTATGTATGGATTCTTAGATTGGTAAGCCCATGCATGGTGGTATTGTGTATCTGGATATCAACTCAATGTTAACTAATATCTCCTCTACAATTCATTCACTACATACACCTTCTGATAACTTATTTCTGTGAAGTATTTATGAATCGGCCCGCTTTGTAGTAAGCTGTCTCTGAATTGTCTGTTGCTTTTATATTGGAGTTTTGCATGTTGCCTCTGCAATATCCCCGTCTCTGTGTCAGTTTCTGAAGGTCTTGGTACCATTCAGATTAATTTTCCTTGTTTTACAAGAGATAGCATGAGAGATTTTTATTGATAACTTCCTATGTTATACCGTATGCTCCTTGCTAAGATAAGATGTCCTAGGCACTGGTCTATCACAACTCTATGTTATCTCTAGGAGCGACAACATCTTTCTGGTGCCGTTGCCGGGGATCGAAGTTGAGAAAGTATAAATCCTTTGGCCTCGACAAAATCTAATTCACTCTTCAAGTAGGTTAGTATGGAGAGTTGAGAGTTGTAGACCCCTCACCTTGGCAACTCCACATTTGTTATTTGATAAATCTTTTTGCAGTCCTGGCTCCTCGTAAGCCACACCTGAGGTCAGATACGTCTAAGCCAAAGACACCTTCAGTATCTGACCCTTAAAAGATCATACATAGAAGAAATTGGAGGGAAATAAAATCAGTCCATTCTGAGATTCCCGAATTCTCTCAACAAGACTTTCCGTCCTCCTCCTCTCAAGATTCTCAATTGCGAATTCCCGACTCCACTGTCGGAGATACTGATTACTATTCAGATATTCCACCCCGAGGAGGTGTCCAATTTAAAAACAGTCTTCATCCTACTCCTGAGGTCGAAGAGGTCAAGGAAGTCACCGAAGTATCTGCTGTTAACAGACCTTTGTTCCCCTCAACCCCTCAAGCTGCAGTTGAGTATATTCCTATTATTATTCATACTCCACTTCCACCTCCTCCTCCTCCTCTTACTCATCGAACTATTGCACTACCTCCACCCCCTCCAATGGCAAATGTTCCAGGCTTCTTGCTAAATAAATATGCTCCTATGGCATTACCTCAAGTGTTGAATGATATGCCCCAAGATTATCTGAAGATCTTTCCTAGATTCAATGGGGAAAATGAGATTGATGCTCAAAAACATCTTGAGAATTTCTACTCTTTTGCAGAGAACTTTAATGTTGAACATTTAGATGTGGTCTTAAGGCTTTTTGTCCAGTCTCTTGATGGTGAAGCTCGAAAATGGTTTAAGACATTGGCTGGCCGTTCTATTACCACTTGGGATAACATGGAAGACACTTTTCTCAGGAAATGGGGAGAATAAAGATCATGGAAATTGTCTCATTGAGTTCAATACACTAAAGAAAAGACATAATGAAGGGGTATCATAATTTATCAAGAGATTTAATAAATTGCATCTGAGTCTCCCTGCTGATATGAAACCTCATCAAACTGCTGCTAAAGTCGTTTTTGTAGCAGCCTTTGATTCAGAATTTGGTTTCTCCCTCAGAGAAAGAAAGCCTGCTACTCTGGATGATGCTCATGCAGATGCACTAGAGTTGGAAGCAAACTTTGCCTCCACTGGTAAATCAAAAGGAAGATCTGAACAAGATACTGGAAGAAGAGGTAAAGAGGAGGTGTCTACCTCCTACCAAGACAGAGACTCAGCAAATGACAGAATCGAAGAGATGACCAAAATGTTTAAAAACCATTCTAGTAAAATGGTCAAGCTTGAATTGGAGACCAATAATTTGTTGAAAATGCAGCAAGATGATGGAGCTTAGTGAAATGAAGTCGCCTTCACTAAGTGGGCCCGCGGGCAAATTCTGGCGCAAAGTCTATTTTTAGACATATGGAGCATGGTCAATGGATTCTGATATATTATTCTTGGGGTATTGGTCATGTTGGTAAAAATAGATGGACCTCTATTTTTTGGACCTATAGGTCGAAGTCTATTTTTAGACTGCCTATCCTAAAAATAGGGAAGTCAAATATTATTTACCCTTAATAATAGTTGGACTATAAACTTCAGTTTACTCTCTTGGAGCACTTCAGTTCGAGCCTTGGAAGTGGCTCATGCATCTGACAGAGGAATTACGCTATTGTTGGTTAAGTTTTTCCAGAGTGGCGAGAGGTTTGGTGGAGTTAATGGAACAACTAATTAGATTGACATTAGTTTGTTGTGGAAGCTGGTTTCAGGGTCGTGAGTGTTAGAATCAACTAGTAATGAGTGGAGTGAATTAAATATTATTTAATTCATTAATTAGTAACTCATTTTTCAACTCAAGAACACATCAGTTCACTACAGTGCATGGACAGTTCAGTGGAGACCAGTGAAAGAGGTAGATGAAAGGGTGGAGTTAGCTATCAGTGGCGACATCAGTTGTGCATGAGATTTGCACCACACTTGGAGGAATTTCCCATGATGATTGCGCTGTCAAGCCAAGGAGATTCGAACCTTGGATCACTATATAGAAAGGCCATGATTGCGCAATAGAGGCAAGGCAAATAGTGGTGAGTTTTGAACCAGTAACCTGTTCAAAACCAAGCTAGTTTGTGTGTAACTTTATGAGAAAGTACTGAGTACTTGTGAGGAGTATTGTACTGAGTTTGTTACATGATTTCTCCATTATAATATACACAATAGCTGCGGGGTTTTCGGCTATAAGCTTTCCCCATACATACTGTGTTAATGTGTATGATGAATTGATGTGCTATCGCTTGTTTTATTTCCGCATGTGTGATGATCTGAGTGGAAGAGATTATGTGTTGCATATAAATTCGAATTGTATGTGATCAGGATAGTCTAGGTGGATAATTAATCATTATTCAGCAAATTTCTACATAATTCGGCTCCCAGCTTTACAATGCGCCAGCAGAGAATCTGATCCATAGTGCTAAAGGCTCCACCTCGCAAAATATTACGAGGAAGAAAAGAACTATATTAGGTACCACCCATTGTACCTAGAGGTCATTGAATGATTCTCAGAAGACACTGCCTATGGGCCCAGAAGATGAAAATCTGTATTTTCTTGAAATAGTGATGGAGAATAATACCCTTACAAAGAAATGATGGCGAGTGTTCTGTTAAGAAGAACTAGAGAGACACAAAAGAAACGAGAAATTAGTCATTATTGCAAACAATTTGATGTTAATAAACACATTCAGTAAAAGATAGTCAATTTTTACAGGAAAGGACTGCATAGTGGTAAAGAGAAGAGGAAGGCTACCCCAGGAAAGGAGGCACACAACAAGGAAAGGAATCAACGAGGGCGAAAGTCACGAATGGGTAAGATTATAAACAAACCTTTGCAGTCTAATGATCAAATTCCTTCCTCTTCCAAAGTAGTCATTCTTCCTAATACCAAGTCTGTGTCGAAAGAGGTCAAACCCCCAGCTGAAAATAAAGAGCCAAAAGAGGTTGTAGTAGAAAAATCTTCTCCTGTTTTCAGTCTGCAGAAGGGACTTGAGAAATTCAAAATCCCAGTCCCCTTGACTGAACTATTAAAGCAGCCTGCATATCAATCTCAGGTCACCTCTTTCATGCTCCCTCCAGAAGCTATACTCACTCCAGATAGTCTCAACCTTCAAGAAGAAAGACCCATGGTTGTCTTTGGTCCACATGTTGAGGAATTAGATGCTTCTACTCCTCCATTCTATGTGTCTCTAGTAATTCATGACCTACTATTACATAACTGTATGTTAGATTCTAGAACTTCCCATAATCTATTACCTTTATCAGTCATGGAACAACTAGGATTACAAATCACCCCTCCATATAAAGATCTCTATTCGTTTGATTCCAAAAGAGTTAAATGCTTGGGGATGATCAAGGATTTGGTGGTCAATCTGGCCCAAATCCCAGCAAAAAGTGTGGTAATGGACATAGTGGTGGCCGACATCCCAGCTCGTTTTGGCATGTTATTGTCAAGGTCCTGGGGAACAAAAATTGGTGGGTCAATTAAGTTGGATTTAACATATGCCACTATCCTAGTTTTTGGTGGCCAAGAGAGAAGGTTGTACAGGGAGACTAGATTTGTCAAGATGGTGACTAAGGTTGACAACTCAGTAAATTCACCAGTCTACAGTAAGGAAGGAGATTTTTCATGCTTGATGCTGGAAGAAGATCAAGATTATGCTCATGAACCATCCTTCTGTCAGATCAAGACTGAACAGCTCGCAGAGAGCCGTGAAGCAGGGATCTGGATAATTCATTTTGATGGAGCAAATTCAAAAGAAGGTAATGGAGCTGGAATATTATTGATTTCTCCTACAGGAAGGTGGATTCCCTTGTCCTTCAAGCTAGAATATGAAGCCACTAATAATGTGATTGAATATGAAGCACTTCTGTTAGGATTGCAGACAACCAGGAATATGAACATACAAAGCTTAAAAGTTATGGGAGATTCATAACTGGTGGTCAGACAAGTCAGGAATCAGTGTCAGACCAAATATCCTAGGCTAAGGGCTTATAGGAATGAAGTTTGGGACATGGTAGAAAATTTCTTCTTGGCATTCAATATCCATTTCATGCCCCGAGAGCAGAATAGGATGGTTGATTCCCTTGTTGTAGCTGCTAGTACATTTCGACCACCTCAGAACCCTCGTTTAAGATACGAAGTCGAGGTGCATTATTGACCATCAATCCCAGATAACATCAAACACTGGTAGGTATTTGAAGATGAAGAACAGATGAAGAGATTCCTGAAAACAATGGGAGAGTTCTCCAATATTGAGATTGATGCTGATGGAGAAGAGGTTGAGTCTGAAGATACTTCAGAAAGAAATTGGGAGGAGAAAGTGGCAGGTAATAAGGTGTTGCAGTTAAAAGGAAATATTATACCTAGAGGGCTGGTGCCTCTAGAAAGATTATTTGACAAGAATGATGTCCCACTGTAGCCAAGCAAAGTGGTAGAAGAAAATCAGGTAGAGGACCTGAACCTTGGTACTGAGGCTGACCCCAAAATTGTAAAACTGTCTAGGAAGATCCCTAGAGAATATAAAAAGCTATATCAGAAATTATTTCAGTCTTACAAAGATGTGTTTGCATGGTCCTAGCAGGATTTGAAAACCTTTGATATCAGTATTATGCAGCACAAAATTCCACTAAAGGGAGATGCAAAGCCCCATAAACAGAAGCTTAGGCAAATCAATCCCTTGCTGCTGCCTTCTATTGAGAAGGAAATCAAGAAGTTGTTAAAAGCCAAAATAATTGTACCACTGAGGTACTCTGAATGGGTGGCAAACCTTGTCCCTGTATGAAAGAAGAATGGAGAAATAAGGCTGTGTGTGGATTTTAGAAATTTAAACAGAGCATCCTTAAAGGATAACTATCCACTACCTAAGATGGACCACATCTTGCAAAAAGTGGTTGGAGCTTCTAGGTTGTCAATGATGGATGGATTCTCTGGTTATAACCAGGTGGTTGTACTTCCAGAGGATCAAAATAAGACTGTTTTCACCACAGCATGGGGGACATTTATGTATGCCAGGATGCCTTTTGGATTGATTAATGCAGGGGCCACTTTTCAGAGGGCAATGGACATTGATTTTGTAGAGGAGCAGGATAAATTCTTGGTGGTCTACCTCGATGATATCACTGTATTTTCCAAGAATGATATTGAGCACATTGAACATCTGCGTAGAACTTTTGAAAAGAGCAGAAGGTATGGTCTTTCCCTTAATCCTCAAAAATCTTTATTTGCTTTAGAAGAGGGCAAACTTTTGGGACACATTGTGACTAAAGACGGGGTGAAGATAGATCCTAAGAGGGTAGAGGTTATAAATGGTATTGCTTTTCCCATAAATAAGAAAGAGGTACAGGTATTCCTAGGGCGCATCAATTTCCTAAGAAGGTTTATTCCTAACTATGCTGAAAAAGTTAGGCATATAACTGACATGTTGAAGAAAGATAATGAAGTTAAATGGCCCCATGAATCACGAGAGGCATTTACCAGAATAAAAAAATGCTTTTGCAGAAGCCCCTGTGTTAGCTGGGCCAGATTATGATAAACCCTTCATGATCTTTTCTTTTGCATCACCTCATACAATAGCAGGAGTTTTATTGCAAAAAAATGAGGAGGGGTATGAACAACCCATAGCTTTCTTCAGTCAGGTGCTCCGAGATGCAGAATTAAAGTACAACATATTGGAAAAGCAAGCATACGCCCTAGTGAAATCCCTCAAAGCATTCCGCGTATATATCTTACAGTCACATATCACTGCATTTGTGCCTGCAGCTGCTGTAAAAGATATCCTTATTTAGGGGGATAGTGAAGGAAAAAGGGGGAAGTGGATTGCCAAAATACAGGAGTATGACTTAGACATTCGCCCTAGTAAGCTGATCAAAGGACAGGGGCTTGCCAAAATATTGTCTGAGTCAAACTATCAAGCTTTGGGTATCAACCTGTCCATTATAGCAGGTGAGGAATCTAAAGAGAAAGAAGAACGACGGGGAATTGGAGTAGCTACTCCAGAAACGCATATAAAGTACCTCACAAGTCAGTGGTACAAAGAGATAGTAGAATATATCCTCACACTCAGCTGCCCACCAAGTTGTGATAAAGCTAAATACATAACACTAAGATTAAAATCACAGAAGTATATAGTCGCCAATGGCCGGCTATACTGGCGATATCCCTCAGGTATCCTACTCATGTGCCTCACAGAGGATGAGGTAGAGAGTATTATAGTAGAACTTCATGAAGGAATCTAGGGGGGTCACTACAACTGGAGGGCCACTACTCACAAAATCCTGAAGGCTGGTTTTTATTGGCCCAAGCTTTTTGGAGATGTTTTTGCCAGAGTTAGAGCATGTGAGAAGTGTCAGAAATTTGATGAAAGGCAGAAGTTGGCACCTTTGCCCATGATTCCTGTGCACGTGGATGAACCATTCAAACAATGGGGAATTGATTTTATAGGTGAAATACATCCTCCATCAAGTGGTCAGCATAAATGGATATTAACTGCCACTGATTATTTCACTAAATGGGTGGAAGCCATACCTGCAAGGAATGCTACTGATGCTGTGATAATAAAGTTCATGGAAGAAAACATCATATCCAGGTTTGGTTGTCCTGCCATAATAGTGACTGATAATGCACAGGCTTTCAAGTCTGCAAAATTTGTGAGCTTCTGCCAGCAATATAATATCACACTAAGTCACTCTACAGCCTATTATCCACAGGGAAATGGCTTGGCAGAGTCTTCCAATAAAACCCTGGTGAGGGCATTGAAGAAGGCTATAAATGAAAACCATAAAAATTGGGATTCCCAATTAAATTTTTTTCTGTAGGCCAATAGAATTACCAGTAAGAGAGCAACTGGAAAATCCCCATGTGAATTGGTATATGGGAGGGCAACAGTATTTCCTATTCAATTATCCCTACCAGTAGCTCGATTCATGCAGGAAAGTCAGGAAGAGCCTGATGATATGACCAGGCGAATAAATCAGCTAGTGGAATTAGAAGAAACACGCAATCAGGTAAATCAAAGGCTGACAAAGTATCAGGAGAAGATGAAATACCTTTTTGATCAGCATGCTAAAGGCAGAATCTGCAGATTGGTGATCTGGTGCTCAGGTGGGACATACGGAGAGCTGAAAAAGGAAAACATGACAAATTCGATCCACTTTGGTTCGGTCCTTTCAAGATTATGGAGCTAGGAGGTAACAATACTTTCAAGTTGGAAAATTTACAGGGTGACTTGCTTGATGCCCCTGTGAATGCTCAGTTTCTTAAACCCTACTTCAAGTTCTGATGCAGGCTGAGATAGCCTGATGTATCATACTGTATATTAGTGTATGTTTCCATCTATGTTGAATAATGTGGGTGTTGTGATGAATTATGAAAAGTAAGTCGAGATGCTGAAGAGAAGAGTCCGCATAGAACATGATCAAGAGGTCTGCGAAGTTCTCGACACGTCCAAGGATGAATGTGTTGTCCCCAGATGGAGCCGATGTTGATCATAATTAGCTATCTGTAAAAATTTTACAAGCAATCTCGCTTAAACCTCTCAAATCCCCTCTTTCAGCCTTAAAGGAGTCATTTTTATGCCTATCGTTGCCTTTCTCGCCCCCAAATTACATTATAAAAGGCCACATATCGTAAATCTGAAAATCTATCAGGCCTAGCCCCTTCGGCCAAGCCTCTGCTCCTTTCCTCCACGTGACCGAAAGCCAGAACCGAGTACTAGCTTTATAAGCGCTTATCAAATGAATATCGGGTACATTTTGAGCCGTCGATCTGTACAAGATCGGACGGTGTTTGTTCATCTTCGTTGTGCCCGTAGACCGCCCGATTATCGTCCGATCAGACTGCGAAATCAACGGTCCACAGCCTGTATGTCCTGGTGGTCCCCGCGCCCGAACACTGTTCAAAACCCCGCCGGTTTTCATCACACTGCCTTTCGGAGGTGGGCGGTATTTCTCAAATCAGAGTGATTCCATACATCGCTTGTCGTGTGTCTCCACGTACGGCTCCAAAACCGCTCTCCATCGCGCATTATTGTTCGGTCAAAGTCACGGCGCGATATCCATGACAGCTGTCCGATCTGGGGGTCTTCATCCAATGGCCATCGCGCTTAAAAGCTGCATGAGGTTTAACCATAGGCAAATCACACCCCTGGCCCACTGTCCATCACCCCCGATGCTCTTTAAACCATCGATCTCCTCCTGAGATCGGACGGTCAAGATTTGATCACACGTTCGTCATTTACCTCGTACCACCACGTCATCCTTTCCACATAGTCTTTCGTACATCCACCCGTCACCGTTCCATGTGTTTGTCATATTTCTCCTCCGTCGTTTATAGATCGCATCCATTTATCAAATCGTAATGTTTTCGTTTAAAAAACTGCCACCGCGTTTTTCACCGCCACCCCCGCACATTATTCCACCATTCCGCCGTCCAGACGCATCATTTTCTATTAACCCTGTTTCACATCCTCCCATACTCACAGCCGGGATTTCTTACGATGTTTTCGGTTTTGCAGGTTGTTCAATGTTGGAAACCGCGCATCCGTGCTGTGCCCCATTATAGAAGCAGCAGAACACAGAAAGGACCATTTTGCAGATAAAATTTATGAAGAAATTCCCCTGGAAGGCAAACTCGATAAGACTTCCATTAAAGAAGCGGGGTTGAAATCGTCCAACCCTGAGGGGACATTCGGCAAGCGCCGATTTCGTTAGACAGAAGATATTAATGGAGTAGCAGTAGAAAGATCCGTGATGATACAGTCTCGAACAACCGCATTGCTGCCTGTGCCTTGACCACAAGCATGCAGGTGCTCATGCACAAACAATATTCCAAAGTTTCAGAGCCTCAAAGAGATTTTTCTTTAGAAAGGACAAAAATGTTCATATGGTTTTTACCTCTATACCTCGGTTCCCGAAGAGTCTTCCACCCAGTGGTCATTTGTAGCAGTTACAGAGAACGTATATAAACAATGTCACCATAGTACAAGCATACATTTCTCACATTTGCTCTTTATGAAGCAATGATATTCATCACCTACTATTGATGTTTTTTTTCTACAAAACCCCCGAAGAACAAGACAATTGAGGTTCCATTTTATCGTAAAATCAGTGCTGAAAGGCTTTTTGTATACATTCGTTGAACTTTTGTAGCGAAGGTCTTTAGGTCCATAGGGTCTCGTGAGGAGGAGTTCTGATTCCAGGAAGCGGATTATGGGCTCCTTGGTATTTGCTAGTTTGTAACTTTCTCTTCTTATGTGTTATTTTAATATATCATTTCATTTCATCCATCTTCCCCGTATCAAGGTTTTTGGAATGCAGTGGCTCACTAATTCTTGGGTATGGATTTATCCTAGTTGATACCCACACTTGGATTAGTCAAGCGCTTAAATATGGCTCATGCATGACATTCTGTCTTCATTCATTCAAACCATGTTTCGTTTATATTGTTTCTTTGGAGGGTGGCAAAAACGCCATCACAAGGGGTATGGACTTTACTGGGTAAGCCCATGCGTAAGTGGTATTGTCTATCCTGATATCACCAATGTTGAATTTATCTCCTCTAATTCATTCACCACATACACCTACAATTGGTTTCGTGAAGTATTTATGAATCGGTCATTTCTTGCAGCAAGCTTTGGTTCTAATTTGTCTCTGTTGTTTTTATATTGGAGTTTTTGCAATGCGTCTCCCGCAATATCCTCATCTCTCCGTGCCGGCTTCGAAGGTCTTGGTCCCATTCGCATTAATTTTCCTTGTTTTACAAGAGATAAAGACAGAGCTATCGATAACTTCCTATGTTATAGTCGTATGCTCAGCAAGATGAATATGTCTAAAAATTCGTCTATCACAACTCTAGGCTGTCTCTAGGAGCGACAACAGGGGGCAAGAGCAAGAATTTGGATCACAATTCCAAATGATGAAAGTAAGTTCTTTTCTTACAAACTAAATTTTGACTACACAAATAAAATGGCCAAGTATGAACCTTTGATTTTGGGCTTAGAAGTTTTGAAAAGAATGGGTGCTCAAAAGATTTATGTTTGTGGAGGTTCTGAATTAGTCATTAATCAAGTTGAGGTATATCAACCATGATGGAGAATGAGGTATGTTTGTAAAATTTGGGGTCACGGGAGCATGTTTAAAAAATTCGCTTTAACATTCATTCATTGTTTAAATTAGAACCAAAACTCCATTGTTGACTCTAATTATATCTACAAGTCTTTTCATCATTCCCATACATTCCACCGAAAAAATATGAGGTTGAGGTTCGCTACAGACTAGCTATCCCCACAAATACTATCCATTGGCAAGTATTTGAGATGACCAACAAGTAAAATAACTTTATTGTTGAGCCTAAAGGAAGAGTTGAAAAATATACAAGTAGATCAAAGAAACATGCTCATGGAATTAAGGGAATTCTATGAAACATAAATTATATGAATAATCATATACTCAAAGGGCCTCATAATTCTTTGAGAAGTTTTTGATCTAATGATGTGTTCAAACTTCCTAGGATACAAGCTAATGATGAAGAGGTAAAGAGTTGGAACCTTGGTATAGAAGCATGTCAAAATTAATATGCTTTCAAAGTTTCTTTCACTTGATATGAAGCACAAATATATTGAGATGATAGCAGGTCATAGATGTTTTTCTTGAGCTATGTTGATTTGGAAGTGAAGGACTCATTAATTGTCTGTACATAACTTTCCTCATTAAAGTATGAAGTCTTCCGTTTAAGTTGAGGAGGATTAATCCATCGTCATGCCTCTCGATTACAATAAAACTCAAGTAACTCTTTACTCAAAAATCATTGTTCCACCGTAAAGTAATGGAGAAATCAGACATCTAGTCAATTTTAAAACTTGAATAAAGCCTCTTTTTAGCGAAGAATCAATTTCCTTCAAGAGCGGACCAAATTTTATAGAACATTGTTATTCTCAAGGACGTTCTGCTGATGGTTTTTCAGCTACAATCGTATACTTGCATCCTGAAGATCAGAAAAACAAATCTTTACCACGTCCATGGGGCACATTCATGTATGCCAAGATGCTCCTCTGTCCGCATGAATGCAGAGCTACTCTTCGTAGAACAATGGACATTGCTTTTGTTGAGGATAAGGACAATATGGTTGTTGTCTATTTAGATGACATAACAATTTTCTCAAGGAGGGGAAGAAGATCACTAGCAATTTGAAATGTTCTATGAAAGTGGTAAGGTTTCGTATTTCTCTCAATCCCACCAAAATTATTTTTGCTTTAACTTCAAGTAAATTACTTGGACACATTATTTCTAAATATGGGATTAATATTGATCCAAACAGGTTCAATGCAATTCAGAATGTGGATTTTCCTAGAAGCAGATAGGAGATTCAATCTTTTCTTGGAAAGGTAAATTTTGTGAGGAGGTTTATTCCTATTTTTACTGAGATTGTAAAGGACATAACAAGGATGCTGAAGAAAGGAGCTAAAATCAAGTGGACAACAGAAGCAAAGCACTCATTTGAGGAGATAAAAAAGGCACTCACCCAAGCACCAATGTTGATTAGCCTGGATTTCTCAAAAGAATTTTTGGTTTTTACCTTTGCATCAGAAAATACAATTGCTGGAGTTTTGCTGCAGAAAGGACAGCAAGGTACTGAGCAACCCATTTCATTTTTTAGTAGGACATTAGCTAACTCAGAGCTGAAGTACAACATCTTAGAGAAGCAAGCTTATGCCTTAGTTGAGGCTATCAAATATTTCAGAATTTACATTCTGCATTCTCATATTATAGCTTTTGTTCCTAATACTGTTGTGAAAGACATCCTAACTCAAGCTAATCCTGACGGTAAGAGGGGGAATGGATTGCTAACTTGCTGGAATATGATATAGAGATCAAACCCACAAAATTGGTCAAAGGAAAAGGTCTACCAAAGTTGATGGCACGGTCAAAATTTGACTGGCTTGACATGAATTTAATTGCAAAAATTTCAAAAATTTCACATGAAGAGGAAGAGTTGATCCCCATTGAAGAAAAGTACATCATTTCAGATTGATACAAGGACATAGTTTTTATATTACGTCATCATAGAGCACCTGTTAAGCTGACAAAGTCCAGGGCAAAATTTTTGAAGTTAAAGTCCTTGAGGTATTGCATCAATGATAAAAATCTGTATTGGAAGGATACTAGTGGTATTTTGTTGAATTTTTTGCTGGAGGAGGAGGCTGATAAAGTGATTGAGGAGTTCCACAAAGGAGATTGTGGAGGTCATCATTATTGGAATGCTATAGCAAACAAGATTCTCAGAGCAGGGTATTATTGGCCTAAAATGTTTAAATATGTGTACAAAAATATTGTTGCTTGCCATGAGTGCCAGATTTTTTATGGTAGAAGAAGCTTGTACCTTTACCCTTGATGCCTATCTATGTTGAGGCTCCATTTTAGCAGTGGGGGCTAGATTTTATTGGTGAGATTCATCCATCATCTTCACGTCAACATCGCTGGATTCTGACAGCAACTAACTATTTCACCAAATGGATTGAAGCAATCCCAACTAGGCAAGCAAATGATTCTGTTATCATTTCATTTTTGGAAAATAATATATTGTCTAGATTTGGCTGCCCTATGAAGATCATCACTGATAATGCACAAACATTTAAATCTAAGAAGATGATTTTTTTTTTCATCAATATTACATTTCACTTGGGCATTCTACTGCACATTATCCACAAGGGAATGGTCTTGTTGAGTCTTATAACAAGAGCATTGTGAGGATTATTAAGAAGGTGTTGCAAGAAATTAAGAAGTCATGGAATTTTAAGTTGAAGTATGCTTTGTGGGCCGATAGAGTGTGCATAAAGAGGTCAATTGTAATTTCACCTTATGAGCTAGTATATGGAGCTGAAGCCATCTTTCCTACATCTTTAGGAGTGCCTATCATGAAGCTACTATAAGGATTGGAGGAAGAGCCAAATGCAATTCATAGAAGGATCAATCAGTTGATAGCTTTGCAAGAGAAGAGGGAGGAAGTCTATAACAATAATCAGCAATCTCAAAATAGAATCAAGAAGGCATTTGACAAGAAGGTCAAGGAAGAAATTTTTCAAATCCAAGATGTGTTTTTGAAATGGGATGCTAGGATTGAAGAGAAGGGGAAACATGGTAAGTTTAAGAACATTTGGAAGGGTCCATTCAAAGTAGTTGTGTAACCAAGGGAAGGTAGGGGATTCTCATAGTGCCGTACTCTACTGATTTTATTTATATTCATAAGAGGTTGGGCAACACTCCATTGACTAGGGGGCAGTAAGGGAAGGGACCACTTTACATATTAGACACTCGACTCTTTACTTATTCTTAGTAACTCTTCACACAAGGAATAGACAGATACTTACCTCAACGTAGGAAGGGGATTAGATTCTACATGGGATGGATGGACAACCATGTGCTGGAGGGCCTGTCATTGGCAAGTTTTTGAAGCACTACTCTTCTTAAAATCTGTTGATCATTCATTCCATTGTATATATTCCATTTTATGTGTTTTTCTGTTAATAATGTCAAGCTAAATCATCAAGCTTGAGCCCGAGGTGAAGGCCATTAGAGTTTGAAGAAAAATCTTGGCAAGTTTCAAAGTTTTTTGTGTTTTCAAGAAGATGAATAGCAACAGAAGAACTACTGGTTGTTTGGTGCACCACTGGGGCACACCATCCCAAGTGGAGCCACTTTTATCACCCAAAAAAATGAAGCGTCATTTGACAAAGTTAAACAAGTTTATGTGTCAAAAGTAGGGTTGTAGGATTCATTTTTTATAATTCTTGGTCAAGGGAAATTTTAAAATTTTCATGTTTAAGTTTACCCTAAGGTCTAAACCCACTCATTTTCAAATCCCTCATGTCATATCACTCATTATTTTATGACATATTTCAATTCCTAAGGTTTTTGTACCGAAAAATGTCATTTTAGCCAATAAACCACAGTTTCGTAGCAAAATACACTTAGAAATGTCACTTTTCGCTACGAAACTGCTAATAGTTTCGTAGTGAAAACACTTAGATTTACACTAGATACACTACGAAAGCGCGGTTTCCTGTCTGTCTTGTCAGATTAGCTATTAGGTGTCAGAATATCGTTGGGAAAGGGTAAGTTATATACCATTCGAGTCATGGAGGGATAAAACCAAGGTACATGGTCAGGTCTGAAGTCATCATCACTAGTTTAGGTATATATGAGTCATCATTGTGTCATGAGAAGACATCAAAACTTCAAAATATTTCCTAATTCAATCATTTATCATTTCTCATTTCTCATTCCTTCTTTGTGTGATATCGAGCTTTAGAGAGCAATTGCATTGAGCCAAAGCTGTGGCTTGTGTTTTCAAAGGTTTACATTGAGCACTATTAAGCGAGGTTGCAAACTATCAAGCGAGGCTGCAAATCATCAAGCAAGGCTGTGAAGACATTAAAGAAATCATGGCAGAAAAAGAAGGACAAATAAGGGTGGAAAATGTATGAGATATGAACCGGCATATATGAATTTGATCAATGAAGACCCAACAGCTGTGGAAGTATTCAGAAGGATAGGTTGCTTACAATTTTGTGAGAAATTACAAGGTTTCCATCTACAAGTTTCCAAATAGTTTGCTTTAAAATTCAGTGGAACAACCACCAAAGTGGGAATGCTTAATCTTTCCATCACACTAGAGGTTATTGCAACTGCTACAGGGATTCCAAGAGGACAGGAGAAATGGTTCAAAGGTTTCAAGTTCAACATGGAGCAGTGCAAAGAGTTTATGAAGCCTGAAAACAGTGAAATGGATCTCACCAATGCCATTCCAAGGAGCTGCATAAAGGACAACTACACAAAACTACCGTTCATCATACAAAAGTACTTTACTTGTGAAGGGAGATACCATAAAGTCTACTCATATAATTTCATGCTACTTCTACATTTCACTGGTAAGATTTCCCTTCACCTGCCTTTCTATTTGCATAGAAGTTTGTCAAGAATGGCAAATAAGGTCCAAGAAAAATCTGAAGGGAGTGAGACTTCATTGTTTCATCATGGTTTAATGAAACTGTTGGTTTTAGATGAACTTCAAAGGCTAGGGAGATATTGGTCTTCATTTTTGTTTGTTAGTGGTTTTGATTTGGATGCTCTTACTCCTTCAGGAACTCCTAAACCTAGGAGAATTCCATCACCATTAGTAGGAGAACAAAGTGAACCATTGGTAGCATAACCCAGTGAACCTGCAAGAGTAGAACCAAGTGAACCAATTATGATGGAGACAGAGCAATTACAGAGTTTTGATACACCAAATGTCCCACCTGCAAAACAGAAGTCAAAAGTGGTCAAACCTGCAAAACAAAAACAAGTTGTGAGTAAACAAGGAACCAAAAGGATGACAAGGAGCCAAACAGTGGCCTTAGAAGATAAAACAATGGTCGTAGAAGACTAAGCAGTAGCTAAAGGAAATTTAGAAGATATGTTACATGGTATTGACATAGAAGAAACTCCTATAGTCCAGGCTGAAGACATAGAGGAAGGTGGACAGAAGCTAAGAAAGGCTAAATTTTCAAAGATATTAGAATTTGAAGGAGAAGAAGCAGGTTTTATGTTCCAAGCAAGAAAGCCTATGACAAGGCATGCTAGGAAGTTATCAGAGAGCAGTAAAGAGGTTCATCCACCTACTAACATACTCCAGCCACCACAAGAGATCATTGACCTTTCATCACTTGCAGAGAAAGATAAAAGTAGCAAATCAAAGAAAGGAAAAGAGAAGGTGATGGAAAAAATAGAGTTTCAACTTCTTGAATAACAATTGAAGTTGGCCAATCGTGAAATTGTTGTTAAGAGAAGAAAGGAAATACAATGTAGAGAAGGTTCAGTTTGAAAAGAGGAAGGTAATTTGGGAGGAGCAGGTTGATAGTGTTTCAAAGACTTTGGATAATACACAATAGCTTATTAAATTGACCATTCCATTGAGGAAAGAAGCCAAACATGTCAAGAGGATGAACATACATTTGAAAGCCACCAACAGAAAGTTGAAAGATTAGGTTAAGGACTAGTGGGAGCACCTGGAACTAATTCATGAAGAGTTGGAGAAAAAAGGCCTAAAAATGATAGTGTTTGAAGAGCCAACAACTCAACTCATCATAAATGAGGAACAAACCCCTCAAGAGTAATAGTGTAAGCTAGTTTATGGTTTTGAAGATTCATGGCATGTTATAAACTAAGTTTTTGCACTTAGAAGGCAGATTTTTCAAGCTACACAAAATTCTGGATTTTTGATTGTTTTCAACAGTTTTGTAGTGTGCATGGGCTTGAAAAACAACAAAACGCTATGAAACTACTGTAGCTTTCTTTTTTCTTGTTGAACCAGTTTTTAAAGCTTTCAAGATGTGAAATTTGTAAGGGAGATGTATCAAGGCAGAATGAACACCATGAAGAAAGAAAGAATAAAAAAGGATGATGGAAAAGGAAATTTTAGCAGCGCTATGAAAGTACGCTATGGAATTGTCTCACTTTCGTAGCGTACTGCATTAGAGATTTTTAAGCTATATTTTGGGCATCTTTGGATAGTTGGATATTATCCAAGTGTTGAAGGACCATGACAGCAGTTATTAAACACTTAAAGACCACGAAATGAAGACAAACTACCAGCCAAAGCATTCGTTGGAGATGAAGATCAGTTTGCCTAAAAAACAAGGTTTTGTTTCCAGTTTTAGATGAGGTCAATTAAGAGGAAATGTAGTGACGATTCCCATCACCCCTATTCGAACATGTGAAAGCATATTTTTCAAATATGTAATTGTTGTTAGAGATAAGGTTGTCAAATGTAATAATGAACAGTTTGAGTCCTATTAGGAAAAGGACTGTCAATTAGGATAGTTGTCAATTTCACATTAAATAGATGTGTTATGGTTATGCAAGGTGTCATTAGGCAAAAATTCGATGAATCTAGCAAGGAGGCAGATCATCTGATAATGTAATTGTTAATCCAAGTTGTCATGGATGGCAACAGGTTGAATGAATGAATACTCTTGATGAAGAAGCTCTCCTTGTGATAATCATGCTACATATGGTTATTGACATATCGCTGCACTATCTTGATGACATGGTGACATTGATGGCACACATGATAACATATATGATAACATGGACAATGAAGTAATTGGAGATCACTTGATGATGAAAGACATAACAAGTGGAGACCTCACTTAAAAACACTTGGTGACGTATGACAATGAAGAAGCCCTTGCTGTCCATCACCTTCTGCAATAATTAATAATTAGTCACGTTAAAAAAAATGTTTTTTCACTACCTTAGAGGCAACCTCTCAATATGATTCCTATACCATCTTTTAGAGCATAATTTTATCTTTCCAATGAGCCCTTATTTGTCCCAAAACTCCTATTAGTTTGTAAGATATTGAATTTTCAAGTTGAAAATATATATTTTTGACATTGAGCCGACCTATGCTCAAGAACACAAGTCAGCCCCTTTTCCCAACAGTCACGTCCTTTCAAAAATGAAAAACAACTATAAATATAAAGTTAAACTCATTCGGTTCAGTCAAGAAATTTCGGTGAAAAACACATAATTCGATCATCTAATAGAGTGAAGAGGATAATAGTTCACATCTCGTGAACTTTCAGGAAGAATAACATAAGAACATGAAGCGAAATAACTCATTCTATAGCTCAGATTGGTGGATTGTATCTCGTCATTCATTACAGGGTTATTACAGCGACAAGGCAGGGTTTGTACTTCAAACTTGTGGCTCTATATCTCAGACTCGTGGGCCTATACATCAGTTCTTAACTCAGGTCTACCCCCTATATTCCTGGACTGAGTTTACAACTTCGGACTAAAGTTGTTGTTCCTATTTTCATTGGTCTATGGGAGCCTATTCTTGCTGACTGTGGAGAATTTCAGACTATGTATAAACCCTTGGCTCATAACTCTTTGTTGGACGGTCCAAACTTTGTATTTTTCTGAAGCTTTCAGTGCATAAGATAGCAAGACACTCTCTTTGTATTTCAGACTTCACTACAGATTTATTACAACGATTTAGGGTGCTATTTATGTTAAACTAAGGGTGCTGACTGTGGTGGATTTGTGACACTAATATTTTGGACTGTTGATTATGCTGGACAGTTTGTGTAATCAACTATATTTTGCTAGTGTACTTATGGTGAAAGACAACAGTGATATTTCCTTCTTGAACGGTGAAGAATTCTCTCTTGAACAGAGAAGTAATATTGTCAACACAGTGAAGCAAGGTAATCTTGGAATTGAAGTCAACATGTATAGCAAGGTGATTGAGCAGTGACGTCAACATAAGCAGTTTTGGAGCTGATTGTATAGTGAAGAATATGTCAAGGACATTCAAGTAAGTAATATTCTCATTCTCTATCAAAAGAAGATAAAAGGATTAGTGTCCTTGGGGTAGGAGCCCCTAAACACAAGATCGGTGCCTTGAAGAAGATAGGGTCGAAGCCCTAGAGGTCAGAGCCTCATTAAGTCCAAGTTGGTGCTTGGAAATCATTGTACTCATTCATTTAAAAAGGATCATTATCCTTCCTTCTATAATAAAATCATTCACTTCTCTGATTTTTGTGTAGAATCTAACTGGTTATAATAACAATTGAAAATAAATACTGATCCACCCCCCTCTCAGTATTTCCAATAGTAACAAGTCTAGTAAAGGGCAGAAAGTCGAATTTGTGAAGGGTTGGAGATTTTTTGGCAAAATTGCAGCTTGATGTAATTTGACTGTTTCAGTAATACAAAGATTTATTTCTTGACCAACCTGAGATCCTGACTGAGTTTTTAGTGCTTATCTTATCTATATCTTTATGTGTCCCATTTGCAGTGGTTTTCATCTTTAATACTCATAATTTATTCATGTAATGCTCTGACTTCCTTTATAGATGAATTGATTGTGTTATTTCCTATTTCATGTGTGTGTACTACTGCTACAAACTCTTACCTGCCTCAGCTTCCATGTCAAGTGAACTCACTATTGAATTGCTGAAAGTGTTGACTCCACAAGCCCAATGTTTGCATACTGATACTATTTTCATCCTACAATAATCACAAACAAGTTGTTTTCCAAGTAGAGTTAGCCATCTAAATACATCTTTATTCAATATCATTAACCTTTCAGAGAACTCTCTCAGACTAAAGAGGGTAAGCTTCAGTCAAAAGATTGGTTTGAAATAGTTACATGAGATTGTCTGATTAGGAGCCTATTAGGTGCAATTTTGTGATAACACAACTAGTTTTACTCATTGACTGAAAAGGGCTACTCCAAAGCTTTGGGTAAAACATTTACAAGTATTTAAAACCCTAAAATGCTTTTATTTTTCAATTTCAATTTTAGCTTTGTAAATGGAAATTGATCAAGTATTGTGATTTATTCTTTTTTTTTTCTACGACTATTTAAAATTTATTGAGTTGGTTATTTGATTTTTTACTATCGACATTTATACTATGATAACTTTTATTTTATAGGTGCCTTGGCATGGAAATATACAATAATATAAATTGTTTATGTTAATTAATAATTGTTAGTGCAAAATTTCTAATCAATTTTACCAAATGGTGTGCAGTTAGTCTACAACCAGATCAAATCACCAACACAAATTTTAATTCATTTTGTGTAAACAAATTGGTATTTTATTTTATTTCTATTTTACTAAATTATGATTTATACAATTCTTGTAAACTAATTAAAAGTAGAAATGATGTTGAAAAACTCAATTGTAAACACTATGGTAATGTAGATATCTTACTTTGGATTTTTTTTTTTGACAAAACCATGTAGAAATGGTTTTTCTTTGGCTCTTCATCCTTTAGGAATTTGAAATAAAAACTATAAACTTGTAGATAAAGATAATGTATTTTTACTCTTAGGCTTCACATTCTTAGTCTTTCTCTATTTGTTTTTGTGTCACTAATATTGAAAGTTTTCAAATTTGTATGGGAAAATCTATTTAGGCCCCTTTTCACCTTTGATTGATTTGCTTCCTTGTTGACAGCGTGAGGTGCATGTGAGTGGACCATGGCAATTGAAGGGAGCTCCTTAATGAATTTGAATGTGCACACAAAGAGAAGGGAAAATGTTAGGTCCCTATATTAACATATTTTTATCGGAGTAGGAATTAAAATACATCCAACTTGTGAAAAGCACCTATAGCATAAGGAGAGACAACCACAGGAAATGGATTCGAGACCATTCAACAAAGACTATAATGTAGTCTCCTTAAATATATGTCCACAAAAGTAAGTGATCAATAAACATCTAGTCTACAAAGATTTTATATCAATTAATGTCATGTGTGTGTGTGTGAAGCAAGTATAGATATGCCTACAACACAAGAAATTTTGCTTGGTTTGAAACGTTTTGTTCATGATGATATCTCATTAGGTGCTCGATCTAGTATGGTTGAACTCCCATAGGTGTCACCTAGACATTCAATAGTTCACCTTTAGGACAACGGGAAAAAAATACATATTTCATACTCCTTGGCTGGAACCTCGTTCAATAACTCATAATTTGTTCATTTAACCAGGGTAAGTTGGTTTAGAATCCAAGTCCAAATAGTTTCCTTGAAATCCAATGATTATGCATCTATTTTTTACGCAAACATCATTAAAAATACCACTTGAATGAAACAAACAATTAATCTATGAATGTGATAGTGCATCATTGAACCTATGTAGCCGAAAGCACAAAACTTCTTTCTTGTCAAAATGAATTTGGACCACAATTTTGATTGCTGCCACTTGCTCTTCGTGAGTATATTGGCTACCCACCACCCTTATTGGATTGTTTGGGCAGGGACCTGTCATAGTGTCACCGACTCACGACTCACTTATGAAAGATATGATATGTCACAGTGTCACCTATGGAATAGTGAAAGTGTTAATTCAACTACAGGCTGCACCAGATCTCTAGTGTCTTAGCATATCACTTAAAAGCTCTAAAATATATGGCTCATGAAGAACAACATCCACTACCACTAATGAAATATTAAAACACTTTTAATACACCATGCTTGCTTGACTACAAACACTCCACCGCCGACTCCCACATCGATTCCATGTGATTATGATTGCAAATAGGACACAAAGGATATCTCATCTTATAGTTTTATTTTTTTTGGTCATTTTATATGTCGTATAAGATCTCTTTAGTCATATCTCATATATACAAATGATATGGCATGTTTTCGTCAAAAACATTTGATTTTAGAGTCATGGAGATTTTATTGTAAGTGTTCCATACAATTTAAAACCAAAATTCATAAATTGTTATAATCATTTTATTTTTTGGTTTTGTTTTTCGTTATATGAAATTTTTTAATATAAATATGTTATTGAAAAGTAATTTTTTAATAAAAAAATTAATTGATTATAGAAATATCACATAGGGAAAGCAAAATTTTAAATATAACGTTCATGGAAAGCAGACATAAAGAACTAAAATGTCTTTTTTTAATGGCGGGTAAAAAAAATTCCAAATTCCAACGTTGCAAGGCCGTTTGATTGCCACCCAAGTGGAATAATCTAGTCCTTCCAACAAAATTAGGGAATTGTGAAACCGTCAGGGCCATTTCCAGCGTATAAGGTGCGTGCGTTCGGCTTGCTGTTGCAAGACATAATGACGGGGGAGGCATATGATACAAACTATTAATCGATATCTCACTGAATTACGGGCGTTTGGCTCGCTGTTGTAAGTGATAACAATGGGGGAGACATATGATTCAAACTATTAATCAATTTCTCTGTGAATGATTGCGATTTCTTACTGAATGTTTGCTGTGAGGCTTTTGATTCAATCGCGTGGGTTTTGTTTCGCAGGTACAGCAAGATTTTATTGTTAGATTAAGAACAAACCCTGCCCGAAATCTCGATGCTGTCGGGGTGTTCCAGATCCCAAAATCTGTATATACGATGTTGAAGCCAAGAAAAAAGCAGCGGACGAGTTTCCTTACTACATTGACTTGGTGAGTTGGGAGAACGAAACTGTAACGAGCGAAGCGCTGGAAGCGGCCCGTATTGCTTGTAACAAGTACATGGCCAAGTTCGCTGGAAAGGACGCGTTCCGTCTACGTGTTGGTGTGCATCCATTCCGTGTTCACCGTATTAACGAGATGCTTTCGTGCGCAGAGGCCGATAGGTGAGTTAAAGCAACTCGTCTTAGTCTCTGTTTTTCATTTTGCCCAAATCTGAAACCGCATCGCTAGGTATTTTTTTTATTGAAGCCCAGTGGGCCTGGAATGAATTAATCTAAGCTCAGTGTGTGGAGTTTAAATCGATATCCGTACTGTGTGGAGCTTTAGTCTGTTAATGATTGAAACTCAATATAGCGTTTCTGTTTTATGGAGGACTTAAATTCTCGCTTTAATTCTCTCTACTACTCCCAGATTTTCTTCATTGAATAATCGTGTTCCTGGAATAGATTGTTCTCATATAGATCATATAATGTAGTCTTTTATTTATTTTTTCCCATTGAATATCCTTACGTCCGATACAGATTAGGTTTAGGTCCGGGAAGTCTGGTATATCTACTGGACGTTTAAGTTCTGTTCTCTTTTACGGTAACCTAAATGCCGCCCTGTCCACTCTAGCAAGCTTTAGCACACAATCTAGTAGCAATGAGGAGGCCTGTTCTGCAGATACCGAAATAAAAAGCGAAAATTCAAACATCCAGATAGACAGAATGTTTAGGATATTTTTTTTTTTTTTAAAGAAACGGGTAGCAATTTTATAGCAAAATTTGGAAACGGCCACGTCCATTACATTCATAAGAAGAGTAGTCTCACAGATTTGCATATGGTTTTTCAGTGAGACATGATTGCTATCTTCCTTATTTCTTTTGCCTAATATTACATTACATATACTATATATTCTACAAAAGACTCCATAGAGCTTAACCGTTTGACATAACATAAAAACTCAAAATTCAAAATTCAAAGGCAGACAACCCACTACCATCGACCATCATGTGCCTTGGTATCCTAAGTAGCTTCCATCTACCATCGACCATCATGTGCCTTGGTATCCTAAGTAGCTTCGATCGACTGCTTCAGATTCGCAGTTCCCTCAGCATCAGGCTCCCAGTCGTTATTCGCAGCATTCCCAACTCCGGCTGTTATTGGTCCATGTGCATCGCGCAGGCTGAACATCTCCTTCAACACTCCCACCATTGCTGTTTCGACCTTGACTTCAATATTTTCCACCGAATACCTCAGATTTATTTGTTGATGCTATTTTCCTCAAAATTCTTGCATGCACCAATTACTCAACTCTTTTTTATAACCAAGAGTCCGATTGCAATGAGACTCCCATTGCTTCACAATTCAATGAGCTCATGACCTGCAAACACTGTCACACTGCAAGCGAGTTGATATGCCAAAGTATTGGAAATAAACTCACATGGTTGTTAAACGCTGCTGCACCCACCTATTATTAAATACAGTGTCCCTTGACAGCTACCAACGTTACTCTAACCATCCCCGAGGTGTTAATTAAGGAATTATAACTCTGAACCACTCTTATCCCGATGTACCACCTGTACTCCACTGTAATTTTAATTAATCCGCTCATTAAGGGACGTGACAAGTTGATACCTCGAGATTAGTATGCAATTCCCCTTGGGGTAAAGTCGCACCCATATTTGCTTATGGTTCGCCATTTGATTATTCCCTCTTTTTACATGATAAAATTTGAAATTATCAAGCTTATTTAATAAAAAAATTATCCCTGTTATCAATGGAGAAGTTGCTCGTTTCTAGATAGCCTTATGCAATTTTGTATCACCACCAATGAGTCGCCAACAATAATCAAATTTTTTATGCCTTTGGAAATGCTTATCTTCAGACCTTGCCAAAGAGAGAGAGAGAGCTTCGACTTGGTTATTCGAGGTTTTCCCAAGTCTCGACGCGTACTTTATTTCGTATTTTTCTTCGAAGTTAAATATCACGTCTCCCGCTTCTGCCTCCCTAAGGGCGGAACAGTTTTTTACCAGCATACAAAAGCAACATACCCAAGACCTATCAACAAAGGGACTGAAATAGAATATCGGTTCGTCAAACCAGTGTGAATAGAATGCCCAAAACAGAGCAAAAGCAGATTGGATTCTCTGCTGGTTGGATGGTTTATAGGTCATATTTCTTTAATAGGTTGCCAGTCAACGCAACACAGATTTGACCCTTAAACCACTGCCTGTCAATAAATTAGATTTAATTTCAGATTATACAACATGGAAGATGAAAATCAGACCTTAAAAAATGAGAATACTGTGCTTGGGGTTGGACCTTACAAAAATGGAGGATGTTCCTTGAGTTAAGTAATGGCCAAGCACTTGCACTGTGTGGGATGTCTCCCAACATGGTGGGACATTCCTGGGGTGTATTTTTGAGGTTGGGATATCCATTGAATACCCTTCTTGGGATTAATTACTTGGAGTAGTTATCTCTCAAGATTGGAGTTAGCTACCTTCACCATTCTCTAGTGATTGCCTTCACCAAAAACCAATTTATCATGTATATCATCACATGCAAAGCGTCATAAAAGCATTAGATATAAGATTTGGTAGAGTATTATATCTATAACCTCGCAGCATATTCCTAGCATTAAACTTTAAATACATATTTCTTCAAAATTTTCAATTGGTTACATAGCTTTAGGTAAGCTTTTAAATGGCCAAAGAATTGTCAAATTAGCATGAAAATGGAGGTACATAGAAATGGTATAACTTATGATAATTTTACATTGTACATTTAATATCATCCTTCATTTACTTATTAGTCATTATAAACTTTTCCAAAACTTTATCTAGTATCACATTTATAAAAGAGCATGTCATTACCAGTAAAGTGTTTCTCTAGTTTGAAGTGAGGTAATGTTCAACAAAGGATAATGAGTTGCTACTCTTGTATTTTTGAGATGGAGTTCAAGTCATGTGTTGCAACATTAGTTAATATTCATCATTGAAGTTTTAAACTTTTGATTTGGTTGCTTTGCACTAACAAACCTTTTCTTGGCAACGAATAATGGTAAATATGTATTGGATTATGGGAGGCCTTGAACAACAACTATACACCATCATGACATGGCCATTTTAACAGAGTGTTTGTTGGTTAAAGTTGTCATTGATGTCAATATGGCATTGTTTAAGATGGCTAAAACCCTAATACTGTCCTAACCCTAATTGATCGAAAGCCCTAATCTAACATTGGTTGAATAATCTAACATGAAACCCTATCCTTGATATAGAAAACCTAAACCTTGATGACATTGTTAAAGATGTTGACTCAAGAAACCTTAGTTCTTATCCCAAAAGCTCTAACATGAAACCCTAGATATGATAATGAAACCCTAGCCTTGATATAGAAACCCTAAACTTTGATGTCATTGTTAAAGATGATGACTCAAGAAACCCTAGCTCTTATCGTGGAAGCCCTAACATGAAACCCTAGTTTTAATAATGAAACCCTAGTTATGATGATGAAACCCTAATGCCAAAATGCACTGCTAAAATCTAAATGATGAAACCTTATGATGGCATGCCTAATATAAAGAACCATTAAAGTCCTAACCCTAATCCCCATGTTTGACTATAATACCTAGTTCCAATATAAGTCACATGAAAAGCATATAACTTAAACTAGCTTTTGCTCTCTAATCGTTGAAATCCTAATTCCTAATAAATTATAATTCCATATACATAAATTTTTGCCCTAACTCCTAATATATGATATTCCTAATATTCGAAAACGAAAATCTATCTTAAAACCTCCACATGTTCCAGTAAAAAAAAAACTTTAAATCTTTCACTTGTCACTAAACTTTAAAATTACATAAAAAGGGACATAAAAACTCTCCTAGTCGGCTGCCTTTACATAAAAACTTTAAATATAGTTCAAGTTGGCCCTTCAATGTTAAAAACACGCACACATTTTTCACTGCAATAATGATTGGTTCTAACACTCCTAGTCATTCACACAGGTTGGCCCTCTCACGCAACCGATGTGTCCCTTGGCACAAACAAATGTGTATAAATAAAAAAAGGGACATTTTTCATTCAAATGACTTAATACAACCGAAGGGAGAAGAAGATTTGAAGTGAGAACTTGTACAAGCTAACAAAAAAATTCGGTGAAGGAACAATTCAAGGACTCGTGAGGCTAAAAGGCACATCATTAAGGAATCCAAAATTCTCTTAATCTATCTTTTTCATTGAAGGAAATTTGCTATTGCTACTCAGAATAGTGAAACGTTGAATATCTGAAGGAAATGACGAATGTCCTGTGGAAGTTTTAAGTATATATTTGGGAATATCTCTTGATTTATTTTAGGGTTATTTTAGTACAATGAAATTCCGCTATGTCTAACACATCTTCTGTGGTAATCTGCGATTTTTGGGTATCCTTGATGAACTTTTGACGGAGTTATTCACTAAAACAGAAAACATTTTTTTGAGTTTGATTGTGATCTGGCCCCTTCATGATCTGGACTCGTATTTATAGTGCAAGGAGTTCGTATCAATTCCTAATTGTCTCTGATGTCATTGAATTACTCACTTTGGTAACATTTCAGTCAAAATTATTGCTCTGGGATTATACTTTAGAGTAGTGAATTATACAAGGAAATGAACTAAGTTAAAGCACAATCTTGGGATAATTTTGATACTCTATTAGACAATAGACCTTGAGATTTGTTGGGATTGATTGGGAAAATTTTTTGGAACTGAATTTGTTGCGCTTGGATAAGGACTTGTTGAGCTATTGAAGAAGTTGTTGAAAATTTGAAGCAAGCTTAAGTAACTTTTAGAAGATTTCTTGAGTAAACAAGAAGTGGGCACTCTTGAAGAGTTTTTTGAAGTCTTGATTGAAAGGAACTATTGTGCACCTTTGAAGCAGACCAAAAGAAGTGTCCCTTGGAGCAACATTATTGAAGTTTTTTTGCATACACTTGGAGCACTGTTTGGGAAAAGCATGAAAACAATTTTGAAGATTAATTTTGGATTGTTGGAGACATTAGTGAAGACCTCATAGTGCATTGATGGAAGTCCTCATGATGTAACCTTGAAGAAGATTGTTTTGGTGACATGAAGAGCTGTGGAGACACTTTTTGTAGAACATAAAGTTGTCATTGATGAATGAAGGGTTACTGAAGATTGATTGAGAGCATTGTTGAAGACATTGTCAAGGCTTGTTGCAGAAGTGTTTGGGATGCCTTGAAGGACATCTTGTATTCATTATTGAAGAATTGAAGTAGTGGGTTCGAACCCTAGAGGTTGGAGCCTCATAAAGACTAGGTTGGAACCTGGATCAGTGGATAGGGTTGGAGCCCTAGAGATTGGTGTCTCGTTGAAGTCTGAGTTGGAGCTTGGCATAGTGCAGGTTGGAGCCGAGTTGATTGAAGATTGGTGTTTCCATCCAGGGTTGGAGCCCTAAACTATTGTTGTACTTGATTTATTGTAAAAATAGGATTGGAGTCCTCATCATTGATTAATAAAATTATTTATATCACTGTTCATTTTGTGTTCTAGTTATAAGTGATCTTTTTTTAAAATTTTTTTATTTATTTTATTTTTATTTTTTAACTTTTTATTTTATTTTTTAAATTTTTAATTTTTTAATTTTATTTAATTTTAATTTTTTATTATTTTTTTCTTTTCTTTTATGAATAAGACTAATTCTATTAAGTAATCATATAGTACAAACTGAAGTTACAATCAAGAGAAGCAAGAGAGCGGGGAAGCCAGAAATGATAAGCTATCAACCTCGGTCCCAAAAGTAAACAGGTGTTAAGCAGAAGAACCAAAAGTGTGACAAGAGAGCGAAAAGAGATAGTAATTGGAATCTACCTAGAATGGGTTGACTCCTCCACACGACATTTTTTTCCTTTTTTTTGTTAACTTTGACCCAACCTGTCTGGTGCGGATGGGCGAGAACCATTTGAAGGCTGTTGCTCACTGTAGGGAGAACCTCCTTATCCGAATCGGAGGAGGAAGACTCATGAGTACGTTTTTGTGTAATCAGGATAGTAGTATGTCCTTCAGGGACAATCGAGGGCGAATCCTTCGTTAGCGTTGCTGTCGAGGGTGAGTCTTTCGTTTGCATTGCAACCTCCACTTTTGCCTCAAGGTTCAGTCTCCTCCTCGTCCGTGTTGAAGGAATCAATGTCATCCATGGGGGGCGGATCACATGTTTTCCAGCTTTTAGATTTTGATCTGGGATTACTTTTCTTCTTTTGGGCGAGGGATGTAGAGCAAGAATTCTGTAGGTGCCCTGTTTGATGGCAGTGGCGGTAGCAGAAGGCGGTATTCTCATAATCCAGAGTTTGCGTCCAAAGGAAATCCCCTATTTTGAGATTGATTTGATCAGGGAGACCTTTGCTCATGTCTATTTCAGCACAGATTCTGCCATAGGTGTATATTACTTTCTCCCCCTTGGAGGTATCCGTTGTCAGAAAGCGACCCAGAGAGTTTCCAATTCCTTGAAAGATAGAGTAGTGCCATAGATGCGCTAGTAAATTAGGAAGTCGAACCCATATAGGTAGCTTGGTGATGACTGCTGTTGAGGGGTCAAAGTCTGGGAACCAGGGGGTGAGAAATAGCCCTGTTGTTCCCCAGAACCATGGGCCTTCTGTCAAGGATTTATGGTAGTCTTTGCTGAAGGCAAATGCCATTATGAAGAAACCCTTCGAGCAGAAGACAACTTTGCAGTTGTTGGTCCAATTGGTGAGGATCCATTGGTAGAGATCTGCTGTGTGGGGCTAGAGTCCATTGAATCGACAGATGATGGCTGATTTAGAATATTTTTGAAGCTGACCTTCAAGATCTGGGTGGGAGATTTCTATGGAGGGGACTTCCTCTAGTTTATCAACCAAAAAGGTCTTGGGAGCCTCAGAGGGTTGAGCAGCTTTCTTGGGAGGCTGTGCATGGACAACATCCTTGAAGAAGGCTGCCCAGCTGCTCCCCCTGGAGCAGAAGAAGGCTGCCTGGCTGCTCCCCCTCGCAGACGGAAGGTTAAAACTATAGAAGCATCTCTTTCAATGTTATAAAAAGAGAGGGGAAGAGAATCCTCAAGATTTTTATCTTCGTAGTGAAATCGCTGAAGAGTTGAGGGAATCCCTAGCTTGTGATCGAGTACATGCGCAAGGCTGTAGACCAAATCCGTTGAGCACACCCATTGCAGAATAATTTTGCCAAAGGATATTGAGATCTGAATCTGAAAAAAAGGGGATGACAGATCTAGGTAGCCATGGCTGTTAGAGCTGAGCTCGGATGCCGGAATGACAGCCTTGTTCTATCAATATCCTCCATCATATCCAAATTATCCTCTCCAACAAAATTTTCAACAAAATCATCAACCTCTAGTCCAAAACCAAAATCCACAACTCTCACTACCATTCCCTCAGAGACCAAATCAGTTACCTGCCCAACCATTACCGAACCCCAACAATAAAAATCCTCAGAATACCTATATGATAGAAGGTCAACAATTTCCAACCTATATGATTACTTCTCTAGATCTTAATGATGTCCAACTAAGTTCTGGTAGGATATTAGAAAAAAGGAAGCCTTCTGTAATCATTCAAGAACAAGACAATTTTGAGGAAGATTTTCTACAAACCATTAAAAGTTTTGGGAAAGAAGCAGTTCTTCAAAACCAAAATTCTGAAGATAAAAAGCAAAAACAAAAAATAAATTCAACTCCTGTCATAGAGCAACCATCAGTATCTACTTCTACATCTCCTTGTCTAGAAAGATTACAAATTGATAGAGGAGTAGAAAAGCATATTATGTTGCCTAATTATGATTTCCTAGATGAATTGAGAAATATTTGCATTGAAATTCCTTTGTTACAAGCCATCAAGGAAATTCCAATTTTAGCTAAAATAATAAAGGAGTTGAGTATGAAGAAACCAGGAAGAAAAATAAAAGAAATAAAAAGAATCCAGCTTGTAGGAAAAATAGCAGACATAATGATCGGAAAAATTGCAATTCTAAAATATTTCAATCCCGGAAGTCCAGTTTTCAAAACACATATCAATGGAATTGAAATTCCAAATACATTGATTGATTTAGGAGCAGCAATAAACATCATGAGCAAATAGACCATGGAACAACTTAAACTTCCTAATCTTCTTTATACACCTACATTACTGCAATTAGCAAATAGATCTGTAATTAAACCAGATGGTGTGTTAGAAGATATTTCAGCGTCTTTAGATTCTTGGGAGTATCTTGTTGATTTTATGATATTAACCCTTAAGAACAATCTAGGAGGACACCCACTCATTTTAGGAAGACCTTGGTTGGCTACAACCGATGCTTTCATTAGCTGTAGATTTGGTGACATATATATTTCTTATGGTAATTCAACTAAGAAATTCACTCTGTATCTTCTAGCAAGAACAATCACAGAAATAGATGGCAGAGAATGGATTGAATCTTGATGATGAAGAAAATATATAGCCTCTCTTCACTATTTCAAACATTAGTGAAGATAGCCAAATCTTAAATACAATAGAAAACTATGAATTATCTCCAGAATATGAACATGATCAATTTCAAGAGAAATCCAATATTGAATATTTGTCCTATAGGCAGATGTCTATTTACTCTATGGAAGAATTTGGTAGCTCTACAGTTGAAATATTTCCAGGGAAAACCTTGAACATAAACAAAACCTTGGAAAAATTACAACAAGAGAAGCTAATCAAAACATTGCAATGACATTCATCTGCATATGCATGGGAATACACTGACATGAAAGGAATTAGTCCTAAGACTTGTATACATCACATCTACATTGAGGAAAATTGCAAACATATTAGACAACCTCAAAGAAGGATGAATCCAAATCTTAGGGAAATTGTGAAAGAAGAGATGCAAAAGTTGTTAAATGTAAACTTCATCTATCCAATTTCAGACAGTCAGTGGGTTTCTCCTTTAGTGATTGTACCCAAGAAGAATGGTAAATGGAGTGTATGCATTGATTATCGAGAATTGAAGAAAGCTACCCTTAAAGATCATTTTCCTTTACCTTTTATGATCAAGTGTTAGATACATTAGCAGGTAAGAAGTATTTCTCATTCCTGGATGGTTTCAGTTGTTATAATCAAATTCAGGTTGCACCTGAAGATCAAGATAAAACCACATTCACCTGTCCATGGGGAACTTATGCCTACCAAGTACTTCCTTTTGAATTGTGCAATGCGCCTGCAACATTCCAAACGACATTACTAGGAATTTTTTCTGATCTAATACATGATTGTGTAGAAGTATATATGGATGACTTTACAATTTATGGTAATACATTTGAGGAGGCTTTAGAAAACTTGGAAAAGGTTTTTAAAAGATGTAAGGAAGCAAACCTCTCACTGAGTCATGAAAAATGTTTCATGATGTTTACTGAAGGGATTGTTTTGGGACATCACATTTCAGGAGATGGAATTAAAGTTGATAAATCTAAAGTTGAGGTCATCTCCAGGTTATTAGTTTCAAGTTGCCAAAAGGATGTTAGAAGTTTTCTAGGGTTCACAGGTTATTATAGAAGATTTGTAGAAAATTTCACCAAAATAGCATCCCCACTCTTCAAACTACTCACCAAAGATTGTAAATTTAGTTGGAATCCTGATTGCCAGTTAGCATTTGAAACCTTAAAAGCAAAAATTTCTGAAGCACCCATCTTAAGAGGGCCTAACTGGAAACTACCTTTTCACATTTCAACAGATGCTTCAGACATAGCTCTAGGAGCTGTGTTAGGACAAAAAGATTTGATCCCCTATGCCATCTATTACACAAGTAAGAATTTGACTCCCCCAGAGTTGAATTACACTGTAACTGAAAAGGAATTCTTAGCTGTTGTTCATGCTATTAACAAATTTAGACATTACATAACAGGCTATGTAGCCTTTGTCCACACAGATTACTCTGCAATTAGGTATTTAATGAAAAATCTATTACTAATGACAGAGTTACAAGATGGCTATTGCTCTTGCAAGAATTCAACATCACTGTTCTAGACAGGCCTAGAAAACAAAACACAGTTGCTGATTTCCTGTCTAGAATATGACTTTATTAAAATTTAAAATAATTAATTATTTTAATGGAGACCCTAAGTTTAAACTTAGGGAAATTAAATAATTAAAGGGTATTAATAGAGCAGAGTGTGAATCTTTTAGAAAACGAAGATCAATTCATCTTAAAATCTGAGCCATTGATTAACGATATAATCTTGGCCGTTGATTCATCAACGAAAAGACTATAAGAAGAGACTTGAGGGGGAAACAAAGTCGGGGACACTCTCAGTACTTGAAGGAAATCTTTTTTGAAGCAGGAGAATTTGATTTCAGTGGATGAGATTATAGAGGCAGGGTTGCAGAATCAGAAGGAGGGAGGAGCCATTTATTGGGAAGAAGAAGTCCGGAGGATGAAGGGAAGGGTGAGCTGATCAGCAGCAAGACCCCCTCCACGTAGAATCACGCAGACCAGGGAGAGACTGCGCAGAGCTCTCACACTGGATGACGTAGAGGGAGAAGGAGGTCACCCCGAGGGTCTAGAATTTATCTGGGAGGTCCAGAAAATTCAGCCAGGTGTTGGAAAATTTTTCTCTGCTCATCAGACTCTTGTAAATGTACTTTTCATTTCTGAAGATAAATATAAAACCCTCATTTGCTGCACCGGTTTTCCCACATTGGTTTTTTCCGGGGACAATTGTCAAAAAATAACTGTGTTCATGTGGTTGTTTCTATTGTGCTAATTATGTAAATTATCTTTCTGTTCTTATGCTTTTAATAATAGTGAAGATCTGCAAATGTGTTTATTTCGGAATTTACTGAAGCATCTGTAAATAACTTATCTCATAAGTAGGAGAAATAAACCAAGTATTGCAGAAATATTTTCCTCTTGAAAATTTCACATGGTATCAGAGGGAAGGGCTAAAAATAGAAAGGGAGGATCTACCATGGACCATAACTCCATCATCTGGAGGGGTTCACGCAGTCATAGGGGCTCACACAGTCCTCCAGAGCACGTAGAAATGCAGAGAACACGACATGAAAGTGTTGTCATCCAGACTAGAGGAGGATCTTGCTTGTGTGTCGAGCACAGTTCCTCCAAGTGTTTGGTATATTGACAGTGGAGCATCTGCTCATATGACGGGGGTTCGAGAATGTTTTTCGAGCTACCAAGAAGAACAGATGAATTTCCAGATAACTATGGGAAACAAGGCAAAATGTACCCCCATTGGGAGAGGTACCAGAACATTTCAGACCTAGGATGGCAACAAGATTCGAGCCACGAATGTTTTGCATGTACCAGGGTTGGGGGATGAATTTCCTCTCAGTGTCCCAACTTCAGAACAAGGGCTATGACGTATACTTTATTCGAGATAAGGTGTATGTCAAACACCCTAACTGGAGTAGAAAGGCACAAATCAGAGTAAGGAGTCACAAGTTGTATAAGCTCTAGCTTGAATCTCCGGTGGCCCTGATTGGCAGTACAGACGACAGAGATCTGAATGAATTATGGCACAGAAGGATGGGGCATCTACATCATGGAGCCTTGGGGATTCTAAAAAACACTGTCATAGGGGCTCTTGAACTCAGCACGAAGAAAGACGAAGTCTGCAGGGGATGCGTACAAGGGAAGTACGCTAAGGCATCATTTCCAAGAACCAGCAGTAGAGCCAAAGGTGTATTAGAGTTAATACACTCTGACATTTGCGGTCCAATGTCCATAACTGCTCTTAGTGGGGCAAAGTACTTTGCCACCTTCATTGATGATCATTCCAAAAAAAACTTGGATCTATTTTTAAAAAACCCAAGATGAAGTCTTTGATCGGTTTAAAGATTTCAAAGCATTGGTGGAGAACTCTACAGGAAAGAAGATCAAAAAGTTGCGGTCAGATAATGGTGGAGAATATATCGATAAAGACTTCACAAATTTCTGTGCAAAGGAAGGCATCGAGAGAGAATGGACAACTCCATACAATCTAGAACAAAATGGAGTTGTAGAACGGAAGAATCAGACCATAATAGAAGCTGCAAGGGCAATGTTGTACGACCAAGATATGCCCAAATTCTTATGGGCAGAGGCCTACAATACAACAATATATATTTAGAACAGAGTTCCCAATAGAGCTTTGGAGAAAGTAACTCCCGAGAGTGTGTTCACAGGCAGCAAGCCAAAAGTGAGCCACATCAGGATATTCGGCAGCATGGTGTACTGCCACGTTCTAGATGAAAAGAGAAAGAAGTTGGATCAAATTGCAGAAAAGGGTTTTCTGATGGGCTATAGAGAGAATGCAAAGGCATGTCGCATCTATATTCCAGAGAGCAGGAAAGTCGTGGTAAGAAGGGATGTGAAATTCCTGGAAGAGAGAGCCTTCAAGAAATCTCGAGAAATGGCCACAGATATGCAGATTGAGGAAGATCCACTGGTACAGCATCAACGACCCACATAGGAGAGGTCAGGTCCCTCTCCAAGGCACAATAATTCTGAAAAGAGCTCCTTCGAAGAAGAACAGGAGGAAGAACAAGTGAGACTGCCCACAACTAATGGGAGACCGAGCAAAGAACTTCAATAAATTCTTAAGGATGCAGAAGGATTTGTTGGATCTCATAGACAAAGAAAGAGGATAAGGAAACAACCAGATAGATATTAGGCTCTGGTAGCTCAGATTGGTGAACCATCTACCTTTCGGGAAGCAGCTCAACATCAAGTATGGGTGGATGCCATGGTGGAGGAGTATAGCTCCATCATGACAAATGATGTATGGGAAGTAGTCCCTAGACCACATGACATATCTGTTGTAGGATCATGATGGATCTACAAGAAACCTTGGCTCCAATAGCGCGATACACTTGTTGGGTATGTGTTATATTCTTTCCACGACTAGTCCCACGCGCAAAGAATATGCGGACCCACTCATATGCAGACCCACCCATGTTTTGTGCATGAGTTTGCACATGGTTTTGGGGTACGATGGTTTTCGGCCCCTGGTATTTTGTAGATCCGGTCAAGGGAACTACGGTTATGTTCTAATCCAGGGTTAATGGATTGGGGTTTATGTATGCTTCGGCATGTATATATATGTGTTGTAACACTAAAAGGAATATAATGAAAAATCAAGCTGGTAGTCTCGATTTGGGATCCAGGGGAAAATCTCTGTGTTTATCTGTTTTATGTTTTATGCTCTCGCTATTGTTTATTTTCTGTTATAAGATTCGTGTGTTAAAACCCACGACACTTCTATCAGATCTGTCATCTCTCTGGTTGTGCAGATGGGATGGAAGATTCACCAGATGGATGTCAAGACAAGGTTCTTGAACGGGGTGATAGAGGAGGAACTGTACATAGGGCAGCCAGAGGGCTTCAAGACACATGAGCATAAGACTCATGTTTGCAGACTTAAGAAAGCCTTGTATGGCTTAAAACAAGCCCCTAGGGCATGGTATGGATGGGTTGATAGCTACTTGCAGAAGATGGGGTTCGTCAAGAGTGACGCAGATCCCAACCTATACTACTTGAGAGTGGGAGATGAGTCGCTTATTCTTGTTTTCTATGTGGATGACTTGTTTTTGACCGGATCATCGAAGCTCATCAAGGACTGCAAGGAGAATTTGGCAACAAAATTTGACATGAAGGACCTGGGGCAGATGCACTATTTTCTTGGATTATAAGTCTGGCAGCATAAAGGGGAAATCTTCCTAAGACAAGGAAGATACACGACAAAAATTCTAAAGAAATTTCAGATGGAAGACTGGAGACCCATGGCCACGCCAATGATTACTAACTGGAAGAAGATAGAGACACCGAAGGATGATGAGACTGATCCTACATTTTACAGACAGCTCATCGGATCATTGATGTATGTGGTCAAGACAAGACCAAACATTTGTTATGCAGTGAATACCCTCAGTCACTTCATATTGGAACCTAGGGGGGCTCACTAGGCAGCAACCAAACATGTTCTCAGATACTTGAGAGGCACAATTGAATATGGGCTGAAGCACACCAAGGGTAATGAGATCCAGTTGAGTGGGTTCACAGATGCAGACTGGGCCGAAAGCACAATAGATTGGAACAGTACCAGTGGGTACTGTTTCAGTCTCGGATCAGGAATGACCTCCTGGTGCAGTAGGAAACAAAAATTCGTAGCACTGAGCTCAGTCGAGGCAGAGTACATGGCAACAAGCACAACCTCGTGCGAGGCCATATGGATCCGCAAATTGCTCCTGAACCTACTCAAGAAGCGGATAGAACCGACCGAAATTATGTGCGATAATCAAAGCTGCATTAAGCTCTCTGAAAATCATGTGTTTCGTGACCGGTCGAAGCACATTGACATTTGGTGTCACTTTATCAGGGACTATGTCTATAGGGGAGCAGTACAATTGCGATACACTCCTACAGGAGAACCGGTGGCAGATGTCCTCACAAAGGCTCTAGGTAAGATCAAGTTCACTTACTTCAGAGAGAAGATGGGGATGGTTGAGAACCCCTTCCATTAGAGGAAAGGGTGGTTTTCAGAAGAAGAGGGAGCCGCAGTACGAATGCTGTAGTGGCAGGGCAACAGTACAGGGAGCAACAATGCAGAGATGAGGGGCAGCAGCCAGGACATCATTAGCGCAACAGATGATGTAGAGTCAGAGCAGTACAACGATATCTTGCTTAAACACTTTCCTCGCTAAGAGGGAGTGTTGATTTCTATAGCATCGGAAAGTGTTCTAAGCCTCATTTTTTGGTAAAGTGGCTTGGACATCAGTTATCCAGAGAACCCAAAAATTGTTTGTGGAAATTCCACTCGGATATGACCTTATTAAAATAATTAATTATTTTAATGGAGACCCTAAGTTTAAACTTAGGGAAATTAAATAATTAAAGGGTATTAATAGAGCAGAATGTGAATCTTCTAGAAAACGAAGATCAAGTCATCTTTTAATCTGAGCCATTGATTAACGATATAATCTTGGTTGTTGATTCATCAGCGAGAAGACTATAAGAAGAGACTTGAGGGCCATTTGGAAATCAAGCTGAGGACACTCTTAGTACCCGAAGGAAATCGTTTCTGAAGCAAGAAAATTCGATTTCAGTGGGTGAGATTGTAGATGCAGGGTTGCAAAAGCAGAAGGAGAAGGGAGGAGCCAGTTATCGGGGAGAAGAAGTTAGGAGGCTGAAGGGAAGGGTGAGCTGATTAGCAGCAAGACCCCCTCCATGCAGAATCACGCAGACCAGGGAGAGACTGTGCAGAGCTCTCACGCTTGATGATGCAGAGGGTGAAGGAGGTCACCCTGAGGGTCTAGAATTTGTCTGGGAGGTCCAAAAAATTCAGCCAGGTGTTTGCAAATTTTTCTCTGCTCATCAGACTCTTGTAAATGTACTTTCCATTTCTGAAGATAAATATAAAACCCCCATCTGCTGCACCGGCTTTCCCACATTTGGTTTTTCCAGGGACAATTGTCCAAAAATAACTGTGTTCATGTGGTTGTTTCTATTGTGCTACTTGTGTAAATTATCTTTTTGTTCTTATGCTCTTAATAATAGTGAAGATCTGCAAATGTGTTTATTTCGGAATTTACTGAAGCATCTGTAAATAACTTATCTCATAAGTAGGAGAAATAAACCAGTATTGCAGAAATATTTTCCTCTTGAAAATTTCACAAGTTTGATTGTTAAATTCTCCTTTCTTTGGTTACAAGAGAGGATCCAATGGTGCCAGTTGGATTTTTCTTCCTCATCCATGATTCTTTTTCGTGATGTTTGGTTTTCTTGTTTTCCCGCCTCCCAGCTTTGCTCTTCATCGAGCAAACTTTGCAAAGGAGAATTTGATATCTTGATGATCTATCTCACAAGAAGTCATATGAACAAAAAATGTTATATTAATCTAATGATATGATGGTTACATTGGTTGTATGACTATACTTAGCTCATGCATTAATTGTTCTCATTGTGTGATAATGTAGGTGCATTGCATATTATGTATGCATAACTAACATCATCATATCATGTTCTCATACTAGAGTATATGCATCTAGATTAATCTACATGGGTGATAAATGTATGCCTGGTGCACATTCTCCCAATAGTTGTATTGTGATGTGGAGGATACAAGTTCGCGTCCCAGGAGATTGTTGGAGTTCTCATGAACCCCCTGTTCGAGTACATGGACCATGCACGGTGAGCTCATGCACCAGCTGGAGCTAGATGTTACCCACCAAAAATGGGTGACCCCCATGAGAAACTTCTCTTCATCACTTCCAGCTAACAACTGACAACACCTGGAAGCCACCTTGTAGCTAATGTGATTTTCCATTTTATCTCCACCACCTGCATTAGCCATATGTTTCCTCTCCCATTTGTTAAGAGCACATGTTAGAAGGTGCGTAATCTGATCCAAAAGGTATGCTATTCATTGTGCAATCGAGTGCTTATGTTTCTTTTTCAATTGGGAGAGTCTTCTATGCCAGTGGAAAGTCTTCTATCCCATTGGCAAGGGAGTATTAGATGAGGAGAGCTCATTTTCAGATCTTGGCTTGAGGCCACATCATGCTCTGGAGCCTACAGTGCAGTCCATCTTCCAGAACTGCGTTATTTGCAAGGAGAAAGTTGCAGGGTCTTTTGGCACTTCAAAGAGGAGAGATCTCTAGTGTTGGGAATCTGCCCTTCACTGTGGTGTTCCGTGGATTACAGATCTAATCCATGTTCCATTTAGATCTGATCTAAATACTGATGTATTTGCTTCAGAAATTCTGAATCATTCTGCAGATTAGCTGCATTAGATCTTAGATCTACTCCATGTACTACATTTTCTGCTGAAAACCCCAAGGGGCTTTTGAAGAGGAGACTCTATAGTGTACAAATCTGATATAGATCTATCTTTTTGTACGCAAATCTGCTTTAGGTTTGAAGTGTAACTTACAACTCTTTTCAGCTAATAAAATAATGCTGTGAAGCTTGTATAGTCATATCATATGGTTACAACCTCTTATTTTGGGCATTTCTTCATGTAAGGTTTCCTATTTTCTGTTCTATGATGTATGGGCTTCAATATAATCTTGATATGCTGATGTCAATAACATGATTGAGCCTACATATTGGCCTCCTGCATATATTTGGCTAAATTGCGTTATTTTCTGAGCAGTTTTGTCACATAGTGTTGCAGTCCCTTCTTTGGGCAATTTTCCAGCTGTACTAGGTGTGGGAGATCTATTTAACCCACCTAGAAAGATTTGTTTTTGATCTCCTCTTGGATTTGGGTCTTAGATTATCAGATCTAAGGGATCCAAGGGCTGATTTTCAGAACTGTAGCATACATTCTTGAAAAATGCGTTTTTCAGGCATGCCTTGCTAGCCTTCCCAATTTGGGGATATTACAGGTGTTGATTCTTGTGTGCAATTCATTACAGATAATGCACCTGTTTGCAAATATCCACAAGTATTTTGGATGCTTTGCATTGTCCATTCTTTGAATTTAGCACTTAAATCTATTGCTTTTGATGTGCTTTGGATGGAAGTATTATTGAGGATGCACAACATATCTGCAACTTTGTACAAAATCGTACAAATGCACTCATTATCTACTAGGTGTACAACAATCTATCATTGTTGAAGATTGCAGTTACACAGTTTGCCTCTTCATTCATCATGTTGAAGAGGTTGAGGGTGGTTAAGACCGCTCTTGGGGCCATGGTTATTTCAAATTTTTGGTCTTTTTGGAGAAAGACAAGTCAAGCAACCTCAAAAAGAGTGAAGGACACAATGTTTGATGATGCTTGGTGGGAGAGGGTAGATCTACTTATTAAGATCATGGACCCTATCATTTCTTTGCTACGATTTGCAGATACAGACCAACCCATCCTAGGAGAGGTTTATGAGGGATGGGATTCCATGATTGAGTCTGTGAGGAGCATTATTTTATAGAGTGAGTTTCCTGAATATGAGACATCATCAAAGGTCTTCTTCACCACGATACATGATATTCTTGTCAGCACATGGGACAAGAATTGCACACCTTTGCATTCTTTGGCTCACTCATTGAACCCAAAATACTAAAACCATGAGTGGCTGAATGGTTTACCTTCTCACAGATTCCCTCCTCACATGGATGGTTAAATTTCACAGTGGAGGAAAGATGCATTGAGGTGGGATTTTAAGGATAGAGCATCCCTTGATGAGGTGGAGGATGCTTTTGCAGAGTTTTCCACTGACACTGGTCGATTTGCAGGATATGATGTGATTAGAGATAGGGGGACTAAGAAGCCCTATTCTTGGTGGGCAACTCATGGGGCAACAAGCCCTCCTCTACAGTAGTTAGCCATGAGGCTCCTCTCTCAGGTGGCTTCATCCTCTTGTTGCGAGAGGAATTGGAGCACATATGGGAATTTGTATAGAGTCAAGAAGAGCAGGCTTGAGAAGTCCAACGCAGAGACAATGGTGTATGTGCACACCAACCTTTGTCTTATGTACAGGCAGAGGGATGAGTGGTTGAAGGGAAAGACAAAGATGTGGGATGTCTTTCTTGATGATATGGGTTTGGACAACAGTGTTGAGTTGGCATTGGCCAACTTGGATCTTAATGAGCCAGTGCAAGATGATGGTGATACTGTAGAGCGGTCATCCTCCACACCAACAGATGTAGAGATGACATTGCGTACAAAGGAGGAGGATGCAACAAAGGGGAGTAGTGGTGACCATGATGATGACAGTGATGCTGATTTTGATGATGATGATTGATCACTCATGAGCTACCTATTACCTGGAGGCTTGTAGTTGTTTTGTATTAGCTATTTCTATTTTCCATTGGCATTGCTACTACCTATATAACACATTTTGATTTTGATGACTTAATGAGAAAACTACAGTATCTTGTCTTTCTCCTATTGGATCATTGATGAATAAGTCACAATTGTATTTGTATGCATAATGTTACTTTGTAAAACTTAAATCTAGATGAAGATCTATGTTTGAATCAATGAATTTGTATCATGAATGAGAATTTGTGTCCTAACGTGTCTTGTTTTGGGGGTCAACGTGCCCATGTCAGACACTGGAATCCTCGTGTCCTTCGTGTCTCGTGTCCTCGTGTCTCGTGACTTAGCTTTTATGTCATCAGAGGATTTAGATCATGTCCTCTTTCTCAACTAAGGAGGATATACACTTTCCTTCATCCAAGCTCTTTCTTAACTAGGTGGATATGCCCATCATCAATAACTTTTATTGTTCCAAATACACAAGCACTTTCTTTTATGTCATCGAAGGATTTTGACCTTTCAAACTTCATTCCTCTTATGTTCATATGGCAACAAGGTCATCTTTCAATCATCAAAGTAAACTTCAATGTCATTGAGGTTCTTACAACTCTCTCTTTTCATCATGCTTATTACAAGGTCATCGTCAAACTCGGGGCATGCTTACAACTTTACAATCTTTTGCAAACAATGTGCAATCAAATCTCACCCCAAAGTATAACCAAGCATACATGTACGAGGACATGATATAAACTTTATCAATATAGGGTTAGCTTATTATCACAAAGAGAGCATCTAGGGTTGTCAAAACTTAGATATTCAAATCATAGACCAAATTAGCAAACAACTAGGGTTACACTTTTTGCCCTAAACTCTTACAATCATCTTTGCTAGGGTTTTGTCACAAACCCTAGATACCATCATCAAAACTTTAATATTAAATATTAGATATACAACAACTAGACTAGGTTAGGGTTTCAACCATATGAAAACATATACACCTAGGGTTTCATTCGTAGGATTAACTATTATAAGGGTTTTATCATAAATCCTAATTCATCAAACCCTAAATAGCTGGGGTTTTCATCATATGTTCTAGATATCGTAAAAAACCCTAAAAGGCTAGGTTTTTAATAGTGAACCCTAAAGGTTAGGGTTTTTCCAAAGTGAACCAAAGATATATAGTATTATAAGGGTTGATTTTATCTTCTTATCTACTATAGATCTTGCAATTTTACATACTTTGAGATGCTCCTTTTACAAACCTTGTAGGATTTCCTATTGAAGGACTCCCTCTGCGACAAAGCTAAATAAAAGTCTCCCTTTGATTCTGGCCGTAATCCTTTTCCTTTATGTGCAAAATCTTTAAAATATACATTCCAACGAAAATATAAGGAGAAGGATTATATTCGAGCAAATAATAAAGCTAGATATATAAATAAATTAGAATACTTATCTATTGTGAGAAGGTGGAAGCTTCATCTAACAAAGATTGGTATTCCTTTATATACCTACAATATTAACTTGGAAAGTACCACCAATAGTATATAAGGGAAGAGTAAACTAGGGCTTTCATGGAATCTTTAGAGGTGGGGAATCCCTAGGGTTTCTAGATCCAATCCCTAAGTCTTATAATGTTATCTTTACAAAATATCAGTTTTAGGGTTTCAAATTCATTTTTATATTTATTAGGGTTAGTGTTTCTCTTTTGACTATGGTTTCCCAAACATCAACTAGGGATTTCAAGATGCCAATAACTTCTGACAATACGAAGGTTACAAACCCTAGATTCAAAAAGGACATCCCAAAACGCTAATCTAATTATTATCAAAACAAATATACATACCTCAAAATTTACATACCATAGTTTTTCGAGGTCACAAGAAGTTTGTTGCAAAAGTTTCGTCAGGATACCATGATCTTCTTGTTGCTCTCAAGAATGAATACTCCAAAGGTTTCAAGATCAAAGACTGTCTTCAAAGGTACTGCAACATAGTCTTCTTCAAGAGCAATACTAGGTGACTAATTGTAGCTTTCATATTCCTTTAAGCTAGTCCCAAGAAACTAGATGCTTCAAAGATTTCCTTCTAATGATTCTTCAAAAAGCTAAATAAGAATATTTTTTCAAGAAACAATTCTACTGCTCTTCTCAACTTCGGATTAGTGTATGCTATAGGAGCTCGTACAGGGCCTCAAATAGACTTCTCCTTTCACTGTTATAGACATCGATGCATAAGTTTCTTGAACTTGATCTTTGTGAAAGACTGATATATTCTTCCTCCAAGATTGAGATTTCAAGGTTGGCTTCTATGTTGCTTAGTCTTTCTCTATATATGTGCACATGTATCCGTCCTTCATTGGGATCTCGTCTCCTTCAAAGATTATAGTGACCGTGGCTTTATAATAGGCCTACAATGCCTCTAAATAACTCGGTCCTAGTCCTTTTAACACTTGAACCTTTCGCTAGTCATAAAGACTATCGAAACTATGCACAAAACCATTGTAACTTCAGATTTCTGAGGTAAATTCAAACCCTCAATTCCATACCCAGAACTTCGTTTGTTTTTCTCTCAAGAATCTCGGCCTTGACTAGGCTTATAGCCTACCTTTTCAAATCTTGAAAATTCTACTCGACTCCTCACTGTTGTGGCTTTAGAGTTTTGGTTTGCGACCCTAATCACCCGAGTCTGCAGCCTAATTGCAAAAGTATAGTCTTATAACGATGCCCAAAAATTTGTTATATCTGTTCGGTTCTCCTTATAGATGACCTCCAAAGGGAGATTTGAAAGCCCTTTTCCTTAGCACATGAGTGATCTTCTAGTTGCCTTGCTCCACTGACCATAACTTTGATCCCATGTTGAGAAATCCTTAGGGCAACTAATTAAGATGATTTCTCTTAACTTTATAGTTGCTTGTGATGTTCTTTTACTTCTTTAATTAGATTCTTCTTTTGCTTTTTATTATTATGTTCTTTATCATCACGCAACTACCAAAAACATTAAGATCATCAAAGACAAATGGACACTAGATGTAGGCTATATGTAGGGCCAAAACCTCTCCTAGAGAGGAAAACCCAAACTAATCTCTTCTTTTCTTCAGGAACCAAAACAAATGAGACAACCATGACCTTTTGACTAAGACAAAAACCACCTCCAATCCACCAAGTCAACCTTCAAGATAGTTAGCCAAACTTCAAAGGTCAACTTAAATGAACTTCTCCAAATGTTAACACAAAACAATTCTTTCAAGGGTTTTGGCCCTTCTTTGCAACACTGAAATTTCAGCCTGCACTCTTGTTCTTGCACCTTGTCTCTTCTGTTGCAGATATTTTCCCATGTGTGGTAGAAAGCGAGCAGATTTCGATTCCCTTATTCTTTTCTTGGTCTCCTTCTTTCTCAAAATGATGAAACATTCCTTTATGAATTCCTTCGCACTGATTCTTTTTGGTAGAAAATCGTAGATTGAATGTCGATAATGATGGATATCAGAAGGTCAAAATGCTCCTCTATATATAGTCGTTGTATCTTCTTTATGAGGCCGACTTGACAAATGTTCGAGGTCGACTTGATGGAGGAGGGTTTACATGACCAATTAAATAAAATAAATTTATTTCTTTGACACAATGAGCCCAAGGAGGGTCTAGATCATAATGACATGGAAAATGACTCATGACACAAATCCTAGAAGCACACAATGGGTGCTTTTGGCCTAGAAATAAAATATATAGAGAATGAAACCCATGCTTTTAAATAATTTTCTTTTATAATAAAATTTTCTTTTTCTTTCTTTTGAAAAATACATTACATCATGAACCAAATACAATTATGAAGACTGATACTAGTTACATTTCTCAACAACTTGAATGGTAAATAGTTGTCGAATGCTTTGGGTCACTCACTTTACCCACTAAACAAGTATCCCTTAGTAATGTGGTCAAAATGTTTTGACTAGGGGAGCATTCGAGCCCCTGATGGTATCTTGGCCATTCTCCCTAGCCACATTACATGGTACCCAGTTAATATTGTTGTCCTAGGGAGATTGTTCGCCCAATGCTACAATGCCAACACTCACACTCAACGAGGGAGGCATTCTCAACCACTCCAAGCTTAGTCCAGAAGTATACAAACTTCACCCCCGATAAAGGCTTTGTGAGAATGTCAACAACCTGCTCGTCTGTAGAAATGTGATGAAGCAACACTTCTCCTTTTTGTACCACGTCTCGAATGTAATGATACTTGATCTCAATGTACTTTGACCTTTCATGGTAAATTGGATGTTTTGAAAGCTTCACACAACTTTGTTTGTCATATTGTATCACAGTTGACTCCCACACTCAATTCAACAACTTTGCGGGAAACTTCCAAAGCCATACTTCTTCATGACTCACCAAACTAGCAACAATTACTTGTCCTCTGCAGTTATGAGTGCGACAAATGTTCGCTTCTTGCTTATCTGGGATATCATAGCAAAGCAAATTGAAGCATCATCTCGATTTGCTCTTTTGATCCTTGTTACTTCCTGCCCAATCAAAATATGTGTATCCTTGTAGTGGTACTTCTCCATTTGAGACATGTCTCAATCCATAACCGACTGTACCACACACATATCTCAAAACATGCTTTGCAACAACCCAATGCACATGCCTTGGTTCCACCATGAAATGGCTTAGGGTGTTTATCACAAAGCAAATATCTAGTTTGGTATAAACCAAATACATTAAAGATTTGATCAAGTGCCCATAGGTAGTGGGATCCATCAAATCTGAATTTGTGTTAGAGCCATTAAGCTTCCTAAGATTGGTCACCATGGGAGTGGCCATGGAATTGCAGTCCATCATCCCAAATCTCTAAAGGATCTCAATAGTATGCTTCCCTTGGCCAATGAAATAATGCATCAAACCTAGATCCTTCATCTCGAAATCATAGGTCAACTCCTTTTGACTTTGAAGCAGGCCTTCATGTGGTAATCCTGACTGCTTATTTTATCATACAAGTAGCTCCTTCTGCCACTGCTGTTCCCTCTATGACGTGGGCAAGTCCTTTTGCTACCGTCAAAAACAAGTTGTCAACATACAATAACAAGATCACAAGCTCACTTTTAACAATCTTGTAGTAAAGGTTGGGATTGGCATCACTCTTGGTGAAACCAAGGCTCATCAGGTATCCATTAGTTTGAGAATACCAAGCCCAAGGTGCTCGCTTGAGTCTGTACAAGGCCTTTAGTCTACAAACATGAGAATCCTTGCCATGTACCTCAAAGTCTTGAGGTTGCCCTATGTACACTTCTTCTTTAATTACTCCATTGAGGAAAGCAGTTTCCACTTCCATTTGATGCAATTTCTAATCTACAATAGAAGCAATAGAAATGATAGTTCTAATAGAAGTGTACCTGGCGACTGGAGCAAATGTCTCTTGATAGTCCTCTCCCTCTTTCTCGGAGATCCCTCTTGCCACGAACCTTGCTTTGTAATTCTCTATGATGGCATTGTAATTCTCTATGTTGTCATCTAGCGCATGCTTGACTTGTAGATCCACTTGGAAGTCACCACTGACTTTCCCTCGAGTCCTGACACAATTTCCCACACATAATTCTTCATGATCGACTGATATTCCTCCATCATGGCATGCTTCCAAACTTGCTGGCCTGTTGCCTCCTCATAGTTGGATGGCTCAGAGTCAATGATGTGATTCTTTTGTGCTGCATAGCTTGAGCACTACTTAGGACATTTGCTTTCTCTGAAACTGCCACAAGTAGATGTATGCCCCTTTGCATCCTTCAATGTATATCGCTTCCAAAAAGACCCTAAGTGGGTTCACTGGTTTAATGGGCCCTTTCGGTTCCTCTTGACGTAAAGATGCTTCACAGGTACAAAAGGACTTGAGCCAACATCCTTAGGAGCCTTGTGCTCCTCATCATCAATATCCATGTGAGGCCCTTTGGATCTCCAGTAGGCTACATCCTTCCACTCTACTTGACTGTTTGCGCCCTTTGAACTAGAAGCTCTTCCGACTGTGTGGTATGATCTTGGATGTCTGTATAGTGTCTCCCTCTCGAACACCAACCACTTCGCTGAATTTATGCTTGATCCTGGAAGAACCCTCTTGCCACAAACTTGCCTCGTTCTTCCCAATGCTTCCATCTGTTGCTAGAATCATTGCATTGGCAACATTGATGATGGTCCTGCAAACCTCATTAGGAGGCAATGGAAGAAACAATTATAACCAAGCAAAAAAAATACAAAGACAAGAGGCTAACCAAAACATAAGGTAATAATAATTGAGGAAGAAAGATACAAAGTAATTATCTGCGCCCATGAATAACCAAGATCTAAAAACTTACGCCCGAGGTATCCTTGCCACATTAGTTTAATAGCATGTGGATCCAGTGGGAGTGCAAATATCAGTTAAAGTTCCCACGTAAACCAATGAAGGCAGGTGATATCCATGCCTCCCTCATTAATTGCACGAGGTGATGGTGGGGTATCACCCCCACCTTCTCCCTTCGATTACGTCCTCTATCCCATCTGGGATAGATTTAGAGTTATCACATTTTGTGAAATTCATGCCAATAAATTGAAACAGTCTCCTACTCCATTGTGTATGTGTGTCTGCGCACTCACTAGACATGTTAATTAGATAAACTATAAAGGCAGGTATCCCAGGCATTGAATTTATAATTGTTAGTTTTAACCCTGATCTTGTTAAGGTTATACTGATCTGATCCATCAAATTTACAAAATTAAATTGAAACTAAAAGCATTCCTGAGGTTGCTTCATGCCAAGCAGTAAAATGTTGCTATATACACGAGCCTTTAAGAGCCTGTGATTTCCATATGCAAACTGGACACTATCAAGGAACAAATTAATCTCAGAAACGAGCTGCAAGTGCATAGCAGTCTTAAAAAGAATGTGTTTTTAAGGTTTATAACTTTATGCTTTTCATATCAAATATGGAAACAACTTTTCTTTTTCAGCCAAGTTTATATGCTTCTTATGATAGTAGCCTCTGTTTATATGTTTCATCTAATATTTACACAATGAAGTGGAATTTAAAATGTTTGTATATTCTTATAATGTGGTATGCTATAGTAGCCTACTCAAAGCATTGACCACAAGGAGGTAAAGTGACACTCTATAATGTGGTATGCTCATTGCGATTCCATAATCTTAACCTATCCTTAAATTCCTTGGTTTTTTTATTAGTTTATTTTCAAAAAATACTTTTTGGCCATTATGTCCGTGTGTTTGGGTTTTTGATGTACTCTCTGCAACTTTTTACAGTGCCATGTTTTATTCGTAGGAGTCTCTTTTTAACATATTTTGCGACTATGATTTTTGCAGATTTATATAAAAAGCATTGACCACAAGGAGGTAAGGCAACACTCTGTAAATGTGAACTTTGTGAAGAATTTTATGCTGATGCTATTCCATGATCTTAACGTATCCTTAAATCCTTTGGTTTCTTTATTAGGTTATTTTCAATAAATACTTTTTGGCTATTATGTGCTAGTGTTTATGTTTTTGATGTACTCTCAACAACTTTTTATAGTGCCATGCTTTATTCATTGGAGTCTATATTTTTAACGTATTTTGCTACTATGGTTTTTGCAGATTTATATAATGGATGATTAAAATTAATGGTTCACATTTTCTTATCATGCAAGGGTAAGGAAGAATGCTAACTTTACACTGATAAATGTGTGTATAGGGGATGGAGCATGGAAAATCTAATGTGGAAAGAGAAGCCAAAAGCTGATGTCCAGAGATCTGCAAGTGTGACTACTAATTCTGGAAGCAGAGGTGCTAGTGGATCTGCTGATGATTTTAGGGGTGGAAAAATTGCTCTAGAAGCTTCCTCAGTTAATACTGCTTCTGATGTATCAGCAAACCTAGTTGCTGGGAGAGCTCAGCCCAAGCTGAAATTTATACCAGTTGAGTCGGTTGTTGGAGGGATTGGAAGTTCCACTGATTCAAAGTTGTCTGGTTTAAAAACTAGTGGTGGTGGCAAACCGTCTATTGGATCTGATTCATCAAAGAAACTTGCTGTTGCAAAAGGTCAAGCTGGACAGAAAACACTGTGGGTTGCAAAGGGATATGCAACCTATGGTGGTGGTAATAATGGGGATGAAGGAAAGCCATCAATGATAGTGACGGGTGAAAGCTCAAGTTCTAGTAGAAGTGGTGCTGCACAAGTTGGGGCAAAGCCATTATCAACAGCTTTTGGGCAGAGTGTGGACACTGTATTGAACAGAAATCCGACGGTTGAAGAAGGGCAATCACTGAAGGGTCCTGTTGTGGGAGATTTCGTGGTAGACAAGCGAGCTTTTGCTTGTTCTCAAATTCGTGCTACTTTCTATCCCAAGTTTGAAAATGAGAAATCTGACCAAGAGGTAAGTTTGTATCTATTTTTACAATTCTGATATCACTATAGGATCACTTGATCATTTCAAACGAGGGTAATGACAGACAATGTCATAAAAGTTTGTGTATGGTTGTGGAACTGCATGCATCCATGGAATGTCCCTCGTATACACTATGAACTCTTTACATGTGGTTGTGGAGAAAAGGCTAATTAAAAAGGGGCATTGTAGCATAATCATGGATTATCATAATTGAGGTTTTGTTTTATATATTATACTCTTTACTATTTTTGGCTTTGAGTAATTTCAATTTACTATTTCAGACTTCAGTATCTACCATTTTTCTTAGTACCAAATAGATTCTAGAATGATAAATTCAAATCAATGTATCTATATTTGACTATTTTTGTTTCATTTATTGTTTGTGAATCAATGTATTTCAGTACTGAATCTGAATCTATATCATGTTTATAACATTTACAAATTTGACTTTAGTACTATTTAGTATTTACTATGTACATTGCACAATGATGTATTCACATGGGATGAGTTGTTATTGTTGAGATTTTATCATATTATTATTATTATATTTTTAGAGATGGATTTCCCCATGCTAGGGACCTCGATGTCATCCTTCCCCCCTAAATTTCGCCAAAAATTGTGGGTGCTTCCACATGTCCCCCATGTGCATCTCCCCGCTTTTGCGTTCCCTGGTCCAGAAACTTGGTGGGACATTGGAAAGTTCACTTTGATACTGCCCTTCATCCTTGCATACTTGTTCCTTGCAAACCAACTGGTTAGGGCCTTTGTTGGTGGCAATGGATTGATGTAACACCTTTGGATTATGCTTTGTTCTGTCTGCTTTGGCTGATAGCTGGACCAAGGAAGCTTGCCAAGATCTGCAGTGAAACCACAGGAGACAAATTGTCTTTGTTATGAATGTTATATTCTAAAGGTGTATTTCATCTTGATGTTTTATATTGCCTACTCCTTTATCTTCAGTTAGTATATAAATCACTGCATTAATTAGTTGGTATGCCAATTGATAGATATTTATCGTTCATTTAGCTCCTATTTTTGATGTCAAACATTGTTTTGGGATAATATGAACAGATCAGGACAAAGATGATTGAAACGGTGTCAAATGGCAATGGTGCCTTAGAGGTACATTCATATTCATCTTTACTTTTTGCATTAACAATTGAGACTATTTATTGATTTTGAATATTTTCTGAAATCATCTTGTTATAAGAATAAATGCATGTTAAGTTGTTCCCACACCCTGGCTTTCTGTTTTAGCAAGCCTTTCTTGATTTACGATTATTAAGTCCAAACTATGCAAACCCAATGTATTACTGTATTTCTTTCCATATTACCATATTTCCCAATATATTATTTTGAATTTTAAGCAATATGGGTTGCATAGTGTTCAAATCAAAATAAGCGGAGTGTATATTTGCAAAGGTAAACAGGATACATTGTTGGCAACATGAGAAATATGCTGTATATTGTCGTTCAATGTTTTACTTTTTCTCATGATGTTTGTTGGCATACCATTCAAGAGATTTTGCTTAATTAATTCCTTTCAAGCTTCTCCTTTTTTGAATAGGTTTCATTGAAGCATTCGGGATCTCTGTTTATGTATGCTGGTCATGAAGGTGGAGCATATGCCAAAAATAGCTATGGAAATATGTAAGATAGATTTGATATGTTTCTTGGATCATTCACAAAATCACATAAATTCTATTGATGAACTGTTCAATTTTATGTTTTGAGATTTGACAATATAATCTGTTGGTTGTGAGGATCATAATATCTGTATGTGCAGCTATACAGCTGTTGGTGTCTTTGTTCTTGGTCGGATGCTGCAAGAGACATGGGGTGCTCAGGCAGCAAACAAACAAAAAGAGTTCAATAATTTTCTTCATGTAAGATTCTCTCTTTTCTTGTCCATTGGTCCTGTCCAATTTGAGCAATATTTACAAAAATTAGTGGAAAAACCATTTGATGATTTGTTAACAATGAAAATGCTTTATTGTAAGCATCATGATGGGATTTTTTTTTTTTTGGTAATTTTATTTCGGGTCATGAAGAAAATTATTGAACAATTCGATAACCATATATGACTATTTTGAACCGTGGACTGTTAGATGAGAATCAGGGAATCATATTTAGTTTTGCTTGTAAGGTATCAAATCCAGCTAGGATTTTAAAGGAATACATTTAATTGGGCTGCAAAACCTAGAGTAGGTGCCTCAACAGAAAGAGATGCAGGTCCAATATGTTTGCTCATATTCTTCAGTATCTATATTGTCTTTTTGATTGTGATTGGAGGTGCTTATGTTTTTCACTGTATTAGACCTTTGTCTTGACTCTTTACTGCTAGTTTTTTTATAATCTTAATGTTGATGTAAGGTGGCGCCTGTACAGTTGATTAAATTACAAGTATCATTAATTTTATTGATGAATTCTATCTTTCTTGGCAATGCAGGAAAACCGTATGTGCATATCAATGGAATTAGTTACTGCTGTTTTGGGGGACCATGGGCAGCGGCCTCTTCAAGATTATGGTATGCAGAAATTTTTCTTTGATCTGTGGTGATAAATTCAAGTGTCTTTTGGGAATCAAAGTGACAATGCAAGATAAACAAATTGATTCTATTATTTCACTGGCTGATAAATGGAAAGGCTCCAGAAAAGTACTATATTCACTAGGGGTTGCTTCTCATTATCTATATGTTGGAAAGTATTTATATTGCTTTTCAATTGTTATTTTTACTAGTTAGATCACATATATTTAGAACACAAAATGAACAATAAGATTAAATGCTTTTAATTTCTTCTTTGCAATAAATCAAGGACAATATATGTAGGGCTCCAACCCTAGATGAAGACACTGATCTTCAATATCCCAGGCTCCAACCTGTATTTGCCAAGCACCGACTTGGACAACCAAGGCTCCAACCTCGTAAATTCTGAGGCACCAACCTCAAGGGCTTCAACGCTATTTCTGGTTCAGGCTCCGACCTGGTTTATTGAGGACTCCGATCATCTAGGGCTCCAACCCTATCTTATCCAAGGTTCCAACCTTGTTTAGGATCGCCAACTCCAAGGACACCAATCCTGTTGTCTTCTTTGGCTGTCATCAATTCTTCATTGTCTTCACTGTCCACGTCATCAATGACGACTTTACCAACCACAGAAAGAGTCTTCAAAACTCTTCATGATTCCAATATAAGTTCCTTCAATGTCACTCTATGAAAGTCTTCAACAACGCATCAAGTTCTCCATTACTGCCTTCAAGTCAGCTTCTAAATGGTCTCTTCAATAAGTCTTCAACAATGCAACAATTGATCATACAATACTTTAAGAATGCTCCAGCAATATGTTTTCAACTTTTCATATTATCTTCAGGAATGCTTCAATCAGGCTTCTATGAGGGGTTGCTTCTACAGTTCTGCCTTTCCTGATCCCTGAGATAGGGTAACACCAAAACTTCTCTCGACTGCATATTCTTCAAGCCACAGTTTTGAGAAGCTCCAAAATTGAGGTCTTAGGTCTGTGATTTATCTCAAAAGTTTGAGCTGCTCACAAAATAAATTCTGGCCCAAAACACAGTCCTGAAGTTGCCTCAGGAATACCTTAGTTGCTTTCTTCCACAGGGGCCAAGGTGCAGGCCTGTAAGGACCAAAATTACAGGTCTACAACTATTTGCACAGCTCCTTCAAAATGTGCACTCTTTTGTAGATGTAGAAGGCAAGTATTTTGCTTTTGAATTGCGTCCTTGATCTCCTTATCTTTCTCGTCCAGAACAGAGATATATCTGCACTGTTCCACAAACATATACTGCCTCAGAGCCACATGATTTCGCAGAGATGCAATGCCTTAAACTTCAAACCTTTTGTGTTTTAAGTAGCGAGTTCTCCACAAGTCCTGTAAAACGATTTCCACTATTTTGATGACAGTTCTGAGCCTCCTTGAGAACAAATCTGAGCTGCTACAACCTTGGTTCGAGTCTCCAAAAAATATTCTGCAATCCGAACTCAAAAACAGTTACACTGGGCACCCAAACAGATCCTGAAAATTTGTTGTAATCCGAGTTGACAAGATATCAAACAGAAAAATATTTGCCCAAGTATATCCCTCTCGGCCTCCTTTTAAAATTCTGCCTTTTACTCTGATTTTCTGTGTTTTTTTTCACCGAATTGATTGCACAGAAATGGAAGAACACAACTTTATATATATAGTTGTTTGTCTATCCTAAAAGACACATCTGCCGAGGAAGGAGCCATCATGAGAGCCGACATGAGTAACTGAGCATAGGTCGGCTAGGAAAAAATAGGACATATATTACCTTAAAAATTCATTTTCTCCTAAACTATTTGGAATTTTGGGGCGTCAAAGGGCTCATTAGAAAGGGAAAATTATGCTCTAGATGATGGTGAAGGTTTCATAGAGAAATTATGCCTCCAAGTTAGTGAAAAATAATTTTTAATGTGACTGGTCATTTATTGGGGCAGAAATGGAGGTAGGGCAGAATGTCTTTGGCTTCTTTGATTCTTCATCATAAGGTTACCATGCCATAGTGATATATGTCCATTGTCTTCATGTAGTCTTCGTGTCATGTCACCAATCATTGTCCATGTAATCAATTGGTCCTCCATGTCATCATATAGTTTCCAACCATGTCATCAAGACCTTGATCGAATGACATCATCAAGTGTAGTCTTCTAGGTTACCAAACAAGGTACATGATTGACACTTGGCACCTTAAGAATATTTTCCATCTTGAGATCATGCTGGTTCCAGGCTTCTTCATCAAGAGTAAGCACATCATCATTAATGGCATCCCTATTAACCAAGAGGGACATGTCATCACGAGCAAGGACCTCTTCATATGAGGCCTGCATGATATCACTGCAAGGGTTTTCCATTAGGGTTTTTAGGTCTTTACAAGAATATTGATCCTCATATTGACATCAATGATAACATTAGACCAACACTATAAACACGACTTAGTTTTTAACTTTTTACCTGTTGCATCAGTCATGGTTCTCTCCCACAGTGGGTGCACCATTCGTCTTCGGCAGCAGAGGTGTACCAACATCAGCAGTAGTTTAGTTTCCTATACAGGGTACTTCTGCAGTCTTGATGAGGGGATAACAGAGGAGAATGAGGGCACAGCACGTGGTTGTCCTGGGTATTGTGCTGAAGTCCTGGTTGTGAGGGATTGATAGGGCACATGAATGAGGCAGCCTCACACACTTCCAATTTTGTGACTGCTTTTCCTGATTTAGCATCCCAGTTTTAGAATAGAGGTTTTTCTTTTGATTTCCAGGTTTCAAAATAGTCTGCTTTTACCTTCAGATAGCTTTAGCGCATGAGCTAGGGAATCTTCTAGTTTTAGGGAGGCTGCCCTTCCCTAGACAGAATTAAATTAGGGTTTTGCTTTTCTGATTTTTTCACACGCAAGGATGGGCTGTACTTAGTTTTGTCCTGTAGCATTCCACGTGTATAAAGAAGGCAGGGTAGAGGTAGTTATATTTTTTCAATGTTTTTGATTGAGATTGAGTAAATTTCTAGTGATTATCAAAGTATTTTTGAACTGTAACAATGTACTGTTTTTTCCGGATTTAATAAAAGGTGTTTGCAGGTTTGAAATTTCAGTTTGGTACTTTTTGTCCAATGTTTCAGTATGATGTGTTACAGTTTGATAGTCCTTAGAGTTTTCTGATTAAGCTTTCAATGTTTTCTGGGTGCAGAATCTGCTTACCATTGTTCAAACATTTTAACACGGTAGTAGATAGATAAGACAAGATTAGATAATTTTATTAATGTCATACAAGTGACCACAAAAGTAGGTCAATGGGACTGAAGAGTACAGCTAATGTGAATACAATGTGGGAGTGCAAACACATCTCATACAAAATGTAGAAAATAATACGAAGAAAGAAATCTACATATGTATACCAGCAAAACATTTGTGAAAGGCCACGTCAAAGATATGGTGATACACAACATTGAGTGAGTTTGACCAAGTCTTGAAAGGTGGACAACCCAAACCAAGAACTTATCAAGAAAGAGGGAGTGGGATCTAATGATGAGGCTGATCATGTCAAAGTCTCTTGAATCTGTTGGTCGAGGGTGTGGGGGGCGAATTGTGCACTGGTTTGCTATCGGAGTCCTCTGGAACCGTCAAGGATCCTAGTTGTATGATCCATGGGGAATGTACCCTCCTAGTATCTAAGGTCGAGGGAAGGAAACTCTAAATGGATCTTTGGTTGCTCTTTTGAACTTGGGAGTTAGTTTGACAGGTGAGAGGTGCTATACCCTGGATTTGTCTAGAGCTGATGTCTCTGATGCCCTGAGATCATGTGGCTTGATGTACGGATTGGCACCTTTGCACTGGCCTTGATGAGATTATTTGGAATCTTAGAGAGGGAGGTTCTGTAGAAATCTGTTGTTTCACCATTTTGCTGTTTGGTACTCTTGGGAATTTTTCCTACTGTGTATTGCTCTGATCTGATGTATCACTAGGGAAGTATTAGGTAATTGGTCTGATCAATACAGGGTGGGGCATGTCATGCAGGAGTTGAGATCTATGGTTGAAGATCACCTTGATGAAGAGGGCTTAGCATCTTTGGTCTTGGAGTTGCAGGAAAGTAGAGAGGGAGCCCCTCGAGTCCCTAGAGAGGCAGTGATAGTGTCCTTTGATATTATATTATAAGGGACATTTAAAAATTGAGGTGCATCTCTGTCTCTAGCTCCTGAAGGTGGCACACCTGGCATATCCTATCAATCATAGTATATGGTGATCGATCTCTATCTTGAGTTGATGGAAGCCAACTAAAAGTTGTCCGAAAGGGACACTAAGTGAGTGTATCTAATGTTTGCATGTATAAGTGGGGCAGATGATGAGAGGCCATCACACAGTTCCAAAATGTGCTGTAGGTAGAAAGACATCATCAAGCCTACGCTTGCCGGGGGTGAGATCCAAGTGACCTAAATATACAATCTGTAAATAGCCTACTTTAGTACTCGTTTGCTTGAAAAGTGATGGTGTAGTGCATCATGGGAGAATCGGAATTGGGGAAGGCGCTCCAGGGGGATATCATTCGTTTGAAGTCGAGATGCCTCTCAAAACTAACCTTGTACTTAACTTTGGAAAGAATCTAAAGTGAGAGCCTCTGAGGAGTAAAATGCAAGGTAGTGATACCTTTTTTACCTTCTCGCAAGGTCCTTGATGGATCAGACTGTATGGAGGAAAGAAATCAAGTGAAAGATGACCTAAAGGCTTGGCCTCAATGATGGGCCCTGGAACCATTTGCTTGTATTGAATGATGCGCTCAAGAAACAAGGTTTGCACTCTCTCCATTTTAGTCATATATGTCTGCAAAAAGCTCAATCCCCATAATTCAGAGCCAAAGAGAACTGTGGCTTTGATAATTGCCTCCATGAGATAAAGTTTGGTTGAGATGCCTTGAAATTTCCCTTGGAAGCACTGTCTTTTGATGGGCGCTAGGGAATCATACCCTTAGTGAGTTGAGGTGGAGACCCTTCCCCAATCCAAATTGAGATCTTGTGAATTGTACTCCTAGTTGAGTTTAAGTTGTGGTAGTCCCTTTGTCGTAGAAATGTGTGTCTAAGAGAGCTCTTCGACACACTGAAGATCAAAATCTTGGTTTTACCTAGATTAACCATCAGTTGTCGAAGATCACAAAAACTGTCCAGTCTATCAATCTATCTCTATCAACCCTTGGGAGTAGAGGCCAATAGGACTAAGTCATTAACCAGTGAGAGCAGGGAGATTAACACATGATGTAGAAGACAACCATCGCCCTATTAGGAATGCTCATGAAGGAAGGGATCTAGCTCATCATTATAGATCCTAATGAGGGTTGGTGAGTGGGGCACCACTATTTTACCCCAATAGTAATTTGGATGAAGTTAGAAAGGCCATGTGCTATCTCGAGGCATCCCAAAATTGATCACATAGTCTTATGATGGCTACTAGTAGGGTCTCTGATATGCTAGTGTTGTAGAGTCTATGGAATAATGCCTCCCTTGGAATTTTCCCAAACGCCATTGGAAAGTATACAAAACAAATGTAAACCTTTGAAGAACGATGACAAGCCTCCTCAATAATGGCTTGAAGTGTGAAGATGTGATCAATTATTTGGTAGTTGGGGTAGAAACCTGCTTGTCTTCTAGCCCTAAGATGACGACTCTCTGGCTCCTCAGAAAGCCATTAGTGTAAGACTTTGGCATAAAGCTTAGTGAATGAATGATCCTCTCCGATCAGGTAGTTTTTTGGGTTCAAAACTCCTTGCTTTGTGGATTGGATGAATAGTGTGTCTACCCCAAGAGGGGGGAAGCCTGAACATACAACATGGTTAAATATGTTAGTAATATGGGAATCAAGGGAATGGGTGCCATGCTTATGGAATTTGGCGTGAAGCCATTCTTCATTAGATGCTTTATTGGTAAACATAACTCTCGCTGCTCTCTTAACATCCACTTATCCACTTTTGGCAAGTTGGGGGGGGGGTGGCAAGAGGGGAGGAGGAAATGTCGGTGGGAGGTTGTCCAAGAATATTGTGAAGGGAAGCAGTGTGGGGAACATGGTTTGGGGATCGTGGTAAGGTGAAATGGTATGGGATCGAGGAAAAATGGCACGCCAAAAGGCTTTTGGGGAGTGGTAGAGGGCATCACATAGTTCTTGTCACCTTCAAGAGAAATGCACGCTTTTGATGAAGGATGAGGTTATGAAGTGTTTTGCAAAGGTGACAAGAGGGAGATGGGTTGTGTGAGGATGAGACAAAGCTCTTTGTAGGGCGATTTGCACTCATCATCAAACCAGCTATGTAGAAATTTCTCATTTCCCACCCCGGTTTTTAGTTTCACCTTATTACTCCAAAATAGTTAAATGCCCTTTTCCATATCCATACATTTAACAAGCTGGAAAATAAATTTTGCTGAAAACACAAATTCTGGAAAAAATTACAGAATGCTGAAAATACAGAAATAAAAATCAGCAGATGCAAACAGCGATTCAACACATTTAAACACAGTGATTTTTGGTCAATGTGACCCTGGAAAAACCCCCTACAACTCTTGGGGAAAACCAGTTCGAAAGCTCCTCCTTATTTCTGGAAAATGCTTTTTACAGTGAGAGAAATATTAAATCAGCAAACGTAATTTTGGCTAACTTATCTCTCTTTCTCCGTGCTTAACCACCACCTCGGAAATGTGCAAACACAGTTATACAAAGAATAATTGCCTTCGTATCATCCTCCTTTGATTTTCGTGCCCAAAAATCTGCAATAAATGCAATTGCATCGACCTCCTCAAAATCCGTGCAACAAAGAATAAATGCCGCTGTCCAAAATCTCGATTTTGTGCCTTTGCTGTACGGAATCAACCTCGATTTCCATGCAAGAGAACAACCACTTGCTGTACGGCTTGCCTCGAAATTCGTGACAACTAAACCAGCCTTCTGCTGCCTCGATTTCTGTGCCAAACTTGCTGTAGCCTTCTTTGTACGACGGCCTCCCTTTCTAGAAAATACTGTTGCCCGAAAGTACGCCTTTCCTTTGTGCTACTTGTTGCCTCATTCTTGCTAAATCTTTGCCGCAACGGAATGTGTGCCAAGCTGCTGCCTCTTTCTCCTCACTGCCCAGAAATCTCCCTTGCTCTTTTGCTCTCCTTCTCTCAATCTGCTCATGAAAGAATGAATGACCTTTTCCTCCTTTTCCTCCTTTAACCTAACCCTAAGTGACTTTTGGGGAATCCCTAAATCCAATGGGTGAAATAGATTGAGATCTAGGGCTGAGATTAAATGCTCATTTAAATCTCACTTTCTATTTTTTAATTCACCCCACTTTAATAAAGACCCACTTAGTCATTTATTTCCAAAGTAACTTTTCCTTTCTAATTTTACATTGACTTTATTAAAGTCACTTTAAAATTAGACTTTAGTAACTTTATCACTTAAAGTCACTTTTAAATTAGATTTGACTTTATAACTTTATAAAGTCACTTTAGGAGAAAAATTAAATTCTTTTGGACACTTTTCCCTAGGCCAAAGATCAAAGCCTTGGGGAACCACCTGTCCTCCAGTACCCAAATTTCAACACTCCCTCTTACCGAGGAAGGTGTTCCTCACCACACCCATCTTGTCTCTGAAGTAGACATGCTTGCCCCGTGGTAAGGCTTTGGTAAGAATATCTGCAACCTGCTCATCAGTGGGAATATACTCAAGCTTCACAGCTCCCTTCTGAACATAGTCTCTTATGAAATGATATTTGATCCCGATATGCTTTGACCTGTCATGAAATACTGGATTCTCTGTGAGTTTAATGCAACTCTGATTATCACAGTAAATCACTGAAGGTCTCAACAGTGACAAATAATCAGGTAGCCTCTGCAAGCCGGTGCCCTCACAGCAACTAAGCTGACACGCCATATTCTTTCTGTTTCCAATGAAACTCAAATACCTCTTTGGTCACCTTGGGTGAACCATGGCCTGTGCCGAACCCAACTCAAAACAACACCCTGAAGTGCTCTTCCTATCAGAAGCACAACCTGCCCAATCAGAATCAGTGTAACCTGCCAATCTCACTCCATCCCCCTGCCTGTAGTCCAGACCATAATCCACTGTCCCCTGCAAGTACCGCAAAATGTGTTTTGCAGCCACCCAGTGAACCTTCCTGGGCTCACACATAAACTGACTCATCGTGTTGACTGCAAAACAGATATCTGGTCTAGTGTTGACCAAATACATCAATGAACCAATCGAGGGTTTGTCTGTGCAATGTGGGATCACCAACTAGAATCACGGCCTGAAGCTTCTTCTAGTTGGGTGATCATCGGTCATCGACATGGGTTCCGATCCTCACTGTGGAATACGCAAGGATGTCACAATATCGCCCGCGAGGCGTAACCCCCTCCTCTTGCCACACCTCAGAAGCAAAAAGTAATACATCGGCCGTGCTCTTTCATCTCAAACTCCGCCGCAAGATCTCTCTTGCAGTGCTCTATGAGTCTTTCTGCACCTGTAATGACTAAGTCATCCACATACAGCACCAGAATGAGAGGCTCCTCACCTGTCACAATATAGTAAAGGTTCAGATCTGCCTCACTCTTTGTGAAACCCATCTCCTGCAAGTATGTATCTATCCTGGAGTACCAAGCTCTGGGAGCTTGCTTCAGGCCATAAAGGGCCTTCTTCAGTCTGCACACATGGGACTCCTTCCCATGCACCTCAAAGCCCTGTGGCTGCTTAATGCACACCTCCTCATGTATGAAGCCATTGAGAAATGCGGTCTTCACATCCATCTGGTGGATCTTCCAACCCATCTTTGCTGCTATCGATATAATGGAGTGGATCGAAGTATATCGAGCCACGGGAGCGAAGGTCTCCTAATAATCAACTCCCTCTACCTAGGAGAACCCTCTAGCCACAAACCTCGCTTTGAATTTCTCAATGCTGCCATTTGCAGCATGCTTTACCTTGTAAAGCCATCTGGAAGTAACCACGGATTTGCCCTCAGGCCTAGGCACCACCTCCCAAGCATCATTCTTCATGATAGAAGAATACTCCTCCTGCATGGCCTCTCTCCAGACCTGCTGGCTAGCTGCCTCCTCATAGCTAGAAGGCTCAGAGTCAAGGATGCTGGTAGCCATTGCCATATAGCTACAAAGCCTCTCAGGTGGTCTGCTCTCTCTGACCGGCCTCTTAGGCTCAGCAACAGATGTGGCATCTCTCAAGGTGTCCTGAAGCCACTTGGGCTTCCTCTTCCCTGAGCACACTTCTCCCGTTGGAGAATAAAACTCCTCCTCCTCAACATCAGGAGCCTGAACTCCTGACTGTCTGTCTGCTGTCCTCCTGCCTGCACCTGAACCTGTAGAAGCTGAGGTACCGTGTGAACTGTCCATCAGTGGACTCCCCAGTGAACTTCTCTGTGGACTGCTCTGCATGCTGCCCGTAGCACCACCTCTCTGACTCGGTGAGCCACTCCCCACTGACGGACCTGACATTGTCATAGATGTACCTCCGGATACTCCTGATCCCTGCCCACTGGATCCCTGCGACTGACTCAACTGCTGCTGAGGGTCTGGCTGATCCAGATACTCTAACTCCCGTGACCTCCTAAAGGCCCTGTCCTCCTCGAACTTCACATCCCGCCTGACAACAACTTTCCTCTGTGCGGGAATATAAATCCGAAAGGCCTTTGAGGTCTCACTGTAGCCCACAAAGATACCCTTCTCTGTGGTGGGCTCTAGTTTGGTCCTCTTCTCCTTGGGTATGTAGGATTATGTTATACACCCAAAGATACGAAGATGACCAATATCAGGCTTCTTCCCAGAAAAAGCCTCCTCCGGAGTCATGTGCCCCAAGGCACGATGCAGACTCCTGTTCTGCAAATAAACAACTGTGTTGCAGGCCTCTGCCCACAAAAACAATGGCAACCCCTGATCATGCAACATGGCTTTGGCAGCCCCTCCGATGGATCTATTCTTCCTCTCCGCAACCCCGTTCTGCTGGGGGTTGTAAGGAACAGTGAACTCCCTCCTAATGCCTGCCTCCGCACAATAGTCAGCAAACTCTCCAAGGGTGTACTCTCCTCCATTGTCCGACCTCAGGGACTTGATCTTCCGACCTATTTGTGTCTCCACAAGAGCTCTGAACTCCTGAAATCGCTTGAAGACCTCACTCTTGGTCTTCAAGAAATAAATCCAGGTCCTCCTGGAGTGATCATCAATGAATAAAACATAGTACTCATATCCACTCAAGGAAACATGAGACATCCAACCGCTCACATCGGAATGAATCAAATCAAGTATCCCAGTCGCTCTGCTGTCACTGCTGGGAAAAGGGGATTTGGCAAACTTGCCCATCGCACATCCTCTACAAGTATCAAAGTGATCAGTACTGAAATATGGCACACCTGTAGTGATCTCCCGCAAAGTCCTCAAGGCTCCATGATACATGTGCCCCATCCTGCGGTGCCAAATCTCACATAGCTCAGAACTGCTAGCTCTGCTGTCAGTGCTACTGCTCAATGCCAAAAGGGACTGAAATGCAAACTTGTACACCTTTGCATGGCGTACACCTATCACTCTAGTTGAATCAGCTGGAGTGCCCCTGGGATACATCAACACCTGTCCTCCCCTGAACAGTACCTCATATCCTCTGTCCTCCAAAGCTGAGACGGATATGAGGTTCTTCCTCATCCCTGGCACATAAAGAACCTCTGACACCTTCAAGGGAGGTTTGGACTCCCTCTGAAATGTCAATGTTCCCACACCGACTGCTCTAACAACTCTGTCATCACCGAGTACTACCTCTACATCAGTGCCACTCTCTGAAAGCTCTGAGAAGTACTCACGGACTCCTGTCATGTGACGTGAAGCCCCACTGCCCACATACCAGATACCCGAAGATGCTCCGCTAATCGAGGGAAATGCATGCTCCCTCTGAACCTCTATGGCAGATAATCCTGCACTAGAAGACTCACACACAATGAACCCAAACTCCCGGTCAAAGCGATCTGCAAAGTCCTCAACCTCTGCTGAAGCTGCCATGCTCTGGTTCTTCCCCTTCTTCTTCTTCTTCTCCGGACACACAACTGCATAGTGTCCCATCTTCTGACAATTCCAACACTTAACTTTGGAATAGTCCTTCTGTGTGTTACCCTGTTTACCTTTACCTTTGCCCTCACCTTTACTGCTTTGAAGCCCAGGCTCTTCCCTTGGCTTTTCTAAGCCTCCCCGCCACAGGCCACATCCTCATCCTGCTCAACTGGCTTGGCTGCCCCAAGCTGACCTTTACTGATCTCTGTCTGAATGCAATCATCCCAAAACCTCTCCCATGTGGGAAGAGTCTCACGTGCACAAACCCCATCAGCAAAGTTCATCCATGAACGAGGGAGACCATTCACTGCAATCCGCACCAACTCAGTGGGTGGAATGGCCTCTCCAATCGCTGCCAACTCATCTCTCACATTAGTAATCTTTGTGAGATATCCAGCTGCACTATCATTGCCCATCTTAATGGTCTTCAGCTTCTCCTTCAAGACCATTTTCCGGTTCTCATTGGTACTCTGGTAGAGATTGGACAATGCTGTCCACATCTCATGAGCATTTCTCTTTCCTCTCACATGAGGAATGCAATGGTCTTTGATTCCGTCTAGAATCGGTCTCTTACCCTTGTTGTTCTTTTTATTATATGCTGCCAACTGAGTAGCATCAGTAGGCACATTTACAGGGTTCTGTGCGGTATGCACCATTATGTCCCAGACTTCCGCCTCCTCAAAGATACTTTGCATTCTCTCCTTCCAAACACTGTAATTGGTATGCCCATCCAACCTATCCTCCACCCTCAGTCCCAAAGACATCCTGCTGTCCTAAAACTGAAAAATAGCACTGCTGTAGTAAAGGTAAAAATTCTGTTTGTGAAAAATTCAGCTTGCTGGAATTTTCTGAGTGAAAAATCAGCAGGCTATATTTTCGTCCTTGCTGTCCCAAACTGCACTTCAGCACTCAAGCTCTGATACCATGTAGAAATTTCTCATTTCCCACCCCGGTTTTCAGTTTCACCTTATTTCTCCAAAATAGTTAAATGCCCTTTCCCATATCCATACATTCAACAACTGGAAAATAAATTTTGCTGAAAACACAAATTCTGGAAATATTACAGAATGCTGGAAAATGCAGAAATAAATATCAGCACATACAAACAACCATTCAACACATTTAAACACAGTGATTTTTGGTCAAGGTGACCCTGGAAAAACCCCCTACAACTCTTGGGGAAAACCAGTTCAAAAGCTCCTTATTTCTGGAAAATGCTTTTTACAGTGAGAGAAATATTCAGCAAAAAAATCAGCAAGTAAACTTTACAACTTATCTCGTTTTCCGTGCTTAACCACTGCCTCGGAAAATGTGCAAACAACAAAAACAGAACAGCAATAAATGCTGTACGGCCTCCTCGATTTTCGTGCCCAAATTTTAGCCTTAAATGCTGCTGTATGGACTGCCTAGAAAAGCGTGCAAGCTGCCATAAAATATGCTGTACGGTTTTCTCGATTTCTGTGCAGAAAAACAGCTGTACGACTGTACGGATTTCTGCCTAGAAAGGCGTGCCAAGGTACAGCCACTTGCTGTACGACCTCCCTTGAAAAATGTGCCAGCAACCTTTAGTTCTGCTCCTCGATTTTTGTGCAAACTTGTTGTACGACCTGCTGTACGGCCTCCCTTTCTAGAAAATCGTGCCCAAAAATCTGCCTTTCACTGTGTGCTAACTCAGCTGTACGGTCTTGCTGAAACGCTGCCTTGGAATGTGTGCCAAGCTGCTGCCTCCTTCTCCTCACTGCCTAGAAATCTCCCTTGCTCTCTTGCTCTCCTTCTCTCAATCTGCTCATGAAAGAATGAATGACCTTTTCCTCCTTTCCCTCCTTTAATCTAACCCTAAGTGACTTTTGGGGAATCCCTAAATCCAATGGCTGAGATAGATTGAGATCTAGGGCTGAGATTAAATGCTCATTTAAATCTCACTTTCTATTTTTTAATTCACCCCACTTTAATAAAGACTCACTTAGTCATTTATTTCCAAAGTCACTTTTCCCTTTCTAATTTTACATTGACTTTATTAAAATTCACTTTAAAATTAGACTTTAGTAACTTTATCACTTAAGTCACTTTTAAATTAGATTTGACTTTATAAAAATTATAAAGTCACTTTAGGAGAAAAATTAAATTCTTTTGGACACTTTTCCCTAGGCCAAAGATCAAAGCCTTAGGGAACCACCTGTCCTCCGGTACCAAATTTCAACAAGCTATTGATGGGGCTTGAGCTAGGGGTAGGTTTGCCCTTAAGGTGAGTGGTGTGCGGTGCTGTGTAATATTTGTTGAAAAGGGAGGGGGTGGTTGTGAAATTTCAAGAGGAAAATATTTCTACAATACTTGGTTTATTTCTCCTACTTATGAGATAAGTTATTTACAGATGCTTCAGTAAATTCTGAAATAAAACATTTGCAGATCTTCATTATCGTTAAGAGCATAAGAACAGAAATATAATTTACACCAATAGCACAATAGAAATAACCATATGAACACAGATGGTTTTGGACAATTGTCCCTGGAAAAACCCAATGAGGGAAAACTGGTGTAGCAGATGAGGGTTTTATATTTATCTTCAGAAATGGAAAGTATATTACAGGAGTCTGATGAATAGAGAAAAATTAGCAAACACCTGGCTGAATTTTCGGGACCTCCTAGACAATTTTCGGACCCTCGAGGTGACCTCCTTCACCCTCTGCGTCATCCAGCGTGGATGCTCTGCGTAGTCCCTCTCTGCACTGCGTGATTTTGCGTGGAGGGGTTCTTGTTGCTGATCAACTCACCCTTCCCTTCACCCTCCTGAGATCTGCTTCCCGATAACTGACTTCTCCCTCCTCCTTCTGCTTCTGCAACTCAGCCTCTACAAACTCACTCGCTGAAATCGATTTCCCTTGCTTCAGAATCGATTTCCTTCGGGTACTGAGAGTGTCGCCGGCTTGATTTCCAAATGGCCCTCAAGTCTCTTCTTATAGTCTTCTCGCTGATGAATCAACGACCAAGATTATATCTTTAATCAATGGCTCAGATTAAAAGATGACTTGATCTTCATCTTCTAGAAGATTCACACTCTGCTTTATTAATACCCTTTAATTATTTAATTTCCCTAAGTTTATACTTAGGGCCTGCATTAAAATAATTAATTATTTTAATAAAGTCATATTCGAGGGGAATTTCCACAAACGATTTTTGGGTTATCTGGATCACTGATGTCTCAGCCTCTCTACAAAAAATGAGACTTAGAACACTTTCCGATGCTATAGAAATCAACACTCCCTCTTAGCGAGGAAAGTGTTTACGCAAGATACCGCTGTATTGCTCTGACTCTACATCCTCTGTTGCGCTGATGGTCCTGGCTACTGCCCCTCATCTCTGCGCTGCTACTTCCTGTACTGCTGCCCTGTCACTGCAACATCCGTACTGCACCTCCCTCTTCTTCTTAAGACCACCCTTTTCCTTAGTGGAAGGGGTTCTCGACCATCCCCATATTTTCTCTAAAGTAAGTGAATTTGATCTTACTTAGAGCCTTTGTGAGGATCTCTGCCACTTGTTCACTTGTAGGAGTGTATCACAACTGTATTGCTCCTTTTTGGACATAGTCCCTGATAAAGTGACAACAAATGTCAATGTGTTTTGACCGGTCATGAAACACATGATTTTCAAAGAGCTTGGTACAACTCTGATTATCACACACAATCCTGGTCGGTTCTATCCACTTCTTGAGTAAGTTCAAGCGCAATTTGCGGAGTCATATGGCCTCGCATGAAGCTGTGCTTGCTACCATGTACTTTGCTTTGGCTGAGCTCAGTGCTACAGACTTCTGTTTCCCGCTGTACCAAGAGGTCATTCTTGATCCAAGATTGAAACAGTACCCATTGGTACTTTTCCGATCTACTGTGCTTCCAACCCTGTTTGGATCCGTGAACCCACTCAACTGGATATCATTTCCCTTGGTGTACTTTAGCCCATACTCGACTGTCCCTCTCAAGTATCTGAGAATATGTTTGGCTGCTGCTCAGTGAGCCCTCCTTGGTTCCACCATGCACTGACTGAGAGTATTCACTGCATAACAGATGTCTGGTCTCGTGTTGACCAGATACATCAATGACTCGATGAGCTATCTGTACAATGTAGGATCAGCCTCATCATCCTCTGATGTATCTTTTTCTAATTAGTAATCATTGGCGTGGCCATGGGTCTACAATATTCGATCTGAAATCTTTTCAGAATCTCTGTCGTGTATCTTCCTTGTCCTAGGAAGATTTCCCCTTCCTGCTGCCAAACTTCTAAACCAAGAAAATAGTGCATCTGCCCTAGGTCCTTCATGTCGAATTCTGTTGCTAGATTCTCCTTGCAGTCTTTGACGAGCTTGGATGACTTGGTCAAAAACAAGTCATCCACATACAGAACAAGAATAAGCGGCTCATATCCTACTGTTAAGTAGTATAAGTTGGGATCTGCGTCACTCTTGACGAACCCCATCTTCTGCAAGTAGCCATCAATCCGACCATACCATGCCTTGGGGGCTTGTTTCAAGCCATACAAGGCTTTCTTAAGTTTGCAAACATGAGTCTTCTGCTCATGTGTCTTGAAGCCCTCCGGCTGCTCTATGTACACTTCCTCCTCTATCACACCATTAAAGAATGCAATCTTGACATCCATCTGGTGAATCTCCCATCCCATCTGCGCTGCCAGAGAGATGATGGATCTGATAGAAGTGTATCATGCTATTGGAGCAAAGGTTTCTTCATAGTCAATGCCTTCTTTCTGGGCATACCCCTTTGCTACAAATCTTGCTTTGAATTTCTCTATGCTGCCATCTGCAGCATATTTGATCTTGTAGATCCATCTGGATCCCACAACAGATCTGTCCTGTGGTCTAGGGATTACTTCCTAGACATCATTTGTCATGATGGAGCTATACTCCTCCACCATGGCATCTACCCATAGCTGATGCTGAGCTGCTTCCCGAAAGGTAGAAGGCTCTCCAACCTGAGCTACTAGCGCCTGATATCTGTCAGGTTGTTTCCTTATCCTCTTCCCTTCTCTAGGTGCTACAACAAATCCTTCTGCATCTCTAAGCATTTGTTGGAGTTCTCTACTTGGTCTCCCATCAGTGGTGGGTGGTCTCACCTGTTCTTCCTCATGTTATTCGTCGGAGGAGCTTCCCTTAGAAGGATTGTGCTTTGGAGAGGCATTGGACCTCTCCTCCATAAGTCATTGAGGCTGTACTAGTGGATCTTCCTCAATCTGCGTGTCCGTGGTTATCTCTCGAGATTTCCTAAAGGCTTTCTCCTTCAGGAATTTTACATCCCTTCTTACCACGACTTTCTTGCTCTCTGGAATATAGACGAGGTATGCCTTTGCATTCTCACTGTAGCCTATTAGAAAACCCTTTTCTGCAGTTTGATCCAGCTTCTTTCTCTTTTCCTCTGGAACGTGGCAGTATGCTATGTTGCCGAATATCCTAATGTGGCTCACTTCTGGCTTGCTGCCTGTGAACATACTTTCGGGAATTACCTTCCCCAAAGCTCTATTGGGAACTCTGTTCTGAATATAAACTGTTGTGTTGCAGGCCTTTGCCCATAAGAATTTGGGCATCTCCTGGTCGTACAACATTGCCCTTGCAGCTTCTATTATTGTCCGATTCTTCTGTTCTGCAACTCCATTTTGTTCTAGATTTTAAGGAGCTGTCCACTCTCTCTTGATGCCTTCCTGTGCACAGATTTTTATGAAGTCTTTATCAATATATTCTCCACTATTATCTGACCTCAAATTCTCGATCTTCTTTCCTGTAGAGTTCTCCACCAATGCTTTGAAATCTTTAAACAGATTAAAGACTTCATCTTTGGCCTTCAAAGAATAGATCCAAGTTTCCCTGGAATAATCATCAATGAAGGTGGCAAAATACTTTGCCCCGCTGAGAGTTGTTGTCGACATTGGACCGCAAATGTCAGAGTGTATTAACTCTAATACACCTTTGGCTCTGTTGCTGCTTCTTGGAAATGCTGCCTTAGCGTACTTCCCTAGTATGCATCCCCGACAAACCTCGTCTTTCTTTGTGCTGAGTTTAGGAGCCCCTATGACAGTATTTTCTCTTGATGCCTTCCTGTGCACAGATTTTTGTGAAGTCTTTATCAATATATTCTCCACTGTTATCTGACCTCAACTTCTCGATCTTCTTTCCTATAGAGTTCTCCACCAATGCTTTGAAATCTTTAAATCGATTAAAGACTCCATCTTTGGTCTTCAGAAAATAGATCCAAGTTTTCCTAGAATAATCATCAATGAAGGTGGCAAAATACTTTGCCCCACTGAGAGCTGTTGTTGACATTGGACCACAAATGTCAGAGTGTATTAACTCTAATACACCTTTGGCTCTGCTGCTGCTTCTTAGAAACGCTGCCTTAGTGTACTTCCCTAGTACGCATCCCCGACAAACTTCGTCTTTCTTTGTGCTGAGTTCAGGAGCCCCTATGACAGTATTTTGGAGAATCTCCAAGGCTCCATGATGTAAATGCCCCATCCTTCTGTGCCATAACTCATTCAGATCTTTGTCGTCTGTGCTGCCGATCAGGGCCACCGAAGATTCAAGCTGGAGCTTATATAGCTTGTGACTCTTTACTCTGATTTGTGCCTTTTTGCTCCAGTTAGGGTGTTTGATTAATTAGCTAATAGATAATAATGAAGAGGCATGTCTAAATGGGACATGACTTTCCATGAAGAGTCACCTGCCTAGGGTATATAAGCAGGCCTCTCATTTTCAATTGTATCATCATTCTTATTCATACATTTTATATTTTGTATCCTCAAGGATATTTTGATATTCCAAGTCTTCTGGAGTATTTGACTTAGAGTCACGAACTTTGTTCATTCCAACAAATCAGAGTGAGGGCCTGCATACATACCCTAGGCAGGGGCCTCTTCATGGAAAGTCATGTTCCATTTAAACATATCTCTTTAGTACTAATTACTAATTAACTAATCATTATTACAATTATCATCATTATTTATATTTAATATATTTTATTCATAACAGCATCTCGTATATATTTATGGTTCTCTTGACATTCCTCAGGCTTTTATTTCTTGATGATGGGTCCTCTTTCGGATCCGAAATGTAGACAGTCAAACATGACTACTGTGGTAAATCTGTGCTTCTAGTCTACAGATTCATGGTTTGTTATGGCTAAAGAGCAGTTGCCAGTGGTGATGATTTGTTGTTGTTTCCTATCTTATGGATTGTAGTTCCTTTATGGTTTGTTCTGGCCAATGAGCAGTTTGTTTATTGTTTTCGACAAATAGAGCTGACTCTTTCTAATATCGTCAATTTGGAGGTCAATGCACAATCTTTTATCACAAATCTGTTTAGAGAGAAGCAAACCATTGCTCTGAACTCGGCATTATGGATGGAAAAGTAGCTTGGCCCCCACATTTCCCTGTATAGCTCAGGAAAGGTATAACCTTATCTATCTAGTGGTATAGTAGGAGCTTCCTGGCAAAGGTGGGAAATTGGTTCCAGCCCTGAATTATTTCTATAGGTTATACCTTATCTTCGAGCTCAAGTAAGACCTTTCAGGTCCAACCCTACGCGCACAGTCAGGGACACACTATTCTTTCCAGCAATACTTTCTTATTTATTATAGTTTAGATCTTAGATTAGATCTGTTTTTGGTCTTTATATAAGAGTAGTGCTGCTGCAGTGTATCAATACTATTGCACTTAGCAGTTCCATTGACCTATTGTTGTCACCTGTTGGACAAAAATAAAATTATCTTTTCTTGTATACTTTGCTGGAGGTGTTCATGTTTGTCAGTTTTATCAGAATAATTTTTGGTTTTCAGAGATTGTTCAGGTTTTCCAAGCCTGTAAATAGAAACAGCAATTTTGATATGCTTCTAAAGTTCAAAGTAAGTCAAATTGAGGAGAGAGAAAATAATATTTTTAGGCACTTGCTAGGAATTGTTTACTTCGTGCTATTGTCAGGATAGTTGATTATAGTTTCTTGGGATGCTATTGTAGGGATAATTTATAATCATGGATGCTATTGTAAACTATCAGGGATGCTATTGTAGGAATAATTTATTTTATGTTATTGTATCAAGTTAAATTAAGTCATAAGTGGTAGCTTGCGTTGATTAAACTGGTATCCAGTAATTTGATGTTTTTAATTATTTTTTCTTTTGAAGGGGTGGGGGGCGGTGTGGGGGGAGGTTTTGCTATGTAGCTGTATTGCAAATTTTTTAGGGGTTTCTTTGCCTGTGCCATGAATAGGTGTCTTTGATTTAAGTTGGTAGTTGATTATAATTTTTTTGAAAGCAAAGTGATTTATTCTTCTTATAGAGTGCAGAGTTGGAGTTTCCCATTGTTGTATAGCGATATCTAATCTTCCTAATTTTACTTTGTATTGCTGAGATTTCAAATCCATTCAATTTTGATGTAAATTTGTATATGTTAAGCTTTCATTATATTGTGCATGTTTTTCTTGTGAGTTTAACAATGAACATTTGCCATATTTAGTCTGCTTGCTTTTCTCCGCAAATTTCCCTTTGTTACTTTGTTATATGGGGCCACCATTTCTCTGATTTCTTTGCTGCTGTTTATTCTTGTACAGCGGTGGTAACAGCTGTAACAGAACTAGGAGCTGGAAAACCACGGTTTTATTCAACAGCTGATGTAATTTCATTCTGTCGAAAATGGCGGCTGCCAACAAATAGTGTCTGGTTATTCTCAACAAGGTACAGAAGCAGCTTGACCTCTTGATGTTTTATTAAAGAAGGAAAATATATACTTTATTAATGAGGATTGAAGTCCTATTTAATTTTTGTTGTGTTTTTGTGTCCTATAAATGGGTGCACAGCTGTAGAGGTGAAACTATTGAAAGGCGTGTTAAGGTAGAATCCACCTTTAGGAGTGTTAAGGTGCCTGGGTTCATCATCCATCAATAATATATGTTTTACAGATTAGTAATTTGAATTTTTTTTTTTCTTTAGCCTCAACTTGGTTGTATCTTATGATTTTGATCTATATAAAGTTTGAAAAATGGATAGAGTGTCGAAAATTAGGTAACTAGGTTCAGTTTTCATAAATATGAAATGTCCTTTTGATTCTTGTATATTGTAAATTACTAGAAAATTATTATTAATAATTCTGAGCATGTGTTTCATGCTCAAGCACCCATTGATCTCTTCTAGGGCTTGTCCTAGGTCAAGAAGTCAAAAGAGTCATTGTCAAAAGTTAAAGACCCCATCGGGCACCATTGTAACTTGTAGAGAAAATTATTTGTCATTAAAAGTGTCAAAATACCCTTCAAGACCAAGTTGGCCGGACAACTGGGATGTCGACCTATTTTGAGGAGCCACGTCCACCTTTAGAAGCCCTATATAAAGGAGGGAACTCGACCTCCTTAGAACACATTCATCACTCACTCATCCAAGTGAAGAAGAAGAGCAAGAAGGCAACGAAGAAGGAAAAGGACGAAGAAGACTTGTTTCTGGGCTATTTCTCTCTCACGCGCGAAGGAAGGCTAGGGTTTTTGCTACTAGACTATGGTTTTTCTTCTGCAGGTTCAATCTTGAAGAAAGAAGAGAAAGAAGGTCAACGAAGGTCACGTTATGTCATCCTCAATAAAGAAATTAATAAAAATAAAAATAAAAAATTAAGAGAGATTGAGACATGGGAACATGGCGGAAAAGGCTTCTCAAGCCTTAATGTATTGTATTTTACCAAATAACGATAATGATACAGTGTATAAAATACATCAAGAATGTCTCAAGATAGTGCATTTATCTTGGACACACAATTACTTTGGTTGAGTAAATATCTCAACCACACACTAATCTAGGAGCCTAACTAGTTGGAGAGAATCTCTCAACCAACTAGACTTAAACGAACTCCCAATTTTGAGGAACTGACTCATTCTAGAATTAAAGACAATTAGAAATTAATCCAAGATTTATAATTTTAATTATTTTGGACATATTGGTTGTTTTATGTGAGAGTGGGGCTAACATTCCCCCCCTCAATCATAAGTCCAAAGTAAGAACGTGGTACCATCCCTTGTCTTCATGTTGAAACTGTTGAGCTGAACCTCAATGAAGAACTGCCTGAAAAACCAGCAAAATTGGATGCCGAAAAAATCCAATATGAAGAGAGCACACCAAGAGAACTGAATCCTCTGCATGTCTGGTACAACTCTGAAAATGCTTGACAACTCAATCGAATGCCAAGCTGCAATGCAAAAGGATCCATCTATTCTTTTCTTGGTTTAATGACCATCCAAGTGTACAAAAGAATATCCACAAATGCTCTCAATCAACATCCCAACCATTTTCCCACTGTAAAATGTCAATGCCCACTGGTAGATTTGTTGAGTTTGTCGAAACTTTTAGTTTGACAACCATCTTCAATTCCATTATCATTTCCCCCCTTTGTCAACTGAAAGGAGAGACAATCGTCTGCATTTGATTTTTGAACTCCCCCCCTTTAAGGTGCAAGAGAGTTTCTCTTTTTAATTCTTCAGGGAACTTTATCTTTACCCCCGTCTTAAGTAGATTGTAGGACTTATGCAGTTTCTTCACTTCTAGATTTCATTTCCAAGGGTTTATCCAACCATAATTAACTTCCACTTGTAGAAATTTTTGATTTCCCACCCCGTTTTTCAGTTTCACCTCATTTATCCTGTTAGTTAAATGCCCTTTCCCATAATCTTACATTCAACAAGCTGGAAAATAAATATTTGCTGAAAACACAAATTTTGGAAATTTTTCACAATGCTGGAAAATGCAGAAATAAAAATCAGCAGACACAAAGAACCATTCAACACATTTTAACACAGTGATTTTTGGTCAAGGTGACCTTGGAAAACCCCCCTACGACTCTTGGGGAAAACCAGTTCGAAAGCTTCTCTTTATTTTTTGAATATTGCTTTTACAGTGAGACAGAAATTTACATAGCAAAAAAATTACAGTGACTTCATAACAGTATTTATCTCGAAAACCGTGCCAAACTCCACCTCGATTTCCATGCCCACAAAACAGAAATTACAGAAAACAGTCCAGCATTAAATGCTGTACAGACAACATTGAAATCTATGCTATATGGTTGTATGGCCTCGAAAAACATGTTGTATGGCTGCCTCGAAAATCGTGCTGTACGACTGCCTCAAAAACTGTGCTGTACGACTGCCTTAAATTTGTTTTATGGCTTCGATTTCAGAAAACAACCCTCTCTTCTGCTGTACGGACCTCGATTTTCGTGCCTCCAAACTGTTGTACAGTCCTCGAAAAATGTGCAGCAATAAACGCTGTCTTTTCTCCTTTGAAATTCGTGCCCTCTTGCCTCGAACTTCGTGCTCTATCCTTGCTATATGGATTTGCTGAATGTTAGTGCTGCTGCCCTCCTCCTCACTGCTCAGAAAAATCTCTAGCTCTCCTTCTCTCCTTCTCCCAATCTGCTCATGAAAGAATGAATGACCTTTTCCTCCTTTTCCTCCTTTAACCTAACCCTAAGTGATTTTTGGGAAATCCCTAAATCCAATGGCTGAAATAGCTTTAGATCTAGGGTTGAGATTAAATGTTCATTTAAATCTCACTTTCTATTTTTTAATTCACCCCACTTTAATAAAGACCCACTTAGTCATTTATTTCCAAAGTTGCTTTTCCATTCTAATTTTACATTCACATTATTAAAGTCACTTTAAAATTAAACTTTAGTAACTTTATCACTTAAAGTCACTTTTAAATTAGATTTGACTTTATAACTTTATAAAGTCACTTTAGGAGAAAAATTAAATTCTTTTGGACACTTTTCCCTAGGCCAAAGATCAAAGCCTTAGGGAACCACCTGTCCTCCGGTAACCAAATTTCAACACTCCCTCTTATCGAGGAAGGTGTTCCTCACCACACCCATCTTGTCTCTGAAGTAGACATGCTTGCCCCGTGGTAAGGCTTTGGTAAGAATATCTGCCACCTGCTCATCAATGGGAATATACTCAAGCTTCACACTGCCTTCTGAACATAGTCTCTGATGAAGTGATATCTAATGCCAATATGCTTTGACCTGTCATGAAATACTGGATTCTCTGTGAGTTTAATGCAACTCTGATTATCACAGTATATCACTGAAGGTCTCAACGGCTGACCAAATAAGCCAAACAACATCTTGCGAAGCCAAATGGCCTCATAACTAGCTAGACTGGCTGCCATATACTTTGCTTCCATTGAACTCAATGCTATTGACTGCTGCTTTCGGCTAAACCAAGACACCACTGCCAAACCCAAACCAAAACAACACCCTGAAGTGCTCTTCCTATCAGAAGCACAACCTGCCCAATCAGAATCAGTGTAACCTGCCAATCTCACTCCATCCCCTTGCCTGTAGTCCAGACCATACTCCATTGTCCCTTGCAAGTACTGCAAAATGTGTTTTGCAGCTACCCAGTGAACCTTCCTAGGCTCACACATAAACTGGCTCATCGTGTTGACTACAAAACAAATATCTGGTCTGGTGTTGACCAAATACATCAAGGAACCAATCAGCTGTCTGTACAATGTGGGATCCACCAACTCAAAATCCGAAGCATGAAACTTCTTCCAGTTGGTGATCATCGGTGTCGACATGGGTCTACAATCCTCCATGTGGAATCTGCCAAGGATGTCCACAATATACTTCCCCTGCCCCAGGAAGAAATGCCCCTCCTCCTGCCACACCTCCAAACCCAAAAAGTAATGCATCAAGCCAATGTCCTTCATCTCAAACTTCGCCGCAAGATCTCTCTTGCAGTTCTCTGTGAGTCTCTTTGCATCTGTAATGACCAATTCCTCCACATACAACACCAGAATGAGAGGCTCCTCACCTATCACAATATAGTAAAGGTTCGGATCTACCTCACTCTTTGTGAAACCCATCTCCTGCAAGTATGTATCTATCTTGGAGTACCAAGCTCTGGGAGCTTGCTTCAGGCCATAAAGGCCCTTCTTCAGTCTGCACACATGGGACTCCTTCCTATGCACCTCAAAGCCCTGTGGCTGCTCAATGTACACCTCCTACTGTATGAAGCCATTGAGAAATGCAGTCTTCACATCCATCTGGTGGATCTTCCAACCCATCTTTGCTGCTATTGATATAATGGAGCGGATCGAAGTATATAGAGCCACGGGAGCGAAGGTCTCCTCATAATCTACTCCCTCTACCTGGGAGAACCTTCTAGCCACAAACCTTGCTTTGAATTTCTCAATACTGCCATCTGCAACATGCTTTACCTTGTAAAGCCATCTGGAAGTAACCACGGATTTTCCCTCAAGCCTCGGCACCACCTCCCAAACATCATTCTTCATGATAGAAGAATATTCCTCCTACATGGCCTGTCTCCAGACTTGTTGGCTAGCTACCTCCTCATAGCTAGAAGGCTCAAAGTCAAGGATGTTGGCAACCATTGCCATATAGCTACAGAACCTCTCAGGTGGTCTGCTCTCTCTGACCGACCTCTTAGGCCTAGTAACAGATGTGGCCTCTCTCAAGGTGTCCTGAAGCCACTTGGGTTTCCTCTTCCCTGAGCACACTTCTCCTACTGGAGAATGAAACTTCTCCTCCTCATCATCAGGAGCCTGAACTCCTGACTGTCTGTCTGTTGTCCTCCTGCCTGCACCTGAACCTATAGATGCTGAAGTACCGTGTGAATTGTCCATCAGTGGACTCCATAGTGAACTGCTCTGCGAACTGCTCTGCACGCTGCCCGAAGCACCAACCCTCTAACTCTGCGAGCCACTGCTCACTGACGGACCTGACACCGTAATAGATGTACCTCCGGATCCTCCTGATTCCTGCCTGCTGGATCGCTGCGACTGACTCTGCTGCTGCTAAGGGTCTAGCTGATCCAGATACTCTAACTCTCGTGACCTCCTGAAGGCCCTGTCCTCCTCGAATTTCACATCCCGCCTGACAACAACTCTCCTCTGGGCGGGAATATAAATCCGAAAGGCCTTCGAGGTCTCATTGTAGCCCACAAAGACACCCTTCTCTGCGGTGGGCTCTAGTTTGGTCCTCTTCTCCTTGGGTACATAGGAGTATGCAATACACCCAAAGATACAAAGATGACCAATATCAGGCTTCTTCCCAGAAAAAGTCTCCTTCGGAGTCATATGCCCCAAGGCATGATGCGGACTCCTGTTCTGCAAATAAACAGCAGGGTTGCAGGCCTCTGCCCACAAAAACAATGGCAACCCCTGATCATGTAACATGGATTTGGCAGCCCCTCCGATGGATTTGTTCTTCCTCTCCGCAACCCCGTTCTACTAGGGGTTGTAAGGAACAGTGAACTCCCTCCTAATGCCTGCCTCTGCACAATAGTCAACAAACTCTCCAAGGGTGTACTCACCTCCATTGTCCGACCTCAGGGACTTGATCTTCCGACCTGTCTGAGTCTCCACAAGAGTTCTGAACTCTTGAAACCGCTTGAAGACCTCACTCTTGGTCTTCAAGAAATAAATCCAGGTCCTCCTGGAGTGATCATCAATGAATAAAACATAATATTCATATTCACTTAAGGAAACATGGGACATCCGACCACTCACATTGGAATGAATCAAATCAAGTATCCCAGTCGCTCTGCTGTCACTGCTGGGAAAAGGGGATTTGGCAAACTTGCCCATCGCACATCCTTTGCAAGTATCAAAGTGATCAGTATTGAAATCTGGCACACCTGTAGTGATCTCCCGCAATGTCCTCAAGGCTCCATGATACATGTGCCCCATCCTGCGATGCCAAATCTCACACAGCTCAGAACTGTTAGCTCTGCTGACGGTACTACTGCTCAATGCCAAAAGGGGCTGAAATGCAAACTTGTACACCTTTGCATAACATACACCTATCACTCTAGCTGAATCAGCTAGAGCGCCCTTGGGATATATCAGCATCTGTCCTCTCTTGAAAAATATCTCATATCCTCTGTCCTCCAAAGCTGAGACAGATATGGGGTTCTTCCTCATCCCTGGCACAGAAAGAACATCTGACACCTTCAAGGGAGGTTTGGGTTACCTATCAAATGTCAGTGTCCCCACACCGACTGCTCTAACAACTCTGTCATCACCGAGTATTACCTCTATATCAGTGCCACTCTCTGAAAGCTCTGAGAAGTACTCACGGACTCCTGTCATATGACGTGAAACCCAACTGTTCACATACCAGATACCCAAAGATGCTCCGCTAGTCGAGGGAAATGCATGCTCCCTCTGAACCTCCGTGGTAGGTGATCCTGCACTAGTGGACTCACAAGCAATAAACCCAAACTCCTTGTCAAAGCGATCCGTGAAGTCCTCTACCTCTGCTTATGCTGCCATGTTCTGGTTCTTCCCCTTCTTCTTCTTCTCCGGACACACAACTACATAGTGTCCCATCTTCTTACAATTCCAACACTTCACCTTGGAATAGTCCTTCTGCGTGTTACCCTGTTTTCCTTTACCTTTGCCTTTGCCCCCACCACTGCTTGTGGAAGCTTGCTTTTTTCCCTTGCCTTTCTTGCCTCCTGCCAACAGTGCTACATCCTCATCCTACTCAACTGGCTTGGCTGTCCCAAGTTGAATTTTCTTGATCTCTGTCTGTATGTAATCATCCCAAAACCTCTCCCAAGTGGGAAGGGTCTCATGTGCACAAACCCCATTAGCAAAGTTCAGCCATGCACTGGGGAGACCATTCACTGCAATCCGCACCAATTCAGTGGGTGGAATGACCTCTCCAACTGCTGCCAACTCATCTCTCACATTAGTAATCTTTGTGAGATATCCAGCTGCACTATCAGTCTTACCCATCTTAATGGGCTTCAGCTTCTCCCTTAGGACCATTTTCCTGTTCTCATTGGTACTCTGGTAGAGATTGGTCAATGCTGTCCACATCTCATGAGCATTTCTCTTTCTTCTCACATGATGAATGCAATGGTCTTTAATTTTGTCTAGAATCAGTCTTTTATCCTTGTTATTCTTTTTATTATACGCTGCCAATTGAACAACATCAATAGGCACAACAACAGGGTGCTGTGCGATATGCACCATGACATCTCAGACTTCTGCCTCCTCAAAGATACTCTGCATTCTCTCCTTCCAAACACTGTAGTTGCTATGCCCATCCAACCTATCCTCCACCCTCAATCCCAATGACATCCTTGCTGTCCTAAAAACTGAAAATAACACTGCTGTAGTAAAGATAAAATTTTTGTGTGAAAAATCAGCTTGCTGGAATTTTCCGAGTGAAAAATTAGAAGACTGTATTTTTCTCCTTTGCTGTCCCAAATTGCATTTTCAGCACCCAAGCTCCGAGACCATGTAGAAATTTTTGATTTTCCACCCCAGTTTTCAGTTTCACCTTATTTATTCTATTAGTTAAATGCCCTTTCTCATAATCTTACATTCAACAAGTTGGAAAATAAAAAACACAAATTCTGGAAATTTTTCACAATGCTGGAAAATGCAGAAATAAAATTCAGCAGACACAAAACAGCCATTCAACACATTTTAAGATAGTGATTTTTGGTCAAGGTGACCATGAAAAAACCCCGTACAACTCTTGGGGAAAACCAGTTCGAAAACTTCTCTTTATTTTGTGAATATTAATTTTACAGTGAGACATAAATTTATACAACAAAAAAATTACAGCAGCTTCATAACAGTACTTGTCTCGAAAACCGTGCCAAACTCCACATCGATTTCTGTGCCCACAAAACAGAAATTACAGAAAACAGTCCAGCATTAAATGCTGTACGGACATCATTGAAATCTGTGCTGTACAGCTATATGGCCTCCTCGAAAAACGTGCAGTGCAACCTACTGAAAGCTGTTGTACGACTGCCTCGAAAATCGTGCTATACGGCTGCCTTAAATTTGCTGTACGACCTCGATTTCAGCACTGATTTTCTACTGTACGGATTTCAGAAAACAACCCTCTCTCCTGCTGTACAGACGTCGACTTTCGTGCCTCCAAACTGCTGTATGGTCCTCGAAAAACATGCAGCAATAAATGCTGTCTTTCCTCCCTCGAAATTCGTGCCCTCTTGCCTCGAACTTCGTGCTTTGCCCTTGCTGTACGGATTTGCTAAATGTTAGTGCTGCTGCTCTCCTTCTTCTCACTGCTCAGAAAAATCTCCAGCTCTCCATCTCTCCTTCTCCCAATCTGGTCATGAAAGAATGAATGACCTTTTCCTCCTTTAACTTAACCCTAAGTGACTTTTGGGGATCCCTAAATCCAATGGCCGAAATAGCTTTAGATCTAGGGCTGAGATTAAATGCTCATTTAAATCTCACTTTCTATTTTTTAATTCACCCCACTTTAATAAAGACCCACTTAGTCATTTATTTTCAAAGTCACTTTTCCTTTCTAATTTTACATTGACTTTATTAAAGTCACTTTAAAATTAGATTTTAGTAACTTTATCACTTAAAGTCACTTTTAAATTAGATTATGACTTTATAACCTTATAAAGTCACTTTAGGAGAAAAATTAAATTCTTTTGGACATTTCCCTAGGCCAAAGATCAAAGCTTTAGGGAACCACCTGCCCTCCGGTAACCAAATTTCAACACCACTTCAGTCTTCTTCTGCATTCAACATTTCTCTGATAGATGATTTGTCTTCCCACAATTAAGACAAGGATGAAGGTCAAAACATTTACACTGGTTATACAAAATAAGGTTTTGGGTATTTTCTAGACAAACCGCACTTACAAATTGAATTGGTTTCGAGAAATTTGGAACATAAAAAGTGTTTTCTTTGTTGTATCCCAAGCCATGTCAAACTTTGTTGAAAGAAATTTCTTCTCAAGCTCTGATCCCCTTCTTGGAAAGACCATTTTCTTCTTGTTCTTCACACCTGCTACTGTTGCTGATATTTTGTGCTTGATTCATTAAGTGATTTGTATCACATTGAGCATCAATCATCTTTATTAACAATTCCTCTGTATCGCATGTTGCATCAAACTTTTCAATTAGATTTTCAATACAACTAGTTGCATCATTTAGTAGCACAACTTGCTGGATGAGATCATCTGTGTAACAACTTTCATCAACCTGATGGATTAGATCATTTGTGTCACAACTTTCATCAACCAGGTGAATTGGATCATTTGTGTCACAACTTTCATTGACATGCTGAATGAGGTCATCTGTTTCACAAATTGCATTTGTTGTTTGGATGAGATCTTTTGTGTCACACACTGAATCTATTTTTTTCTGTACATCTTGCGTCAAGTAGATCTTGTTTTTGCCTCATTTTTATTTGGAGTGCATTAATGAGTTGTTCTTTCATATCTAGCTCATTTTGAAAATCATTTGTTTCTTGTAACATGATAGTCATTTGATTAATTATGTCTTGATTTCGCTCTAACTTCCACTCAAGCACTTTGATTTTGTTGTGCAATTCATGATTACATTTTTTCAATTATTTAATTTCTAGCTCTGTGCTTTGAAGACGTTCTCCTCCTTTACCCATTTTAGGTCTTTAACACGCTCGCTTGTACTCGCTTGCTTGCTTTTAAGATTTGCTCGATTTTCACTCTCGCTTGATTATGTGACCTTAGGGTGTCGGATACTACAGAAAATACACCCAAATTAAAGATTTTACAATGAGTAAATGACGAAATGACTTGTCTTATGTTGTCTCACTTGACATGGTTATAATGACAATTATCAACTCTCTTGATTTAATTGACCCCCTATCGATTTTGACTTAATAATTTAATCAAGGCTTGGGCATCAGGGTCAATCGAGAATGCACCTGATACAACTCAAAATACCAAAATTTGATGTAAGATTCAAAATATACCAAACTAAAATTCTCACATTTCAAGGCTCATGGGCAATGCTTGCAGAAAATTGAACTCTGGAAGTGACTTTTGTAACAGAAAAATTGGAGCAGGAAACTAAAACTTGCAAAAAAATTGAATTCTGAAAATGACTTTTGTAACAGTGTGCACTCTAAATACCTATGAATATGCCTCTTGTGAACTAATACTCTTCTTTTAGTGTGGAGATCCGAGCCACAATGTGCTAGGCGCATTTCAAAACCTTCTCGCCCATATCAAGACCAAGTTCTCCAGCATGCGCTTTAGTCAATTCCTTCATAGTGCACACTTATTCCCAGATTCTATGCACTAAAAGATAATAAACTCTTCAACACGAATTAATCTCTCATATAGTATTGCGATAGGTGAAATCTCCGTGTGATTATATTAATCCACACTTCCTACGCTTCCCTCTTAACCCAATTGCCCTCCTCTGTAGGTTGCGTTCCTCTTCAATATAATTGTAATGCAAATCTCAGCATGAATTTCCTCACTGTAGTTGTGAAATGGAAATTAAAGCCACAAACTTCTAAACGTCTACAACTACAGCAATTACATAGATTTATTCAAATAAATTACAGAGGACTGATGAACAACAGGGAAAAACAGACGATTGTATTGCACGCACACACAATTTCCTCGTTTGTTGACGTTAAGGTCTCTCTTTCTGAAATGGTCGCCTTCACCAACAAAATTGAGCTGCCTTTGGTATTGGGTCAACCTCCTCAGGCGTGGCCTCTGACACATCAACAGAGAAATCCTCACTATCTTCTTCAAATAATTTATCTTAACAAAAGCACCACTGTGTCGGCTCCTCATAGAGCTGAGATTGAACACTCCTGTAATTGCTGCATCACTGGAAGATCCTGTAGAAGACATGGATCCAATGTTAGGGCAACCTTCTGGGAGTGAAGTAGGAGATCATACGACATCATATGAGTCACGATGTCCTCGGGCTCACAAACACAGTCTGGATAAAGGAGGGAGTACAATGGGCAGGCTGGCAGGCAGGGTCCAGCGTGCTGATAGTGTGGAAGGAACTGTGGTTGATCACGATGCTGATGAAGTCAATGATGGAAGTCAGTATTCTGGTGGACCATCAAAGTGCACACGGACAACAGAGAGCTTGGCTGCAGATCAAGCATCCTATGGCAGAGATGTTTCATATGCAGGTGCTGCAGATCTCCACGTTGGCTAATCTCCTCACGGTGATTCACTGCTGGCTACACTGCCCCTCAAGGATTCAAGATTGTCACATAATATTTGGTGAACAAAGGACCTTGAGAATTTATTGCAACAATCGAGAAAATTGGTATTGCTTCAAATTAATAAAGAAGAAGAGTATGGAGACGCCAACAACATTCAAGTACAACAATTCACAACTGATGTGAATGACCTGCTCTCGAATAGTACATTTGCTAAAGTTCAACAAAGCCCCAAACTTTTCGCTATAGTTTCAGTTACTGACCCTTCTAATTCAAGGCAGAATATTTACGACTTAGCACATTGTTGGAAAGATCTATCTCGGACAAGCTGCAGATCATGCCTAATTTTTGCCATCGAAAATATATTCAAATGCCATCCTGGAGCTCTTGGTTGGACTGATCAATATGCCTTGGATGTATTCACTTCACACAGAGGTTGCACTATCCATGCACAAGATCACACTGGCTGCTATACGACTTGTTCTCATAGCTTTACTGTGGCTTTACCAATTTCCCTCCACACCACCACACAAGGTTTGACTTCTTACTGCATTAGCATTGGCACAAACACTCCTCCATGCTCTGATACCAAATAAATAAATTAATAAAATTTAAAACTAAAATTTAAGAGAGACTAAGACATGGGAACATGGTGGAAAAGACTTCTCAAGTCTTAATGTATTGTATTTTACCAAAAATGATAATGATACAATCTATAAATATATCAAGAATATGTCTCAATATAGTGTCCCTCTCTTGGACACACAATCACTTTGGTTAAGTAAATATATCAGCCACACACTAAATATATCACTAGTTGGAGAGAATCTCTCAACCAACTAGACCTAAACAAAGTCCCAATTTGAGGAACTGACTCATTCTAAAATTAAATACAAGTAGAAATTAATCCAAGTTTTATAATTTTAATTATTTTGGACTTATTGATTGTTTTATGTGAGAGTGAGGCTAACACTCAAGCACCAGAAGAAGGAGAAAGCCAAGTGAAGGTTGGAAGAAGCGTTGGGAGGTCAGAATAAGCTCACACGTGTGGCAACAGTTGCTGCTGGGAGGGCCGAAAATTTCAGACCTACATTAGAGGCCAAAATTCTGAAGCTAAGGGTTTATCACGAATGGGTATTCCACCTTTATATGTCTAAATGTATTTATCTCATGTAAAGAGGGCTGGAAAAATAATTATTCCCCTCATTAGTCAATTATTTAAATTTTCTGGCCATATTAAATTAAAAATCGTAAGCCATGTAGGAATTTACAGGGTAAGTTCCTTAGGTCAAGAACCAAAGGTCACCACTCACAAACAAATCACAAATTAATACACTAGTATAATCACGTGGTTAAAACCCTCAAAGAGGGAAACAGTCCACGACTTGAGCCAACGCGGCCACTTCAAGCAATTTATTAATATAAAAAAAAAGTTACATATGTTTCTCTCATAAACGGTTACCAGACAAATGACCCTCCATACTCTTTAAATAGAGATCATGGACCAATCGGGTGTTAAGCCACGGATCAAGTGCCGTTAATACCGAGGTGATAGATAACTGTCGGATCATTACAAATCGTGATCGTCGGATTATAAGTTACAAATGTACATGTTAAAGAAACATACTTTATCTAACTCTACACTAGACTAAGTTATTCTTAACTATTTCCTATGTGTCGGAATATCCTAACATCCCCCCTTAAGAACAACTTGGGATGGGATTAAAGGATTTACAAAGGTGACACAAAAGGAGCCTATTTCCTATGTGTCGAAATATCCTAACATCCCCCCTTAAGAACAAATTGGGATAGGATTGAAGGATTTACAAAAGTGACACAATAGGAGAAGGAAGGAGGCATTAGAGCCTATCCCCCCTTAATGACAACTTTCCTGAACTCCAATCATGGATTGAAGTTTGGTAAACTTCACTTCTGTGAGGGCCTTTGTAAAGATATCAGCTACTTGATCATTGGTTGGATAGTAATGCATTTCAAGAACACGATCATGAATGAGCTTTCTGATGAAGTGTATGTGAAGTTCAATGTGTTTCATACGCTGATGCTGAATTGGATCTTTACATAGTTGAATGGCACTCTGATTATCACACCAAAGTGTAGTTGGATGCTGTTGATGAAGACCAAATTCAGAGAGGATTTGAAGAAGCCACATGGCTTCCTTGCTGGCTTCAACTGCACCACGATACTCTGCTTCTGCTGAAGAAAGAGAGATGGCACTTTGTTTCTTACAAGACCAAGTAACAGGTCCTGAACCAAGAGTGAATAAATATCCTGCAGTATACTTTTGATCATCAGGGGCACCAGCCCAATCAGAATCAGTGAAACCAATCAACAATGGAGATGCTCCTGCACTGTAATGAATCCCGAACTGAACTGTACCTCGAATATATCGAAGTATTCTTTTAAATGCTTTCCAGTGACTTTCATGAGGTTGGTGCATAAACCAAGCGACAATACCAACGACAAAGGAAAGGTCAGGACGGGTATGGGTTAGATACAGAAGTTTTCCAACAAGTTGACGATATAAGGTAGCATCAACTTCAGGGGTAGTACAAGTGATTGAAAGCTTGACTCCAGACTGAAAGGGAGAAGGGGCTGGCTTACATTCTTGCATGTGAAAGTGGTGTAGAAGATCACAAGCATACTTGCACTGAGAGAAGGTAATGCCTTCCTTGGATTGCAAGACATGAAGACCAAGGAAGTAATGCAAGTGTCCTAAGTTTGTCATTTCAAACTTCTTTTTGAGGCTGGACTTCACATGGTTTATATGGTTTGGATCACTACCAGTAAGGATGAGATCATCAACATAAAGAACAAGGATGGTGAAGGACTTACCCACTTTCTTGGTGTAGACAGTGTTGTCAGAATGACACCTAGAAAAGCCATTATCTAATAGAAATCTATCCATTTTGGCATACCAAGCCCAAGGAGCTTGTTTGAGACCATAGAGAGACTTCCTAAGGTGACAAACAAGGCTAGAGACGTTTTGGATAAAGCCAGGGGGTTGTTCCATGTGGATTTCTTCATGTAAATCTCCATGTAAGAAGGTGGATTTAACATCCATCTGATGGACTTCCCATTTAAAGGAGGCAGCAAGGAAAAAACAAGGAAGATAGAATTCATTTTGGCAACCGAGGAGAAGGTTCGAGTATAGTTAATGCCTTCAACTTGTGAAAATCCTTTAGTGACAAGACGAGCTTTATGTCTATCCACTTTTCCATTTGGTACAAACTTTGTTTTGTAAACCCATCTGCATCTGACAAGTTTTCTTCCTTTTGGAAGAGGAACAAGGTCCCAAGTATCATTCGGCAATAAGGAACGATATTCTTCATTCATAGCTTCATCCTAAGCTGGATGACCGGAAGCTTCTTCAAAGGTTTCTAGATCAGGATTTTTTGGTACTTGAGCCAATAAGGAAGAGGCTCTTTCGAACTGAGAATGTGTACGTCGTCGATCTGCAGGGTCACTTGCAAGAGAATCTGCTGCATCCCGAGTAGAGCAGACCCATCTTGGAAGCTATGGAGTGTAAGGAATAATTTCAAGAGGTGGAGGAGGATTGTCATCCTCGCTGTCATCATCTGAACTAGAAGGAATGCTATTAAAAATAGAAGAGAGAGAGAGAGGTGGCACATATGCCGAATCAGGCTCGCAGGCCAAAGGTGGCACACCAGCCGAACTAGGCTCGCAGGGCGATATATTTTCATCAAATTTTACATCTCTTCTAATGATTATATTTTTGGATTTTGGTTGAAGAAGTCTATATCCGTTGACATCTTCAGAATATCCAACAAAAATGCATTTTTCACTCTTAGGTTCTCAGGCTTTATGTTTCGCATATGGAATATGGGCCCAAGCATCACTTCCAAAAACACGAAAGTGACTTACATTTGGTTTGATTGAGCTCCAAGCTTCTTCTAGAGTTATATTCTTTAAAATATTAGTAGGAGTGCGATTTACTATGTAATTTGCACAGTTAATTACTTCTGCCCAAAATTTGAGACTAAGTCCTTTAGATTGAAGCATACAATTAGCATTTCTTTTAAGGTGCGATTCTTCCTTTCAACTACACCATTTTGTTGTGGAGTATATGGAACAGTATGTTGCAATTGAATGCCATGCTCAGTGCAGAAGTTGATAAATTTGTTGTTAACATATTCTCTGCCATTGTCTGATCTTAACTTGAGAATTTGATATCCAGATTGTTTCTCAACAAAGGCCTTAAAGGCCAAGAACATGTTAAAAACTTCACTCTTGAGTTTTAAGAAGTATACCCAAGTGCGTCTGGAAAAATCATCAATGAAAGTTAAGAAGTACTTGCAACTAGAGAAAGAGACAACAGGAAGTGGACCACATAAATCACTGTGCACAAGCTGCAAAGGGGTTGAAGCGTGCCAAGAGGCACGTTTGTCAAAACTATCTCGATGATGTTTTCTGAGTACACATCCGGAGCAAACACCATCTCGGCAAGATACCATAGGAAGACCCGTCACCATATTTTCCTTACATAGAGTTTGAAGAGAGCAATAGTTTAAGTGACCAAATCGCTCATGCCAAAGTTTGCTCACTTCATCATTGTGAGCAACAAAAACGGAGGGAAGACATGATGACCCAAAGTTGTCAAACTTATACAACCTTGTGGAATCATCAGCAATGCCAGTAGCTAAAATATGTTTAGGATCTTTGAGGTCCTTGATTACAACATCATGAGGTGAAAATTCTACTATTTTCCCTTCACCTGAATGAGTTATCTGATAAACAGATAGAAGGTTGCATGACAAGGTAGGAACACATAGTACATCATTAAACTGACCATTATCTAGATGAATGGTTCTAGATCTTACAACATTAAGAGATCTATCATCACCAACATAAATATGTTTGGTGTTACAATCATTTAAAGAAGAAAACATGGCTTTATTTTTGGCCATGTGGTAAGAAGCTCAAGAATCAATGAGCCACTCATGAAAAGGAGAAGAAGAAGATACATTTAATGCATAACTAGATCTTGATGCTTGACAACCACAAGCAGAAAGTGCCATGCTTGAAGATGATGGTGAAGAGTGCTCCAAATTGATGTTGTGCTTCTTCATTGCTGCTTCTAAGGCTTCCATCTTCTTAAAACATTTGGACTCTATATGGCCATCATGATTTCAAAAGTTGCAATGTCTATCTGTTTTCTTCCCTTTGTTTTTATTTGCCTTATCATTTGAGTGAGTTGCTTTTTCAGTTTGTGGTTGAAATTGCTTAGGACCCTTGTTTGATTTAGGACCAAACTTTTTAGGATACTGCTTCTTGGGATTCTTTTGATATGGTTGTTGTTGGGCTGCTAAGGATTTCTTAGAAGTGTTTCCAGAAGTGATAAGACCAAGGTGTAAGAGTTTTTCTTGTTCTCTTATTAAAGAATCGGAAAAGGCATCAAAAGAGGGGTTCTTGTAGGCGGTTCCTGAAGAAATGATGGCTTCTCTAGTGGAATGGAAGGTAGAAACAAATATAGAGTATGCAGGGCCAAGCTTAGCAATAATGCAATAAATGAGGCTACCATCTTCCTTTTTGATCTTACAACCTTCAAAAAGAATTCGAAGGGTCTTGAATTTGGACAAAAAATCTTCAATGGAGGAGAAATTATTGGGGTCCAAAGTAACTCATTTTCAAGCTGGTGGGCGCTGATTTGATTTTGAATGCCAAAAACAGTTTTTAACTTTTCCAGGGCTTCATCAGGGGTGTCGATGTCAAGGATATGAAATCGAAGATCTTGAGCAATGAACATTCTAATCAACCCTCGTGCTTGATCTTGTTTATTTTCCCATTTAGCAATTTTATCATCATCAGAAGGTTTAGTTTCTTGTCCTGTGGCTATTCTATAAAGCCCTTTACTTCTAAGTATATCTACCATGTGAGGTAGCCATTGGAAATAATTGGTGTTGTTAAGAATAACTGGGCATGCACTTTCCATTTTTTAAAAACTGAAGCTGAAAAGAGCTGAAACTAATTGATACAATGGAAAGATCTCGAAAAAATAGGCCGATTAAGAAAAATGGCTTTTGGATGAAGATGTTATGCCTTTTTGAAAAACGGAGTTGTAGATGCCGAATAGTTACGGGAACGGTTTGAAAATTGGTGATGAAATTGAACTTTAAAAGAAAAATCCCGCCCCTTTAACAAAAACTTTTTACAAAAAGAAGCTTGAGAAAGCGATTTGAACCCAAGACCTCTATTCTCATAAACTAACTCCTCACCAAGTGAGATAGTAAAAGGATTTTGTTATTGTTTGAAGGGAAGAAGGGGATTTTTTTCTTTTTTACTCTTCGGTGTGCGTGCCTTTTCTTGCACACACACACACACACACACACACACACACACACACACAAAAAAGCCTTATGGCAGATTGTTAGATTTTTGGTTAGCCTTACCAGCGACTATCAATTTTTTCACTATTTCTGATTTCTCGAGATCGCACAAAGACACGGGGAAAGAGCATACGTAGCAAAAAAAAATCCTTTTTCCTGTTTCTGATTTGCCGAGATCGCATGCAGTGCACAACAAAGAGCATACACATAGAAGAGGGTATAGATCCAGCAAATGAATAAAACCTAAAAACCGAAAATAAACAGAAGAAACCGAAATAAGCAGAACTATTAACAAATATAACTACAAAACAGATGCTTTATACCTCCAGATCTAAACTGTCATAACTTGGGCAGCCGGAAACCTTTTCGCATGAAACGAAAGGCGTTCTTCACTGTAACAGATGCTCGGGACACAACAAAGTAGTTCTCCAAGCCCAAAAATGTTCAGAAATAGTAGATCTACAAAACGGCATTCGCATGCAGTCAAACCGGCGTTGGATTTTGATCAACAATGGATGCGGCCCTCAAAATAGCTCTGATACCATGTAGGAATTTACAGGGTAAGTTCCTTAGATCAAGAACCAAAGGTCACAAATCAGTACACCAGTATAATCACGTGGTTAAAACCCTCAAAGAGGGAAACAATCCACGACCTGAGCCAACGCGACCACTTCAAGAAATTTATTAATATAAAAAGAAAAGTTACATATGTTTCTCTCATAAACGGTTATTGAACAAATGACCCTCCATGCTCTTTAAATAGAGATCATGGACCAATCGGGTGGTAAGCCACGAATCAAATGTCGTTAATCCCGAGGTGAGAGATAACCATCGGATCACTACAAATTGTGACCGTCGGATTATAAGTTACAAATGTACATGGGAAAGAAACACACTTTACCTAACTCTACACTAGACTAGGTTATTCTTAACTATTTCCTATGTGTCAGAGTATCTTAACAAGCCAAAAATTTAATTAATTCTAAGTCCTAGGTGATTTAAAATTATTCAAAGGCAAAATTCATGGGTCCTTAAAAAATAAATTTTTAAAGGTCTTAGGCCAAGGGAATATGAGAATTTCAAGAAATTTTGGACCCTTGGGCCTTGGTGGTTAAGTCAAAGTCAAATTTTTGAAGTAATTAACTCAAAAATGTTATTTTTGAGTTAATTAAAAAAGAATTAAATGATAAATTCGAATTTCCTCAAATTTATAATTTCGACGGACGAGATTAAAAGATGATTAAATCTTTTTTAACAATCGAGATTATTTTAACGGGGATCAACCGAACTAGCCGTTCGAGATTTTATCTTATAAGTTAGAGGTCTTTGTCTGCCATTTGCATCTGATCTTTTGGTCGTTTACTTGCTCTTGAAGCTCTCCTGTAATATTTTTGAATAATAGAAACAAAGTCTTTGGGGTTTTATTTTGATGGTGGTGTTACTCTTTAGCATTTTATGGTAAACTTGTTCTTTATATTCTGCTGGTGATTGTTTTGACAAATTGTTGATTAATGGCTTTTGTAGAGTAATTTATTGCACAAGTATCTTGCTTAGGTTACTGGATTTAGGGTAAGAACATTAATTGGATTGAGTTAGAAGCTATCTCTAACTCTTGAAAATTTTATCTTTTATCTTATTTCTCTATTGATTTAATAGTTTAACTTTAAGTGGGCAGAAATATTTCGGATTTAGAATTGAGCGTTTGGGGAAGTCCTCGGCTGGACCAGCTGACTCACAAGAAAATAAGATCTGAAGAGCCCTCTGGATCTAATTCCCCAAGCTTATCTTAAGTTCTCTTATTGCAGGGTTTTTCTAGAGCTTGTGGCTAAATAAAAAAATTATCATAACTTTTATTGGATTCAAAGTTAGATGTGGCTAGAAAGAGCCAGATCTAGACCCTTGAGGGCAAGATCTCGGCTCAATATTTGTTTACAGGATTAGATCTGAAAAATCAATCAAGGAAATCTTCAAATCTGAGCCAGATCTAGACCCTGGACGACAAGATCTGAGCTCAATATTTGTTTGGAGGAATAGATCTGAAAAATCAACCAAGGAAATTCTCAGATCTGAGCCATATCTAGACCCTTGAAGATGTATAGGCTTTTAAGGCTATTTTTGCGGGATTTTGGTCTCAAAAATTCTAATTTTCAACACACATCATTATCTCAAAATTTCAAGAATTTTCAACGGTGGGATTTTCATAGCCTTGGGCTAAATATTTGATCCCTAAACCCTTATTTTATGCTAATTTTATTACAGCAAACAAATCACAAATAATTCCTAAAAACACATTTTATATGGTCAAAATTGTTTAGAATTGCAAAATCTTTATTTTCAGAATTTTTGGCCATTTGGGCATTTTTAATTTTGCCTAGATTTAACTTTGAAGCTTGCTGGAAATTACTGCATAACTGTGAAAAATCAGATCTGAATATTTCTGATGCATTATTCTTAAATAAGGTCCATAAAATTTGAATTTTTAGTTTTTCGACAAAACTTACTATTTTTAGACATTGTGGGGATCATTTTCAGTATTTTTAGTTTACTAATATGTTATCAATTTATCGCTGTTATAAACTTATCAGTTCTAAAAGTTACTGAATCAAATGTAGAAATTTGATAACCAACCTCGGTTTTCAGTTTCTCCTTATTTCTCCCATAAAGTTAAATGCTCATTTCCATAGCCATACATTCAACAAACTGGAAAAATAAATATTTTTTGAAAACACAAATTCTGGAAATTTCACAATGTTGAAATGCAGAAATAAAAACTCAGAAAATAAATCAGCCACACACAGAATTTTGACATGCTGATTTTTGGTCAATGTGACCCTGGAAAAAGCCCCTACAACTCTTAGGGAAAGCTAGTTCGAAAGCTTTTTCTTATTTCTAATAAATGCTTTTACAGTGAACAACAATACACAGTAAAAATTACAGCAAACATTAAAAACCACTTATCTCGATTTTCGTGCCACCTTCCACCTTCAAAACCATGCCAAACAACGAATAGAAAATTACAGCATTAAATGTTGTCCTTGCTGCCTCGAAAAGCATGCCAAAACTACCTGTATGGATTGTATGGATTTTGTACGGATAAGACAGTAGCTCCTTCGATTTTTGTGCCCATAAATTCTGCCTCGAAAATTGTGCCACTTCGTTGTTGATTTTGCTCCTAAAAAACAGTGCTGTCCCTTCCTTGAAATGCGTGCAAACTGCTGTACGGATTTTCTGCCTCGGTAACCATGTCGATAAATGCCGCTGTACAGATATTCAGCTTGGGGAAGTGTGCCCTCTTGCTGTACAGATTTGCTGTGTGTCTTCCGCTGCTCTCCCTCCGCTCAGAAATTTCTCTTCAACTTTCTCTCCTCCTCTCTCAATCTGCTCATGAAAGAATGAATGACCTTTTCCCTCCTTTAACCTAACCCTAAGTGACTTTTGGGGAATCTCTAAATCCAATGGTTAAGATAGCTTTAGATCTAGGGCTGAGATTAAATGCTCATTTAAATCTCACTTTCTATTTTTAATTAACTCCACTTTAATAAAGACCCATTTAGTCATTTACTTCCAAAGTCACTTTTCCATTTCTAATTTCACATTGACTTTATTAAAGTCACTTTAAAATTAGACTTTAGTAACTTTATCACTTAAAGTCATTTTTAAATTAGATTTGACTTTATAACTTTATAAAGTCACTTTAGGAGAAAAATTAAATTCTTTTGGACACTTTTCCCTAGGCCAAAGATCAAAGCCTTAGGGAACCACCTGTCCTCCGGTAACCAAATTTCAACACTCCCTCTTACCGAGGAAGGTGTTCCTCACCACACCCATCTTGTCTCTAAAGTAGACATGCTTGTCTCGTGGTAAGGCTTTGGTAAGAATATCTGCAACCTGCTCATTAGTGGGAATATATTCAAGCTTCATAGCTCCCTTCTGAACATAGTCTCTAATGAAATGATATTTGATCCCAATATGCTTTGACCTGTCATGAAATACTGGATTCTCCGTGAGTTTAATGCAACTCTGATTATCATAGTATATCACTGAAGGTCTCAACGGCTGACCAAATAAGCCAAACAACATCTTGCGAAGCCAAATGGTCTCACAACTAGCTAGATTGGTTGCCATGTACTCTCCTTTGCTGAAGTCAGTGCTACTGACTGCTGCTTTCAGCTGAACCACGACACCACTGTTGAACCTAACCCAAAACAACACCCTGAAGTGCTCTTTCTATCAGAAGCACAACCTGCCCAATCAGAATCAGTGTAACTTGCCAATCTCACTCCATCCCCCTGCCTATAATCCAAACCATACTTCAATGTCCCCTGCAAGTATTGCAAAATGTGTTTTGTAGCAACCCAATGCACCCTCTTGGGCTCACACATGAACTGAGTCATTGTGCTGACTGCAAAACATATATCTGGTCTGGTGTTGGCCAAATACATCAAGGAACCAATCAGCTGTCTATACAATGTGGGATCCGCCAACTCGGAATTTGAAGCATGAAGCTTCTTCCAGTTGGTGATCATCGGTGTCGACATGGGTCTACAATTCTCCATGTGGACACCACCTCCATGTGGTAACCACGGATTTGCCCTCAGGCCTCGACACCACCTCCCAAACATCATTCTTCATGATAGAAGAATACTCCTTTTGCATGGCCTCTCTCCAGACCTGCTGGCTAGCTGCCTCCTCATAGCTAGAAGGCTCAGAGTCAACGATGTTGGCAACCATTGCCATATAGCTACAAAACCTCTTAGGTGGTCTACTCTCTCTGACTTACCTCTTAGGCCCAGCAACAGATGTGGCCAGAATCAGCTGGTGTGCCCCTGGGATATATCAGCACCTGTCCTCTCCTGAACAATATCTCATATCCTCTGTCCTCCAATGCTGAGACGGATATGAGGTTCTTCCTCATCCCTGGCACATATAGAACATCTGACACCTTCAAGGGAGGTTTGGGTTCCCTATCAAATGTTGATGTCCCCACACCGACTGCTTTAACAACTCTGTCATCTCCAAGTACTACCTGTATATCAGTGCCACTCTCTGAAAGCTTTGAGAAGTACTCACAAACTCTTGTCATATGACGTGAAGCCCCACTGTCAACATATCATATACATGAAGATGCTTTGCTAGTGGACGGAAATGCACACTCCCTCTCAACCTCTGTGGCAGGTGATCCTGCACTAGTGGACTCATAAGCAATGGACTCAAACTCCTGGTCAAAGCTATCCGTAAAGTTGTTTATTTCTGCTGATGCTGCCATGCTCTGGTTCTTCCCCTTCTTCTTCTTCTCGGGACACACAACTGCATTGTGTCCCATCCTCTGACAATTCCAACACTTCACCTTGGAATAGTCCTTCTGCGTGTTCCCCTGTTTACCTTTACCTTTGCCTTTGCCCCCACCATTGCTTGTGGAAGCTTGCTTCTTTCTCTTGCCTTTCTTGTCTCCTACCAACAGTGCTACATCTGCATCCTGCTCAACTAGTTTGGCTGCCCCAAGCTGGTTCTTTCTAATTTTTGTCTGTATGCAATCATCCCAGAACCTCTCCCAAGAGGGAAGAGTCCCATGTGCACAAACCCCATCAGCAAAGTTCATCCATGAACTGGGAAGGCCATTCACTGCAATCCGCACCAACTCATTGGGTGGAATGACCTCTCCAACTGTTGCCAACTCATCTCTCACATTAGTAATCTTTGTGAGATATCCAGCTGCACTATCAGTCTTACCCATCTTAATGGTCTTCAACTTCTACCTTAGGACCATTTTCCTGTTCTCATTGGTATTTTGGTAGAGATTGGTCAATGCTGTCCACATCTCATGAGCAAGTCTCTTTCCTCTCACATGAGGAATGCAATGGTCTTTGATTCCATCTAGAATCAGTCTCTTACCCTTGTTATTCTTTTTATTAAAGGCTGCCAATTGAACAATATCAGTAGGCACATTAACAGGGTTCTGTGCGGTATGCACAATGATATCCCAGACTTCTGCCTCCTCAAAGATACTCTGCATTCTCTCCTTCCATATGCTATAGTTACTATGCCCATCCAACCTATCCTCCACCCTCAAGCCCAAAGACATGCTTGTTGTCCTAAAAAACTGAAAATAACATTGCTGTAGTAAAGGTAATAATTTCTGTGTGAAAAAATCAGCTTGCTGTAATTTTTGGGTGAAAAATCAGCTTGCTTTAATTTTTTTTCTTGTTGTCCCAAACTTCTTTTTTCAGCAAAATAGCTCCGATACCATGTAGAAATTTGATAACCAACCCCGGTTTTCAGTTTCTCCTTATTTCTCTCATAAAGTTAAATACCCAATTCCCATAGCCATACATTCAACAAACTGAGAAAATAAATATTTTCTGAAAACACAAATTCTGGAAATTTCACAATGCTGAAATGCAGAAATAAAAACTCTGAAAATAAATCAGCCATATACAGAATTTTGATACGCTGATTTTTGGTCAATGTGACCCTAAAAAACCTCCTACAACTCTTGGGGAAAACGAGTTCGAAATTTTTTTCTTATTTTTGATGAATGCTTTTACAGTGAACAACAATACACAGTAAAAATTACAGCAAACATTAAAAACCACTTATCTCTATCTTAGTGCCACCTTCCACCTTGAAAACCATGCCAAATAGCAAACAGAAAATTACAGAAAAATTACAGCATTAAACGCTGTCCTTGTTGCCTCGAAAATTGTGCTAGAACTGCCTGTACGGACCATACGGATTCTGTACGAACATGACAACAACCCTTCCTCAATTTTCGTGCCCAGAAATTCTGCCTCGAAAATCATGCCCCTTTACTGTTGATTTTGCTCCTCGAAAACAGTGCTGCCCCTTCCTCGAAATGCATGCAAACTGCTGTATTTATTTTCTGCCTCAGTAACCATGCCAATAAATGCTACTGTACGGATTTTTAGCCTTGTGAAGTGTGCCCTCCTAATGTACGGATTTGCTGTGTGTTTTTTGTTGCTCTCCCTCTGCTCAGAAATTTCTCTTCAGCTTTTTCTCTTCCTTTCTCAATCTGCTCATGAAAGAATAAATGACCTTTTCCCTCATTTTCTTCCTTTAACCTAACCTTAAGTGACTTTTGGGGAATCCTTAAATCCAATGGCTGAGATAACTTTAGATCTAGGGCTGAGATTAAATGCTCATTTAAATCTCACTTTCTATTTTTTAGTTCACCCCACTTTAATAAAGACCCACTTAGTCATTTATTTTCAAAGTCACTTTTCCCTTTTTAATTTCACATTGACTTTATTAAAGTCACTTTAAAATTAGACTTTAGTAACTTTATCACTTAAAGTCACTTTTAAATTAGATTTGACTTTATAACTTTATAAAGTCACTTTAGGAGAAAAATTAAATTCTTTTGGACACTTTTCCCTATGCCAAAGATCAAAGCTTTAGGAAACCACCGGTTCTCTGGTAACCAAATTTCAACATCAAACTCTCTTAAAGCCTTAAAATTGAAAATTTCAAGTTATAATATTTTTTTTGCTATTTCTGGAAGTATTTGGCAGTTATTTTTGGCAGTTTTATCTAACTGATCTGTCACTGTTTCACTGCTGAAATAAAAATATCAGATCTGAAAGTTCTGTTAATCAAGCCCTAAAAATTGATTTTTTTTCAAGTTCAATAATTTTTGCTATTTTTAGTCATTTTGGTCAAGCCTTAAAAATTGATTTTTTTTCAAGTTCAATAATTTTTGCTATTTTTAGTGATTTTGGGCATTGGTGCCGGTTTTGTTTGTTCGCTGATCTATGGTTTAATTTACAGCTGCAATTTATATTTCAGATTCGAACTCTTGCTGAAGAATATATCTTAAGTTTGACTATAGGAGAAAATTTAATTTTGGATTTGGATTATTTTAAGAATATCATTTAATCTATAAATTGTTTGAAGAAATGCTTGTTTAGCATTAAAATTTCATGGTGTTTATTGATGATTAATTATTGAGATTTAAATGCTAATTATTTTCTTATGCTTCAGTTGGGTTTGATGATTATTGGCATCTGAACTTTTGAACGTTTTCTATTGATTAAAATTGCCTAATGTGTAATTAAGTATTGTTTCATTTACTTGAATTATTGAATCGTTATTGAATATTTAAGTCTTGGGAAATTCTTCAGGTGAGTGTGATTGATATCTTATTATTGTGGATCTGTGACGAATTATATATCTTCTAATTGAGAAATTTTGGCATCTTCATAATTGGCACTCTTGCTTAAGTACTTAGTGGTTAGATCAGATTACTTGTAAACTAAGTGCTTTAGGCTTTTAACATCACCTTGCATCTTCGAAACTTGTTTCATTTCGCCCATTCAAATCATTTTCCTTGTAATTTCCTTAGCAGGATAGTTGACTCCATAAGGCAAGACTGGTATCAGTCTTTCAAATTCAATCAAACCCTTTAATTTTGCTAGATCTTTCACAAGTATTTGGTTGTTTAACTGTGTCTCCTAAACTTGTTGGTTCCCAACTAGTTCTTCTTCATTCTATTTCCACAGGGTCTACCCCCCTTAGTCTGCTATAAAGAGACAACATAAATAGAGAGAGTGGGGATCAGGGTGACAACCCTTGATCTGAGCCGTTGTTGCGGTGCCTAGACATTCTATGCGACAACAAGTCTTTCAGTGGAGGAAGCAGATCAGCCAGAGTGAAGAAAGAAGAGGAGGAGGATGCAACGCTTGCATCAAGGGAAAATAAGCAAGGGAAGAAGAAGAAGGACCTCTCCAAGGTCTGATGCTTTAACTGTGGTGATTTTTCGCCAGCAGTTATCCGAAGAAGAAGGACAAAGGGGCTTCTAATTCGAAGGCTGCAACAGCAAATGACAACGGATCTGATGATGATGCAGCCATGAGTGCTCATGCACCTCGAGAGAAGAGGTGGGGTGACATGGATATATAGAGTATCCATAGAGATTGGTGGGATCCTTGAGTCAACTTTACTCTTGGATCACATACGAGCTACGGGAGCCTTAAGACAGTAGCGGGATGAGTCGAGAGTGGTTACAGATGGCCACAAAGAAGCGGAAGAGGGAGCTGTGGAGCTGAAGGGTGAGCAGCGTGATGCAGAGGCAACAACAGTGTGGAGACAACAACGCAGAGAGGCTGATGGGACTTCAGTAGCGCAGAGAAGCTGGGCTCACGCAGTGCAGTGTTGCAGCATAACAGTGTCTCTAAGGGGACAACGTGATTCAACACCGAGCTTCAGTGGTGGAAGGCAACTTGATTTGTCTGTCAAACAGTTGGGCAGAGTCTTTCAATTGTTGACTTCTCAGCAACTGAGTTGCAGTGTAGCAGTTAGCAGTGGCCGTACTATGGGCATCATGATGTAGCAATTTGAGAGGGAGCTGCAGTACAGATGTAGCAGTGTCAGTGGCAGTGGCATGGGCAACAGTACAGAGAGCATCAGTGCAGTAGATGGAGGGTAGCAGGCCAAGCATCAACAACACAGTTCTAGTACTCAAGATCTTGTGATACATGGTGTGATGTATTTCTAGAGCACACTCTTGATGCTAAGAGGGAGTGTTGAGATTTTGTTTATTTGGGGTAGCACCAATTGTGCTCTAGGTCCCAAATTTTGTGGAGGGACTAGAGTACACTTGATCTACAAGACCCATAAATGGATTAGAGAAATTTCAAGTTGTGTTCAAGTTATTCAAATAATTTATTATTTTTAATGGATTTCCTAAGTCTAACTTAGGAAAATAAAATAATTAAAGTGAATTAATTAACACATGTGCTGAAATTGTCTTAAGTCACATGGATCAAGCAGTGTTTTAATCTCAACCATTGATGGATGATTTAGTCTTGGCCGTTGAAGGGTTCAACGAAAAAGTATAAGAGAAAGGCTTGAGGGTCATTTGAAGACACAATTTCCGTAGAATTGAGGAATAGATTTGGAATTCTAGGGCGGGTTTGCTAAGAATTTCTATTGGAATTTCCTATAGTGAGGGGTAGTATTGGCCAAGGGAATGTTCTGATTTCGTGGGCCAAGAGACAGCAAGAGGCAAGAGGAGCAGCACAAGGACAACACAGAGAGGCTTCAAAGCCACGCAGAGCAGCAAGGACAACACAGAGGCAACTAGGGCCACGCTGGGCTGACGCTGACCAAGTAGAGGCAGCAAGGCAGCGTAGACCCTCCTAGGGTGACGCATGCCCTCCTAGGGCCACGCAAAGGCTGATGCAGTCCCTCCATGGCAACGCTGGGGCTTCAGAAGCAACGCTGAGGGTTTCTAGGGCCAGATTCGGGTTGAGTCCTGTAAATCCCGTTTAAGGGTGTGGATCAATCAGATATTTGACACTAGAGCTTCAGGTTAGCTGCAGATTTTATATCTTTTATTCTCTGTCGGGTTTTCCAAGGTTGGAACCCAGATTTGTTGTAATCAGAACTACTTAATAATAAAACCCTCATATCTACTGAACCACTTTTCCCGCTCTGGGTTTTTCTGGGGACTTATGTTCAAAAATCCATGTGTCACTTTGTTGCATGAGTTTACTAAATGATCTGCATGTGTAGGCTGTAGTTGTGTTTATTTTCGGTATTTTCTGAATCTAATTTCTGAAAATAACTTGTAATAATTAAATCAAGTAGGAGAACTTAAACCAATACACTCCATTAGAATTTTCAAAATGTGTTCATTTACATCAATGTAAATTGAAACCATTAGACAAAATATGCAAATAAAATCGGAGACATCATTGTATAACTCTTTATGTTTCAGAGGGTTGGGGTGCAGTTATTTTTTATTTTTATTTTTATTTTTTTGGTTTATCTTTTTGGCATAGGTGCTTTCACCATTCAAACTGGTCAAAGAACTTTTCGAACTGGTTTGTGAATCAACTAATCCAGTTCACAAACCAGTACAGGGTGCCATAGCGGTGAACCGGTCTAGGTTGCCTGTTTCCTGTACTATGCAATGGCCTTTTGTTACACTAGATCCAGTTGTTTTTACTTTGAAATTAATTGACTGATGCCAAGGCACAAGACATTAGCCATTGGCTAACCTCAAGATACAAGTGACTTGTTTGTTTGACATCCACCAGGAATGTGCCCTTATTGGTACACCTGTTTCATGGGTATTCCAACACTGGGTCTCATGTACTTAACCTTTGTTACTCATCTGCGATTACAGTAATTAACTAATTATGCTTGAACTTCCAGTCATGGATGGACATTTATGTCATAATACTAAAGTCTTAGTGTCCTTAGAATTCAGGAGGGAATATGGGGATAATTGTATACTTTTCCTTATTCAGTTTGGATATATAAGCAGATCACTTTTCTATGCCTCCTATCTGCATTACGACATTTACTGACTTTAATTATTTTTATGGTTCTAGGAAATCTGTGACATCTTTTTTCGCTGCATATGATGCACTTTGTGAAGAAGGAACTGCAACTCCAGTGAGTAAAGCTCTGGATGAAATTGCTGACATCTCAGTGCCAGGTTGTTACTCTTTCCTGTTCCTGGTTATTTTTTGTATATTTGTTAAGCATTGAAGATGAATTTTATTCTAATTCATATAACACTTACTTCATTCAAATTTTCTATCCGAGTGTTGAATTTGCTCCATACCTGATAGTTTGTCTTTAATGTGAAATTGTTGTCTTGCATAAAATTTGATTTTACCAGGGACAAAAGATCATGTTAAAGTGCAGGGAGAGATTTTGGAGGGTCTTGTGGCTCGAATTGTAAGCTCAGAGAGTACAACACATCTAAAGAAAGTGCTGGAGGAAGTGCCACCTCCGACCATCCCTGAAGGTTTGTAGATGTTTTCCTTTTTGGTCTGCAATAAGTGTCTGTTGTGATAGTTATGTTTTGAAAATGTAGAAACAACATGCTTGTGTGCATTTATGTTTTTACCATGTTCCATATATCAAGAATCATCACTTTTTATCCCATTGAAACTGCAACTGAAAAGTTGTTATTGATTAGATTACCTGGTCATATGTTAGATTTGATTGCTGAAGTAGCATACATGTAATAATCACCTCGAAAGTTTGGGTAGTTAAACTGGAACCTGTAGGGTTATGAGAGGAAGAAAGTCAAATTAAGGCTCAATATTAGCCCTGTTGAAATAATGCTCCTTATGCTGATGAGGATGCTTGGTATTACTGCATATTCAAACTTACATTTAGTTATAGAAGACCATTGTCTTAAGGCTGTTTATTCGGTTAGCAGGTATTTAGGATTATGGGTAGAAGAAAGTGTTAATCAAAAGTCTCATTTGAACTGCTGATTAAATGGATTTTTCAATCAATCCATAAATTTTATTAAAATTCAAAAATCAGCACAAATGGATTGTCATGCTAATTAGATGCTGAGTTGGTACTAAACCTGGCTAAACTCTAAAGACAAAGGACAACTATAAAGACCATATTGGATCCTGTTAGTGTGAAAAAGATAAAGGGTGTTTGTACTGCTTAATATGTATTCATTATAGAATTTTCCCACTAGACCAGATTCTTTTTCTTATAAGAGATAATGTTGCAAACATTGGCATCAGTTTGAAATTGGAAAGGGTTTGCAAAACCAAACAATTGTAAAAATCAAGAAAATATTGGTAAATATAGGCAAACATTGGCAAATTAATATACTACCAAAATATTGGTAAAAAGAAACAAACATTGGTTATGCAAAAAAATCATGATTTCGGCAAACATCGGCTATGCCAAAACATAGGAAGTGTCTTTTGGGCATGGGTAGACAAGATGGTTTTTATGGTGAACCACACCAATGTTTGTACTTACAGTGGAATTGGATAGCAAATGCTTGTTGATGGATATGTGCATGCAAGATACTAGTCAGCAATATTGCTTTCTGTCATAAGTTTCAAATTCATTTGTAAATTCACTTGGCAGTTTCATGTGAGCTTGGACAAGGGCTTCGTGAGATATGTAGAGTTAATAACTCGAGTGAACAACAGGTATATATAACTTATGTCTTGCTGCCCTCTTGCAATGTTTGTTTAAATCTGCATATTGCTACACACTGTTTGAAAACATGATTATGTATTGTGGTATGCCAGCAAATAAAAGCTCTTCTTAGAAGTGTTGGTACTGCAATGTGTCCGGATTACACTGATTGGTTTGGCAGCGGGGCTGCTGATGCAATGGCTAAAGCTTCAGACAGATCTCTGGTGTTGAAGTTTATACAATCACATCCTGCAGACTATGCAACTTCAAAGTTACAGGTAATCTCCTTTGCAAAACACTGTGCTATGTCAAAAGTACAGGCAAGTTTTAATGAAAAAACATTCAGTTCCTTTTTGGTGCATTTACTCTTCTGTTCCTCTTAGATTGTAATGTGATCTAGCATGTCATATTTTCTTCCATAACAGTCAGTTGTCTCTGCTTTCACTTGCAATGTGTACCCTACGTGGTTTTCTCTTTAAAAATTTAAATGGTATAGAGGACAAGCAAGTCAACTTAAGCTTGCGATAACTTTTTATTTCAAATCAAAGGAATGAAAACATGCTATAAAAGGAAAAACAGAGTTGAATTAACAGTGGACATTAAGAATACTTGTTAGTAGAAAAATTTTCTATGCTTGGGTATGTGCATGTTGTTAAAATATCCTAGAACTAGCTATCTAAGCAAACATATCAGATCTAGTTGTTGGAATTATTAGCTTTTGCATGAAGCGGAAAACAAGAAAAACAATCTCAGACAGTGCACAAATGTTTTTGCTGTTCTATATTAGTTCATAATTAAAAATTATCTTCAAAACTTACAAGAGCTTCCTTACAGGGAAAAATGGTTCTGAGAATTTAATCAAACAAACAACAAACCTGCAAATTATGGTCTGCACAAAAATCAATGCAGCCTGCGTTTCAATCCATATGGTGGTACGAAATCTGTATGAATGACTGTACGACCTGCTCGGCTGGGTTGTATGGTTGCTTTTTTCCTTGCTTCTAACCGGCTGCATGTCCTTGCTGAATACTGCCTGCCTTCTCCTTGCTGAACTGCTGCTTAAATCCTCACCAATGGTCGAAAATCAGATCTCTGATTTTCTACTTCACTCAAGTGACTTGTTAAATGAATGCTCTGTGTCTTTATCCTTTGCCCTCTCTTTTTTTCATAACTTATGACATGAACAAAAAACCAAATCTTTAAATGTTGAGATCTAATCGTGAGATTAATGGTTCTCTATTAATTAAATTATTAAGTGACCCACTTTAGTCACTTTATTAATTAAAAGTCGCTTTAATAAAAAGATGTTCACTTTATTAATTAATTAATAAAGTGAACTTTTGAAAAAGCATAAGATACGTTTAATGACGATTTCCATAAGTAGACATCCTCATGGAAATATTTGTTTTAGCTACAAACGCTAACACTCCCTTTTAGTGAGGTGGGTATTTTTTACCACTCCAAGCTTGTCTCGAAACCAGATGAACTTGCCCTTCACCAAGGGCTTGGTGAAAATGTCTGGTAGCTGCTACTTTGTAGAAATATATTGGAGCTTGACTGCTCCTTTTAGCACCTTGTCTCTGATGAAGTGGTATTTGATCTCAATGTGCTTTGACCTGTCATGAAACTTTGGTTGCCCGAGAGTTTGATACAACTCTGGTTATCTCAGTGAATCATTGTCTGCTCAAGCTTTTGACCAAACCATCATGTGAGTAGTTTGCCAAGCCAAATGACCTCACGACTAGCTACACTGGCCGTCATCTACTCTGACTCAACTGAACTTAGTGCTATTGAGGCTTGATTCCTATTGAATTAGGAATTGATTGTTGACCCCAAACTACTAAAGCAACACCCAGAGGTGCTCTTTTGATTTGCATCATTGCCTGCCTAGTCTGAATCTGAGTACCCCTGCAAGCTCACAACATCTCCACCAAGGTATTGCAATCCATATCCTATTGTGCCTTGCAAATATCTGAGTACGTGCTTTGCTGCAACCCAGTGAAGCTCCTTTGCTTCCACCATGAACTGGCTCAAGCTGTTAACAACAAAGTTGATATTTGGTTGAGTGTTGACCAATACATTAATGATCCAATCAATTGCTTGTATTGTCTAGAGTCTTCCAACTCTGAAATTGATGAATCAATCTTCTTCAGGTTGGTCACCATTGGAGAGGCCATCGATTTGCTGTCCTCCATCCTAATTCTCTTTAGGATTTATATAATGTACTTTCCCTGTCTGAGGAAAAACTTGGTCGGTTGTTGCTAAACTTGAAGTCCCAGAATGTAATGCGTCGTCCTGATATCCTTCATCTCAAATTTTGACGCTAAATCTGACTTGCAAACTCCAATCAGTCTCTCTGCACTTGTTAGAATGAGATCATCCTGTTGGAAAATGTAACTAGGTTCTGTCTTCATTATTGTACTCGAGTCAAATGTAATATACTTGTCAAAAGAAAGTGAAAATAATTCTTATTATTATTTTGATTTGACTTATTAAAGCATGGGCTTCATGCTTGGGTCAAATGTATAGATCAAGCCTCCATTGTAGGTTTTAGGATTATGGGTCAAAGTCAATTTGTTTAGTTGTTAAAGAATCCTCCATCAAGTCTCTTTCTGTTGGTTAGCCTCCTCAACAACTCCTCTCTAGTCGGCCTTAAATATATGGTTTTCAAGTCGGTTTCCTAAAATATGAACATGTCGGCTCAATAGAAAGACACACCTCTTCAAAGGTTCATGTCGGCTCAAATATGATAGACGAACCACTATATATACAAGTGCAGGGACTTCTCATTTCCTCATATGAGAAACATGGATAGAATTGCAGAGTGAAGTTCGAAGATCATAGAACTCGGATCTGTTGCAGGGGTTCGGAGATTACAGTGAAGTTAAAGGCTTGGTGTTTTTGCAGAGTTAAGGGCTTCGTCTCGCCACAGTAATAAGGGATCGAAGCAGCCACCGAAAGAAGGATCCGAAGCTGTTACAGTCTCAATGAGATCACAGTTTGAGTTCAAGCTTCCATGATCACAGTGCCACCACAAAGGTGAGGTCTCAGTACTGCAGTAAAAGTCTCGGTGCTATATCACAATGAATTCTTAGTGCTACCATTGTATAATGGTCTCGGTGCTCCTACAATGATAAGTACATAATGAAGATCTCAGTGCAGTGGGTGCAGTAACACGATCTTGATGATGTCTCGATGATAACACAGTGACATGAATCTTGAGGATGACTTGATGGATGGAGGTAGTCTTGAGTCTAAATTGTAACGGTCTTGGTCGTCTCATCTTGAATCTACCGAAGAAAATATTTGACCGGGTTTTCCCCTAGAGTATGATTTTGCCGTGGCATTGTGCCTACATCGTGTGTTCTTTCTATTTCATTACTTGGTATTAGTCTTGATGATAACAAAAGATAAATCGTAAGAACTACTAATAATAATGAAACATCACAAGATAATGTCATAAAGAGGAAAATCGTCTTAAATTCCATCCCTAATGATTTTCCAACACATCCAAATACAACACCAAAATGATGGATGAGATCCAACCAGCAAGAAGTATAGGTTGGGATTTGCCTAACCCTTGGAGAAGTCTATGCCCTGCATATAGCTGCCAATCTCGGCATGCCAAGCCATGGGTACTTGTTTGTGTCTATATAGGGCTTTCTTAAGCTTGCATACATGCGTGTCTCAGTCATTAACCACAAACCCTTCTGGATGCTCAATGTAGACTTCTTCCTCAACGAACGTACTGCTCGAATAGAGGAGTATTTAGCAATGGGAGGAAAAGTCTCGTTGTAGTCTACACCCTCATTTTGGGAGAACCTGTGAGCCACAAATATGGCCTTGTATTTCTTCACATTGTCATCTATTGCATGCTTTACCTTGTAAAACCACTTGGAAGTCATAAACGACTTCCCCTTTTGTTGTGGCACAGTCTCACAAACATCATTCTTCATGGTGGAGTTGTGCTCCTCACACTGATTGGCTACTTCCTCAAAGCTGGAATGCTTTCAGTATATGATGCTGGTCATCGAACTCATGTATGCTGAAATCCTTCGCATAGGTTTTCTCTCCTTGAAATTGGTCCTAGGAGGCTCGACATGCTCTTGAGCATGCCATAAGGTCTGCTCCGTCTACCTAGGCCTCTTGACTAATGTTGAAGGAGCTGTTCGCTCCTCTTGTAGTAATGACTGGCTACCTTTGTTACTAAAAGTATCTGCTCTTGCCTCCTTCGGTTCCTCATCCTGAGGCGCCTCTGCAACTGTTGGTAGGTCGTGAGATTTTCCAGATGCTAAGTTCTCAAATTTGACATCTTGGTTCAACAGTATCTTTCGTTGATCTGTTAGGTGTCGAAATTAGATGATCGACACCCTTAACCCAATTTTACAAATTTTGCTTGTGCTTGTCACTCATCGAGCATGTTTTTGGCATGCTGATATAAAGAAATCAAGCATTCATTTGAAACATGTAAGAGTGCTTCTACTTTTTCACTTTTCTTTTCAGCTGATAGGAAATTTAGGAAACTAATGGAATTTTGGTCAAAGGACTAGTGCAAAACCCATTAGGGGAAATCCCAACACAAGAGAAGTTTTATTTTGCTTATTAGAAAATTAAGATAGTAAATTTACGAGGTACTGTGAAAAATCCTAAATCTGGATTTCTACTGCAACAAATCTGGATTACTTCTCCTATTATTTTAGAATTATTTCATTACATTGAAATACCAAAGTAATTACTGAAGCAATCTACACAATACACAAATAATGCTGCGGAATAAATCTAAGTGCTGAACAAACTGAACAAAATGCAATGAAAAACAACCACATTTGACGCAGTTATTTTGGACTAAGTCCCCGGAAAAACCCAACTTGGGAAAATCAGTGTAACAGATCTGAGGGTTTTATATTATTAAGCAGCAGTATCTTGAGTACAACTAGGGTGCCAATATCTGCTTCACCCTTCAGAGAAATCTAGACAGCAAATGTAATTGTGAGATATACCTCACTCTGCAAGTCTCCGACTGATCTAAATAGTCCTGGTGAAGCCCCTCTCTGCCTTTGCGTGAGTGCCTACGTTGGAATTACGTAAGCCTGCATGGGCAAGCCTGAGAAACTGCGTCACCTCTCTCTGCAACTGATCTAGCTGATCTGAGAATGGATTTTGGCCCTCATGGCTCAGAAACCCCAGCCTCTGGCTATCTCCAGACTAACTCCAAGAGGCACTGTGCTGCTTCTGCGTGATTTCCTGCACGAACTGCGTCACCTCTTCAAAAAACTGCGCTGTCTCTCTTTGCGTAAGTGCTGCCTCTCTCTGAAATGTACTCCTGGTCCTCCTGACCAATCTCTGCTTCTGCCCCCCTTTGGATCTGATCATTGAATCACAATCACTTAGCAAATCCTTCCCTAGTGATTTGAATTTGATCAAAAGCTGTGTCTCCTCACACAAACTCGAAAATGCCAAATTCTCAATGTGCTCAATGTGTTTTCCATAGGCCCCTCACCCTCCTTATAATCTTTCGTTGACCCTTCAACGACCAAGATTAAAACATAATCAAGGGCTAAGATTAACTTAGAGGTGATCCATGACTTTATCTAGAAGATTCACACTTGATTTAATTAATACCCTTCAATTAATCAGTTTCCCTAAGTTTAGACTTAGGAAAACATTAAAAAATGATTAATTAATTAAATTAAACCATCTCTAAGTGGAATTTTCCAAAACCATTTCTGGGTTATGGAATACATGTGTCTTAGCCTACATACAAAATTACAAGGCTAGAACACATCCGATGCTACCATAAATCAACACTCCCTCTTAGCGAGGAAAGTGCTCTAGCAAAACAACTCAATGTGCTTCTCTGACTTCTGGAACATCTGCTGCTGTGCTGTTGATGCTGCTCACCAACACTGTGCAAAAATGTTGCATCTGTACTGCTGTTGATTTTGCATACTGTTGCCAACTGCCACTGTACTGCAACTCCCTCTAAATTCTGCAACCATGCTGCTGCACTGCGTGAGCACTAGTTTGCACTGCGTGAGCACTAGTTTGCACTGCGTGAGCACTACTCTACACTGCGCTGCACCACCTGTGCATTTTGCTGCTGCTGCTCCTCTGCTGTCGCTGCTCAACTATTGCTGCTGTTGCACTGTTGCTAATTGCAACAGAAAAACATCCGAATTGGACTTGTAAATCTTCAGCTGAAAAATAAGACTGACTGCTGCTAGTTTTTGCACTAGCTCTCTGAAAGTACTGCGTTGTTGCTACTTTTCACTGCGTTGCACCAGTGTGCATTGCGCTGTTGTTGCTCAATTCTTGATGTTGCTGCTCCCTCTCTGCGCTGATCAGGGTCTAGTACTGCTAGCTACTGCATTGTCTTCTCATCTTCCGCTGCAACTGTCCATCTTGCTACTGTCTTTAGGCTGCTGTAGCTCACATGTGATCCAAGAGTTCGGAAAATACTCAAGGATCCTGCAACCTGTAGATTCTGGATCTACAACTCCAAGTCAACCCATTTCTCTCCTTTCGGAATATGAGCTAACATAGCACAATCTCTTTCTGCCTCAATCTTGGCAGCTCCTGCTTGTGGATCTTCCTTCTCCTCTTTATCCTTTTTCTTAAGAGGACACTGTGTGGCATAATGTCTCGTTTCCCCACATAAGAAGCATTTGATCTTAGACAAATTTTTCTTTTTCTGTTTCTGTTGCCCTTTTGATGCAAGGGAAATGTTATCTTCTTCCTCCTTCTTGAACTTCGACCCATTGCTGCCATCCTCCAAATGGATATTGAGGAGGTCTCTCCTCAACTCTTCTTGCTGTAAGGCTGCCCATATTGCTTCCCATCCTGGAAGCCTTTCTCTGCCCAAAATGCTCTAGACAAACACCTGATAGTCTTCTAAAACTGAGTTCAGAGTGAGCTTTTCCAACTCTGAGTCTCTAGGAGCAGCTTCTACTGCCGACAGCTACTCTTGGGTATCTTGAATACGGGATAGGAAGTGTTATCACTCCAATAATTCTCAAAGGGTTGTTTTTATTTATTTTTGGTTTAAAGAATATTATAGGTAACCACAAACTCACTTTTAAGCCTTAGGATTTAGCCTTCCTATGCTCAGAGAGGGCTCTCTCTATATGATTTATCTTTGTAGATTTTAGTTGATTTTAGGCTAATTATTTAGGATTACTTGGGATTTTGATTTTGGATTTGGTTTGGTGGTGAAATCACTTACTCAAATGGATAGATGTAGGTCTATATTCCATTAGGCTAATGTAGTCAAAGTGTCAAGCAACAAAAGCAGGATCAAGGTTCTAAGGGGAAGTATTCACAGGGCAAGATAGTTTTGTCACTTCAGATCCTTAGGTTGATGGTGAAAATAGTTTCAATCGGGGTAAGACTGCAATTAAGGGTTCTCAAATCCGGATAATGAGTGAAAAGACAAAGGTCAATCGAAACAAGGGAGCAATTAAGAATTCCCTAATCTGGACATGAGAAGAAAAACATATAAATGATAAACAGTTCAAGACAGAGTGTAATTAAACATATTCTGTAATAACATTCCAGTTATATCATTTAGATTAAGCAAACATATGAGTATGTGAAAACTTCAGAAAGAAACAATTGAACAAGTAGAAAGTACTTCACTGTAGTGGCCCAACAAATGAATCCTGTAATATAATCTCTTTATTGCTTTAATCCAGTTTGCTGACTTGAAATTGGTACAATCACCCTCACGTTCCAGAATAGTACAACTATAGAAATGTTCAGCAATCCATCCACACTCAATACTTCGAAATGTGAAGTATTTATACAAAAACTCTTACAAAATATCCTAAAACAAACTTAGGAATTATTCAAGGAAAAAGAAATATCTTCATGCAAGATGATAGAGACAGCTATCTAACTAATGCAATTTGTTCCTGCTTTTATTGATTCGCTGTTTAATTGTTGATATTTCACTGCTGATTTGTCTCTGATTGTTGCTCAACGAAGGCTGCAGTTAGGCAGTGAATTGTCCTCTATGCTGGCAGCTTTATCTCTGTTTTGTAATTTCTGATTTGACTTTAACTTTGACTTTAAACTGATACTCTTTGACTCTGATACTCTTTAACTTTTTACCTGCTGTTTTACTTTTCATCCTCGATGCTCTGTTTACCTTTGACTTCTTTTTTCTTTTACTGCAAACTGTTTTCACAGTAAATCAGTGATCTTTTCCCAGAATTCCGCCTAAGGCAATTTTTGCTTCATCATCCTTTTGAATATCTCATCAGCCTCTGTGTAGTTTGAGAATGTAGGCTTGTTAACAAATAGTTGTTTTACCTCGTGTTGTAAGTAAAAAAGGTTCTCAAAGCTTTTGTAAAGTACCTTCCCTATTGGAATTCCCTGCATGGCTGAATTATTAGCTTGCTCCTTAGCCACTTCTCTCATCTTTTTATCATAATCATCCCGTTTCATTAATCTGTCATGAATAACTAGTGGATTTGGCAGGCCTTTTTGCCTGAGAGTGTCAAACTTCATTATGAACCTTGTGATGGCAACTACCATATTCTGGGATTTCTCTTTTAGCTGTATCATCAAGTTTCTTTTTGAAATCACTTTCCTGACTTCAAGAATTGTATATGTCCTGCCAGGTATACCAATTTCTTCCAATTCTTGTCTATTCTTTGAATTAAGAAACTTGATAATTTCATTAGCCTCCTCAGGTTTCTTGCCAAGTTCTTCTTTTATCTTCTGGATGGCTTCTCCTGCTGCTTTGACTAAATCTTTTTGTTCATAGATAACCTGTATGGATGGCCAAATATCATTGATAGATTCAATGATATTGGGCCATAGTTGCTGCTTGGCTTGTGCCATGGGTTCTTTCAATGTTAGATCTTTCTCTAACTTCAATTTTTCATTCAACCTGTTTGATTTTTGTTCTTCATTCTTGTGCATAATCTGTATTAGCTTCTTCTCATCCTCTCGACTTTTCAACTGTTCTTTAAGTCTGTTAATTTCATTTGTCTGAATAGACATGTCTTGCATTGCTTTAATTAACTTACTTGCTTCATCTGTAGGCCGTACTGCTATTGTTGATGATTTTGTTGCTAAAGTTGTTGATGAGGTGACAGGAAGTGCTGTAGCCATTGGGACTGTAGGAGTCAATGATTCTGCTAATGTGGAAGGCACAATTGTTGTGACTACAGGAATTACAGTAACAAGAACTTCTTCTCTGGCCTTTTTCTCCTGGACCAACTTGTCCATTTCATTCTCTGTAAATTTATGTAGATGTTCTATACATGATGCAACTTTACTTTTATCAGTAGCAATCACATGAGTTTACAAGTAAAATGCAGATAGAACATACCAGTGATCCTTTAGAAGACAAACCAAAAACAGGAGGATGTGTTGGTGCGTTACGACGGTCAGCAGGATGCTTCAACAAGCAAAGTCTTCTTGGTCGGCCAACCCAGAATGTGTCACAACAGTGCTCAAATTAGTCACCCAGTCAACTCAAAGTCAACCCCAGAAAAGTCAATGCAGTATAGAAAAAATCAACGCAGGGCAGCAACAATAAAGTCAACGCAGCTCCAACTTCGGTCAACCTTTTGACCTCGATTTTTGTGCCAATGAGTATGGCCTTCAAAAATCGAACTCTCCACCAAATTTCAGCCAATTCGGACCATGCGTTGACCAAAGTCAACGCTGGTCAAACTTGCCCAGAAACCCTAACTGCAGAAAATTTGCTGCAATAAATTTCATCCTTTTTGCTGTAGTAGATTTCGTCCTTCTTCTCATTTGGGAGATGAAACTGCTTCTCAGATGCTCGTATATAATCTTAGGAGAAGATGTGTGATGTTGAGTGAGTGAAATGCTCTCCAACGTTGACTGTATTTATATCCATCATTGAAGTGTGTGACACATCTGCTGGGGGTGTAAAACCTTAAGGCCGACTTGCACTTAAATTTATTATAAATAATAAATTCAAAATAAATGTTCTGCTCATCAGATTAACATCAATTTTATATCGATTTTACACCTCTCTGAAAGAGGAATCCAATACAAATATTGGAATCTTCATTTGAGCATCACAAGATGGAGTTTGGACCTAGTTGTCCAAATTTAACACTCCCTCTCAACTAGGGAGAACTCCATCCACCAGTTCAATCAAACATCGTGCGTCATCCCACCGTAACTTGCTTTGCCGGCCTCTTTATTTCAGAACAGAAGTGGGTTAGTCACAAAGACATCATCCCTCGGCTGACAAATTCAGCCCAGAGGTCCGAAACCTCTATCGGACTCACAAAGAGTCTCCAACCAACCCGAAGTTGGTTCATCTCACCCGAAGTCAGGTGGAGGTCCGAGACCTCACTAGACTTGATCCCAGATCAAGTGGTTGGACCGTGCCATCCTAGATAGAGAGTACGACAATCTCTGATGCGTCCATCAGTCTTCCTATTCGGTCTTCCTTTCTTGGTCTACAGCTTTCCAACCTCATTGGCCAAATGAGAGGTGCTTCCCATGAGCCATTTTTGAACTCAATGGGTAGGATGCATACGGGGCACGGATAATGAGGAGGTGAACCAACTCAATAATCCTAGCGGTGGGGTCAAGCACACCAGCCCGAGTTTGTAAGCCTAGCCTTGTGGTTGCTCATAGCTCAAGTTGTCCCCAAAGCCCCCCAGAGCTCATCGTCCAACGGGACCCACATCATAGGGTACGATACCAAGACTCTCACGGAAGGTTAGGAACTTGACCTTCCCCAGGGACTTACTGAGAATATTCGCGACCTGCTCATCAGTTCCTATGATCGAGCCTTACGACGCCTTGCTGTACCATATCCAGGATAAAGTGGTACCAGCCATCAATATACTTGGATAAGATGCGTGGAACACAAGATTCTCGGTCAAGCGAATCCCACTCTGGTTATCACAGAGTATCACGGTGGTATCTAGCACATGTCCAAACAACTCACTAAAGAGCTTTCACAACCAAACTGCTTCACAACAGGCCATACTTGCTACAATGTATTCGGCCTCTGCGGTGCTCAAAGCCACCAACTTCTGCTTCCTGCTTATCCATGAAATCGAAGTAGAACCAAGATTGAAGCAGCATCCCGATGTGCTCTTACGATCCACCACACGGCCAACCCAATCGGCATCAGTATATCCAAGGAGTGTCATGCTCCCGGCAATGTATCTCAGCCCATGGTTTATCGTGCCCCGAAGGTATCTCAGAAGATTCCTGGCACCAACCCAGTGAAAGTGATGAGGTTCAACCATCTGTTGACTCAAAGTGTTCACTGCAAAACATATATCTGGACGAGTGTTCACTAAGAACATCAGGGCCCCTACGAGTTGACGATACTCAGTAGGATTTGCCAATACGGGCCCAGCAGCGCTACCACTCAACTTCTTGAAGTTGAGTTCCATTGGTGTTGACACGGACTTGCAATCCACCATACCAAATCTTTCCAGAAGTTTCACAATATATTTTCCTTGAGAAAGGAAAATCTCTCTAGGTCTCTGCCAGACCTCCAGGCCTAGGAAGTAGTGCATCAGTCCTAGGTCCTTCATCTCGAACTCAGCAGCGAGCTCCCTCTTGCATTGATGAATGAGAGGGTCAGCACCTGTCAGGAAGAGGTCATCCACATATAGCACCAGAATGAGAGGCTTCCCCTGGACAACCTTGAAGTAAAGGTTCGGATTAGCATTACTTCGAGTGAAGCCCAGCTTCATCAAGTAGCTATCTATCCTCTCGTACCAAGCTCTGGGTGCTTGCTTCAACCCATAGAGGGCTTTCTTCAACCTGCAGACATGAGTGTCCCGATCCTAGACTTCGAACCCCAGAGGTTGCTCCACATATACCTCTTCTTTTATTGCACCATGCAGAAAAGCGGTCTTGACATCCATCTGATGAAGACTCCATCCTTGCGTAGCAGCAAGGGCTATGATTGATCGAATGGTGGTATATCGTGCCACAGGTGCAAATATGTCATCATAGTCAATTCCTTCCTTTTGAGAGAAGCCACGAGCAACAAACCTTGCCTTAAACTTTTCAGCACTCCCATCAGATCCATGTTTGATTTTGTAGAGCCATTTAGCGGTGACAACAGATTTGTCCTTCGGTCTCGGGACCACATCCCAGACATCATTCTTCATAATAGACTCATATTCTTCATGCATAGCATCCTTCGAGACTTGATGCTTGATGGCTTCCTCAAAAGATCCAGGTTCAGATTGTACAATAGTACTCATGGCAGCTAGATACCCTTGGTATCTACACGGCTTCTTGCTTTCTCGGAATGTCCCCCTTGAGGCAGCATGACCCTCAGCATCTTCGAGGGTGTCCCTGAGCCATGATGGTCTCTTTCCCAGTGAAGGAGATGGATCAATAGGGTCCATTGGTCCTTCAATATCAGGCATTGTCTCATCCTGCGGTTCTTCTTGATTTCCAGGCCTTTCTTCATGATTTTCTTCAGATCTCGGAAGATCTACTACTTTCTTCAGGGAAGCATCTTCGTCAAAAGTGACATCATGGCATATCTCTACTTCCCTTTGACCAGGTACATAGACTCTATAGGCCTTAGAAGTTTCGATGTAGCCCACAAACATTCCTTTCTTCCCAGAAGCATCCAGCTTACTTCTCTTTTCTTTTGGCACATGAAAATAAACAGGACATCCAAAAATTCTAAAACGTGAGACGTCAGGTTTCTTACCAGTGAAAGCCTCTTCGGGAGTTTTGGAGTCTAGGGCGGAATGAGGGCATCGATTTTGAATGTATACAGCAGTATTCGCAGCTTCTCCCCACAGAAACTTCGGTAGACCCTGGTCACACAGCATGGCATGGGCAGCTTCCACAATGGTCCTATTCTTTTGTTCAACAACGCCATTCTGCTCAGGAGTATAGGCAGTAGTAGTCTCCCTCTTAATGCCAACTTCTTTGCAAAAGTCCTTGAACTCATTTGACTCATATTCAGTGCCATTGTCGGTCCTCAAAATCTTGATCTTCTTCCCTGTCATATTTTCCACCAAGGCTTTGAAGGTACGGAACCACATGAAAGCCTCATCCTTCTTCTTTAAGAAGTATATCCAGGTTTTGCGAGAGAAGTCATCTATGAACGTCATATAATATGAACATCCTCCCAAGGATGTCACGGCCAGCATACCAGATAGATCAGAATGGATCAATTGCAAGGTGACACTTGAGGGGAAAGATCCCCTTGTATGCTTTCCTTCGATACAACCCTTACATACACCTTCATGATAATATGAAAACTCGGGCATCCTTGTCTCCGTTTTAAAACCGGCTGGTCGGCCAAGGCTTGGGTTTAGGCGGCCGTCCGACCAGTCCATGACCGGCCAGTGCAACCCGGTTTAATGCAAAGCTAAAGTTTTTATAATGGCCGGGCAACTCGGTAATAAGCCAGCCGACCCGAGGCAGGCTTAGGAAATCTTCTTCCCTATCATATTTTCCACCAAGGCTTTGAAGGTATGGAACCACATGAAAGCCTCATCCTTCTTCTTCAAGAAGTATATCTAGGTTTTGCGGTCTATATTGTAATGCTTTGTGTTTGGAAACATGAATAAAAATCTTTAAATTTATGTTTTTGTACAAAAAAATTAATATTTAATGTATTTTTTACAAAAACCGAGTCATTGAAACCTGGTCGACCGAGTCATTACCAATTCCGAGTCATTACCGAGTCATTACCTCGACCTGGTAGGCGACAGGTCTGTTTTAAAACATTACCTGTCACCACCTTCCTTGCTTAGGAAGGGCCTTGTAATGAAGGTGTCCAAACCTCGGTGCCATAGTTCGGTTGTCGGATAGTATCACATGTCATAGCTCCCGGTGGACTTCCTTCAGCACGGTAGAGTGTTCCAACTCTAAAACCAATCACGATAGCTTCCTTGAGATTCTTCTTCCACATGCGCGGTTGTCCATCGATGAATGCCACATTGAAACCTAGATCGACCATAGGTGATATAGACACAAGGTTCTTCTTCAATTTTGGTACATAGAGTACATCCTGCAAATGTAGGACTTGTCCTTGAGACAAGTGGAGGGTCACAGTCCCTGTCCCTTTCACGGGATATGTGGCATTATCTCCAAGGATAATTTCAAGATTAGTATCCTTCTCAACCATGTCAGAAAGTGCTTCCTTGAACCCAGTGATGTGTCTTGAGGCACCACTATCTATCAGCCAGACATCCATAGTGTCGGGCGAGGATGCAGCAGAGAGGGCAGATACAAGAATGTATTCATTTCTTTTATCAACAACATTTGACTCCTCATACCTGGAGTTTCTAGACCTTTTGAAAGGTTGATTGTTTTCGCCAGAGGGAGCCTTCCTCTTTCCTTTGGACCTGTTGTTTCTTTGATTTCCATTCCTCCGGTTGTTGTTGTTGTCATCACTATCGGGAGAATCCTTCTTGAAAGGACATTCTCTAGCATGATGACCTGGCTTATGACAAGTGAAACACTTGCCCTTCTTTCCTTGGGCCCCTGCTCTTCCTTTGTTCTTTGAACCACTAGAGTTCTTCTTTCTAGAATGAGCAGCGTAGGCAACATTTATGTCATTTTTGTATTCCTTCATTCTTGTCTCTTCTTGCATGCATCTTGACAGTAGCTCGTCAAAGTTAGGAATTGTATTATTATTGAGAATGGTAGTGTTGAATACTTGCCATTCATATGGGAGCCCTCCAAGTGCGGTGAGTACCATCTCACGATCAGCTATTGTCTCCCCAATAGCCAGCAAATTGTTCTTGATCTCGGTCAGTTTCAGAAAGTATGTTTGGACAGATTCATCCCTGCCTTTCTTCAGATTCTTCAATTGATTCTTGAAGAATAGCACCTGGTTTGCATTGTTTACTTTGAACATTTGTATCAGCTTATCATACATCTCTTTGGATGTGCCTAGCTCAGATATGTAGGCAGCCATACTTTTATGTATGGATTCCCTGATCATTAGCTTTGCTTTGATCTCCCCTTTCTTATACTTGGTTTTAGCAACAACAGTAGCAGTGGATGGAGGTTCTTGTATCTTACCCAGTACATAGTCCATGAGATCATGGTCTTCCAATTTGAGATCTAATATCATCTTCCAAGCATAGAAGTCATCCCTTCCAGTCAGCTTGTCATCCTCCTTGAAGCCATAACTTGTGGAACTCATTTTTCTCTTTTGGTGATTGCTATAAGTTAGGGCTTGTCTTCACCTCAGCTCCGATACCATGTAAATTTATGTAGATGTTCTATGCTTGATGCAACTTTACTTTTATCAATAGCAATCACATGAATTTACAAGTAAAATGCAGATAGAACATACCAGTGATCCTTTAGAAGACAAACCAGAAACAGGAGAATGTGTTGGTGCGTTACGGCGGTCAGCAGGATGCTTCAACTAGCAAAGTCTTCTTGGTCGGCCAACCCAGAATGTGTCACAACAGTCCTCAAATCAATCACCTAGTCAACTCAAAGTCAACCCCAGAAAAGTCAACGCAATCTAGAAAAAGTCAACGCAGGGCAGCAACAATAAAGTCAAGGCAGCTCCAACTTTGGTCAACCTTTTGACCTTGATTTTTGTGCCAATGAGTACGGCCTTCAAAAATCAAACTCTCCACCAAATTTCAGCCAATTCGGACCATGCGTTGACCAAAGTCAACGTTGGTCAAACTTGCCCAGAACCCTAACTGCAGAAAATTTGCTGCAGTAAATTTCGTCCTTTTCGCTGTAGTAGATTTCGTCCTTCTTCTCATGTGGGAGATGAAACTACTTCTCAGATGCTCGTATATAATCTGAGGAGAAGATGTGTGATGTTGAGTGAGTGAAATGCTCTCCAACGTTGACTGTATTTATATCCATCATTGAGGTGTGTGACACATCTGCTGGGGGTGTAAAACCTTAAGGCCGACTTGCACTTAAATTTATTATAAATAATAAATTCAAAATAAATGTTCTGCTCATCAGATTAAAATCAATTTTATATCGATTCTACACCTCTCTGAAAGATGAATCCAATACAAATATTGGAATCTTCATCTGAGCATCACAAGATGGAGTTTGGACCTAGTTGTCCAAATTTAACATTCTCCATTTCTTTTATCTGGGCAGTTAATTGAAGAATGAGATTCATCATCTCATCTTTCTGATTTGTATCCTATAATACTTCCTTTGCTTGAGGATGTTCAGTAGGACGCAGTTTGAGTTGCTTCTTTAATGCGACAATGTCTGCATTCTTCTTTTTTATCAATTCATCTGCAACTTTTAAATTATTAGGATCATATCCTACTTCAATAATAAAATCTTCCAATGATTTGATTCTGTTATCCTTAGCTTGTGAGGATGCTTTTTCCAATTTAAGCTGATCTTTGATGTTCCCAAGAGTGTTTTGCAGCTTTTGTACACTCATGGCTTTATTTGTCATTGTAGAATAAAGCATTTCACCAGCTTGTTTGTGAAATTCTATTTGATCAATTGGATGAAGATCTTCTGCTTGAACTTCATATGATGTCTTTTTGTAATCAGCTGATGATTTGAGATGCTTTACTTTAGGCTGCAGGAAGGTCATCTGCATCTTCCTAGTTTTGTAGTCAAAAGCAGAAAGCAATCTGCTTTGGTCACTGGGTGACTCTTTCTAATACTGGTTATATGTATCAGTCTTCAAGGCTTCATTTCTCATCTTTATTTCTTTGTATTTCTGCATAATGTCCATCTCCTTCTCTGCTGGTTCGCTGGACGAGGACATTTCAACACTGTGCTGTTTCTGAATCATTTGAGTGTTTGAAGTTGAAGGCTGGTGTGTTCTTTCAGCAAATGCAGGTGGAGCATTGTCTTTCACCACTATTTCTGTATCAATTACTTCTATTGTTTCCACTTCTTCATTGACAGGATTTAATTTTGGCTTCTTCCTGTACATCAATTTAAATTTAATTTCAGTTGTTGTCTCTGTAGTGTATGATCCTTCTTTTCTGATTCTTTTTGAGTTTCTAACTTCTTGGGTTGGAGTTTGCAGGGTTTGACTAGTATCACCTTGCTTCTCTGCCTCTGTCAAGGTGTTCTCCAACCATTCAGACTGGTTGGAGTATTTTTCAATGTCTAGTTTCTTCTCATGTACATAAGGAGTTAGTTTGCATTCAACTCTCAATTTACTTATTACTCCTAGAAAATCATAATACCACAGAAAACTCTTACTGAATTTAAACTCCTGCAAATACTTTTCAGCCTCTGGACCTACATCTCTACTGTTATAATTAAAAGGGCCAACCTGATTCTTAATCTTAAATTGTGTTTTCTTCTTAGCTGCCAAGAAATTGATCCCATCAGATTTAGGAATTTGTTTGATATACTCAAGGGCAAATAAACTCATTGGGAGGTATTTAGGCAGTTTATATGGAATAAGATTTGATCCATATTCCCTTATCTCTGTATGGTTTTGATACAAGTACCAATTTCTTGTCCTATTATGCTCTGACAATTGTAGGACCTTCTTAATTTCCTCACTGATTCTTCGCTGCATGCTGTTGTTCAACATATTGACTATAGGATGAATGAAAGAGTCAATGGACTCTATGTAGGTGGATTGTGTGGAGTCTTTTCTGATAATTGGAGTCCAGAATATGACTGACTGTGGGTTACCTTCAACATCAAGCTTTTGAAGGTTGATTGCAAATTTCTCAGACTGAAAATACAAAAACATGTGGAATAGGACTAATGAACATTTTAACAAGTTGTTCATGCATAGTATCAACAAGGTACTGGGCAAAATTAAAAATGGTAGTAGGAGGCTGATCAAGTGTGAAAGTGGAGAGGAAACCTAATACTGCAGCATCAACATGTTCATCTAATGTAGAAATTTTAAAACCAACCCCAGTTTTCAGTTTCTCCTTATTTCTTCCATATAGTTAAATGCCCATTCCCATAGACATACATTAACAAGCTGGAAAAATAATTATTTTTTGAAAACACAAATTCTGGAAATTTCACAATGCTGAAATGCAGAAATAAAAACCAGAAAAATAAATCAGCCACACAGAATTTTGACACAATGATTTTTGGTCAATGTGACCTTGGAAAAACCCCCTATAACTCTTGGGGAAAACCAGTTCGAAAGCTTCTTCTTATTTCTGGAAAATGCTTTTACAAAGAAAGGAAATATACCGAAAAAGCCATAGCAAACAATGTACAGACTTATCTCGTTTTCCATGCTTGCCTCCGCCTCGAAAAATGTGCCAAATCAGCAAAACAGTAAAAACATAAATTTTATACCAAGAGATAATAGCATTAAATGCTGTACGTCCTCCTCGAAAACCATGCCAAAAATTTCGTACTATTGTACGGACTACGAAAATTACAACGTCTTTCAGCCTCGAAAATCGTGCCAACTCAGCCTCGAAATGCATGTAGCACACTGCTACTACTCGAAATCTATGCATCTTAGCTACTGTACAGACCTTGAAAAATGTGCCCACTGCTGCTGTATGAAAATCTGCCTCGAAAACTATGCTGATTTATTGCTGTACAGACTGCTGCCTTGAAATGCGTGCAACCTCTCCTTGCTGTACGGATTTGCTGAACTGCTCTTCTCCTCTTTCTCAAAACCAGAAAATGTCTCTAGCTCTCTTCTCCTCCTCTCAATCTGCTCATGAAAGGATGAATGACCTTTTCATTCATTTTCCTTCTTTAACCTAACCCTAAGTGACTTTTGGGGAATCCCTAAATCTAGTGGCTGAGATAGCTTTAGATCTAGGGCTGAGATTAAATGCTCATTTAAATCTCACTTTCTATTTTTTAATTCACCCCATTTTAATAAGGACCCATTTAGTCATTTATTTCCAAAGTCACTTTTCCTTTCTAATTTCACATTGATTTTATTAAAGTCACTTTAAAATTAGACTTTAGTAACTTTATCACTTAAAGTCACTTTTAAATTAGATTATGACTTTATAACTTTAATAAGTCACTTTAGGAGAAAAATTAAATTGTTTTGGACACTTTTCCCTAGGCCAAAGATCAAAGCCTTAGGGAACCATCTGTCCTCCGGTAACCAAATTTCAACACTCCCTCTTACCGAGGAAGGTGTTCCTCACCACACCCATCTTGTCTCTAAAGTAGACATGCTTGCCCCGTGGTAAGGCTTTGGTAAGAATATCTGCAACCTGTTCATCAGTGGGAATATACTCAAGCTTCACAACTCCCTTCTGAACATAGTCTCTAATGAAGTGATATTTGATGCCGATATGCTTTGACATGTCATGAAATACTGGATTCTCTGTGAGTTTAATGCAACTTTGATTATCATAGTAAATCACTGAAGGTCTCAACGACTGACCAAATAAGCCAAACAACATCTTGCAAAGCCAGATGGCCTCACAACTAGCTAGACTGGCTGCCATGTACTCTGTTTCCGTTGAACTCAATGCCACTGACTGCTGCTTCCGGCTGAACCACGACACCACTGCCTAACCCAACCCAAAACAACACCCTGAAATGCTCTTCCTATCAGAAGCACAACCAGCCCAATCAGAATCAGTGCAACCTGCCAATCTCACTCCATCCCCCTGCTTATAATCCAGACCATAATCCACTGTCCCCTGCAAGTACCGCAAAATGTGTTTTGCAGCAACCCAGTGCACCTTCCTGGGCTCACACATGAACTGGCTCATTGTGTTGACTGCAAAACATATATTTGGTCTATTGTTGACCAAATACATCAAGGAACCAATCAGCTGTCTATACAATATGGGGTCCACCAACTCGGAATCTGAAGCGTGAAGCTTCTTCCAGTTGGTGATCATTGGTGTCGACATGGGTCTACAATCCTCCATGTGGAATCTGCCAAGGATGTCCACAATATACTTCCCCTGCCCCAAGAAGAAATGCCCCACCTCCTGCCACACCTCCAAACCCAAAAAGTAATGCATCAAGCCAATGTCCTTCATCTCGAACTCCGATGCAAGATCTCTCTTGCAGTGCTCTATGAGTCTCTCTGCATCCGTAATGACCAAGTCATCCACATACAGCACCAGAATGAGAGGCTCCTCACCTATCACAATAAAGTAAAGGTTCGATCTGCCTCACTCTTTGTGAAACCCATCTCCTGCAAGTATGTATCTATCCTGGAGTACCAAGCTCTAGGAGCTTGCTTCAGGCCATAAAGGGCCTTCTTCAGTCTGCACACATGGGACTCCTTCCCATGCACCTCAAAGCCCTGTGGCTGCTCAATGTACACCTCCTTCTGTATGACGCCATTGAGAAATGCCGTCTTCACATCCATCTGGTGGATCTTCCAACCCATCTCTGCTGCTATCGATATGATGGAGCGAATCGAAGTATATTGAGCCATGGGAGTGAAGGTCTCCTCATAATCAACTCCCTTTACTTGGGAGAACCCTCTAGCCACAAACCTTGCTTTGAATTCCTCAATGCTGCCATTTGGAGCATGCTTTACCTTGTAAAGCCATCTGGAAGTAACCACGGATTTGCCCTCGGGCCTCGACACCACCTCCCAAACATCATTCTTCATGATAGAAGAATACTCCTCCTGCATGGCCTCTCTCCAGACCTGCTGGCTAGCTGCCTCCTCATAGCTAGAAGGCTCAGAGTCAATGATGTTGGCAACCATTGCCATATAGCTACAAAACCTATCAGGTGGTCTGCTCTCTCTGATCGGCCTCTTAGGCCCACCAACATATGTGGCCTCTCTCAAGGTATCCTGAAGCCACTTGGGCTTCCTCTTCCCTGAGCACACTCCTCCCACTGGAGAATGAAGCTCCTCCTCCTCTTCCGGAGCTTGAACTCCTGACTGTCTGTCTGCTGTCCTCCTGCCTGAACCTGAACCTGTAGACGCTGAAGTACTGTGTGAACTGTCCATCAATGGACTCCCTAGTGAACTGCTCTACGGACTGCTCTGCATGCTGCCCGAAGCACCACACCTCTGACTCTGTGAGCCACTGCTTACTGATGGACCTGACACCGTAATCAATGTACCCCTAGATCCTCCTGATCCTTGCCCACTGGATCCTTGCGACTGACTCAGCTGCTCTTGAGGGTCTAGCCGATCCAGATACAACTCCCGTGACCTCCTGAAAGCCCTGTCCTCCTCGAACTTCACATCCCACTTGGCAACAACTCTCCTATGTGCAGGAATATAAATCCGAAAGGCTTTCGAGGTCTCACTGTAGCTCACAAAGATACCCTTCTCTACGGTGGGCTCTAGTTTGGTCCTCTTCTCCTTGGGTACGTAGGAGTATGCAATACACCCAAAGATACGAAGATGACCAACATCAGGCTTCTTCCCAGAAAAAGCCTTCTCCGGAGTCACATGCCCCAAGGCATGATGCGGACTCCTGTTCTGCAAATATACAGCAGTGTTGCAAGCCTCTGCCCACAAAAACAATAGTAATCCCTGATCATGTAGCATGGCTTTGGCAACCCTTCCGATGGATCTGTTCTTCCTCTCCGCAACCCCGTTCTGCTGGGGGTTGTAAGGAACTGTGAACTCCCTCCTAATGCTTGCCTCCGCACAATAAGCAACAAACTCACCAAGGGTGTACTCTCCTCCATTGTCCGACCTCAAGTCCGATCTGTCTGGGTCTCCACAAGAGCTCTGAACTCCTGAAACCGCTTGAAGACCTCACTCTTGGTCTTCAAGAAATAAATCCAGGTCCTCCTGGAGTGATCATCAATGAATAAAACATAATATTCATATCCACTCAAGGAAACATGAGACATCCGACCGCTCACATCAGAATGAATCAAATCAAGTATCCCAGTCGATCTGTTGTCACTGCTGGGAAAAGGGGATTTGGCAAACTTGCCCATAGCACATCCTCTACATGTATCAAAGTGATCAGTACTGAAATCTAGCACACCTGTAGTGATCTCCCGCAATGTCCTCAAGGCTCCATGATACATGTGCCCCATCCTGCGGTGCCAAATCTCACACAGCTCTAAGCTGCTAGCTCTGCTGTCGGTACTATTTCTCAATGCCAAAAGGGGCTGAAATGCAAACTTGTACACCTTTGCATGGCGTACACCAATCACCCTAGCTGAATCTGCTGGAGCGCCCCTAGGATATATCAACACCTGTCCTCTCTTGAACAATATCTCATATCACTTGTCCTCCAATGCTGAGATGGATATGAGGTTCTTCCTCATCCCTAGCACATATAGAACATCTGACACCTTCAAGGGAGGTTTGGGTTCCCTACCAAATGTCAATGTCTCCACACTGATTGCTCTAACAACACTGTCATCTCCAAGTACTACCTCTATATTAATGCCACTCTCTGAAAGCTCTGAGAAGTACTCATGGACTCCTGTCATATGACGTGAAGCCCCACTGTCAACATACCAGATACCTGAAGATGCTCCGCTAGTGAAGGGAAATGCACACTCCCTTTCAACCTCCATGGAAGGTGATCCTGCACTAGTGGACTCAGAAGCAATGAACCCAAACTCCTGGTCAAAGCTATCCGTAAAGTTCTCTATCTCTGTTGATGCTGCCATGCTCTGGTTCTTCCCTTTCTTCTTCTTCTTCGGACACACAACTGCATAGTGTCCCATCTTCTGACAATTCCAACACTTCACCTTGGAATAGTCCCTCTGCGTGTTCCCCTGTTTACCTTTACCTTTGCCTTTGTCCCCACCATTACTTGTGGAAGCTTGCTTCTTTCCCTTGCCTTTCTTGCCTTCTGCCAACAGCGCTACATCCTCATCCTGCTCAATTGGTTTGGCTGCCCCAAGCTGGGTCTTTCTGATTTCTGTCTGTATGCAATCATCCCAGAACCTCTCCCAAGTGGGAAGGGTCTCACGTGCACAAACCCCTTCAGCAAAGTTCAGCCGTGAACTGGGAAGGCCATTCACTGCTATCCGCACCAACTCAGTGGGTGGAATGACCTCTCCAACAGTTGCCATTGCATCTCTCACATTAGTAATCTTTGTGAGATAACCAACTGCACTATCACTCTTACCCATCTTAATGGTCTTCAGTTTCTCCCTTAGGACCATTTTTCTGTTCTCATTGGTACTCTGGTAGAGATTGGTCAGTGCTGTCCACATCTCATGAGCATATCTCTTTCTTCTCACATGAGGAATGCAATGGTCTTTGATTCCATTTAGAATCAGTCTCTTACTCTTGTTATTCTTTTTATTAAAGGCTGCCAATTGAACATCATCAGTGGGCACATTAACAGGGTTCTGTGCAGTATGCACCATGATATCCCAGACTTCTGCATTCTCAAAGATACTCTGCATTCTCTCCTTCCATACACTATAGTTACTATGCCCATCCAACCTATCCTCCACCCTCAAGCCCAAAGACATGGTTGTTGTTCTAATACACTGAAAATAACACTGCTGTAGTAAAGGTAATGATTTCTGTGTGAAAAAATCAGCTTGCTGTAATTTTTGAGTGAAAAATCAGCTCGCTGTAATTTTATTTCTTGCTGTCCCAAACTTCCTTTTTAGCAAAATAGCTCTGATACCATGTAGAAATTTTAAAACCAACCCCGATTTTCAGTTTCTCCTTATTTCTCCCATATAGTTAAATGACCATTCCCATAGCCATACATTAACAAGCTGAAAAATAATTATTTTCTGAAAACACAAATTCTGGAAATTTCACAATGCTGAAATGCAGAAATAAAAGCCAAGAAAATAAATCAGCCACACAAAATTTTGACACGCTGATTTTTGGTTAATGTGACCCTGGAAAAACCCCCTACGACTCTTGGGGAAAACCAGCTCGAAAGCTTCTTCTTATTTCTGGAAAATGCTTTTATAGAGAAATGAAATATACAGAAAAATTCCAGCAAACAATGTCCAGACTTATCTCATTTTTCGTGCTTGCCTCCGCCTCGGAAAATGTGCCAAATCAGCAAAACAGTAAAAACAGAAATTTTACAGCAAGAGATAATAGCATTAAACGCTGTGTTGTCCTCGAAAACTGTGCCAGAAATTCCGTACTGCTGTATGGACAATATGGAAATTACAATAGCTTCTTTCAGCCTCGAAAATTGTGCCAACTCAGCCTCGAAATGCGTGCTGCACATTGTTGCTGTTGCTCCTCGAAATTTGTGCCTCTTAGTTGCTGTATGGACCTCGAAAAACGTGCCCACTATTTCTGTATGAAAATCTATCTCGAAAACTATGCTGATTTATTGCTGTACGAACTGCTGCCTTGAAATGCGTGCAACCTCTCCTTGCTGTACGAATTTGCTGAATTGCTCCTCTCCTCTTTCTCAAAACCAGAAAATGTCTCCAGTTCTCTTCTCCTCTTCTCAATCTGCTCATGAAAGAATGAATGACCTTTTCCCTCCTTTTCCTCCTTTAACCTAACCCTAAGTGACTTTTGAGGAATCCCTAAATCCAATGGCTGAGATAGCTTTAGATCTAGGGCTAAGATTAAATGCTCATTTAAATCTCACTTTCTATTTTTTAATTCACCCCACTTTAATAAGGACCCACTTAGTCATTTATTTCCAAAGTCACTTTTCCTTTCTAATTTCACATTGACTTTATTAAAGTCACTTTAAAATTAGACTTTAGTAACTTTATCACTTAAAGTCACTTTTAAATTAGATTTGACTTTATAACTTTATAAAGTCACTTTAGGAGAAAAATTAAATTCTTTTGGACACTTTTCGCTAGGCCAAAGATCAAAGCCTTAGGGAACCACCTGTCCTCCGGTAACCAAATTTCAACAAAAATATCCTAGAATGGAAGACAACATGGAGATGATATGTTTGGTTCTCTCAGAAAAGATTGCAGATGGGTAGGGAGGATTTGCCTTGGGAGTTTCCACAGATGAAGGCATGAAAGTTTGGAATATCTGGAACCTCTTGGGGAAGTCTAGATTCAGGTATAACTGTGTAAGAGCCTCAATGGACAAAGGGGTTTCATTTGGGCTGGATTTGGATCTGGAGTATATGGTTGATAGACTCAGTTGTAATAGTAATCAAAATTTCCTTTTTAGGGTTTATTATGGCTCTCTGGTCAGGGAAATAGCTAGATTGACATAGTTTAATCACTTCTGGGCACTGGAAAGTCTGTGGGAGAACATACTTTGGCAAATTAGACTCCCAAATGAAAACCTCATCTGCTTGGTCTATGGATTTGTCATGGCTCTAGCAGTGGAACTCAAGAAGATTAAATTCAGTGTCTGTGTCATTTATTTTAAAATATTTGTCAGCCAAGGGAGTGTGTTTTACATCTACAACTGGAGGTTGTAGAGGATTGACAGATACAATGCTTTTGGAAGCCATTTTTTTGTTAAATTTCTTCAATTGATTAATCTTTGACTTTGGAAAAAACCGATTTAGGCCTTTAGGAGCACCTCAGAAAGATAATTATAGTTTGTAGACTGATTTAGGATGAAACAGGGGTCTATATTTTGATCTTCAAAGGTTTAAACTTGTTCAATTCGTAATCTATGTGATTAAAAAACAGTCTCAAGACCTCAGAATTCTGTAAAAATAGGTACAGGGTTTGCAGAAAAAAAGGATTTGGGAAGTTACAGGGATTTCTTTTAGGTCTGCAGAGGCTTCTACTTGATTCAATTAATCAAACTGTACTCTCTGTGATTAAAAGCAATCTCAGGACCTAAGAATTTCTGTGAAAGGAAACTAGGGTTTGCAAAAAAGGATAGGGAAGGCAATAGGCGCTTTTGGTCTGCTAAAACTCCTAAATTGATTCAATTACTTGAATTACTTCCTTTTAGCTTTAGGAACAGGTCTAATCACTGAAGAATACCTGGTGAAAAATGAATATTTGTGGTTTGGAAAAGGTTTCTGAGGTTGCGGAAGCTTTGTGAGGCTCTTCTGGTCTTTGTAAGGCTTCAATTCGGTTCCACAATGTCTTTGGTAGCGAATTGGTTGAATTATGGTTGAATTGGGCTTAAAATGAGGTTGACAACAATTCTTTTAAGGTCGGCAATAACTCTTCTGCGGAAAACTGTAACAAAAAGTGGAGAAAAGGTTGCAAAGGGCAGTTTATATAAGTTTTTTAACCAACGGTGATTAACATTAAATGCACGGGTCAATTTAAATGAAAGCAGTTTCGCAATGGGCAGTAGAAACTGTTCAGTGGTTTTCGTACTGGCCAAAGGTGGTTGGCGGTATTATTTGGATCAATGTGATGAATGGAAATTGGCCACGTAGTGGGGAGTAGGGCTTCGAAAACCGTGGATATCGCAAGGTCAGAGGTATGTTAAGGATCAGACAATGGAATGTGCGATAGGCGATAAGGGCCATCAAATCTGATCGATTAAGATCTGACGGTTGGGAGGATGCGGTGGAGTCGTCAGGATTGGATAGGCATGGGGCCCGTGATATTTCATGCTATGCGGGTTATGTGATATAAGTTATGATTTTTAATATGTATGGTTGGGTTTGAAGTTATGCGATATGGTTAAATGTATAACCAATAGGGTTAGGGAAAGTGGGACTTTATAATAGGTGGGCCTCGGGATATTTTCACAACGCGGGGGATCTAAACTATGTATTAAATTTAAAATAAAGGGTTAGGGATAATATATATAAAGGAATTAATTAAATATGGGATTTACGTGTATTTAAGGGAATTAATAGATAAAGTTAAATGTTAATAATGAAATATGAGCGAGATTGTAAAAAATACACTAAGTTTCTAATGTAAAATTGATATCGGGGATGTATATTTTCACAGTGGGGCTCGATATAAAATTTAAGCATTTATACTTAGGATGTTTGTATTTTGGGGTTTTATGAGTAAAAATGGATATTTATAAAGGATTTTTTACTTTTCCAAAGGAAAATATGCATTTTGACTTAGGAAAAGGGGTTTTGTAAGGAAAAATGAGTGTCTTAAGGGGAAAGAATAAAAATGAAGGGGAAGGGGTATTTTTACAAGGGAAATGATTTTGAAGGGAAATTAGTAAATGAAATGACCAATTTTCTGCTATCCATGCCTTGTGAAAACTGTTTTTGCCTACTCTTCAGCTACCCTAACATTTTTTCTTCATTTCTGTGGGTGCATTTGAGCTTGCAGACCCTTATTGATTTTTTCTTTAAACAACAACTATCTAATTATATCCTTATCTCTTCCAAGGGCTCAAATTAAATTGTTGAGCACCCTTATTATTTTCTACCTAACTACTGATCTGCCAAGATTAAATAGTCTGGCTAGATCTTTATTCTTTATCTATCAACATGAAATTTAAAGCATGAAGGGTCAAGATTAAGTAGTTTGACCTTCATGGATTGTGGCATTTTATGACAAACTGCACACAATCTTATTTTGCAGTAAAAGTAAAAAGTAGTGGCATTTGAATTTGCATCACTTTCATGATTTTTATTTTTATTTTTATTTATTTATTTATTTTTTTCTTTCTTTCTTTTGGGTTCATTTTCTTAATTCTTTTTGATTTTTTTTCTTTGAAGTCCTTTGATTTTTCTTTTAGGACTTTTACCCTCTTTACATTTTTTATTTTTTCAATATGGAGAAACAATTTTGCAGAAAGCAAAGTATGTCCATATTACAAGGCTAATCAAAGTAAATTCAAAATTATGAATCCTATTATTATATGACCCTAATAGGAAGGAGTCAAAAGATTCTCCCTTCTTCATCCTGGTATTATGCATCTTCTCCTCCAAATACATCTTTTGCTGCTTGGTAGATCCTTGGTACAAATTTTCTAGCCCTGCCTACATCTCTCTAGCAGTGTTTTTAGCTGCTTTGTGGTTCTCCTCCAAATACATCTTCTGCTGCTCGGAAGATCCTTGGTACAACTTTTCTAGCCCTGCCCACATCTCTCTAGCAATGTTTTTAGCTACTTTGTGAGGTAGGATATGATCCTTCACACCATCTAGGATCAATCGCTTGGCTGTTGCCATATTCTTCTTGAATTGCCTCAGGTGTGCTGCATCAAGAGGTTCTGCAACTGTGCTGTCTATGAGGGCTTTCAGATTATGCTCATCAAGGAGAAAATCTATCCTTGATTTCCAAATAACATAGTTGGAGGCACCCTCCAATTTATCTTGGTCATGTAGTCCATTGCTGACCATCTCCTCAACTTTCGATTCCTTTCTCTAACCCTCTGCTTAGCTAGATTTATGCACTCCTTGTGGAGTAAGTCACTTCTTTTGCTTCTGCACGGGGAAAACTGAGTTTTTTTGAGTAAGAAACTCTTTGAGATCAAGAAATCCCCAATCTTTGTTTTTCAGAAATTTTCTGATGCTTTATGCAGCAGCTCTTACTGTTGTGCAATAACTGCGTCCTTCAACTACGCTACCTCTTTTGCAACTAAAAAAATGGTTACCACTCTGTCAACTCTCTCAGAGAGAGCCTTTTTCTACACTGGATTGCCCTCCTGGCTTGGACAACGTAATTTCTAGGAGGGTCTGGCTTACGTTGATCTCAGTTTCTCCTACGCTGATCTATTGGTTCACTCTTGTTTCTCCTGCAATTTAGCTTGAATAAGCTCTGATACCATCTGAAAAATCCTAAATCTGGATTTCTATTGCAACAAATCTAAATTACTTCTCCTATTATTTTGATAATTATTTCATTACATTGAAATACCGAAGTAATTACTGAAGCAGTCTACACAAATAATGCTGGAGAATAAATGTAAGTGCTGAAACAAACTGAACAAAATGCAATGAAAAACAACCACATTTGACATAGTTATTTTTGGACTAAGTCCTCGGAAAAACCCAACTCGGGAAAACCGGTGCATCAGATCTGAGGGTTTTATATTATTAAGCAACAATATCTTGAGTACAACTAGGGTGCCAATGTCCGGCTCACCCTTCAGAGAAATCTAGACATCAAATGTAATTGTGAGATATACCTCACTCTGCAAGTCTCTGGCTGATCTAAACAGCGCTGGTGAAGCCCCTCTCTGCCTCTGCGTGAGTGCCTATGCTGGAATTGCGTAAGCCTACGTGGGCAAGCCAGAGAAACTGTGTCACCTCTCTTTGCAACTGATCTAGTTGATCTGAGAATGGATTTTGGCCCTCCTGGCTCAGAAACCCCAGCCTCTAGCTATCTTCGGACTGACTCCAAGAGACATTGTGCTTCTTCTGCATGATTTCCTGCACGAACTGTGTCACCTCTTTAGAAAACTGCACTGTCTCTCTCTGTGTAAGTGCTGCCTCTCTCTGGAATGTACTCCTGGTCCTCCTGACTAGTCTCTGCTTCTGCCCCTCTCTGGATCTGATCATTGAATCACATTCACTTAGCAAACCCTGCCCTAGTGATTCGATTTTGATCAAAAGCTGTGTCTCCTCACACAAACTCGAAAATGCCAAATGCTCAATGTGTTTTCCATAGGCCCCTCATCCTCCTCCTTATATTCTTTCGTTGACCCTTCAACGGCCAAGATTAAAACATAATCAAGGGCTAGTATTAACTTGGAGGTGATCCATGACTTTATTTAGAAGATTCACACTTGATTTAATTAATACCCTTTAATTAATCAGTTTCCCTAAGTTTAGACTTAGGAAAACATTAAAAAATGATTAATTAATTTAATTAAACCATCTCTAAGTGGAATTTTCCAAAACCATTTCTGGGTTTTATGGAAGACATGTGTCTTAGCCTACATCCAAAATTACAAGGCTAGAACACATCCGATACTACCATAAATCAACAGGTACTTATCTCCCCTTTTACTGATGAGTATCATACAACTGATGTATTGATTTTTGTGCACTTTACAGTCAACTTGTACCTTGCTATTTTCAGTCAAAACTTCCTAGAAATTCGAGACAACATTGGTCAAAAGAGCCTTGAATTTTGTGCCTGAAATATTGGGCTTGTTTCTTGAAATTCGCGCCCTTTCTCTCAGCTACAACACATTGAAATTTGTGCCTCTGACTGTCTGAAATACTCATAAAAGTTTCAGAGATTTCCCTCCCTGAAATCTCTGGATTTGAGCCTCCTTTTAACTGCTGAAAATGGCCTTGAGATTTGTGTAGAAGATCTGCCCTACCCTCCATGAATTTCTGCCTACAAAATACTGGAAATAATCTTGGAATTCATGCCAGTTATCTCTGATAATTTTCAGCTGCATAGAAGTCTGCACCTCCTCGAAATTTGTGCCTTCAATCTCAACTGTAGCTTGCTCCATGATTTTCTCCAGCAAAACTCCCTCTGCTTCTTTACTCTTGTCACTGCTGCCTTCTCTCCTCAAAACAAGTTCGAATGAGGCAAATGATAGTCTCTTTTCTCCTTTTGTTTGCTTGGGGGAAATCCCATAGACTGTATGGCTATGATTTAATCTTGAGATGTCAGATTGGAGGGCTAAGATTAATTCCCAATATTTGGACCCCTTATACATTGGCCCCATCTTTAAGTGGCTTCTTAGTACTTTATAATGTCTTTTACCCTTGGTCACTTTTTCTCTCATAAAGTGAAGTTTAAAATTTAAAGTCACTTTAATTTTATAAAGTGTCACATGTACTTTTTTCTCAAAAGTGATTTGATAGCACAAGTCACTTTAATAATAAAGTACAAGGTACATAGTGCATCAAAAGTACATTTTCCCCGCATGACTTAATTATAACACCTCAAGTCCACCACAAAAGTTTTTAAAGTGTCTTCCTAGATCTGGAGACCAAAGGCCATAGGAAACACTTCCTTGGTCACCTCCTTAATTTTTCAACATTTGGAAGACTCTATAAGCCATAAAATCATTGCTCTATACTACCAGGATGCCCCTCTCACTTGAGGGCTGCAACTTTGTCTTCTTTTACGTAGGTATGTGTACATGATACCACCTGAACAAGACCTCTCAGGATGAGTGATATCACATGAATATATAATTTTTTTCTTTAAAATTTGAATATTTATGTGTTTTCGGTTGACTGGTTTTTTGGTCTGGGTTTTTTACCGGTTTCCGTACAGTTCCGGTTGCTGGTCCCGGTCCAAGGGGTCTACCTGTTTAATGACTGTTCTGGTTCTGATAACTATCTTGCTAAGTAGCTTTGTTGAAATTCTTGGTTTGGTAGTGTCAGAGATTTTAAGATTCTATCCTAGACACCAGGGTCGTGGAAATTCCAGGGATAATCCAATTATAAAGCTTTCAGATTTCAGGGATAATCCAAGTATAAAGCTTCAGTTTTGACAATCATGTATATTGATGATTGTAACAATATGATTATTTTTCCCATGCATGATTGAACAATATAATCATTGACACACTTATCGTTTTTTTGGAAATCCCAACAGGGAAAACCTGATTGCTTGATATGGCTATTTTATTGATGTCTTGGAGCAATGAATCTGTTACAAAGCAATCTGTCTTCTCTCATAAACCCCAGCTTATACAATTGATCTTGGCTTTCCTAGATCAGAACTTGATCTTGGATGACTCCTTGACTTGCCCTGTAAAATATCCTCCCTTCTGTGCACTAGAAGCCTCCTATTTCTTAGGATCCAGCTCTTCAATACTGCACACAACCAGCTGTCTTAAATTCTAGTGCTCTTGTGCTCCTATTCTTTAGGACACAATTTCTTCACTCCACAATCAAGGCTCTCACTCTCACAATACTGTGAGCTGTCTTGTCACAAACCTTTGTGCACAAAACAATGTAATTTACTTGTGCCTTCATCCTTGTCTAGTTCAAATATAAAACTCAAGCTCTGATAGTGAGTTAACTGTGCGTGTTATTCGCTCTCCTTCCAATCATCTCTGGAGTTGTTAACTCGTGCTCTCTCCAATCAACACTGGAGATTTAACTTGCTCTTCCTTCAATCAAAACTGAAGGCCCAACTCGTTCTAACTGAACTGCTAACTGCCACCTTGTTCTGTAGTCAAACTGATGAAGGCTTCCACTTGACTGAAGCTCCAACTCTATGCATGAACTTGTGATGACAATTCCCATAAACCGGAAAATAAGCCCACCATCTCCATGAACTCGCCCCATGGTCAAAGAAGGACAACTCGAGGTCTTCACTGGCTGAAGCAGAATCCAGAAGACCTTGCTTGCTACATTTTCAACAGGATGGGGTGTTATTCTTGATACTTCAAATGCTTTTACATGATTATTTGGCGACTGATTTCAGGGCTCTCCTTTCAATGTAATTTTATCTGACAGCACACCATTTTACTGGACTAAATAGTCTTACTTCACTCAACATTTTAATGTTATATCTTCTATGGGGATGGGGTATTATCCATGATATCTCAAAGGTTCTTATGTGATATTTTTTGCAACTAGATATTAAAGTTCCTCCTTTGGTTATCAGTAGATTTACATATTGCATTTTTTTGAAGGGTTTTAATATCTATGTCTTTTACTTTACATATGAATAACACAATAGGTTCTCAATTTCTTAGCTTTTATTATAGAATGACAGAAATTGATATGGTTGAAGCTTGTTTTCTTCTGTCAATGATTTTACATCTAGACTGGTTTTTAAGGTGTATGATAATTTCATTGATGCTTGCATTTAAGATGTAAACACTGATTACACAAATGCGATGTCAGTTTTTATAAGCTTTCAGATTTAAGTTAATTTCTCTCAAACAAGTCCTCGATTTCTGTCACAATTTTGCGCATATAGAAGGGGCTAGATAGTTATGATAATTTCATAGCTGGCTTGATCAATTGCTCTTCCTAACAACCTATAGCAGTGCTGTTTGGATCAGTCCCAGTGTCATTTGTAGGCATATTTTTTAGGTGAAATTCCTTATAAATGTTTTTTTAATGCCATTGTTCCAGGAAATGATACGGTTGATGAGACAGAAAAAGTTTCCAGCTGATTTTAAATGCCGTTACAACTTTCGTAAATTTCCATATGCATCCAGTAATAATGTGCACTTTAAGATGGTCATTCACATACATAGCGATTCCGGTTTCCGACGTTATCAGAAGGAGATGAGGTACATTTTATGTAAATTTTAAGGTGGGCATGTGATAATCTTATAATGGAAAGCTTTGTTTGCTATCTTTTTAAATTAGAAATGAGGTATAGCCTGGTATTTACACCAAGGGTTTGCTTGTTAAAGAAGTTCATATAGAGGAATTACTAGGGATGGAATTACTAGCAGCCTTTGGACATTTGTTCGTGGTATATTTTATGATTTTAACCCACTACTGCTTTGCTTTGAGTTTCAGGGAACATCCTGGGTTATGGCCTTTATATAGGGGTATGTATGAATTTGCAATGTATTTTATCCTGTGCATTAACAAAATATAACATGGACTTGTTTAAAATTCCTTTTATATGCAATGTAGTTTTTCTGAAAAAGTGAAAATGAAATGTAGCACACACAGTACTATATTGAAGCACATGCAAGCTTTCGGGAATGCCTTTTTATCTGCACTTTTGCATTTCTGAATTCTGATTTGAAGAAGCCAAGTTTTTATTGCTTTTGAATATCTATATATATATCAATGTTATCAGAACTGAACCGGTCATCGAACAGAGAAACCTTGTGGACGGGGAATCGGTTGGAACCGGAAAAAAAACCGGTTTACCTAAAATACATAAAATATTCATATTTTAAAGAGAAAACCAATGTTGTCAGACTCGGAATCAGCAATAAATCGGCGAGGCAAAAGAGTGAAGAGTTTTAATCGGATCGGGAAAAAATCGGTGAATTCAATAAATAAAAATATACACACATTGAATTTAAAAAAATAAATTTCATTGATATTCAATAAAGGCATATCCAAACAATGCATATTATCAATAGATGTCCAAAATATCATAAATGAATAAGTATATCATATATGTTATGAGTCCAAACATGATCCAAAGTACTAAGTCCTGACTCCTAACCAGTGACTACATAGAACTAAAAGCATCTGCTTCTAAAAGTTTACAAAAAACTGGATACTAATCAGTAAAAAATCAGTAACTAAGAGTCTAATACTCTTAAGAGTGAGAACTAGAAGCGATTCCTCCCACTCCTTCGCTTGCTTGACTCTCAAAGTTCTCCAGGTCATGTAGGCTTAAAAGAGGAGCCTCCTCTAATTGGATCCAATCTGCTGCATTTGTAGTTTGCAGATCTATCTCTTCAAGGTCGATTGGTGAATGATCCAAACTTGTCATTATCATGAGACATTGAAATGTGAATTAAATTTTGAACTTCGAACTTTAAAGTTTAAACTTGAAAGTGCAAATCAGATTATGAAACCTTCAAATTCAGGCTCTCACCTAGTATTTGCTTGTTGCGAAGTGGTAGATTGTAATGGACAAATACAAGGTCATTTAAGCGCTTTTCTGTCAATTGGTTGTGCTTCTTAGAATGCATTTTCTCAAACATGGTCCAGTTGCGCTCACAACCTGAAGCACTGCATGCTTGGTTAAGAGTTAAATGGCGAATCTCTTCAAATCTGGTATATCACTACCAAAGTTTTGCAACGAAAGACCTAGCAAGTGGTAAGGGTTCGTGTCATCATGAGTAGAAGTACTAAATACTAAAAAGTAAAAACTTAAAAAGACAAAATAAAGTTTGAACAAATTTAATGACTTGATGAAGCCTTCAAGCCTCAAAGGGTACTTGGCAACATCTTAGACCTTTCCCGTATAGCACTGGTATAGGCAAATAATTTCGCTGGTGCCCTATAATCCTATAGTTGGGAAAATACACGACTTTGAAATACTGGATCAGGGAAGCACCTTTCAATGCATGTCATATGTTCTTTGCCAACCTCCCCATCCTCGTTAAATTTTCTCTTATCATAAAAGTAACTGTGGGTTTAAGATGTACCCAGCAGCATGTAAGGGGGAATGCAATTGCCTATCCCAACGTGCATCAATAATGTCCCAAAGAGGCGTATACTTCGGCTCCTCATCCCCATATCTTCTTTTGATGGCCTCCTTTGCGAGATCCATCGCCTCATAAATGTAACCCATAGCAGGTTTGTCACCATTAACCATTCTGAAAGTCCAAGCTTTCAAATTTAATGAAATATGAAACTTTGAAAATAAAATGAAGCTTGAAATGAATTTTTTAAAATGAAAGAAGTTAAAAGAGTTGAAATACCCGAGTACTCTAACAAGGGACTCCGTCACAACAATAACCTCTTCATAATCTTTCCAGAAACCGTCATTAAACATAAGTGCAACAATTTCAATTCCTTTAAGGGCCTTGGAATGTTTACATGCCATCCACTCAGGTCCCAAGAACATCCTCTTCAGATTTATCTTTTGCTCAACCATAGATTGCAAAGATATGAGATTTGTTGCAAATATAGTCACTGCAGGTCAAACAATTTCTTTACCTTCAGTATATTTTCTCATGGTGGTTAGGACAATAGTGTGGTTGTATAGGTATTTGGTTATGGATTTTACCTTCTCCACCACCTCATGTATGTAATGAAGCTTACCAATGTCCTAATCCCAAAAAGTCTACCACCAACCATATAATTAGTTGCATTGTCGGGGACAATTTGTACAACATGTTCTTCTCCCACTTCTTGAACGACTTCCTCCATCATCTCACTAATAAGTTGGGCAGTCTTAACCTTGTCTGATGCATCCACTGATTTGTGAAACATTGTGCTTGCTGGACAAGACACAAAGAAATTTATTAAAGTTCTATTCCTCTGATATGTCCATCCATCACTCATGATGGTGCACCCTGTTTCTACCCATGATGAACGAAACTCAGATAGGACAAGCATGACATCTTCAACACTCTCTAACAACAAATCTGTCCTAAGGCTCTCTGATGTAAGGGCATTGAACCCTGGATCTACAACAACAACTGCATCAATCATAGCTTGCCAATAAGGACTTCTGGCACAGTGGAAAGGTATGTCAGAATAGTGTGAAAATTCTACTGCAGTGTATTGGTTTATTTCTTCATACTTGATTTAATTTATACAAGTTATTTCTAGAAATTAGATTCAGAAAATACCGAAAATAAACACAGCTACATGCTACACATGCAGATCATTTATTGAATAATTCACTCATGCAACAAAGTGACACATGGATTTTTGGACATAAGTCCCCGAAAAAACCCAAAGCGGTAAAACTGGTTTAGCAGATATGAGGGTTTTATTATTAAGTAGTTATGAGTACAACAAATCTGGGTTCCAACCTTGGAAAACCCGACAGAGAATAAAAGATATAAAATCTGTAGCTAACCTGAAGATCTAGTGCCAAATATCTGACTGATCCACACGCTCAAACGGGATTTACAGGACTCAACACAGATTTGACCCTTGAAACCCTCAACGCTGCTTCTGGAGCCCCACCGTTGCCCTGGAGGGACTGCGCCAGCCTCAACGTGGCTCTAAGAGGGCCTGCGTCACCCTAGGAGGGGCTACGCTGCCCTTGCGCTGTCTCTGCTTGGCCAATGTCAACCCAACGTGGCCCTAGCTGACTCTGTGCTGTCCCTGCTGCTCCTCTTGCCTCTTGTTGTCTCTTGGCCCTCGGAATCAGAACATTCCCTTGGCCAATACTACCTCTCATTGCAGGAAATCTCTCCGGAAATTCTTAGCAAACCTGCCCTATAATTCCAGATCTATTCCTCAGTTCTACGGAAATTGTGTGTCTTCAACTGACCCTCAAGCCTTTCTCTTATACTTTTTCGTTGAACCCTTCAACGACCGATATTAAATCATCCATCAACGACTGAGATTAAAAGATTGCTTGATCCATGTGACTTAAGACAATTTCAGCACATGTGTTAATTATTTCACTTTAATTATTTTATTTTGCTAAGTTAGGAAATCCATTAAAAATAATTAATTATTTGAATAACTTGAACACAACTTGAATTTTCTCAAATTCATTTCTGGGTCTTGTAGATGAAGTGTACTCTAGTCCCTCCACAAAATTTGGGACCTAGAGCACAACTGATGCTACCCCAAATACACAAAAATCTCAACACTCCCTCTTAGCATCACACCATGCATCACAAGATCTTGAGTACTGGATTTGTGCTGTTTATGCTTGGCCTACTGCCCTCCATCTACTACGCTGTTGCTCTCTGAACTGCTACCCATGCCACTTCCATTGACACTGCTACATCTGTACTGCAGCGCCTTCTCAAATTGCTGCATCATGCTGCCCATAGCACTGCCACTGCTAATTGCTGCACTGCAACTTAGTTGCTGAGAAGTAAGCAACTGAAAGACCCTGCCCAACTGTTTGACAGACAAGTCAAGTTGCCCTCCACCACTTCAGCTCCCTGGATGCTGAATCACACTGTCCTCCTGGAGACATTGTCATGCTGCAACACTGCACTGCGTGAGCCCGACTTCTCTGCACTCCTGAAGTCCCATCAGCCTCTCTGCGCTGCTGCCTCCACGCTGCTCCCCCTTTGGCTCTTCAACTCCCTCTTTCACTTCAATGTGGCCATCTGCAACCATCTCCTGACTCATCTCGCTACCGTCTTAAGGCTCGCGTAGCTCGTATGTGATACAAGAGTAGGGATGACTCAAGGATCCCGCTCCCCATCTATGGATACTCTATATATCCATGTCACCCCACCTCTTCTCTCAAGGTGCATGAGCACTCATGGCTACTTCATCATCGAAGCCATCTTCATTTGCTGCCACATCCTTGGAATCAGAAGCTCCTTTGCCCTTCTTCTTAGGACAACTACTTATGAAATGACCAAGACCACCACAGTTAAAGCACTGGACCTTGGAGAGGTCCTTCTTCTTCTTCCCTTGCTTCTTTTCCCTTGATGCAAGGGCTGCATCCTCCTCCTCTTCTTTCTTCACTCTGGCTGATCTGCTTCCTCCACTGATAGACTGTTTCTTGGTGATGCTCCTGATCTCCTCTTGGAGGAGAATAGCCCACATATTTGCCCATGATGGTAATGCTGCCCTTTCGAGAATGCTCTGGACAAACATTTCCCATTATTTAGAGACAACATTCGTGGCTGTCCTCACTAGGAGCCCTTCATCCGGATTAGCACCCATGCCAATCAGCTGGTCACGGATAGCTTGAAGTCTGAAGAGGAATGGATCTATCTCTTCACACTTCATCATTTGGAACATCCGCATCCGATTCTCAAGAAGCATTCTTCTTTGCACCGAGCCTCCCTGGTACATCACCTCTAAGGTTGATCACATCTCATGTGCTGTATTCTTACCAGCAATATGAGGAATCGCGTGGTCCTTGACTCCATCTATGATCAAACACTTCGTCTGCGCTTGATTTTCTTCATACTTCTTGAGTGGATCTGCATTGGTTGGTACAACAAATGTTTTCTCTGCATGATCTTTGAGACCATACTCATGCATAACTGAGAGGATTTTGGCCATCCAGATAACAAAGTTGGGCATGCCGTCCAATCTGTCTTGATCCCTCAGTCCATATCGGGCCATCTTTGCTCAGATCTGAAGAAATCAATACTTCTCCCTTTGGATCTAGGTTTCTTGGTGACTAGAAAACCCTCTAGTAACTGCTTCTTGCTCAAACTGACTTCCCTTTTGGAAATATTCCACCAAATTTCAAACGGACAGTATTCTCCGATCCTCTCGATCGAATCTCAGATCTGCTGAATAACTGTCTTCCTCCCGCCTTTGTTGCAATGGCTAGGCACAATTCTGCACCTGCAGAATCTCTTCCCCACCAGCACTGCTGAAGATCTGAAGCACCGCTTCCAGAACTTGGTTGAATTCCTTTGCAACAAGAGAAGTGACTGGACAATGTCCTCCTGGCTGGCCCAACACTGCTCAGAAGTGGACTACGTAACTCCAGATTGGGTGACGCAGTTCTTACACTGCCCTGGGAAGGGTCTGCGTAAGCCCAGAGGCCTTTTGTAGCTTCAGGGCTGTCTCGTTGATCTGCTTTCCCTTGCTGTCAAGATGTCCTTTCGGATCTGCTGCTTCTTCTGCCACCCTGCAGAAAAAATAATTCTTCAGCTGATTGCTAGAGATTCAGCTTGATCTGGTATCGCTTTGATACCATGTGAAAATTCTACTGCAGTGTATTGGTTTATTTCCTCCTAGTTGATTTAATTTATACAAGTTATTTTCAGAAATTAGATTTAGAAAATACTGAAAATAAACACAACTACAACCTACACATGCAGATCATTTACTGAATAATTCACTCATGCAACAAAGTGACACATAGATTTTTGGACATAAGCCCCCGGAAAAACCGAAAGCGGGAAAATCGGTTTAGCAGATATGAGGGTTTTATTATTAAGTAGTTCTTCTAAGTACAACAAATTTGGGTTCCAACCTTGGAAAACCCGATAGAGAATTAAAGATATAAAATCTGCAACTAACCTGAAGATCTAGTGCAAAATATCTGACTGATCCACACTCTCAAACGGGATTTACAAGACTCAACCAGGATCTGACCCTAGAAACCCTCAGCGCTACTTCTGAAGCCCCAACGCTGCCCTGGAGGGACTGCGTCAGCCATAGCGTGGCTCTAGGAGGGCCTGTGTCACCTTAGGAGGGTCTACGCTGCCCCTGCGCTGCCTCTGCTTGGCCATTGTCAGCCCAACGTGGTCTTAGTAGCCTCTGCGCTGTCTCTACGCTGTCCCAGCTACTCTACGTGGCTTTGAAGCCTCTCTGCGCTGTCCTTGTGACTGCTTCTCTTGCCTCTTGCTGTCTCTTGGCCCTGGAATCAGAACATTCCCTTGGCCAATACTACCCTTCACTGCAGGAAATCTCTCCATGATTTTTTAGCAAACCCCCCCAGAATTCCAGATCTATTCCTCGGTTCTACAGAAATTGTGTCTTCAACTAACCCTCAAGCCTTACTCTTATACTTTTTCGTTGAACCCTTGAACGATCGAGATTAAATCATCCATCAACGACTGAGATTAGAAGACTGCTTGATCCATGTGACTTAAGACAATTTCAGCATGTGTTAATTAATTCAATTTAATTATTTTATTTTCCTAAGTTAGACTTAGGAAATCCATCAAAAATAATTATTTATTTGAATAACTTGAACACAACTTGAAATTTCTCAAATCCATTACTGGGTCTTGTAGATCAAGTGTACTCTAGTCCCTCCACAAAATTTGGGACCTAGAGCAAATAGTATCAAAAGTTAGCAATGGCCTTCCTTGCCTCACTATGGATATTTTTTTTCCAACTAGTTGCATCCAAGGTAGGTTGGTAACTGGGTTTTGTGCGGGGAGCAGAAAAAGTGTTTATGTTTCCACCTCCAGTGTTGAATGCAGGAGGATTCATTTGGCCTTGAGTTTGTCCTGGACTTGGAGGCATGTGTAGGAAACTTGGGAATGTCATTGAGGATTCAATAGAGGGAGATGACAAGGGGGCAATGGAAGAAAATTCATTAACTTGAAGAGTTCCTATTTCTTTATTTTGCTTTGATTTCTTGGCATTATGCTGACTCAACATGTCAATGGCCAAGGTTGCATGGTGTTTGACATTTTCGTCAACATCTTTGCAGAGACCTATATCATGGCTGGGTATTTGTGCAAGGTGGTACTTGAATCTATAAATGCCTCCACTATATTTCGCTTTGCAAAATTTACAATGGAGCTTGGGGTCTCCCAGAATCTTGTCACAATAAGCCCAAGCAAAGTCCTTCTCCCTCGGCATTGTAGTTGCTTTGGACTTGTGTTTAAATTGTGGCTTCTGTTAAGATTGAAGAATCGAGATTTGAAGTTGTGGCTTTGCTGCTTTTGTTTAATTTATGGCTCTTGTAAAAGACAAAAAAATAAAAAATAAAAAATGCAGATAAGTAGGAGAGAGGGTTTTGCTAGTAAGTACTCAATAAAGAGCAATTGCTACCTATGTCACATGGTTTGGGTTTGAATTCGAGTTTGAGAGCGATTAAGTTCGATTCGAATTCGAATTTTTCCGAGGAGGTTCGTATGAGGGTCGACTTTAAATTTGCCTATACATATTTTTCGACACACACACACACACGCACATATATATGACATAAAATAAGAAAAAATCAAAATCAAGCAATAAAGCTATATGAGTAGCAGTGCGTTGTCGCACATAATGTCTAGGCACCAGGACAATAGCTTAGATCGGGTGCTGTCACCGTGATCCCCAATCTCTCTATTTAAGTTGTCTCCTTGCAGACTAAGAGAGGTAGACCCTAACGAAATGGAAGAAAGGGAACTGGTTGGAAACCAACAAATTTAGGAGACAATCAAACGACCAAGTACTTGTTAAGATTTAACGAGATTTTATAGATTCAATTAGATTAGAAGTTTAAGACTAGTGCCTTGTGGAGTCAAATTATCCCGTTACGAAATTAAGATCAAGTAGTTGATAGGTAACTGCTACTAAAAATGACAACTATCGTGCTATGAAAATGCCAATCCACCACGACAATATTCAATTCCTCAATTAAGTACTCAATTTATCAAACTGGAAGATAAACCATTTTCAACAATGCGATTTAACGTTCGATAAAACACTTTCATAATCATGCATCAACAATGTTCGATCTAGGAAATAAAGACATGCAATTTATCATCACTTGAAATATTCTCAAAGTTGACTAAGCAATAAATAACCAATTCCAACCAATTTAAAACCACAATTAGAGCTAGTTAAACGATCATCAATCTCAGCTAAGCATGAAAAGTACTTCAAACCAAGTGCGAGATTTAAACAATCTAAATTCAGAGAAGATATAATCATGAAAGGACCATCAATTTTAAATGCCATTCATTTCAAACAGTTCCGAATTAAAATGATATTCTTAGTAATTCCAATCTAGAAATATAAATTTAGTCTATAGTCAAACTTTAGATATTAAAATTAAAATTTCTCCTTTGACTATGGAATAATTTTCCTTCACACGACAACCAAGACCATTATCATACAAAATTTCCTAATGTTAAAAGCTAAAGAATTTTTCTTTTTAATTTTTTCCAGAATTTTTTAAAGTTAAATTTTCATTAAAGTTTTGAGCTTTTTATTTCTATTTTTTATTTTTCTCAAAATCTAAACTTAAAAATAAAATCTAAAACTATAAAAAAGGGAAAAATGAAAAATTTAAAACTTAAGAAATTTGAGTTTTTAATATTAAAGTTTTATAGTCTAAAAAATTAAAAAAAAAGGAAAACTAAAAATTCAAACCTAAAATGTAAATTAAACGTGACCTAAACTAAACTAACCTCAGCAAAATATAAAATTGAAAATCTAAAGTTTAAACTAAAACTAAAGCTAAGGTCGAAAAATCTAAAGTTGGATAAAAAAATTTGGATTTGCGTTAGTTTTTGCTTGTGCAGGTCGAGCGGAATGAAGGAGCAACGGATAGCGTGAGGGGAGAATGGAGGTTGCGGATGGGGATGGAGAAGGAGCCGATGGGAGGACGCAGACGGCAAAGGAAATGAGAATAGCGTGAAGGGATGCAGCCGTAGAAGGGAGCAACCAACGGGATGAGGATCAACGAGGATAAATGAGGCTGCAACAGATGAATGTGCAAGAAAGGAACACATGTAGGAAACTGCGTGGGATGGGCAGGACACAGGGTAATGAGAGGGCTTACGCAGGAGATGAAGGAAAGCATAAAGGCAGTGATGATGGTCGACGAAAAATGTGTGAGGAAAGGGCAGCGTGTGGAATGCTGCAGCGGAATGGGAATCGACAACAACAGAGAAGAGCAAGAACAAGGATGGATTAGGTAGCGCTGACAATGGAGACTGCAACAACATGAGAAGATTTGGACAGCCAGCGGACATAAAATTTGCAGGCACACTGGGGCATAGAAATTTAAATTTTTCCTTTTACCCAACAAACTTAAATCCAGTAAATACACCTGCAATTATTTAATTCTTAAGATGGAGATCAATCCCAGATCTGCAACCAGATTTGATCTTGAGACCAGATCTTACCCTCTAGGCCTAGATCTGGTTTAGATAAAAAATTTTAATTTGAAAATCTCCCAACCTGCACAAAAAACAGAAACAAGAGACCAAAAAAACCCAATATATACACTAGAAAATAGAAACACCAAAACCCTGGTGAGTGAAAAAAAAATTAAAGATACTTACAAATTTACAATGCTATTTTACAGATCAAGGCCCTCATGGCCATATTTAAAACCGTTCAGCATAATTCAGAAAAAGATAAATTAAGAGAGAGGCACAAGCCCTAAAAAGAACCCTGCAAAGAATGGAACTTAAGATAAGCCCTGGGAATTAGATCCAGAGGGCTCTTCAGATCTTATTTCAGCAGGAGTCGGTGGTCAGCTAAGGACTTCCCTAAACACCAAAGGCTAAATCCGGAAGATTTCTGCACACTTAAAGTTAAACTGTTAAATTAATAGAGAAATAAGACAAAACATAAAATTTTCAAGAGCTAGAGATAACTGCTAGCTCGGTTCAATTAATATTCTTACCCTAAATCCAGTAACCTAAGCAAGATACCTGTGCAACAGATTACTCTACAAGAGCCATTAATCAACAATCCATTAAAATAATCACTAGCAGAATATTCAGAACAAGTTTACCATAAAACATTGAAGAGGAACACCACCATCAAAATAAAACCCCAAAGTCTCCGTTTGTATTATTCCAGAAAATATTACAGGAGAGCTTCAAGAGCAAGTACACGATCAAGAGATCGGATGATCGAAAGACTGACAAAGACCTCTAATTTATAAGATAAAAATCTCCAATGGCTAGTTCAGTTGATCCATGTCAAAGTAATCTTGACCATCGAAAAAGATTTAATCATCTTTTAATCTCGTTTGTCGAAATTATAAATTTTTGAGGAAATTCGAATTTATCATTTAATTTCTCTTTAATTAACTCAAAAATAATATTTTTGAGTTAATTACCCCAAAAATTTGACTTTGACTTAACCACCAAGGCCCAAGGGTCCAAAATTTCTTGAAATTTTCAATATTCCCTTGGTCTGGGACCTTTAAAAATTTATTTTTTAGGGACCCACGAATTTTGCCTTTGAAGAATTTTTAAATCACCTAGGACTTAAAATTAATTAAATTTTTGGCCTAGGATTTTTAATTTAATTTGGCCCGAAAATTTAGTTAATTGACTGAGAGGGGATTTAATTATTTTTCCAACTCTCTTTACATAAGATGAATACATTTAGACACATAAAGGGGGGAAACCCATTCGTGATAGACCCTCAAATAGCTACCCAATTCTGCGACTCAAAGCATGATCTAGTAGACCTAGCAATCTGTAATAAAATGATCTAGCCAATTAGCTAGGATCATTCCCAGATTACTTTACAAAGACTCAATAAAAAACACTAGGACTCATGTTAATTTCTGAACATGTTCTATGCCATTTCAGATTAGGGCACAAAATACTGAAGCAAATAGAACAAATAAATCGATCAATGGAAGACAAGCCAACAAAGATGAAGAATGATGGCGTTACGATGATCAGCAGGATGCTTCAACCAGCAAAGTCTCCAATAGGTCATTTAGCCAAGCGTGTCACACAACCCCAAGACAACCTAGCAAAGAATACTCCACAAAGACGCAGCACCAAGAACGCAACACCAAGAATGCAACTCCATCGCCATCAAGAGAGAAGAAAATCCTCCACACATTGTGTGTATAATGAACTCCAAGTCTCTCCAATATATAGGCGTCTTTGGGGGTGTGTGACACGTCCTTTAAGACATTTAAGTCTATATTATATTCCAGGTCGACCTAGCACATAAGTGGAATAAATTCGAAGTACATGTTCTGCTCATCCGATCGAGATGATCTTTAGATCAATCTTACACCTCTCCGAAAGAGGAATCCAATAGAAATATTGGGATCGTCATCTGAGCAGCACAACCCAGAGTTTGGACTTAGTTGTCCAAATTTAACACTCCCTTTGAGCTAGGGAGAACTCCGTCCACTAGTGCAATCCAAACATTGTGCGTCATCCTGCCGTAATTTGCTTTGCTGGCTTCTTTATTTCAGAACAGAAGTGGGTCAGTCACCAGGACATCATTCCCGGCTGACTGATTCAGTCCAAAGGTCCGAAACCTCTAGGGGACTCACAAAGAGTCTCATACCAACCCGAAGTTGGTTTACCTGACCCGAAGTCAGTTGGAGGTCCGAAACCTCACTAAACTTGATCCCAAATCAAGTGGTTGGACGCCTGCCATCCTAGACATAGAGAGTACGACAATCTCCAATGCGTCCATTAGTCTTGCTATGGTCTCTATTCACATTTCCCACCTCATTGGCCAAATGATAGGTACTTCCCATGAGTCTGAAACTCTATGGGTAGGATGCATACGAGGCATAGATTAGAGAGAGAGTTAAACCATCTCAATATCATCACGGTGGGGTAGAAGCACACCAACTAGGTTCGGCAAGCCTAGCCCAGTGGTTGCTTATAGCACCAAGAAGCTATCCGTAAAAACCCCCCCGGGAGCTCTCAGAGCTCATCGTCCAACAAGACCCTCCAAATAGGGTCGTTCCACAATTCCAAGATTCTCACGGAAGGTTAGGAACATGAGCTTCCCCAAGGGCATTGTGAGAATATTTGCAACCTGCTCATCAGTTCCTATATGATCGAGCCTTATGGTGCCTTGCTGTACCATATCCCGGATAAAGTGGTACCAGCCATCAACATGCTTGGATCAATCATGGAACCCGAGATTCTCTGATAAACGAATCCTTCTTTGGTTATCACAAAGGATAACGGTGGCATCTAGCACATGCTCGAACAACTCATTGAAAAGCTTTCGCAACCAAGTGACTTCACAATGGGCCATACATGTTGCAATGTATTCGGCCTCAACGGTGCTCAAAGCTACCGACTTCTGTTTCCTGCCCGAAGCAGATCTACGTGTGAAGCAGTATCCATATGTGCTCTTGCGATCCACCACACTGCTAGCCCTATCGGCATCAGTGTATCCAAGGAGTGTCATACTCCCGGCAGTATATCTCAGCCCATGGTTTATCGTGCCACAGAGATATCTCAAGAGTTTCTTGGCACCAACCCAGTGAATGTTATGATCAACCATGTGTTGACTCAAAGTGTTCACTGCACAACATACGTTCGGACGGGTGTTCACTAAGAACATCAGGGCCCCTACGAGTTGACGATACTCAGTAGGATTTGTTAACACGGGCCCAGTAGCGCTGCCACTAAACTTCTTAAAGTTGAGTTTCATCGATGTCGTTACGGACTTACAGTCCACCATATCAAATCTTTCCAGAAGCTTCTCAATGTATTTTCCTTGAGAAAGGAAAAGTCTCGCCATGTCTTTGCCAGACCTTCAGGTCTAGGAAGTAGTGCATCAGTCCTAGGTCCTTCATTTTAAATTCAACATCGAGCTCCCTCTTGCACTGATGAATGAGAGGGTCAGCATCTGTCAGGAAGAGATCGTCCACATAGAGAACTAGAATGAGATGCTTTTCTCTATCAACCTTGAAGTAAAGGTTCGGATTAGCATTACTACGAGTGAAGCCCAACTTCATCAGGTAGCTATCTATCCTCTCGTACCAAGCCTTGGGGGCTAGCCAACCTGCAAACATGGGTCTCTCGATCCTGGACTTTGAATCCCAAAGGTTGCTCTTCATACACCCCTTCCTTTAGTTTACCATGCGGGAATGCAGTCTTCACATCCCTCTGATGAAGATTCCGTCCTTGCGTAGTAGCAAGGGTAATAGTAAATTACAGGTGTAAACATAATCCATGCCTTTCTAGAAAGAAATCTCAGGAAACACAGTTTCTATCAGATCCATGCTTGATCTTATATCGAGGTGACAACAGCTTTATCCTGTGGTCTAGGGACCATATCCCAGACATCACCCTCCATAATGGGCTCATACTCTTTGTGTATCACATCCTTCCAGACTTGATGCTTTACAACTTTCCCAAATGATTCTGGCTCATATTGTACTCATGGCAGTTAGATACCTTTGGTATTTATATGACTTCTTGTTTTTCTTCCGGAATTTCCCCCTTGATGCCATATCTTTGAGCCATGAGGGTCTTCTTTCTTTCAGCAATGATATTAGCTCAGGAGCATATACAGTTGTATTCTCCCTCTTAATGCCAGCTTCTCTTGTGAGAGAAGACATCTATTTTAAATGAGGGCATCCCAGACACCAACTTGGAAAGGAGTTTTGTACTTAGGGGCTTGAATCTTATTCTCCCACTGTCAAAGCCATCCAAGAATCATAGCCATACACTGTCATATAGCTGTCATGCATCTTGACACGTATCATATATTGTTATATCATTGATTTCAGTGTTGCCATGATTTTATCATATACATCATTTGTCCAAAAGCTTCACAGGCTTTGCTGACCATGGTTTCAAATACTTGACGGTACGTGACTGTCCAAGGCTGCAAAAACTTCACAGTTGCTCCAATGTAAGATTGATACTGTCACAAGCTTACTGCTATTGTGAATTTCGTAAACATAGGTGTTCGTCTATGTCACTGTCATAATGACAGTGACATAGAATCACAAATTTAGCTCCTCAAATTTGCGGCTACAAAAATACACTATGAACTGTCATAACTGTCATATCGTTATCATAGAGATACTGACACAAATGTTGTCAAACATCTTGTCATAGATAACTGTCACAACGGTCATGGAGAACTGTCAATAAGAGAATATTAAAGTCACTCTCTTATGAATGCTGCATGTATCATGAGCAAGGTCTTTGTCATTATGTAACATAAGCACATATGAATCAAGGTATTCATCTAAGTCACTATCATAGCTGAAATTTTTGTCATGGATACATTGTTCACATATCACTGTATATGATCCCAAATTCTCAGCAACTCTCCTTTGTTCATCAAGGTTACAGTATATAAGTTTTTTTGTTGTTGTTGTCCCTGGTTCTGGGTTTGGGTGTTTCTTCGAAAAAATGACTCTTCAAACCATACTTTGTGCCACGTGGTAAGGTTAGTAACAGCTCTCAAGGCAGCCCCCAACTTAATATTTGCAATAGTCTGGAGTCTTGCCATATAATCTGGTGCTTGAGAAGCAGTCGTGCCTTGTCCATTTGTCACAACTTCTCAAATATGATGTCAACAAATCCACATGATCTACTTTTTCCAACATGTCAAATGCATTAGCGTATCTAAGGACCTCTAACTGTTTACCACCTTTGGAAAGCATATCGATAAATTCTGATACGTTAGGAGACAATCCAAAAGAACGAGACACCTCTAGAGTTTCATCGTTCCTTGAAATAGTGAACATTAGTCTCCAAAGCTCATCCCTCTCGTAATCCACAATAATCTTAAACGAGGCCAAGAGCTTCAGAAGGGCCATAACATTCACCCTGCTGTCATGGCAATCTTCCGGGCAGAATCCTTCACATCCGAGGGGAAAACACAACTGTCATTATTACCAAAAGAAAGGTAAAGGCATTCAAAAGACACTCTCGTGAAATCTTTAGGATTTGTACTTCGACGTGGCTGAATAGATAGATAAATGGGCATATTGAGATGCTCACTCCATATTTTCATGGCGGCATGCCCATGAAGACCACGATCACGCTCTTCTCATTATAAAACCCTCATACTTAGGTCTTTCCTGACAAGTGGTCGGCTTCTGCATCCGACTCAGCCAAAGATTTTAAATTTTACGGTGACAAAAACAGTATTTTCTGTGGATTTTGGTGGAGTCGAGAAAGCACATGTAGTACTGTTATTCCAAAAAAAATATGTGGGCTCCAGAGCACTCGTTACCAACTTTGCCGAATCGGGGGCCTTAAGGAATGCCATCAATTCATTCCGCAGGGTTTTTGCATCTTTCATGTGGTGCATTATGTAATTTCTGAGGCCAAGACCGTTGACTTTATCGTGGAGGATTTCGATCTCTGAGTGGATGCCAACGGATGAGAGAACACTATTGAATACACGATTTGAACCCCTTTGATGTTTTGTTCTTGTAGTTATGGGTTCTTCTAAATTTTTTTTTTCTTTTATCTGATTGCGATAAATCATTTTGGCATTGATTGATTTCGGAGATTTACCAGCATTGTAGAAGGAAATTTCAGAAATGACCTTCCGCTTTTCCATCAAAGGTTTTAATTCTAAGTCTTTCGATGCCCCTTGAATCGCGGATTCAAGCCTCCCCTGTCTGTTGCCATTTACCGCATACACATGCTCTATAGGGGAGCTCGAATTTCGAATGTTCATGTGGGTCTCACAGACTGCCAGGTCAAGACGCAAAACCGGTCCCAACCCCATGCCAGATAATTGTCAATAGAAAGCCACAGTACAGAACTGTGCTAAACGGTGCCACTCTAGCTGTTCCATTGTGCAACAATATCTCATGTATAACACAGTTTTATATTTAAGAGATGAGGCCATTGTATATATGTACATACAAATATTTAGAGGGTAAGCCACAAGGATTTAGATCCACTGTAATACCATGCGATGCCATAAGATGCTGAAGGTATGCCATGTGATGCCATACGATGCTATGTGATGCCATGAGATGCTTAGATATGTGCGAGAGCCATAACAAAATTCATCGTGCTATAGAGCGAGTGTCAAAACAAAACGTGATGCCATATGATACCATACGACACTATTTGATATACGATGCCAAATGTGTTGCCCTTATCAACTCTTGTATGAAACGAGCACAAACATAGAACTGCCGCATGAAACACATTTGCGTTGAGAAATCAGAAATCTTGGTTCTCGCTCGTCATTGAAATGAAGAGATGCCAGTGTTGCAATATGTTGCCAATGTAAACCGAATGTGATGCTCATAATTAAAGCGATGCCTCTGATGGTTTAATACGAGCAATAGGAGATGTAGGTCACATGTTGAGTGAGCCATTACAGAGAGCACGAACCAACAGATAAAGCATGATGCAAGAAACTTAACCACATGGTTTTCGTATGCTGCTCGATCTTCATTGCCCTTTGAACAACCCCCATCTCGTTGCCCTAGATTCTGGGCGTTGTCTTCTCCTAGCTCTGATACCATGTTAATTTCTGAACATGTTCTATGCCATTTCAAATTAGGGCACAAAATACTGAAGTAGATAGAACAAATAAATTGATCGATGGAAGACAAGCCAACAAAGAAGAAGAATGATGGCGTTACGACGATCAGCAGGATGCTTCAACCAACAAAGTTTCCAATAGGTCATTCAGCCAAGCGTGTCACACAACCCCAAGACAACCCGAACAAAGAATACTCCACAAAGACACAACACCAAGAACGCAGCTCCATCACCATCAAGAGAGAAGAAAATCCTCCACACATTGTGTGTATAATGAACTCCAAGTCTCTCCAATATATAGGCATCTTTGGGGGTGTGTGACATGTCCTGTAAGACATTTAAGTCTATATTATATTCCAAGCCGACCTAACACATAAGTGGAATAAATTCAAAGTACATGTTTTGCTCATTCGATCAAGATGATCTTTAGATTAATCTTACACCTCTCCAAAAGAGGAATCCAATAAAAATATTGGGATCGTCATTTGAGCAGCACAACCCAGAGTTTGGACCTAGTTGTCCAAATTTAACAACTCACTTAGTATTTTGACGACAAAATCCAACCTATATTTGGGGTGAGGTTGGAGGGAAAAACTCTGCCGATTTCTTGTGTCGAGAAACACAAATGAATCAGTGAAACAAAAAACCTCCTAGGATAGAAATCATCACCAAAATACTAGGCTTACCTAGGTTGTTATATACATGATGGTCTTACTTAGATCATTTACATCATAAACATGCAGAAAGGGTTTACATCGTTTACAAAACTGCCGACTGATGATAAAATCTGAATGGCGTGAACACGTTGAACATGATGAATCCCATTTGCAAAAATGGGGGTGTACTGCTATGGGGTCGTTGACACAGAGTGGTCAACACAGTGAAAATCGACGAGCCATAAATGACGACCTCTATTCACTTCACACTCCAAGCGGCGGGGACAAGCAGCGTCTCGAAATTAAATTTAGGAAATTGCAGAGAATACAACACGCAGCGGCAACACCGAGCATAATAGAGCGAGTACACACAAATTGGAGTTGGCTTGTGAAAATCTATCACCAGGCAAGGTAAATAAAGCCAAACCAGTGGCCACCACGAGAAACTAATTGGTGGGAAGTGGAACAAGAGAAAACCATGTGCTGCCCATTGTTTTTCTCATAAACCTTAAACAATTGACAAAAACCGCCTGAACCCTAACCTTGAACCCATAAAAATTTAAAAAAATTATAAAATAAGTCTTCAGGTTCGTCTTTAGGTTCGCCTTCAAGTTCGAATTTGAGGTTCGACGATCAGGTTCGCCGAACCTAAACAAATATTTTTTTTTTTTTTTTTTGGGTTCACCGAATTTCAAACCTCAAGGTTCAAATTCGACGAACCCTGTGACATTGACTGTTGCATCCAAAATTTAAATCGAAAACCACTGAAAGAAATTAAATTTTAAATTAAAATGCTGACTTTCTGTTTCAAAGTTTCTAACCCGTAAGACAATTTACTGTTTTTCCCACCTCTGCAGACAGTATTGGCTATCTTTGCATCTAGATTCTAAACTACTTAGTGTTTTGAAATTTGAATCCTGATATCTATTTAATATTTAAATTTTATACAGGAAAACGTGTCAAAATTTTAATAATAAATTTTTAATGCATATGATATATCATAGTATCATACTAAGTTTCGAGCAAATACGATGAGAGGGCTCACAACAATCGACAGATGGCTCACAACAATCGATTTCAAATGCAAACGGTGATGGCCACACGCAACGATGCCCAAGATGGTTCTGACAATGCAGAATGATGCCCACGACGATGCCCGCGCACATGGATGGCGACGATGATGCTGTGCTTCCACGATGATGCTGTGCTCCAACTGTGTAGCGATGCCTCACGGTGATGCTCACACACGATGTTGTGTTCCCACTGGGCACTGATGCCCCACGGTCGATATCACAACGATAGATGGTTCACACTAGTTTAGCGGGCGGGTGACGAATCACACTAGTTCAGCGAGTGGGTGACAACTCACAGCAATGCGTTGCGATGAGAGTGAAAGACCACGACAACATTTCGAGTAAGTGAAAGATGGTGAGAGCATTAGTAAATAAACCCTAAAAAAATTTCCGATTCAATCTTATCAGTCTAGAAAAATCGCTGCCAATCACAAGTCGCGAGTCGAATTTGCGTTGACCACGAGTCAAACTCGGTCAAAGCGAGTTTGACTCTTGCAGATTTGACTCTGCTCGTTTAGCCGCCGATCCGAGTTGCACTCGTGAGTAATCAGAATACTTGGCGATTCCTGTTTCAATGGAAAAAACAGATATATTCATGTGCATCCATATGAATCCAAACCATTTATACACCAATATGCAAAAGTTCTCATTTATATAGCAAGTAATAGTGCATACAACCAAAATAACACTTAGTGCAAAACATCGTTGAAACAAAAATGTTACAAACATCAAGAAGCATGCTCTAAAAGGCCTTTATAGTCCAAAATAACATCATAGATCATAATATTATACTACAAACTACAATACTACAAGCTACAACGACAACAAATCAATGATCAAATCATCAGTCATCATCCTGATCATTCTCCTTATCCTCATCTGAAGAATGAGTAGCATCCAAGTCTGCAATGGGATTATGGCTTGATTCCCATGGCCCTTGATTTACCCTCTAAAATTTTGGAGAAAATCAGCTCCAAAATCCTTTGAAATCAACTATGTAGCAGCCCCAACAAAATAAAAAAAAATCTTCCACAAGTTGCAAAAACCACTAAAGAAAACCCAAAGATCTTTGGGAAAAAGAAAATTTTTGAAGTAGCTTGAAATTCTGCCAACCCAACAACTCTCCAAGACTCCAATAAGCTCTTCAAATCTGCAAAAAATCTCCCTTAGAACAACCCTACAAAAAACTCTCTGAATTCTCCTCGCCTAACTCAGCGTAAGAATTGCAAGAGACTCGAATAAATAGTGTGAGTGAAATAGAGGGGGTGGGGGTGTTTAAGTCGCTTTAGGGGGCCTAGGGTAACATTAGTAACTAGGAAAAATAATAATTTAAAAAAAAATAAAAAATTAATGCCCAGGCTTGTGAACTGGTGGAACCGGTTTTCTGATTGGTATGGAACTGGCCGGTTCGGTGCCAAACTGGTCATTTCCGGTTCAGAGGGCCAGTTTGGACCGGTTTTGCCTCCAAACCGGTTGGACCGGCTGGTTTTCCGGAACCAGTTCGGTTCTGATAACATACACACTAACACACACACACACACACGCACACACATATATATATAATTTTTTTGTTTTGCATGAATTGATGCTTCTCAGTAGATTGAAATGTTGAGATTTATGGGGCATGGTTTCAGGTCATTTAAAGCTAATTCTTTTTTCCATTTGTCTAGGTGCCAATCTGTCTGTTTTGTTTTTAAATTTTGTGTGTTGTTGGCTTGCAGTGTGTTTTATTTATTGTTTATTAGATCCCTGTGGAGAATAGTTTATCAAATGCTAATTGTTACACTTTTATTATCAGGTTTTTTTGTTGATGTCAACTTGTTTAAAGTGTCTGAGGAGAAAGCGTCCCAAATGTCCCAAGATAAGAGCCTACTACTAAATCATGTGGAGTCCAGTTTTGGGTCAAGAATGTTTGAGCATGACGAGTTGGCTGATGAATCTGAAAATCTAATGATTAAGTTGAAATTCTTAACATACAAGGTTGTATCATCAACCTTATCCTTCTGCTATTATGGGAAACCTAGTTTTATTATATACTCATTCACTTGTATCATCTGTTACTTGTAATCTATTTTCATTACCGTGTTAAGAATGTTTTCTGGAAAAGGTATATGCCAAAGATGTGTCCACAGTGCTTTCAGCATTTATCATCAAAATAATGCTTGAAGAGTACTGGGAAAAGTGGGAAGAGAGGGGTGGGGATGGTTATTATGATAATCTAATGATTAAGTTGAAATTCTTAACATACAAGATGATCATCGATGTTTTCTTATTGCTATTGTGGGAAACATAATTTTATTATATAATCATGCTCTTTTGTCTGTTCCATGTAATCTGTTTTCATTACTGTGTTGAGAATGCATTATGGAAAGCCTATTTGCCAAAGATGTGCCCATAGGACTTTTCAGCATTTATCATAAAAAAAATGCTTGGAGAATAGTGGGAAAAGTGTCAAGAGGCTTGGGGGTGGGTATTATGAGAATTTAATGATTCAGTTGAAATTCTTAATATGCAGGGTTGTAACATCAACCTTTTCCCTCTGTTATTGTAGGAAACATAGTTTTACTTTTGTTATATATTATGCTCTTTTATCTTCTATTTTGTGTAAGATGTTTTCATTACTGAGACTTTAATGATTCAGTTGAAATTCTTAATATGCAGGGTTGTATCATCAACCTTTTCCCTCTGTTATTGTAGGAAACATAGTTATACTTTTATTACATATTATGCTCTTTTATCTTCTATTTTGTGTAATATGTTTTAATTACTGAGAATTTAATGATTCAGATGAAATTCTTAATATGAAGGGTTGTATTATTAACCTTTTCCCTCTGTTATTGTAGGAAACATAGTTTTACTTCTATTACATATTATGCTCTTTTATCTTCTATTTTGTGTAATATGTTTTCATTACTGTGTTAAGAATGTTTTTTGGAAAGCTATTTGCCAAAGAGTGCCCATAGGACTTTCAGTGTTTATCATTAAAAGGATGCTTGGAGAATAGTGGGAAAAGTGGGAAGAAGTGTGGTGGTGCGAATTATGAGAATCTAATGATTAAGTTCAAATTCTTAACATACAAGGTTGTATCATCAAGCTTTTCCTTGTTATTGCAGGCAACATAATTTTATTATATGTTCATGCACTTTTATCATTTGTTTTGTGTAATCTGTTTTAATTTCTGTGTTAAGAATGCTTTCTGGAAACTTGAAAGGCTATTTGCCGATGATGCGCCTTGTTACCCATCAAAAGTGGTGTTTTCATTACTGTGTTTTGATAGCTAGCAAGTCCCATGATGGTCTGCACATAGCATTGTACCAGAGTTCTCCACCCATTGCTTTGGTTAGATCTCTTTCCCATTTGGCATTCTTCTTGAAAAAAGGTGGGTCATCTCTCATCTCTGGGCAGGTACTCTTAACCATTCTTGCCATCGCGTGCTTTCAAATAATGTTATAGTGTTGAGTTTTTTTGAGTGTTGGGGTAGCATTGGATGTGCTCTAGCTCCCAAAATTTGTGGAAGGACTAGAGTACATGAGATCTCCAAGACCCACAAAGAGATTTGGGAAATTCCATCTAGTTTGGGAGATAATTAATTAATTAATATTTTTAATTAAAGACTCAACTTAGGAAAATTATATTAAAGGTAATTAATTAAAACATGTGATGAAAATGACTCAAGTCACACGGATCAAGCTTTATTTTAATCTTAGCTGTTGGTTTCCCAACGATAAAGTATAAAGGAAATACTTGGGGTCAGTTGGAGAACACATGCACACACAGGCAAAGCATCGAGACTAAGCTGAAATTCTAGGGCGGGTTTGCTAAGAATTTTCAGAAGTGTTTTAGCTGCAGAGAGGGGTAGTATTGGCTAAGGGGATGATTTGATCCAAATGCCAAGAATTAGCAAGAGGCAGAGAAGCAGCAACCAGGAGCAACGCATAGGAGCAGGGGCAACAGCAACAGTTATGCAGCAGTTGCGCAAAACAGAGAGCTTCAGCTGCTACGTAGGCCTAGAAAGTGCGCGCTAAGCAGCAGGAGGCCCTCCAGGGTTATGCCGAGGCCTTATAGGGCAGGGTAGGGACTGCGTTACCCAGTCTGGGGTTACGCAGCCCTCTCCAGGCCAACGCAAAGGCACACAGAGGCTAGTAGGGCTGACACAGGAGCTTCAGGGGCAGCGTTGGGGTTTCTAGTGGCAAAATTTGGCTGAGTCTTGTAAATTCCGTTTGAGGGTGTGGATTAGTCAAAGTTTAAGTCTCCGGAATAGCAGGTTAGCTGCAAATCTATTTTTTCTCTATCGGGTTAACTAGTAAGGTGCCCAGATTTGCTGTATTCAGAAACTACCTAATAGTATAAACCCTCAAGTAGCCAGAAGACCGCTTTTCCCGCATTGGGTTTTTCCGGGTACAGTTGTCCAAAAAATCTTGTGTGTCCTTTGTCTATGTGCATGTATCTTTGCTTAGATTTGAATCCGTGAAAGTCTGTTATGTATCTACTTCGATATTAATCTGATTTAAGCATTAATAATTTGATTAAGTAGGAGAAATATAACAAGATTTAACAATAGGGTTTCTGCATAAAGTAATATTCAGAAATTTTGACATATAGAAATATTGATATGGATCATAGGGCAAACTAGATGATTGACTGATCACGATTATATCCTTGTGCCCACAATTCTCTTGGAGTTTAGTCTTTGAGTCTAGTGACATCATTTAAGGAAGGGACACTATTGGGGAGGTATTGATGGATATAGTCTGTCCAAGGTAATCCGTGCTTACTGATTTCTACCTATCCCAATTGGCCATCTCCATTGTTTGGGTTGGTAGTCATTGGTCATTGAGATTGGCACCATATATCCACATCCTGTACTTGGGGCTTGGAAATCTGGCTCTAGAGGTTGATGCAACTGAAGAATGTTAAAAGCTTATAACGACACAATCAGAGAAAATGTAAGATGAAAAAAATGGCTGGGACAATATTTAGCGCATGGAAAAAATCCTAGCACAAGCTCAACCGTCATCATGAGCCATCACCTAGTTCCTCAAGAATTGAATGCTTCATGTCAAATAAAGAAACTCTTGAACTCGAATGAGTGAGAAATTGCTACATCTTAAAAGGGTATTGGAAAAGATAGATCGTGGAAAGGGGTAGCTCATGCCACCATGATTGCTCCCTTCTTACTTCATTACAGTTAGGATGTTTCCACTGTGAAAATTTCTGAATCTTACACTTATGCAGAAATATTTACTGTTAATCTGGTTATGCTCCTCCTACTTAGATAAGTTATTAACTGAATAAATTCAAGTTAAAATCGAAGAGAAACACATAACAAATCTTAACCAATTCAGATCTAGAACAAGTTCATGCACATATAGACAAAGTGACATAGATATTTTTGGACAAATAGTCCCCGGAAAAACCCAATGTGGGAAAACTGGTCTTTTGGCTGCTGGAGGGTTTTATTATTAAGAATTTTTTGAATACAACAAATCTGGGTTTCAGATCTGTAAAACTCGACAGAGAAATACTAGATCTACAGCTCACTCGCTGTTCTAAAGCCAAAATAGTGACTGGTCCACACCCTCAAACGAGATTTACAGAACTCAACCATGATTAGGGCCTAGAAACCCCAACGTTGTTCTGAAAAGCCTATGCTTTAGCCTCTGAAGCCTCTGTGTCTCTCAGTGCTGCTTCGGAAAGGGCTACGTTACCCCAGACTGGGTGACGCAGGCCTTACACTGCCCCTTTGGGTCTCTGCGTAACCCCTGAGGGCTTCCTGCTGAAAATCACGCTGTTCTTACTGTTGTAGCTCCCTTGCTTCTTTGCGCTGTCTCTCTGCGTTGATCTCTGCCTCTTGTTGTTGATTCTAGACCTTGGGATCAGATCATCCCCTTGGCCTAAATTCCCCTCTCTACTGCTGAAACACTTCTGAGAATTCTTAGCAAACCTGCCCTAGAATCTTAGCTTAGCTTCAGTGCTCTGCCTCTGTGTGTCTTTACAAATGACCCCAAGCCTTTCCTTTATACTTTTCTTGTTGGGAAACCAACGACCATGATTAGATCTTGAATCAATGGCTAAGATTAAAAGAATGCATGATCCGTGTGACTTAAGACAATTTCATCATATGTTTAATTAAATTCATTTTAATTATTTCAGTGCCCTAAGTTTTAACTTAGGAAATACATTAAAATAATTAATTAATTTAATATCTCCTAAACCAGATGAAATTTCCCAAATCCATTTCTGGGTCTTGTAGATCAAGTGTATTCTAGTCCTTCCTCAAAGTTTGGGAGCTAGAGCACAACTGATGCTCTACCCCAATTACACAAAATCTCGACACTCCCTTTTAGCATCAAGGGTGTGCTCTAGCAATACATCACACTATGCATTACAAGACTTTGGGTACTGGTTGTGTGGTTCTGATGTTTGGCTTGCTGCCACTCAACTCTGCACTATTGCTGCCATTCTATACTGCTGCCCATGACTCTGCCACTGCCACTGCAACATCTGTACTGCAGATCCCTTTCAATTTGCTGCATTTGTGCTGCTCATAGCATTGCCACTACTGATCTGTTGCACTGCAACTTCAGTTGTTGAGAGAAACAACTAAATCTCCTGCCCAATCTTTAACAGACAAGTCAGATGGGCTGCATCCTCATCACTGAAGCTCCATAGACTACAGATCTGTGTTGGCATCTGAAGGATGATGCACAGCTACAACTCTGCACTGCGTAAGTAGACTCCCTTTGCACTACTGAAGTCACATTAGCCCCTTGTGTTGAAGTCTCTCACGCTGCTGTTGGACTGCGCTGTCCCAGTGAAGCCTTCTGTGTTGCTGCAACTCTGCACTGCGTAAGCAGCTCTGCTCTGCGCTGCTGAAGTCACATCAGCCATTGCGCTGCTGTTGCTTCTACGCTGCTGATGCTCTGCTCTACGCTGCTCCTCCCAGTCTTCATATCTGCCTCTACTTCATCTGTGATTTATGGATCCACTGCTCCACTTGTCTCGCTACTGTCTTAAGGCTGCCATAGCTCGCATGTGATCCAAGAGATGAGCTTCTCAAGAATCCCACCTTAGAATATGCAGCTCCTCTACATATCCATGTCGCCCCTCCTTCGTGGTTCATGAGCGCTCATGATTGCATCATCTTCTGACCCATCATCTGCCACAACAACCTTGGAAGAAGAGGTTTCCTTGTCCTTTTTCTTCTGAGGACAATTGCTGGCAAAATGTCCCATTTCACCACACTGGAAGCACTTGATGTTTGACAAATCCTTCTTCTTCTTTCCCTGTTGCCTCTTTGATGCCGAGGTTGCATCTTCTTCATCTTCCTTCTTCACTTTGCTCAATCGAGAGATGTGCTGCTTCTTGGTGAATTTGCGGAGTTCTTCTTGACGCAGAATTGACCACAAGTTGTCCCAATCTGGGAGGTCCACTTTGCCCAAGATACTTTGGACAAAGGTTTCACACTCATCTGTGACTGCATTGAGGGCAGTCCTGACCATCACATCGTCTTCCACCTTAGCACCCATTGCAGTCAACTGATCTCTGATTGACTGCAATCTGAAGAGGAAATGCTCCATGTCTTCTCCCTTGGTCATCATGAATGACCTTATCTATGTCTCCAACAACATTTTCGTTTGGACAGATTTTCCCTCATATAGGGTGATTAAGGCCTTCCACATCTCATTAGCTATCTTTTTCTCAGCTAAGTGTGGTACAATATGGTCCTTAATTTCCTCCATGATCAACCGCTTGGCATGCCCAACAACTTCCTTATGCTTTCGAAGGAGATCCGGATCGGTCGGCATGGCCAGAGTTTGCTCTGCATGGTCTCTAAGATTATATGCCTCAAGGACTATCAGGATCCTTGCCTTCCAAACTGAAAAGTTGGAGACACCATCCAATCTGTCCTGATCACACAGTCCATGAGGAGCCATCTGCTCAGAAATGTGTTGGAACTTCACTTTCTCTTTGCTAGAGAACTGGATCTAAGGCCCTTGTCAAAACAGGCACCTTCTGCTCCCTCTGACAACTGATTTCCCTCCTTGGAAATCTGCCAAATCAACAATGATTCAACTCTCTTTGATCCTCTGATCAATCTGCAAGTTTCTTTGGCTAGAAACTCTCTGAGAAGTTGATCTCCTCCCGTCCTTTGTCACTTGTGCTTAGGCTAAAAATCTGAAAACTTCAGAAATTTAACCCCACCAGCACCTTCTGAATTTCTGCAGCCACTTCTCAGTGTTTTCTGGATCCGATAGATTCAGATTTGCATCACATTGGATGGCTTCAGACCAATCCAGTGCTGTTTCTGAGCTGCCTCTGCGCAGTAATTGTGTGGGCTTGCTATGAGACAATGTTAGACTGCGTCACCCTTCCCTCTGCGTGAATCTGCCTCCGAAAACTGTGCTGCCCCTTTAGATCTGCGTTTCTACTGCTTTTCCAGCTGCTTTCTGTAGCGAGAACCTTCAGCCATTTGTTGGTGACCCTCCTAGTTCTGCAATTGCTCTGATACCATGTGAATTTTTTTGAATCTTACACTTATGTAGAAATCTTTACTGTTAATTTGGTTATGCTCCTCCTACTTAGATAAGTTATTAACTGAATAAATTCAAGTTAAAATCGAAGCAAAACACATAACAAATCTTCACCAATTTAGATCTAGAACAAGTTCATGCACACATAGACAAAGTGACACAGATATTTTCTGGACAAATAGTCCCCAAAAAAACCCAATGCGGGAAAATCGGTCTTCTAGCTGGAGGGTTTATTATTAAGAATTTTTTGAATACAACAATTTGGGTCCAGATCTGGAAAACCCGACAGAGAAATACTAGATCTACAACTCACTGGCTGTTCTAAAGCCAAAATAATAACTGATACACACCCTCAAACGGGATTTACAGAACTCAACCAAGATTAGGGCCTAGAAACCCTAGCGCTGTCCCAGAAAGCCTCTGCGTCAGCCTCTGAAGCCTCTACGTCCCTCAGCGCTGCTCCGGAAAGGGCTGCGTTACCCCAGACTGGGTGACACAGGCTTTACGCTGCCCCTTAGGGTCTCTGCGTAACCCCTGAGGGCTTCCTGCTGAAAATCGCGCTGTCTTTGCTGCTGCAGCTCCCCTGCTTCTCTGTGCTCTCTCTCTGCCTCTTGTTGATTCTAGACCTCGGGGTTAGATCATCCCCTTGTCCTAAATTCCCCTCTCTGTAGCTGAAACACTTCTGAGAATTCTTAGCAAACCCGCCCTAGAATCTCAGCTTAGCTTCAGTGCTCTGCCTCTGTGTCTTTACAAATGACCCCAAACCTTTCTTTTATACTTTTCTCGTTGGGAAACCAACGGTGATGATCAGATCTTGAATCAATGGCTAATATTAAAAGAAAGCTTGATTCGTGTGACTTAAGTCAATTTCATCACATGTTTAATTAAATTCATTTTAATTATTTAAGTTCCCTAAGTTTTAACTTAGGAAATACATTAAAATAATTAATTAATTTAATATCTCCTAAACCAGATGAAATTTCCCAAATCCATTTCTGAGTCTTGTAGATCAAGTGTACTCTAGTCCTTCCTCAAAAATTTGGGAGCTAGAGCACAACTGATACTCCCCCAAATACACAAAATCTCATCATCCAGCCCCCAAATTAACTTGTCTCATGGCAGTGCTACCTTCCGTGAAGACTCTCCCACTTGATGTCCATTATCTCAAACACACCTATGGATTGATGGGTCAACTTGGGACATGTTATCTGCTTTGGGGGCTGGAAACACCTAATAGAGTTGCTGACCTAATCATCCCTAATATAAGTGACCTAACCTGTTTATAAATCTTTATCTAGTTACTGTTAGACATTTGACGGTGAGATTTGTGTAAAGTATTTCTCTTCCCCTAACATTAGATATGGTTCACTATGATTCTTTAATGGTTTCGTGTCCCTAATGAATGTGGTATCACTTATCCTGAGAGGCTTTGTTCAGGTGGTATCATGTACACAGCATAGATCCCTTGAGGAATAGCTTGGATTTTCTTCAACACCTTCTTGGGGGGGGGGGGGGGGGTTCTTTGCCCTATTTTGAGAGCAGACATTCTTGTGGCCCAACGTTGGTCCTTTAGAGATGAGAGTTGGGCCTTGAGTAGCTTCCACATGTTACTACACCTCTTGATGATCTTCTAGATACTGAAATGCTGAGCTTGAAAGCTTGGGTGTTGGACTATTTGATGATGTGCCTAGATGGACCTAGGATGCCTTCAAGCTGGCCTTGACCCTGTTTGATGGATGATGCTTTGTTGCAGATCCCAAAAGATGATAGTTATCATTAGGATGACTCAGGAGGTCTAACAAATCCATCTTTGATGCCAACGCTTACCCTAAGAGGTGCCATGTCGCTCTCACATGCATGAATCCCCACTTCTTAAGACCGAATCCAACTAAAGGCTACAGGAGGCTTTTTTAACAGACAAGAAATTTCACCCAAGATGAGTGGACTAGTGCCTAGTATGGATGTCTAAGTTGAAAGTAGGAGTTAATTATCTAATTTATTGATATGGAAATGAAATTAAAATTGGTGATTTAACCCTTGGATGTGTGGTAAAATAGCCAAAATGGCGAAAAAACAAGAAGCAAACATGGCCTTTGAGGCCATCCACAAGTGTGGAAGCAGACAAGGTCAATAGATCTATGGATGGGGAGGCTTGAAATTAGTAATGATAAAAATAGCCCAACACCTTAAAGCTGCATATAAAATGTAATTTCCAATTGGAAATTTACTTGCAATCAATTCTTGGTGTTAAAACCCATAAAATTTTCTAGTGAAATATAATCTAAAGGTAGGCTAGAAGATCTTAAAAACTTTAGAAAACCTATGGAGGGTAATTAATGATAAATACTTGGTCAAGCCCTTTGTGTGAAGATTTTTTCTAGATCATGTAATATTTTGCTGTAATAAATGACAAATCTACAAAATATCTAAATAATATCCTTGTGAAATATATAATTTAAGAACAGAAAACCAGAGCGCAAAATATCCTCATATAAAAAAAAATTAAAAATCCCAAGGATATGCTAGCTGTCTGTAAATATTCTGAGATCTGTAGCCCTCCCAGTTTCAGTTTATTTTGCATAAGTTTAATGCCCACAACCCCAAACAAGTAAGTCTGATATATAAAAGTTTTTACAAATTATAAGAGAAACATGCAGGCTACTTCTACTCTTGTGTTTTTAGCTGGTAAAAGAAATAAACACAAGCATACATGGATTTTACATAGTGATTTTTGGTCTAACTTGACCCTGGAGAACCGGTATGTAACCATAGAAAATATTTTGGTACTTGTGAGCAATTTTCCATTGAGTTTATGATCTTCTGATTCTTTGATGACTTTCTCTTTGAGGGGGACGAGGTCTTTGGACATTTATCTTTTGATCTCTATGGTTGTTCCAATTTCTATTCCAACTTTTCTTTCGTTGTCGCTGAGTCTTTTCATTTCATTTGGATGCATTGTTGTTTGGTCATTTGATTGCTTCAACAAAGTTGATTGGTTCTTTGTCCTTAGCTTCTTGGTGCTTGATTCTCCTTCATAGCCTACACCAATTATGATGGGAAGATATCTCTGAATACTCATGATCTCATCTAACTTGTTAGATCCTTTAATAAATTTAAATTTTTGGTTCAGCGGAGTCTTCTAGTTTTTCACATTCCTTTCCCTCCTCTTTCAGCTAATGTAACAAAGTGTCTTCAATTTTCTTTACTTCTTCCAACTCTACTTTCAAAAGAAGAAGTGTTGAATCTTCAAATTTGTGCTCTCTCTTTCATATTTAATCAGTAGCTCGTTTTGCCTCTTATTCGTTTTCTTGAGCCTTTGCATTTCTTCCAAGACATTGATTAATTCTACTTCTAAATCTACTACAACTTCCTCTTCATCTAAGCACATCTTGCCGTTCATCTTGAGTTTCTAGAACTCACAGGGTACTTATCTCCCTTGGAAGGTGAGTCACTGTCCACCAAACTTTGCCTGGATGATTGAGTCACTTTCCTCCACCTTCAGTGTTGATATAAGAATCACTGTACCAGCAATCACCCAGAAATTTGATCCACAATAAAACGCAGATTTCGTCAAATTTCGGGCCTGTCAAACTGCATTTGTTTCCTTCAGAACAACGCTTATAGTCTGGACAATGTGTTGAGATTAGAGTCAGAAACCTCCTCGATTTCTGCGCTATTTGTGCCTGAAGTGTCGACCTAATTCTTGGCCTGTGTGCCACAGAAATACCCTAGATTCTTGGCCTATTTCTCAAATGATCAGATCTGAAATTTCATGCCCTATTACAGTCTCCCATAGCCTTGAAGATCATGGTGGGATAAATGTTCTCTGCCCTAGAAATGCTTGCCACACATAGACCTGAAATTCGTGCCTCTTGAAGGTATCTTCTCTTGCTGTAGGTTAATTTCCTCTTGCAAAACTCTCTGCTCTCATGCCATTGTCTCCTTCTTCAGCTCATCTCTTTCTCTCCACAAATGCACATGTAGATCCATAAGTTTCAATAGCCTTTTCTCCATTGTTGTCGCCCATTAGATAGGAGAACCCTAACCCTTATGATTATGGGTTGAGATTATCAATTGTGGAGATCATTTTCCTCACTTGACCCTCTTTCTCATGTGGTCCCCCTCATTTAATAAACTCCCTACTCACTTTAATGTTTTGTATCTTGTAGTTTTTTCTCCACATAAAGTCAATTTTAAAACATAAAGTGACTTTTATATTAGAAGGTACTTTTGTATTTTTTCTCATAAAGTCACTTTAAGACATAAAGGGAGATTAATACCTTTGAACTCAGAGTCAGAAACCTCCTCGATTCTGCGCTATTTGTGCCTGAAGTTTTGGCCTATTTCTTGGCCTGTGTGCCACAGAAATACCCTAGATTCCTTGTCTATTTGTCAAATTATCAGATCTGAAATTTCATGCCCTATTACAGCCTCCCACAGCCTCGAAAATCACACTGGCATAAATGTTCTCTGTCCTAGAAATGCTTGCCACACCTAGACATGAAATTCGTGTCTCTTGAATGTATCTTCTCTTGCTGTAGGTCAATTTTCTCTTGCAAAACTCTCTGGTCTCATGGCATTGTCTCCTTCTTCAGCTTATCTCTTTCTTTCCACAAATGCATATGTAGAATCCATAAGTTTCAATAAGTTTTTCTTCCTTGTTGTCTCTCATTAGATAGGAGAACCCTATCCCTTATGATTATGGGTCGAGGTTAGATCTCAACCCATGAGATCAATTGTGGAGATCATTTCCCTCACTTGACCCTCATTCTCATGTGGTCCTGCAGTTCATTTAATGAACTGCCTAGTCACTTTAATGTTTTGTATCTTGTAGTTTTTTCTCCCCATAAAGTCAATTTTAAAACATAAAGTGACTTCAATATTAGAAGGATTTTTGTATTTTTTCTCATAAAGTTACTTTAAGACATAAAGTGAGATTAATATACTTGAATTCAGAGTCAGAAACCTCCTTGATTTCTGCGCTATTTGTGCCTGATGTTTCGGCCTATTTCTTGGCCTGTGTGGCACAAAAATACCCTAGATTCTCGGCGTATTCCTCAAATTATCAGATCTGAAATTTCGTGCCCTATTACAGCCTCCCTCAGCCTCGAAAATTACATTGAGATAAAATTTCTCTGCCCTAGAAATGCTTGCCACACCTGGACATGAAATTCGTGCCTCTTGAAGGTATCTTCTCTTGCTGTAGGTCGATTTCCTCTTGCAAAACCCTCTGCTATCACGTCATTGTCTCCTTCAGGTCTTCTCATTCTCTCCACAAATGCACATGTAGAATCAATAAGTTTCAATAGCCTTTTCTCCCTTGTTGTCTCATTAGATAAAAGAACCCTAACCCTTATGATTATGGGTTGAGATTAGATCTCAACCCATAAGCTCAATTGTGAAGATCATTTCCCTCACTTGACCCTCTTTCTCATCTGGTCCCCCTCATTTAATGAACTCCCTAGTCAATTTTAAAACTCAAAGTGACTTAAATATTAGAAGGTACTTTTGTATTTTTTCTCATAAAGTCAATTTAAGACATAAAGTGAGATTAATATAAAGTACCTAGATTCTGTACCACATAAAGTGACATTTCAACATGATTTTAATATCACCCATAAAGTCACATGCCAAAAAAGTAATTAAAGTGTCTTCGTAGGCAAAAACGCTAATGCACTAGGAAACACCTCCTTGGTTCCCTTTTCTTCAACACTTTCTAAAGATATAATTTTGGCATAAGCTAGAAAAAGAGAATAATATTTTTGTATCTTTATTAATGTAGAAAATAAAAAGGTTTAATTTTTAAAATAAGATGGTTGCTATAGTGAGTTTTATCTTGGCCTTTCTTTTAGCTTCTAGCGCATCAGATTATGGTCACAATGCTCTTTCTTAGTTATGCGATTTGTACTAGGAATGGGGATTGAAGTCCAAGTGACCATAACCCGATTTAGTTTATTATAGTGGTACAGGTCCCCGAATTCCACTAGGAAGGATCTCACTACGAGAGAAACCTTCAACCACTGGCTCAGCTACGACACCAAGTGAATTTCCTACTCTTATTCACAACAATTGGTTTCATTAGCACTGGATACCGACAAAGGACAAGATGAGCTTTAATGCCTTGTTCTCTCCTTCCATGTGACTCATTGGCCCTTGATGGATCAACTCAATAGTATTGTAGTAATCCGAAAATGCCTTTGTCTATTCTATAAGCACTATTACAACAAGCTAAGAAAACAAGTCATAGAAAAATCAATCCATGAGTTGCACTGGAAAATAAATTTTATTGAAATTTTATTGAAATTTTATCTCACAGTTCAACAACACCCTATTTAGTAAAGGATCTAGCCTTATCTGATTTTTCTTTGCAAAAAAAAGTTAACGACTAGGAGATCCCTCCCAAAATAATTTTTGTTGAGTCATGAATAAGTCCTTTGGAGGCCTACTCTCCCTATATATGCTCATAGTGTGAAAATTCTACAACAGTGTATTGGCTTATTTCCTCTTACTTGATTTAATTTATACAAGTTATTTTCAGAAATTAGATTAAAAAAATATCAAAAATAAACACAACTATAGCCTACATATGCAGATCATTTGCTGAATAATTCACTCATGCAACAAAGTGACACATGGATTTTTGGACATACGTCTAGAAAAACCCAAAGCGGCAAAACCAGTTCAACAGATATGAGGGTTTTATTATTAAGTAGTTATGAGTACATCAAATCTGGGTTCCAACCTTGGAAAACCCGATAGAGAATAAAAGATATAAAATCTGTAGCTAACCGGAAGATCTAGTGCCAAATATCTGACTGATCCACACCCCCAAATAGGATTTACAGGACTCAGCTCGGATCTGACCCTAGAAACCCTCAGCGTTGCTTCCGAAGCCCCAACATTGCCCTGGAGGGATTGCGTCAGCCTCTGCGTGGCTCTAGGAGGGCCTGCGTCACCATGAGAGGGTCTACGTTGCCTTTACTTGGCCAGCGTCAGCCCAACGTGGCCCTAGCTGCCTCTACGCTGTCTCTGCGTTGTCCCTGCTGCTCTGCGTGGCTCTGAAGCCTCTCTGCGCTGTCCTTGTGGCTGCTCCTCTTGCTGTCTCTTGGCCCTAGAATCAGAACATTCCCTTGGCCAATACTACCCTTCACTGCAGGAAATCTCTCTGGAAATTCTTAGCAAACTTGCCCTAGAATTCCAGATCTATTCCTTGGTTCTGCAAAAACGTGTCTTCAATTGACCCTCAAGCCTTTCTCTTATACTTTTTCGTTGAACCCTTCAACGACCGAGATTAAATCATCCATCAACGGCTGAGATTAAAAGACTTCTTGATCCATGTGACTTAAGACAACTTCAGCACAATTGTTAATTAATTCACTTTAATTATTTTATTTTCCTAAGTTAGACCTAGGAAATCCATTAAAAATAATTAATTATTTGAATAACTTGAACACAACTTGAAATTTCTCAAATCCATTTCTGGGTCTTGTAGAACTAGTGTACTCTAGTCCCTCCACAAAATTTGGGAGCTAGAGCACAACTGATGCTACCCCAAATACACAAAATCTGAACACTCCCTCTTAGCATAAGAAGTGTGCTCTAGCAATACATCACACCATGTATTACAAGATCTTGAGTACTGGATCTATGTTGTTTGATGCTTGGCCTACTGCCCTCCATCTATTGCACTGTTGCTCTCTGTACTGCTGCCGATGCCACTATCAGTGACACGGCTACATCTGTACTATAGCTCCCTCTCAAATTGCTGCATCATGGTGCCCATAGCACTGCCATTGCTAATTGCTGCATTGCAACTCAGTTGCTGAGAAGTAAGTAACTGAATAACTCAGCCCAACTATTTGACAGACAAGTCAGGTTGCCCTCTACCACTGAAGCTCCCTTGATGTTGAATCACTCTGTCCCCCTGGAGACATTGTCATGCTGCAACACTGCATTGCGTGAGCCCAGCTTCTGTGTGCCGTTGAAGTCCCATCAACCTCTCTGCGCTGCTGCCTTCACGCTGCTGCTGCCTTTGCATTACACTGCTCACTCTTCACCTTTTCAACTCCCTTTGGCTCTTCAATGTGGCCATCTGCAACCATCTCCCGACTCATTCCGCTATTGTCTTAAGGCTCCCATAGCTCGTATGTGATCCAAGAGTAGGGCTGACTCAAGGATCCTCCTGATCTCCTCTTGGTGGAGAATAACCCACATATCTGCCCATGATGGTAACGTTGCCCTTCCGAGAATGCTCTGGACAAATGTTTCCCATTCTTCAGAGACAACATTCAGGGCTGTCCTCACTAGGAACCCTTCATCTGGATTAGCACCCATGCTAATTAGCTGGTCACAGATAGCTTGAAGTTTGAAGAGGAATGGATCTATATCTTCACCCTTCATCATTTGAAACATCCACATATTATTCTCAAGAAGCATTCTTCTTTGAACCGAGCCTCCTTGGTACATCACCTCCAAGGCTGACCACATGTCATGTGTTGTATTATTACCAACAATATGAGGAATCACATGGTCCTTGACTTCGTCTATGATCAAATGCTTCGTCCGCACTTGATTTTCTTCATACTTCTTGAGTGGATCTGCATCGGTTGGTACAACAAGTGTTTTCTCTGCATGATCTTTGAGACCATACTCATCTAGAACTGAGAGGATTCTGGCCTTCCAGATAACAAAGTTGGACATGCCATCCAATCTGTCTTGATCCCTCAGTCCATATCGAGCAAACTTTGCTCAGATATGAAGAAAACAACACTTCTCCCTTTGGATCTAGGTTTCTTGGTGACTAGAAAACCCTCTAGTAACTGCTTCTTGCTCAAACTGACTTCCCTTCTGGAAATCTTCCACCAAATTTCAAAAGATAGTATTCTCCAATCCTCCTGATCGAATCTTAGACCTGTTTGGCTCAGATCTGTTGAATAATTGTCTTCTTCCCGTCTTTGTTGCCTTAGCTAGGCACAATTCTGCACCTGCAGAATCTCTACCCCACCAACACTACTGAAGATCTGAAGCACTGCTTCCAGAACTTGGCTGAATTCTTTTGCAACAAGAGAAGTGACTGGACAACGTCCTCTTGGATGGCCCAGCGCAGTCCCAACGTTGCTCAGAAGTGGACTGCGTAATCCCAGACTGGGTGACGCAGTCCTTATGCTGCCTTGGGAAGGGTCTGCGTAAGCCCAGAGGCCTTCTGCAGCTTCAACGCTGTCTCCTATATCTGCTTTCCCTTGCTCTCAAGATGCCCTTTTCTGGATCTGCTGCTTCTTCTGCCACCCTGCAGAAAAAATAATTCTTCAACTGATTGCTAAAGATTCAGCTTGATCTGCGATTGCTCCGATACCATGTGAAAATTCTACTGCAGTTATTGGTTTATTTCCTCCTACTTGATTTAATTTATACAAGTTGTTTTCAGAAATTAGATTAAGAAAATATCGAATATAAACACAACTACAACCTACACATGCAGATTATTTATTGAATAATTCACTCATGCAACAAAGTGACACATGGATTTTTGGACGTAAGTCCTTGGAAAAACCCAAAGCGGGAAAACCAGTTCAACAAATATGAGGGTTTTATTATTAAGTAGTTATGAGTACAACAAATTTGGGTTCCAACCTTGGAAAACCCGGCATAGAATAAAAGATATAATATTTGCAGCTAACCTGAAGATCTAGTGCCAAATATTTGACTGATCCACACCCTCAAACGTGATATATAGGACTCAGCCCGAATCTAACCCTAGAAACCCTCAGCGTTGCTTCTGAAGCCCCAGCGTTGCCCTAGAGGGACTTTGTCAGCCTCTGCATGGCTCTAGGAGGGCTTGTGTCACCCTGAGAGGGTCTACGCTGCCCATGCGCTGCCTTTACTTGGCCAGCGTCAGCTCAACGTAGCCCTAGCTGCCTCTACGTTGTCTCTGCGCTGTCCCTATTACTCTGCGTGGCTCTGAAGCCTCTCTGTGCTGTCCTTGTGGCTGCTCCTCTTGCTTCTTGCTGTCTCTTGTCTCTGGAATCAGAATATTCCCTTGGCCAATACTACCCCTCACTGCAGGAAATCTCTCCGGAAATTCTTAGCAAACCCGCCCTAGAATTCCATATCTATTCCTCAGTGCTGCAAAAATGTGTGTCTTCAACTGACCCTCAAGCCTTTCTCTTATACTTTTTCGTTGAACACTTCAACGACCGAGATTAAATCATCCATCAACGGCTGAGATTAAAAGTGATCCGGATTTATGCAGGAACGCAACAGAATAAACATATAACCATAAATACAAAGATGCAGCGGAAAAATCACTTCATTTCATTAATATCACAGAATCGAAATTTGCTTACAGACATAATGGAAATAAACTAGCTAGGGCGCTGGTAGCTATCTCTGAGAAGAGATGTGGTTGCTACAGGCCTTTGAACTAAGTTACAATGAGGCTCGAGGGCCTATTTATTATTTAGAAACAATGGGAAATCCTAAACAGCCAAAACCCTAACCCTAGGAGATGAAGCGCCAAAACTATGGGCCCCGTTTGGGTAAATTGGTGTTTCAACTTCCCGGGGACATAACTTTGGCATACGATCTCCGTTTGACGCGTACCATACCTCGTTAGAAAGAACTATTTGAGGACTACAAATTTTAAGTGAGCAACATCGGTCTATGGACCTATGTTGCTCCCCGTTTTCCCAAAAAGCGTCGTTTAGGGCCTCAAAACGGCTCCGGAAGTTCAGGACCCGAAAAGATGCTAAAAATAGTAAGTTGTGCCGAAACTGAAAAACTGAAAGAGACAATGGTGGGGCCCCAAGTGGAATAGGCGGGTGACCACCAATATCCACCTTGATCATTCCTCCCCCCCTAGGAAGCAATGGTCCCCATTGCGTTAAGTTCCTCCATGAGATGAGGAAACTTCTGCTGAACTTGGTCCCTAGTGAACCACTTTCCTTGGTGCAGGAGTTGGCTAGCTTTGACAACCCGATACAGTTAAATCTTCTGTTGGTGAGTGTTCTTGATTTGCATGTCCATGATACAATTTGTGGTGGCCTGTTCCATGCAGTTTGGGTTTAACTCTCTTGGTGTGAGTTGTTCTGCAATGTCAGAGGTGTCCAATAGAGGTGGGAAGTAAGGACAAAGGCGGTTCACATTGAATACTGGGTGCAGACCAAGGAATGGTGGAATACTGAGCTCGAAGGCATTGTTCCCTACAGCCTTGGTGATGGTGTACGACCCGTATTGGAGCGGGCGAAGCTTGCGGTGGGGTCCAGTGAGGCGCTCCTTCTGCAAATGTAGCCACACTTTGTCGCCCACCTGGAAGTTGTGTGGCATCAGATGTTGATCATGGCATTGCTTGTACTTAGCATTAGCTCTGTCCAATATGTCATGAACCTGTTGGCGGATATGTTTAATGTGCTCGATGAAGCTATTTGCTATGTCAACTTCCGATTGGACATGAGCCAAATCAGCCTGAGTAGCTGCAAATGGCATGGCTACGTCAATGGGACATAGTGGCTGGAATCCCAAGCCCACCTGAAAGGGGTTGTGGCCGATTGAGCTGTGGAGAGCCCGGTTATAACTGTGTTGTACATAGGGAAGGCTCTCGTCCATGTGCGTGGATGCTTGGAATTGTACATGCGGAGAATGTGTACAATCATTTTGTTGACGACCTCTGTCTGGCCATTTGTTTGGGGATGGAAAGCTGTGGACTTGGTGAGCTTGGTGTCCAGCATTGACCAGAGGCTGGACCAAAATGTGCTGAGGAACCTGCTATCCCGATCTGATATGATAGACTATGGGATCCCAAAGTGCACCCACATTCGTTCAAAGAAGAGTTTAGCAGTGGCTTCTGCTGTGATATTCTTCTTGTAGGCCGCCATAATGGCCATCTTCGAGAATCTATCGACGACCACGAAAACACAATCATTTCCATGCTTAGTAGAAGGCAGGCCTGACATGTAATCCATGGAGATGGATTCCCAAGGTCGACTAGGGGTAGGTAGCGGAGTATATAGGCCTTGCTTCTTGATGGTCAGTTTGGCAATGGCATAAGCAGTGCAGGATCTGATGTGCTTCCCGACATCCTTTCGAAGGTTCAGCCAATAGAAATACTTCTGTAGTACTGCTACTGTTTTCTCAACCCTGAAATGCCCAACGACTCGACTGTAGTGTGCTTCCCATATCATCTTGGTGCGCTCGCTTGAAGGAACACAAAGGTGTCCTAGGTGACATAAAAGTGCATCTTGGAGGTGAAAATTTGGAACTTGCATACCCCCCAAGAGTGCCTTGTATGTGTGGCCGAATTCTGGGTCGCTCTCGTAGAGAAGCGGCCAATCAGAAGTCTCGTGCCCACAAGAGTTGAGAACGGTGGTGAGCGCCATGATCGGTGGTCAGCTGAGACAGTCTGCAACATTATTGGTGCTACCCTTCTTGTACTTGATGTTCAAATGAAACTGTTGCAGATATGTGGACCACTTCTGATGGAGATCATTCTGCAACTTCCTTTGTGTCTGGATGAACTGTAGGGGCCGGTGGTTTGTGTGGATGATTGTTTCCTTCCCCAAAATGTAATGCTTCCATTGTCGACAAGCTTGCACAATGGAATACATTTCTTTGTCATAAGTGGGATACCTGCGAACTGTGTCAGACAATGTCTCACTGTGATATGCCACTAGATGTCCTTGTTGAGTAAGAACCGCCCTAATAGCATAGTCAGAGGCATCTGTCTCGATCTCAAATGGTTGTTGCAAGTCTGGTAATGTGAGCACTGGGGCAGAACAGAGGCGATTTTTCAATTCCGTAAACGCCTTCTGTTGAGATTCCAACCAAAAGAATTTTGCTCTCGCTCCTCCCTTGGTGACTTGACTCAAGGGCCAAGTGATATGAGAGAATCCCAACATGAACCTACGGTAGAAATTAGCAAGACTCAGAAAGCTGCGAAGCTCTACTATAGTGGTTGGGGATGGCCAATCTCAAATGACTTGGATCTTGGTTGGATCCACATGCACCCCATTTTCATTAATAATGTATCCTAGATATTCAACTTGGGTCATGCCAAAAGTGCACTTCTCCAAATTGGCGCACAACTTGTGTTGCCGCAATGTTTGGAGGACTTGTCGAATGTGGTGGAGGTGCTCTTCCCAAGTCTGGCTGAAGATCAAAATGTCATCCAAGTACACCACTACAAATGAGTTGGTGCATGGCCGCAAGATGTCGTCCATCAACCTCATGAAGGTTGTGGGAGCATTCGTCAACCCGAAAGGCATGACCAGCCATTCGAAAAGGCCTTCCTTGGCTTTGAAGGCAGTTTTCCACACATCAGAGGGTTCAATTGGTACCTGGTGATACCCAGACTTGAAGTCGATCTTGCTGAAATATTTCTCCCTTTGAGTTGGTCCAGAAGGTCATCAATCCGTGGGATCGAGTACCTATTCCGGACAGTGATCTTGTTCAGCGCCGATAGTCAATACAGAGTCTCCATGTCCCATTCTTCTTCTGTACCAACACGATCGGGCTCCCACAGGGCGATGAACTTGGTCGGATGTGACCTTTTTGTAGTAGCTCCTGAATCTGCCTCTTGATTTCATCGTTCTCTAGAACAGAGCGCCAATAGATCGGTCCATTGGGCAGCGTCGCACCTGGGGTCAGAGCAATCGGGTGCTTGACCTGACAGCAAGTAGAACCCCGTGGTGAGGTGAAGATGTCCTCGTACTCCTCCACAACCTTGTCCATTTGTTGTTGTCGTGCGCAGGAGCCCCGTTCTGCAGGTCGTGGCCAGCTTTCTTCTTGCCCCGGCGGATCATCGTGAAAACGAATTTCCTGGTTGGGAAATTAGCTTACTGCATTGTTTTGCAGTAACCAAAGAGATAGCGGCAGGAGGTGGTACCTCTGGTATCCTGTACAACTTATTTCCCAAAGTAACAATAACAGCGTGAGGCCGAGACTCATACACAGCATGACGCTTCCACAAGTATGGTTGTCCTAATAATACTTCAGAAACATCAATAGGAGCAACGTCACATAATACCTCATCCGTGAACGGCTTGATGCTATAGGGAAGGCAACACTGTTGGCTGACGCGAGGATCTTGTCCTTGGTGAAGCCACTCGATGGTGTATGGATGTGGGTGAGCTGTGGTCGGCAAGCCCAACTGCTTCACGACATCTGCTGAAATGAGGTTCTTTTGGCAAACATTGTTGACAATGAATTGTACCGGGGAGCCCTTTACCCACATCTGGGAGTGGAAGAGACGTTCCTCCTCCTCTGGATCTTCTGGTTCCTCCTTCTGGATCTTCATAGTGGCAATGGTGGCGTTGGGCTCCGCATCAATAATCTGTTTCCCTTTGTCATTCCCCTTGTCAGGTTCTGATTCAGAGTCGGAGCATGCATCTGACTCAAAAGCCCTCATCTCGGCCACTAACAACTGCTTGGTCCGACACTCACTTGTGTTGTGAGTGGAGCTCTTATGGAACTCACACCCCTTTCCCGTGTCCTTCTTTGGCTTTGCGGTGTTGTTCTTTGCTTATGGCTTTGACAAGTTGTCTTGAGTCACCATGCCTTGGCTCTGTCCTTTGTTCTGCAGTTTGGGAGCACCTTTCCCTTGCTTTTGATTCGCAGATCCAAAGTCTCGCTTCTTCTGTTTGAATTTCTGCTCAATCTTGGCAGCATACTGGTATGCCGTACCAAGCGAGGAGATGTCGAGGAACTCCATTTCCTTCTGAATGTATCTGTGCAGACAACTGCGATACTTTAGCCCCAGATGTTTCTCTGAATCTTTGATACCCAACTTTGTGCGCAGGGTATGGAATAGATTCGTCAGCTCATGCACATCTTGATCCTTTTGTTGTCGCAGCGTGGTCCATTATATGCACTTGTCCTCATAGCTCCCCACGGGATAGTACTGTTCCTTGATGGCGTCTCGGAAAGAATTCCAAGTTGATACGGCCGAGAACAGAGAGGGTTTTGACTGGTCCTTGTTCTCACAGTAAGTTTCCCACCAGTCCTTGACATGGGGGGTAGCTTTGAGGAGTGCAAAAATAATCCTCTCGGTCAGAAAAGTCATGAACCGAGAAATATCCTTCTAATAGATTCAACCATCTATCTACGACATTTGCATCTATTTGACCCTCAAATATGGGAATGTCAAAATTTACTTGTACGTTAAAAGGAGTCGCACCTCCAGAGTGGCTGCTGGATGAAGTTGCGCCGCTGGTGGGCAACCATTGAAGGATCTGGGCAAAGTTATCCATCATCGTGTTCCTTTGTTTTTCGAGGGTCTCCTCGAGCAATATTTTGATAGGATCTCCTGCTCCCTCATCTTTCTTTTCGTCCCCCATGGGCATCCGTCGGGGTTTGCGAAGATGATCTTGCAAAGGTTCCACCAAATCGAGCCCTAACACCTTATACCCCGACCTCGTTGGGGACATGCAAAGAAGGATCGAGAAAAAGTAGACCGCTCTGATACCACTGATCTGGATTTATGCAGGAACGCAACAGAATAAACATATAACCATAAATACAAAGATGCAGCGGAAAAATCACTTCATTTCATTAATATCAAAGAACTAAAATTTGCTTACAGACAGAATGGAAATAAACTAGCTAGGGCACTGGTAGCTATCTCTGAGAAGAGATGTGGCAGCTACAGGCCTACGAGCGAGTTACAATGAGGCTCAGGGGCCTGTTATTATTTAGCTTCAATGGGAAATCCATGCCCAAAAACCTAACCTAGGGGATGAAGTGCCAAAACTATGGGCCGTTTGGGTAAATTGGTGTTTCAACTTCTCGGGGACGTAACTTTGGCATATGATCTCCATTTTGTGCGTGCCATACCTCGTTAGAAAGATCTATCAGGGACTACAAGTTTTAGTGCAAGGCAACATCGATTATGGACCCATATTTATCCCGGTTTAAAAAACGTCGTTTAGGGCCTCAAAATGGCTCTAGAAGTTCAGGACTCGAAAAACTGCTAAAAATAGTAAGTTGTGCCGAAACTGAAAAACTGAAAGAGACAATGGTGGGGCCCCAAGTGGAATAGGCGGGTGACCACCAATATCCACCTGGATCAAAAATACTGCTTGATCCACGTGACTTAAGACAATTTCAGCACAAGTGTTAATTAATTCACTTTAATTATTTTATTTTCCAAAGTTAGACTTAGGAAATCCATTAAAAATAATTAATTATTTGAATAACTTGAACACAACTTGAAATTTCTCAAATCCATTTCTGGGTCTTGTAGATCAAGTGTACTCTAGTCCCTCCACAAAATTTGGGAGCTAGAGCACAACTGATGCTACTCCAAATACACAAAATCTCAATACATAGGAGCCTCCACTTGCTCGTGAGCATCCATAAATGTTTGAACAAGTTTTGCCATCAACCTATATAGGTTGCTCACTCTAACCTGAATTTCAACTATTATGTCTAGGCTAGAGTCTAGACCTCTTTGGATGATTGAACACTTACCCATTCTGAAGTTGAACTAAGATCCTTTTTCCTCCATGACTGATACTGAGAGCAAGTTTTTCTTCAGTGTTGGTATAAATAGCATGTCCTTGTATTTTGATGTCCCTCCTGATTCTGGTTGAAACTGAACAGTTCTAATCCCCTTCAGTTTGGATAAGGTTTTGTTAATTGTCATTGATTTTTCTCTTGATTTCATAAATCCTTCCAATATAACAAATCTTCTCTAGCCAATCTTTTGCGTACATATAGTCAAGGGACCAAGCTGACGTTGAGAAGGTTGAAATGTTCAAATAGGTCTTGAGTCTTGACAGAATATCCCAATGATCCCATAGGCCTTTTAATTGCCATGTAAGGAAGATAGATACCATCGACCACACATGACACCTTCTTTGAAGGAGTTGGACCCGAAAGCACAAAGATTGTAGCATTTCTGATTATGTTACTAATGATGATGATAACATGTTGAATGTTAAAATAATCACTAATGATGATGACAATTTTTATGCTGAATTGATGATGATGATGATTTGTTTATGTTGAATTCATGATGATGATTGTGTATTTTTAGATATAGAATCCAGATTTTAATAGATGAATGATTATATATATATATATATATATATATATATATGTCGTTTCCTTGCCGTATCGTATCCAGATATTTTGAAAATTTTCCATACCTGTTTCAAACCCCGTATCCGTATCCGTATCCGTCCCCGTATCCGTTTCAGTGCAACTTAGGATTAGGCAATTTATTGTGCTAGGTGGCTATGCCTTTGTTTTAAAACTCTTTAGAATAACCTGGTGTAAATGCTGTGGAAACCTAGTATCCACAAGTTCTAGCCATGGAAACCTAGAATCCAAAATGATTGGGCTAACATTTAAGTATGGTAAGAAACATAAGAATCCTTATCAAGTAGATAGCAAGTTTGAACTGTTTCAACTTTCAAGATATTATTGATTTTTGTGTTCTTTTGTGATTGCAGCTTAGAACTTTCTTGATTCGTAATGGTCTATCAACTCTTTTCAGAAATGGACCTGCTGCTTACAAGGAGTACTACCTGAGGTGTGTGTGTTTTTGTTATTTAATGTAGGAAGCTTTCTTTTTCTCAGGACATAATTTGAGCAAGCAAAATATTTAGACATTGTCATGCAATGTGGTGAATATTGCCACATTTTTGAATTCAATTGCAACAAACGTCATAAAATTAGAATCTAACTTGAAATTGTAAGTACTTTAGGAATGCCAATTTACAACCATGACTTGATGATAGTATTTTAAATGATTTACTGCATATATATGACATGGCAAGGATATAAAATTAGAATTCCTTTGTTTCTTGGAGAATAATCACGAGCATCAAACAAGCCCTTTATGCATACCTTATTGCTCTCAAGTGTTGACAGAACGTGGTATGGAACAAGAAATGGTTGTGGGAGCTGTGTCACCTCTTCCAAAAAGTCCCCAGGAGTAAAGCGCGTCATATATGATATATATTTTTCCATATTATAATGGATATATTTGAAATGTGATTTATATTTTATATATTATAATGGATATACGTTAAAACATGCAAAATGATAAATTTTTTGCAGAGAAAATGAAAACATAGATTTGAGGGGTATTTGTAGACTATGTTGAAAAAATAAGGAGTACGGAGGAAGTGTTTCCTATGGTCTATGGTCTCTAGGCCTAGGAAGACACTTTAATAACTTTTGTGGTGGACCTGAGGTGCTATAAATTATAATTAAGTCTTGAGGGGAAAATGTACTTTTAATGAATTCTGTTCTTTGTACTTTATTATTAAAGTGATTTGTGTTATAAAATCACTTTATGAGGAAAAAGTTCATGTGACACTTTATAAAATTAAAATGACTTTATATTTTTAAATTTCACTTTATGAGAGAAAGAGTGACCAAGGAGAAAAGACATTATAAAGTACTTGGAAGCTACTTAAAGATGGGGCCAATGTATGAGTGTCCAAATCTTGGTAATTAATCTTAGCCCTCCAATCTAAGATCTCAAGATTAAATCAAAGCCATCGCGATTCCTAGGGCTTTCCTAGAAGAAATCTCTTCTCTTATATAATCTGATCAAGTGTGAAATCCGATACCCAATGACGAAAGTCAAGTCCTCCTTCAAGCACCAAGCCAACCCTCCAAGAAAAGCTTCTTCAATGAGTCATAGTCAACCAAAGTCAAACTCTACAAATTTGCTTCAAACTCAGACTTTCGTCTCCCAATCACAAAATTATGCACCTACAGTGATTTCACAAATATCGGCCCTGCAACAACTTCTAATAAACCCTAGTTTTGCAGGTGTGAGAGAGAAATAGGTCAAAAGCTGAAGTTTTTGCTTCTTCCTTGATTTTGACTTCCTTCTTTGACTTTCGCTCTTCCTTTCTCCTTCTTCTTGATAGAGATAGAACTGCGGAAGTATGTCCAAATGAATCAAACTCTCTTCCTTAATATAGCCTTCTCATGAGGTCCAATAACACTTCTCTTAGACTGTCTTTTCACAGTTAGGGCCAACTTGGTCTTGGAGGTCTTTTTGAATTTCTAGACTCAAAAATAAATTCTTTTAATTGTTACAACTTGCCCAAAAGGGTCTTATACAAATAATATTGACTCTCTTGACTTATGACAATCGTTCTTATGACATGAAAAACCCTAGAAGCATGGAGAACATGCTTAACCTAGTTGACCAATCAAAAGAAGCATGAAACCCATGCTTGAAAATAATAATTTTTCTTTCTTTTGCTTGTTACATAAGATATACATAATGACATGAGTACAATGAAAATTATGAAGACTGAAACCTTAGCTTGTGAACTTTAGTCATCTTCTTATTGTTCTTTATTAGATCCCTTCATCAAACAATTATTAAGAGCATAAACAATAAGGACAATAGACACGAGGAGTAGGCTTCAAGGCCCAAAAACCAAATTCAAGAGCTCCTCCAAGCACCAAGTCGGGCCTGCAAGAAAAGCTTCTTCAATGAGTCAAAGTGAGCCAAAGTCAAACCCTTCAACTTTGCTTCAAACTCAGATTTTCGGCTATGTATCACAAAATTTCGAATCTGCAGTGATTTCAGAAATCTCGGCCCTTGCAACAGCTTCCCATAAACCCTAATTTCGCACTTCTGAGAGAGAAATAGGTCAAAACTCAAGTTTTTGCTTCTTCCTTGATTTTGACTTCCTTCTTTGACATTTGCTCTTCTTTTCTCCTCCTCCTTGCTAGAGATCAAACTGCAGCAGTGTGTCCAAATGAACCAAACTTGCTTCCTTTATATAGGCTTCTCATGACGTCAAATAACCCTTCTCTTAGGCAGACGTTTCACAGTTAGGGACGACTTGGTCTTGGAGGTCTTTTTGACTTTCTAGACTCAAAAATAAATTCTTTTACATGTTATAGCTTGCCGGAAGGGTCTTATACAAATAATATTGGCACTTTTGACTCATGACAATTATTCTTATGACATGGAAAACCGTAGAAGCATGAAGAACATGCTTAACCTAGTTGACCAATCAAAATAAGCATGAAACCCATGCTTGAAAATAGTAATTTTTCTTTCTTCTTTTGCCTGTTACAATAGGATATACATAATGACATGAGTACAATGACAATTATGAAGACCGAAACTAGTTACATTTTCCAGCAATTGTCACTGTTTGCATGAATCACAGGCTTTTATATTCTCTCATTTGTGTAATATCTCTTATTGTTTCCATCTTTGGCCAATCATTGTTTGGATTATTGTTTAACGAAAATAATTTTGCTACATTTGGACAGGCAACTGAAGAATTGGGGCACATCACCTGCGAAGATTAATGAAATGAACAAGATGTTGAATGAATGGTAAGGTTAATTTCATGAATATAAGATTAAAAAGGTGGATGCCTTGTTTCAATTCATTGTGTATGTAGTTATACAGTGTAAAATCCCCTTTCAGTGAATCTTCTGGCTCCGGGAATCTCCTAATTTTTTGAGCAATTCTTCAAGCTTCTTTCAATGTCTGGTGATTAGTTTTTCATTTACATATTAAACAGCCAATTTATAGCTAGCTTGTTGTGTGTGAAGGGCTGTATACATACAGAGAAAACTTGGAAACAGACAACTACCTTCATCAACATACCTTTCTGAGGCAGAGCCTTTTCTTGAACAGTATGCTCGTCGGAGTCCACAAAATCAGGCATTGATTGGGTCTGCAGGAACGCTGATCAAAACTGAAGATTTCTTGGTTGTTGGTCAAGGGGACTTGGTTGAAGAAGAAGAACTTGTCCCTAAAGATGAGAGGTTACCTTCAACTGTGGATACAGACGTAGATAAAGTTTCAAAAGCGCAGGGCATGATAGTATTCTTTCCTGGTAAGAGGTTACCTTTAAAGGGATCTTCCATGCTTTTGCCTTTGATGGGACACTCTTCTACTGTTAAATAATACTTTTTGGTAATCTATGAATTATTCATACAGCGTATATATGTACCAGGTCAGAAACCAAGCATAAGTTGATATCAACATCACGGGACAGTTGTTTTAGTTATTGTGCTGAGAGTTGTATCCTACAGGCCAGATAGGGGGTGATGCATCAACACTTCGTGTTTGTGTGGGAACACTTGGGCTGACATATTGTTTATAAACATTATTAAAAGAAAAAAATGGTCTAAGGTTAACATCTGATTTATCACCTGTGAGGTTTTTTTTAATAATAAATATTATATAAAAGACCTGCGTTGTCTTCTCTTTCTCACTGAGATTTGCAAGCAATGGCTCAGAATCAACAAAAGCTCAAGAAAACCAAAGTGCATAAACTTTTGCAGACAAAATCCCTTACCAGAGCACCAACCATGCATAATTGTGAAGAACTAGTATCACATTAGTAAATTTGAAACCACACCCAGCGGAAGGAGGAAAATAAATTGTGCACTATATTACCCTCTATTAATACCTAGAACCTAATTTAGTTATAGAACGCTATCTCATTGTGGGAATCCATTCAAGCACTTGGAGTAGGCAACAAAGTCAGTTTCATGACTATACATCCTCTGGTAGAAAATCTGTTGTAGTTAAAAATTGTCCAGAGTTTGAACATTGATTATGATCTCCAAATGAAGGAGGAGGAATGCATCCTCATCTGCCTTCTGATACACAATGAAATGCTCCATCTATCTTTTCTTTCGGTTGGCCAGTTTTTCTTATGACATGCAACCTTTAAGCATATGCTCAACGTTAGACTCTACGTGAGACTGAAAGATAGATGATGGTGGCCATGATAAACTCTTGTGCTTATTTCATAGAGCATATATGTTGTCATCGGTTGGGATCTCTGCCATTTTTTTCAATATTTCAAAGGCTTGGCTTGATCAAAGTCCATGAATGTTTGGTAAACAGAAAAAATTGATTGGAAGTGAGATAGGTTCAAATTAGAGTTGGTGGATGCTCCTCAATCCCTGTTGATGACAGCCAGTGTCATTGATGTCAAAGGATAAGTCAAAGGAAGCAGTAGTATCATTGATGTCAATTGATAAGTCAAAAGAAGCAATATGATTGTCCGACGTCTTTACAAGATCACATGAAATGGTGTGAAAGTGGCTCGAAGTTTATTCAAATTTTGTTGAAGTTATGATGCTCAAATGAGTCTATGGATGTCATGGTTGGATAGTCCTCTCCGAGACCTTTCAACAACGTATCACATTTGGCCAAACTCTTCCCAGATAAGAAGATATGATAGTTTGAAGTTGGTAGTTGCAACAGAGGCAAAAACATGAAATTTGTAATTAAAAACACCAGATTGTTAAATGTTGTGCATCTTCTTGTTGGATCTATAATTTTGAGGGAATTTGATGGTAGATGGTGCGTGACCCTGTGCACTATTTATCCACGTTAACGTTTGAGCATCTCCAGGTGGATTTGGCTATTAGAAATCACATTAATGGTTAATGGAGCTTTAACATGTGCGAAGGATAATGAAGGCTACACCCTCGTTGGACCAATCTATTGGTGATGTGGCAGGCGTCAAGTGCATCTAACGCTTGGGTGCCATATGGACCCCCCAGCATATATGTCAGCGACGTGTCACCCCAACGTGGATGTTGAGATGGAAAATCTAGAATAGATAGATGGCCCTGCATTGACATGTGGCGAATTGTGAATGGCCAAAGGAGGATGACATAGGCTTGATGATGTGGCAGGATGATGATGATGTGGCAACTTGACATGATGCCACATTGCATGCTAGATTGGCATTTTGATTGTCCAGTGGGGGCAAATTTTGTTGACACACGACACCACTTGGCATGTGCCACATGGGAATTTTGACATCATGATGACGTTAGCATGTGGGTGACCATTGACCCCTAGGTCCAAGTGTTGAAAATGGCAGCTTCAGTCAAAATTTCCATTGGCAAATTAATGAAGACGAACCACATTTACAAGTTTGACAAGTCAACCTCAAGTCTAAGTCAGCCCCATAGTGGAAAAGGCTCTTCCAAAACCACATATAAATAGAGTATCGTTGGCACAAATATGTAATCTGAAAATCGTAGAGGCAAATTCACAAGTGCGAAGGAGGAGGACATTTTCTGTTTGATTGAGAATTGACTTTTTGATATGTTTTGACCTGATGTTGACTTTTGTTGACCTGGATGGTTTTGTTTTTCTTTGTCCAAGTTCTTGTATGTATTGGAAGGCTGAAAATTGTAGGTGTATTTGACTTTTTTTTCACTGCATTTTCATCATTGTCTTGGGCACGTTGAATTGCGCTCACGAAAGGGTTTGGCTGGGCTTTTCACTGCAAGTTTGATTGGTTTGTTGACTGTAATTTTTGAGTCATTTTAGGACCAAAGTTCAGACCTTCCTCAGGTTGAAATTTTACCCTTTGTTGCACATTGTTATCTTTGATCAATGTTGACTTTTCTACGTATATTTTGACAGCATTTGTCTTGGTTCTCTTGGAAGTCAAAGGTTTGACTTTGACTGCTTTATGGGTGTACTATTTGTGAAAATTTCTGAATATTAATATGCAGAAACCCTATTGTTAAATCTGGTATACTTCTCCTACTTAATCAAGTTATTAATCTGAAATTTCAGCATTAACATAGAAGTAAACACATTAACAGATCTTCACAGATACAGATCTAAAACTGAATACATGCACATAAACAAAGTGACAAATAATATTTTCTGGACAATTGTCCTTGGAAAAACCCAATGCGGGATAACCGGTCTTCTGGCTGCTGGAGGGTTTATATTATTATGTAGAATCTAAGTACAACAAATCTGGGCACCTTACTGGTTAACTCGACAGAGAAATATAAGATCTGCAACAATACCTCTATTCCGGAGATGGAAAACTGTGTAGAAATTTCTGAATCTTAATTCTTATGCATAAATTATTTCTGTTAATCTGGTTAAGCTTCTCCTACTTATACAAGTCATCGACTGAATAATTCAAGTTAACATCAAAGCAAAACACATAACAGATCTCTACCAATTCAGATCTAGAATAAGCACATGCACACATAGACAAAGTGACACAATTATTTCTGGACAAACTATCCCCAGAAAAACCCAATGTGGGAAAACCGGTGTTTGGCTGCTGGAGGGCTCTATTATTAAGAATATTTCTGAATACACAACTCTAAGTTCCAGATCTGGAAAACCCTACAGAGAAAACTCTAGATCTGCAACACCTGGCTGATCTAAGACTAACAATACTGACTGATCCACACCCTCAAACGAGATTTATAGAACTCAGCCAGATCTAAGCCTAGAAACCCCAGATCTACCCCTGAAAGACACTGTGTCAGCCAAGGAAGGCCTCCAAATGCTCAATGCTGTCACTGGAAGGGACTGCTTTACCCCAGACTGGGTGATGCAGTCACTACGCTGCTCCCAACGGTCTCTGCGTAACCCCTAAAGGGCTTCCTGAAAATCACGTTGTCCTTGCTGCTGCTGCTGCTGCCGTCTGCTGCTACTGCTGCTGCGATTTGTTGCTGTTACTATTGTCGTTTGCTGCTGCCTTCCTTTGTGCTGTCTTTGTTGATCTCTTCTCTGTTTCTTATATTCTAGACCCCGGGATTAGATCATCCCCTTGGTCTAAATTCCCCTCTTTGCAACTGAAACACTTCTGAGAATTCTTAGCAACCTTGCCCTGGAATCTCAGCTTAACTTCAGTGCTCTGCCTCTGTGTATCTTACAAATGACCCCAAGCCTTTCCTTTATAATTTTCTCGTTGACAAATCAACGGCCAAGATTAAATCTTTAATCAATGGCTAAGATTAAAAGAAAGCTTGATCCCTGTAACTTAAGACAAGTTCATCACATGTTTAATTAAATTCACTTTAATTATTTTATTTTCCTAAGTTCAACTTAGGAAATACATTAAAATAATTAATTAATCTAATATCTCCTAAACCAGATGAAATTTCCCAAATCCATTTCTGGGTCTTGTGGATTAGGGGAACTCTAGTCCTTCTTCAAAATTTGGGACCTAGAGCACAACTGATGCTATCCCAGATACACAAAATCTCAACAAACTGGACTGATTCACACCCTCAAACGAGATTTACAGAACTCGGCCCCTTTCAACATCTAGAAACCCCAGCGCTGCTTTGAAGCCCTTTGCGTCAGCTCTGCTAGCCTTCTGATGCCCCTGCGTTGCTCAGTAGAAGGTTGCATAACCCAGACTGGGTGACATAGTTCTTACACTACCCTCGCTGGCCCTGCTTGTGTAAGTCATGATGGCCTCTTGCTACCTCTGCGCTGCCATTTTTGGGCCTGCGTAGCGGCTGAAACCCTCTGCCCTGCGCAGCTGCTTCGTAGCCTCTGCTCCCTCTGCGCCGATCTGGTTGTTGCTTCTCTGCCTCTTGCTGACTCTTGGTTCTGGGATTATATCATCCCCTTAGCCAATACTACCCTTTGCTTTAGCTGAAACACTTTTGGAAATTCTTAGCAAACCATGCCCTAGAATTCCAGCTTAGTCTCAGTGCTCTGCCTCTATGTGTGTTCTCCAATTGACCCTAAGCCTTTCCTTTATACTTTTCTCGTTGGGAAACCAATGACCGTGATCTAATCTTGATTCAACGGCTAAAATTAAAAGAAAGCTTGATCCGTGTGACTTAAGTCATTTCCATCACATGTTTAAATTAATTACCTTTAATATTTTAATTTTCCTAAGTTAGACTTAGGGTCCTTAATTAAAAATATTAATTAATTAATTTTCTCTCAAACCGGATGGAATTTCTCAAATCTCTTTCTAGGTCTTGGAGATCTCATGTACTCTAGTCCCTCCACAAAGTTTGGGAGCTAGAGCACATCTGAAGCTACCCCAACAATCCACAAATCTCAACACTCCCTCTTAAGGAGGAAAGTGATCTAGCACAACACTACTTCACCACTGCCACATCTGTACTGCAGCTTCCTTTCAGTCTGCTGCATCGTGCTGCCAACTGCTGCACTGCAACTCAGTTGCTGAGAGAAACAACTGAAAACTCTTGCCCAATATTTGACCAACAAGTCAGTTGGGTTGCCTCCTCATCACTGAAACACCATAAGTTGCTGCTCTGCGCTGTCATTTGGAGGCTGCTGCATAGTCACAGCTCTGCACTGCGTAAGCAGACCTCCTCTGCATTGCTGAAGTCACATCAGCCCCTGCGCTAAAATCCCCTACACTGCTGCTACGCTGTGTTGTCCTCCTGAAGCCTCTACGCTGTCGTAGCTCTGCTCTGTGTAAGCCTAGCCTGCACTGCGCTGCTGAAGTCACATTAGCCCCTCTGCACTGCGCTGCTATGCTGCTGCTGCATTTGCACTGCGCTGCTCCCTCTCAGCATCCAACTCTGCCTCTGCTCCATTTCTGATTCTCTGCAAACACTGCTCTACTTGTCCTGCTACTTTCTTAAGGATTTCGTAGCACGGATGTGATCCACGAGTTGGGTTACTCAAGGATCTCGCCACCACTTTGTAGCTGCTCTCTAGATCCATGTCTCCCCACTTTCGTGGTTCATGATCGCTCATGGCTATGTCATCTTCGGAGCCATTGTCCATCACAACAACCTTGGAGGTATAATCTTCCTTGTCCTTCTTCTTTTGAGGACAATTGCTGGCGAAATGTCCTAGTTCTCCACACTGGAAAGTTGAAACACTTGATCTTAGACAGATCCCGCTTCTTTCTCCCTTGTTGCCTCTTTGATGCCAAGGTTGCATCTTCTTCCTCTTCCTTCTTCACGTTACTTGATCTGGTGTTATACTATCTCTTGGTAAACTGACAAAGTTCTTGACGGAGGATCGCCCACATACTGTCTGAGTTGGGAAGGTCTGCAAAAACTAAGATACTTTGGACAAAAGTTTCCCTGTCCTCTGTGACCACATTGAGTGCAGTCCTCACCATCACATCATCCTCCACTTTCACTCCCATGGCAATCAACTGATCCCTGATCGTCTGTAATCTGAAAAGGAAGGGCTCAATTTCTTCTCCCTTGGCCATCATGAATAACCTCATCTGATTCTCTAAATGCATTCTCCTCTAGACGAATCTTCCTTCATATAGTGAGGTTAAAGCTACCCACAGATCATGAACCGTTGTCTTCTCGGCTATGTGAGGCACTACATGATCTTTAACACCGTCCATGATGAAGCGCTTGGCACAATACTTCTTCATGCTTCTCCAGGAGCTTCGCATCGGTTGGCGTGGCGAAGACTTTCTCTGCATGCTCCCTCAGACCATATGCCTCCATGACTACCAGGATTCTGGCCTTTGAGACTGCAAAGTTGGACAGGCCATCCAACCTACCCTGATCACGTAGTCTGTGAGGTGCTATCTGCTCAGAAAATCTGTTGGAACAAATCCTTTTGTCCATGCTAGAGATCCAGATCTAGGGTCCTTGGCGAGAAAGGCACTCTTTTCTCCCTCTCACAATTGACCTCCTCTCTTGGAAGTCTGCGAAATCAAACGAATCAGCTTTCTTCGATCCTCTGATCGATTTGCAAATTTCTTTGGCTGGAAATCCTTTGAGACGCTGTTCTCCTCCCACTCTTTGTCGACTAGTGCTCAGGCTAATTTCTGCACCTTCAGAAATTTAACCCCACCAACAACTACTGAAGCTTTGAAACACTGCTTCCGACACTTTGAATTAGCCACAACCTCAAGACTGTGTCACTGTGGTTGGCGTCTGCGTGAGCAGACAATCCCAACACTGTCTCTGTGCTGCCTCTGTGCAGTAAGTACGTGGGCCTACGTGGAGATTGCGTGGGGACCACGTCACTCTGGCATCTACGTGGCTTTGCTTCTCTCTTCTGCTGCGTTGTCCTCTCTGATCCATCTCTCTGCGGTTGCTGATGCTTTCTCTGCTGCTTTTTGCAGCAAAGTTTCATTAGTCTTCTTGTTGATGATTCAACTAGATCTACAATCGCTCTAATACCATGTGAAAATTTCTGAATACTACTTATTCATAAACCCTACTGTTAAATCTGGTTATACTTCTACTTAATCAGGTTATTAATCTAAAATTTTAGCATTAACATCGAAGTAAACACATTAACAGTTCTTCACAGATACAGATCTAAAACTGAATACATGCATATAGACAAAGTGACACACAAGATTTTCTGGACAACTGTCCTCGGAAAAACCCAATGCGGGAAAACCGGTCTTCTGGCTGCTTGAGGGTTGATATTATTTTGTCGTATCTAAGTACAACAAATCTGGGCACCTTACTGGTTAACCCGAAAAAAAAATATAAGATCTACAACAATACCTCTGGACTGATTGACGATTTACAGAACTCAGCCTCTTTCATCCTCTAGAAACCCCAGTGCTGCTCTAAGGCCTTTTGCGTCAACTCTGCTAGCCTTCTGATGCCCCTGCGTTGCTCAGGAGAGGGCTGCGTAACTCCAGACTGGGTGACACAGTACTTACGCTGCCATCGCTGGCCCTACATACACCCTGATGGCCTCCTGCTGCCTCTGCGCTGCCCTTTCTAGGCCTGTGTAGCGGCTGAAACCCTCTGCACTGCGCAACTGCTGCATAGCTGCTATTAGCCTCTGCTCCCTCTGCGCTGATCTGGTTGCTGCTTCTCTACCTCTTGCTGACTCTTGGTTCTGGGATTATATCATCCCCTAAGACAATACTACCCCTCGCTTTAGCTGAAACACTTTTGGAAATTCTTAGCAAACCATGCCCTAGAATTCCAGCTTAGTCTCAGTGCTCTGCCTCTGTGTGTGTTCTCCAACTGACCCTAAGCCTTTCCTTTATACTTTTCTCGTTGGGAAACCTATGACCGTGATCTAATCTTGATTCGACGGCTAAAATTAAAAGAAAGCTTGATCCGTGTGACTTAAGTCATTTCCATCACATGTTTAAATTAATTGCCTTTAATATTTTAATTTTCCTAAGTTAGACTTAGGGTCCTTAATTAAAAATATTAATTAATTAATTTTCTCTCAAACCGGATGGAATTTCTCAAATCCCTTTCTAGGTCTTGGAAATCTCATGTACTCTAGTTCCTCCACAAAGTTTAGGACCTAGAGCACATCTAAAGCTACCCCAACAATCCACAAATCTCAACGCTCCCTCTTAAGGAGGAAAGTGATCTAGCACAACACTACTTCACCACTGCCACATCTGTACTGCAGCTCCCTTTCAGTCTGCTGCATCGTGCTGCCAACTGCTGCATTGCAACTCAGTTGCTGAGAGAAACAACTGAAAACTCTTGCCCAATATTTGACCAACAAGTCAGTTGGGCTGCATCCTCATCACTGAAGCACCATAAGCTGCTGCTTTGCGCTGTCATTTGGAGGCTGCTGCATAGTCACAGCTCTGCATTGCGTAAGCAGACCTCCTTTACGCTGCTGAAGTCACATCAGCCCCTGCGCTAAAATCCCCTACACTGCTGCTACGCTGTGTTGTCCTCCTGAAGCCTCTACGCTGCTGCAGCTCTGCTCTGCGTAAGCCTTTCCTGCACTGCGCTGCTGAAGTCACATTAGCCCCTCTGCACTGCGCTGCTATGCTACTGCTGCATTTGCACTGCGCTGCTCCCTCTCAGCATCCAACTCTGCCTCTGCTCCATCTGTGATTCTCTACAAACACTGCTCTACTTGTCCTGCTACTTTCTTAAGGCTTTCGTAGCACGGATGTGATCCACGAGTTGGGTTACTCAAGGATCTCACCACCACTCTGTAGCTGCTCTCTAGATCCATGTCGCCCCACTTTCGTGGTTCATGATCGCTCATGGCTACGTCATCTTTGGAGCCATTGTCCATCACAACAACCTTGGAGGTATAATCTTCCTTGTCCTTCTTCTTCTAAGGACAATTGCTGGCGAAATGTCCTAGTTCGCCACACTGAAAAGTTGAAACACTTGATCTTAGACAGATCCCGCTTCTTTCTCCCTTGTTGCCTCTTTGATGCCAAGGTTGCATCTTTTTCCTCTTACTTCTTCACCTTACTTGATCCGGTGTTATACTGTCTCTTGGTAAACTGACAAAGTTCTTGACGGAGGATCACCCACATACTGTCTCAGTTGGGAAGGTTTGCAAAAACTAAGATACTTTGGACAAAAGTTTCCCTGTCCTCTGTGACCACATTGAGTGCAGTCCTCACCATCACATCATCCTCCACTTTCACTCCCATGGCAATCAACTGATCCCTGATCGTTTGTAATCTAAAAAGGAAGGGCTCAATTTCTTCTCCCTTGGCCATCATGAATAACCTCATCTGATTCTCTAAATGCATTCTCCTCTAGACGAATCTTCCTTCATATAGTGAGGTCAAAACCACCCCAGATCATGAGCCGTTGTCTTCTCGGCTATGTGAGGCACTACATGATCTTTGACACCGTCCATGATGAAGCGCTTGGCACAGTACTTCTTCATGCTTCTTCAGGAGCTTCGCATCGGTTGGCGTGGTGAAGACTTTCTCTGCATGCTCCCTCAGACCATATGCCTCCATGACTACCAGGATTCTGGTCTTTGAGACTGCAAAGTTGGACATGCCATCCAACCTATCCTGATCACGTAGTCTGTGAGGTGCTATTTGCTCAGAAAATCTGTTGGAACAAATCCTTCTGTCCATGCTAGAGATCCAGATCTAGGGTCCTTGGCGAGAAAGGCACTCTTTGCTCCCTCTCACAATTGACCTCCTCTCTTGGAAGTCTACCAAATCAAACGAATCAGCTTTCTTCGATCCTCTGATCGATTTGCAGATTTCTTTGGCTGGAAATCCTTTGAGAAGCTGTTCTCCTCCCACTCTTTGTCGACTAGTGCTCAAGCTAATTTCTGCACCTTCAGAAATTTAACCCCACCAACAACTACTGAAGCTTTGAAACATTGCTTCCGACACTTTGAATTAGCCACAGCCTCAAGACTGCGTCACTCTGGTTGGCCTCTGCGTGAGTAGACAATCCCAACACTGTCTCTGCGCTGCCTCTGTGTAGTAAGTACGTGGGCCTACGTGGACACTGCGTGGGGACCGCGTCACTCTGGCCTCTACGTGGCTTTGCTTCTCTATTCTGCTGCGTTCTCCTCTCTGGTCCATCTCTCTGCGGTTGCTGATGCTTTCTCTGCTGCTTTTTGCAGCAAAGATTCTTTAGTCTTCTTGTTGATGATTCAGCTAGATCTGCAATCGCTTTAATACCATGTGAAAATTTCTGAATACTACTTATTCATAAACCCTACTGTTAAATCTAGTTATACTTCTACTTAATCAAGTTATTAATCTAAAATTTCAGCATTAACATCGAAGTAAACACATTAACAGTTCTTCACAGATACAGATCTAAAACTGAATGCATGTATATAGACAAAGTGACACAAGATTTTTTGGACAATTGTCCTCGGAAAAACCCAATGTGGGAAAATCGGTCTTCTGGCTGCTTGAGGGTTCATATTATTTTGTCGTATCTAAGTACAACAAATCTGGGCACCTTACTGGTTAACCCGACAAAAAAATATAAGATCTACAACAATATCTCTGGACTGATTGACGATTTACAGAACTCAGGCCCTTTCAGCCTCTAGAAACCCCGGTGTTGCTCTAAAGCCTTTTGCGTCAGCTCTGCTAGCCTTCTGATGCCCCTGCGTTGCTCAGGAGAGGGCTGCATAACTCCAGATTGGGTGACACAGTACTTACGCTGCCCTCGTTGGCCCTGCATACACCCTGATGGCCTCCTGCTGCCTCTACGTTGCCCTTTCTAGGCCTGCGTAGCGGCTGAAACCCTCTGCGCTTTGCAACTGCTGCATAGCTGCTATGTAGCCTTTGCTCCCTCTGCACTAATCTGGTTGCTGCTTTTCTGCCTCTTGCTGACTCTTGGTTCTGGGATTATATCATCCCCTTTGCCAATATTACCCATCGCTTTAGCTGAAACACTTTTGGAAATTCTTAGCAAACCATGCCCTAGAATTCCAGCTTAGTCTCAGTGCTTTGCCTTTGTGTGTGTTCTCCAACTAACCCTAAGCCTTTCCTTTATAATTTTCTCGTTGGGAAACCAATGATCGTGATCTAATCTTGATTCGACAGCTAAAATTAAAAGAAAGCTTGATTCGTGTGACTTAAGTCATATCCATCACATGTTTAAATTAATTACCTTTAATATTTTAATTTTCCTAAGTTAGACTTAGGGTCTTTAATTAAAAATATTAATTAATTAATTTTCTCTCAAACCGGATGGAATTTCTCAAATCCCTTTTTGGGTCTTAGAGATTTCATGTACTCTAGTCCCTCCACAAAGTTTGGGACCTAGAGCACATCCGAAGCTACCCCAACAATCAACAAATCTCAATACTATTGGATTGTATCTTAGTTGAACATTGATTGAATATTTAATAAGAAGAATAATTGATTTTGGGTTTTCCCCCTTGTGGGGTTTTGTGCTGGTCTGTGTCTCATTGTGCTTGGCTATCTTCTATTATGTATTATTGTATAATGTTCTAGCTATAATTGTTTAACTATTAATTGGGTGAATGAAAGTGAATTTTATATTGTTTAAGTGATTATTGCAGCATAGGACATGTGAAAATTTGACATGGTATCAGAGCTGAGGTGAACATAAGCTATTGGGGAACATGGAGATCACCCACTTGAGTCACTTCTCTTGCTAAGATCATTGAGAACACAAAGTCAATTTCTTAAAGCAGCCTTGATCTCTGGAAGCCCTAAAGAAGCACTACTCTAAATTGTAGTTGAATAAAAAATTGTTTGTGGTTGCCGTACAAAACATTTGGAGGAAGCCTTGATCAAATCTCTGAAGATGAAAGCTCACACCTCTGGATACTATGACAAGTTGTGAAGGAAAACCTAAGTCACGTGATACAGGGATTCCTGGATACGGGGATTCGAGAATCGGATTCGGGATACGGTGACCCCCGGAACAGGACACTTCTGAGATACGATACGTTATATATATATATATATATATATATATATATATATTAAAATTTAGATATTTTTTACACAAATTCATACAATTTCATTGATTCAAACATAGATTTAAGATCTTAGATACTCATACATGATACATTGATACATTATACAATTGTCAAATTTACTCAGAAAGACAAGATAATAAGATATTGTAGTTTTCTCATTAAGTCATCAGAATAAAAATTTGTTACATAAGTACACTGCCAATGGAAAATAGAAATAGAAAATACAAAAAAACTATAGTCTACAAGACTACAAGCTTGAAGCCTCAATGAGTCAGAGTCAATGAGTCATCAATCCTCATCATAATAATCAGCATCACTGTCCTCATCCTGATCATCATGCTCACCACTGCTCTCCTTTGATGCATCCTCCTCCTCTGTCATCTCTACATTTGCTGGTGTGGAGGATGATGCCTCTACTCTATCGGCATCATCAAATGTGACATGCTCTAGCACTGGCACATTGAGATCCAAGTTTGCCAATGCCAACTCAACACTGCTGTCCAGACCCATATCATCAGGAAAGACATCCCACATCTTTATCTTTCCCTTCAACCAATCCTCCCTCTGCCTGTAGATGAGACGAAGGTTGGTGTGCACATACACCATTGTCTCTGCCCTGGACTGCTCAAGCTTGCTCTTCTTCACACTATACAAATTCCCATATGTGCTCCAATTCCTCTCGCAACAAGAGGATGAAGTCACCTGAGAGAGGAGCCTCATGGCTAACTGCTGTAGAGGAGGGCTTGTTGCCCCATGAGTTGCCCACCAAGAATAGGGCTTCTTAGCTCCCCTGTCTCGAATCACATCATAGCCTGCAAATCGCCCAGTGCCAGTGGAAAACTCTGCAAAGGCATCCTCCACCTCATCAAGGGATGCCCTCTCCTGAAAAATCCTCCTCAATGCATCTTTCCTCCCCTATGAGATTTCACCATCCATGTGAGGAGGGAATCTGCGGGAAGGTCCACCATTCAGCCACTCATGGCTGTAGTATTTTGGGTTCAAGGAGTGAGCCAAACAATGTAAAGGTGTGTAATTCTTGTCCCATCTGCTGACAAGAATATCCTGTATGACGGTGAAGAAGGCCTCAGGTGATGTCTCATACTCTGGGCACTGACTTTGTAAAATAATGGTCCTCACAGACTCAATCATGGAATCCCATCCCTCATAAACCTCTCCTAGGATGGGTTGGTCTGTATCTGCAAATCGGAGCAAGGAAATGATAGGCTCCATGATCTGAATAACTAGATCTACCTTCTCCCACCATATATCATCCAACACTGTGTCCTTCACCTTCTTTGAGGCTGTTTGATCCGTCTTTCTCCAAAAAGCCCAAAACTCTGAAATAACCATGGACCCAAAAGCGGTCTTGACCTCCCTCAACCTCTTCAACATGATGAATGAAGAGGCAAACCGTGTATTTGCAATCTTCAACAATGATAGATTGTTGTACTCCTTGTAGATAGTGAGGGCATTTGTATGGTTTTGTACAAAGTTGCGGATATGCCGTGCATCCTCAATAATGGCTCCAATCCAAAGCACATCAGAAGCAATAGATTTTAGTGCCAAGTTCAATGAATGGACAATGCAAGGTGTCCAAAATATTTGTGGATATTTTGCTTCCACAATCATGCTAGTAGCCTTGCAAATAGGTGCATTATTTGTAATGATTTTCACACAAGAATCGACACCTACATCTTCAATAACTTTAATAAATAACTCACCCATATATTGTGCATCCTTGTACTGTCCAAGTGCATCCACTGATTTCAAGAAAACTGGACCATTCAAGGATGACACCATCAAGTTGATGAGTGGGTGGCATGTTGGATCTGTCCATCCATCAGAAACAATGCTAACCCCAGATGTTGGCCATGCTGATTTAATAGGCTCAAGTATTTTGTCCACCTCTTTCTTTGCCTTTGTCAACAATGTCGTTCTAAGCTTCTCTGACCTAGGAGGCACATACCTTGATGGAGCCCCATGATTAAGAGCTCGACACATCTCAATAAATAGAGATGGCCATATTAAAGGATATGAAGTTCTGATAGAAAAAAAATGCAATGGTTAGATCAAGCTCTTCCCTCTTCTCTTATTGAAAAGTCTTGTCCATTGGACCAACTGCAGTTGCCTTTCTCTTTGCTGACTGTCCCCTATTAAAACTCTCAAAAGGGAACTTGTTGCTGCTTTTCCTTAAGAATGGAAAGGGGTCATCATTCTTGCTTTGTTTTGATTTTGATGCCACAGTTGCCATACCAACAAATTGCTCTTTCTCCATTTCCTTCCTCTGTGGCGACTCAATTACTGTACAACATTTAATGCCACAACCTAGAAAACACAACAAATGAGCTTTCACAAGGAAATATGTGGAAGTGAAATGGCCGTCACATATATTGCATTTCCATGAACAATTTCCTCCTCCCTGTCCCTTTTTGCCTGCCCCTCCCTCTCTTGTCACATATTTCCACAATGGGTATTTGGGGTCATGAGTTTGTTTTCCCTGCATATTTGAAGCTGCTGTTGCAGCTCCACTTCCAATAGATGGAATACTTGCAAACCTTGATGAAATAGGGACAGGAGGGGCATCTCCAATGGGGACATTCTTCCCCTTTCTTTGCCCTTGTCTTGCTGTCTTTGATTGAGCCATGAATACTGTAAAAAATAAACAAAAATGACCAAATATATAAAACATATGCACATGCAAACACTAACAACAAACTAAATGCAAAATATAGGGACAATGCACTTACCAGATGCTTGAATCTCTTTGAAAAAACTCCCTTTCTCCTTGCTAACCCTTGCTCCTTGCTCACTTCACAAACACAAATCGGTGAGAATGAATGAGAGAAATTGGTTTTTTATAACCCAAAATCGCACTTTTTGGCACAACGAATCTGACTGTACGAGATTCGGCCGTATCCGTACAGGGTACGGTCGAGATTCGCCGTACCCTGTATGGATATGGTTGAATCCGGTGAATCGGGTATGAATCCTGCAGTATCGTATCTGATATGCTGGATTCGGGATTCTTGGGCCCTGGGGGACGAATCCGGTTTCAGAGAGGAAAACAGTAAGTATAATTTTGTGACTTCATTCAAGAAAGAATTACATTAAGTTTGAGAAAAGTGTCCGAGTCCTATACCTTGACAAGATTGGGTGGGAGTGACGCACTCGATTGGGTAGGATGGCAACCATTGGGTTGTGTGATTAGGATCGGTTGGATGGACCTCCATCTATGTAATCTGGAAGGCAAGGATCTCCTTCCTTCTAGATGAGCATGATCTCAAGACCTTCATTGATAGTGTAGTAGCTGTCCCTGTGGATGCAGATCTGTTTAAATCCTACAAGACGAACATGGCAAAGGCCAAGAGACTAATCCTTGACGGAGTGAAGGATCATATTGTTTCACACATTTTTGGCAAAGGGACAACCAAGGAGATGTGGGACGCATTGGCTACGTTGTATCAGGGATCTTTCGAGCAACAAAATATGTACTTGGAGGAGAAGATGAGATCTACTAGGATGCAGAAGTGAGAACACATTGATCCGTTCCTTGCAAAACTTCACGATGTCCGAGATCAATTGGTAGCTGTAGGAGAAACACCTCAAGCCACAAAGATGGTTAGATTGGCTATGAATTCTGTTTCCAAAGAGTGGCAAGTCTTTGTCCAGCGTATCCCCAGTAGAGAGAAGTTGCCGGATTAGGAAGGGATATGGGAAACTCTTCAGCAGGAAGAGATGAGGAGAGACTTAGTCAAGTGTAAGCTTGATGGTAGTCGTAGCAGTGGGACGAAGCCCAAGGAGGAGGAGGAGGAGAATGCAGCCCTTGCATCAAAGGGGCAGCGGAGGCTGAATGACGTCTCAAAGATCAAATGCTTTCGGTGTGGCGATATGGGACATTACGCTACACAATGTCCTCTCAAGAAGAAGGATAGAGATGAGAAGCATGATCCGCAAGCTGCAACTGCAAGGATCGAGGAGGAGGAGTTTGCAATGATTGCCCACATATCTCTAGGGGATCATTAGGGTGATCTATAACTGTAGCTCAAAGGAGTTGCAGTTGGGCAGGATCCTTGAGGAGTACACCTCTTGGATCAATACCTTGCTATTGGATCCCAAATAAGAAGTAGCATGATAGACTAGTGTCAGTTGGTGCAGAGGAGTGCTAGAGTGACAACGCAATGGCTAGGAGCGCTAGAGACTAAGCAACGCAGAGCAGAGTTGGCTGCAGTGCAGTAAGGGACATCACAGAGTCAACAACAACGCAGTAGCTTCAAAGGGTCATTGTAGAGACTAGTAGTAATCAGATCTTCAATAATAGATGCATCATGTTGAACATTTAGTTCAATACTTTACAATGAGCAATGAAGTTGCAATGGAGTGGTAGTTGGCAGCAACATGCAGGGTCAGTAGCAGCGTAGGTGCAAAAACGCAGTAGTTGATGGGAAATTGTGTCAGACATCAACAACGTAGAGGGAGTTGTTACAGAGACAGGGTGATACTTCAGCAGGACGTATTGATAGAGCACATTCCTTGCTTAGAGGGAGTGTTGATTTCTGGTAGCATCGGATGTGCTCCAAGTCTCAAATTTTGCAGGGAAGCTTAGACACATGTATTCCAAAGAATACATAAAACGTTTTGGGAAATTCCACTCGGATTGTGTTTTATTAAAATAAATAATTATTTTTAATGGGAGGCTAAGTTTAAACTTAGGGAATTAAAATAATTAGAGGGTATTAATAAAAAGGGTGTGAATCGTCTAGAAAAAGATAGATAAAGTCAAATTAATTTTAGCTGTTGACTAGTGATTTAATCTCGGCCGTTAAAGTCTCAACGAGAAGATTATAAGGACTTGATGGGCATTTGGAAAAACACACCGAGAGAGTCTAGAAATCGAATTTCTCAAGTGAGCAACCAGAGGATCGATCGAGTTGATTCTTATAGAGAGGGGCAGAGATAATTTTTCGGTTGGAGTTTTCCCTGATTTGGAGAGTGCAAAGTAGAGAGAGCAGGGAGTAGTTCGAAGACGCAGTGCAATGCCACGCAGAGGCAGCGCAGAGCTTCAGGGGGAGCTCGTATTTCTGTTTGGGAATAGTCAGGATCCAGTGCCAGAGCCGGGGTGTGAGACCAGGAGGCCAAAGGGTTGAAGTTTCCAGCTATCAAAGAGATCAGAGGAGGTGCAACGCAGTCCCAATTGCAGTGATGCAGTAACTTCATAGTAGTGACGCAATATTGCATAGAGACAACGCGGAGGCTCATCTGACCAACTCTTTGTTCAGTTAGATCTCTGTATAGGATTGCCAGTTAGGGCATTCGAGGAATTGTACTTTGAAATTACTACTTAATAATATCAAACCCTTATAAATTCATAAAGAAGGAATACCCCTAAGACTGATTGTTAATACGATAGGATCCCCTACTTATGAGCTGGCAAAGTATGTTGCTAAGATACTAAAACCTCTCGTTGGAAATACTGACTCCTTCATTAAAGACTCAAGCAACTTTGTCAAGCTCATTAAGAATCAAAAAGTTGAAGAAAGTGACATCTTGGTTAGTTTCGATGTCGTTTCACTTTTCACGAAAATTCCTTTAGATGAGGCAATCCAGGTCATTAAAAATGTCACTGATCCGGAAACTGCCAAGCTTGCAGAGATTTGCCTTTGCTCCACGTTCTTCAGTTTTCAGGGGGAATTCTATGAACAAGTATCACGTGTCGCAATGGGATCTCCACTATCCCCTATTGTTGCCAACCTATACATGGAACATTTTGGGAAAAAGGCCCTTGCCTTTTATCCCTTAAAACCACACTGGTGGAAAAGGTTTGTGGACGAAACCAACATAAAATGGGCCCACAGTAAAGAAAATCTTGAAATTTTTTTCAAACACCTCAATTCCATTTCTACAGAGATTAAGTTCACAATGGAGGTCGAAGAAAATAGGAGCATTTCGTTTTTGGACGTTCTTGTCACTAGGAATGATGATGGAACGCTTGGGCACTAGGTGTTTAAAAAGAAAACCCATACCGACAGCTATCTCCATGCTGAATCCTACCTCCATCCGACACAAAAGTTTGGTGTCCTTAATACTCTAGCCGTCAGAGCCATGAGGATTTCTGATACCAAACACCTGAACGAGGAAATCAGCCACCTTTCAGCGGTTTTCAGAGATTTGGGCTATAAAGAGAGGGATATCAAAAAAGCCCTCGAAAGAGCCAAGGGCTCGATCTTACCTCGGAATCACCGCGAACAACAAGAAAATACAGGGAGAGTTGTTCCGCCATACATTAAGGGGGTTACTGATAAAATAGCCAAGCTCCTGAGAAAGAACAATATTTTTGCTCAATTTTGCATTTGGACCTATTAGACAAAAGATGCGATCAGTCAAGGATGGCATAAACCCTGAATAATTTAAAGGAGTGTACATGATTAACTGTTCATGCGAGAAGAGTTACATCGGTGAGACTGGGCGTTCTCTTCAGAAAAGACTTAAGGAGCATGGAGCCGATATTAGATATGAACGATCGCGCACCTCAGCCCTTGCAGAACACTCCTCAAAGACCAAACATCAAATTCGTCTGGAAGATGCAACAATCATCGCAAAAGAAGAGCACTATCAGAGAAGGAAAATAAGAGATGCCCTTGAGATCATAAAGCATCCAGATAATCTTAATAGGGATGGTGGAGTTGAAATTAGTGACACTTGGAGACCCCTTCTTCGACAGATCTGTTCCTCCAAAAACACCTGCCAGTGAGGTATAGTTTTCAACCCCAGGTATGTCCCCCCTCCATTGGTTTCTTATTTAGTTTTTAGTTTTAATGAACTAAAATTCTAATAATTATCCCTATTGATTAATTAATTTTTATTTGGTTATAATAAAAGTTAATTAATTAATCAATAATTATTAGATTTTATTCTATATTCCCTTGTAATTTTTTTTTCCCTTTCCTAGGTTTCCTTTTTCCTAGCTTTATAGTTTTTTAGTTAATTAAAAATGAGCTTAAATACTCTAATTATAATTATAATTAAAATTATATCATTAAAATTAATTATTTAATAAAATTAAATATATAATAAATTAAAATGATATATTTAATAAACCTAATATATCTTTTTAATTCAATTATATATTTATATTTTATTAAAGCTTTTATTAGGATTAACTTATAATAAATCACCTCATTTTTAAAATTTTTAGATAGCTTTTTCTTTTTAAAATATTTAAATGAATCTTTTAAATTAATCATATAATAAAATTAGATATATAATAAATTATAATGATATATTGAATTAAATAAATATATCTTTTTAATTCAATTATATATTTAGATTTTATTATTACCTTAAATAATATTATCTAATTTTATAACCTAAAATAAAAATAACTAATAATAAAACCTCCATCTTTAATTAAACTTGAGAAAAAAGTTTCTTTTTGATTTTTAGGCTAAAGGAGTCCCTTATTAAGTTAGTAATTCCTTTATACCTTAATAAAATTAAAGGTTTTTTGATTTAATTATTATTAAAAATAAAATATTTAAAAATATGAAATTATAAATTTTTTTTGGTCGACCCTTTTCCAGAAATCATCTTCTTCTACCACTATTAATGGTCTAAGTCTTTCTCTCAATTCTTCATTCAAAAAATGTCCTGATGATGGATCCCCGTTGGGATTCGAAACGTCGACACTTGTTCTCTAACACTGTGGATAATCCGGAAAGCTCACCACATGAGTTTGAAAACCAAAATCAAACCCTCAGCTGCTGCATTGGTTTTCCCGCATTGGGTTTTTCTGGGGATTTGGTCCAAAAATAACGGTGTCTTGTGTGATATTTCTTCTTGCTCAGGTCTACTGTCCACATTTAATTTCCGCAGTTTAAATAGTGAAGGTTGCAGTGTATTTGCTTTAGTATTTATTTGTAGAACACGGTAAATAACTCGCATAATTTTATCAAGTAGGAGAAGTAATATCAGTTTGCTACAATAGGATTCCAGATCTAGGAATACAAGATTCACACCTAGTTTAATTAATACCATTTAATTATTTTAATTTCGCAAGTTTAGACTTAGGCATCTATAATTATTTATTTTAATGAAACCTTCTCTAGGTGGAATTTCCTAAAACGATTTATGGGTCCTGGAAAATGCATGTGTCCTAGGCTCCCTGCAAATTCTTGAGGCTCGAGCACGTCTGATGCTACTAGAAATCAACACTCCATGCAATGGGGACCATTGCTTCCTAAGGGGGGTAGGATTGATCTAGGTGGATATTGGTGGCCACCTGCCTATTCCACATGGACCTCCACCATTGTTTGTTTTAGTTTAGTTAATTTTAGTACAATTTTAGTTTTCCTTAATTGTAGGACAATTTACTATTTTTGGAATTTTTTCAGGTCCTATACTTCTGGAGCCATTTAGAGGCCCTCAATGACGTTTTTTTGGAAAATGGGCAAAGATGAGTTGTTGATTAGCATATATAGTCGAAAGTTGTAGTCCTCGGATAGATATTTCTAACTAGGTTTCGTACATGTCAAACAGAGATCATATGCCAAAATTACGACGCCAGGAAGTTGATGTATCGATTTACGTCAAATGGAGATCATATGCTCTCATCCCCTGAAGCTGTTATGTATAATTTATTAATTATCATTTAAATATAGTTGTCTTAGGTTTATTAAGTGAAAGGGCATGATCAACGATCATGCCTCTTCACCAAGGGACACCGTAAGGTTGTATTTAAAGCCTTGGTGATTCCCAATTGTAATCATCTCATCTTTTATCAATAATAATATATACTTATTCAAGTTTACCAGAGTTTTCACACTCCATTGGTATTGGAGTAGTCGCTCTTCAGGATCTGTGTGATCACTACTGCTGCTTTCTGTGGTCGATCTCTATTGCTCAACTGCTGCTGCCATTATGCTGCTGCAATTAACTTTCTGTTGAGCACCTTACAAACCCTCAGAAAGTCTCGAGTTTTAACCAAAGGCATACTCGCACCTCGCATAAGAAACATTGCAGAATGGAAAAACAATAAACCTGTTGTAACATTTGCGAATCTGTTCTGGTACCATTTTATTTTTTTATTTTTTTATTTGTGGAAAGGGAAAATAAACGTGAATTTTGTAACAAGCAATTCGGGCACATATTCACCCACCTTACGTAACAAAAAAATAAAAATAAAAAATTGTGAGTTTGACGCATCATTTGACTCTCCACCCTCTGCTCCCTTACCCCTCCCCCCTTACGGACCTCCCCATCTTGCACCCCTCTCCCTTTCGCACCCCCTCGTCCTCCCTCCCTCCTCCGGCCCTCACGACCCTCCCTCCCCTCGGCGCACTCCCTCACAGCCTCTGTCCCCCGCCCACCTTCTCCGCCCCTGTCCGCCGTCATCCCCGTGTCCCCTGCACACCCCTCCTCTCCGCCCTCTTTCCCCGCCCCCTTTTTGCCGTCTTCCGACACCCTTCCTCCCCGCCCTCCCCTGACACCCTTCCTCCCCAGCCGCCTCCTCACTCCCTTCGCTCCCTTCCCTCGGCCATCCCCCTCGACCCCCTCACACAACGCTCCCCTTTTTGCCGTCCCTCCGGCCCATTCCTCGCCGTCCTGTTGTCCCCGTCCCTGCTGTCTTCCCCGTCGCCCGTAGCATCCCTCCCTCGCCGTCTTCCCCGCCCTTCCGTCGTCTTCCTCGCCTCTTTCCCACCCCCCTTCTCGTTGTCTTCTGGCCCCCTCCCTTGTCGTCCTGTTGTCCCTGTCCCCTGTATGCTGTCTGCCGTCCCCACCGCAGCTCGCAAACAAGTCTGTTGTCCCCATAGCAGCAAACAATAAAAAAAAAAAGTGTGTTCTTTTTTATTTGTGGACCATCGTGTCCGTAGGGTGTGGACATTCAAAATTAAATTCGATTTTTTTTAATATATATATATATATATATATATATATATATAGATTCAATTTAAAAAAATAAAATAAATAATAATAATAATAATAAAAATTATTATTATTATTTGAAAAAAAGGGGAAAAACTGGTAGAGAAATATTCACCACTGCATACGCGTTCAATGTCTTCATCAATGTTGATGGCTGAATTCCAAAAAAAATTGCTGGATCTTGAGAAACAGATCTATAATAATTCCGAAGACTTCGACAAAAGATTAGTCGATCTCGAGGATACAGTTGCAGGACATTCCAACGACATCAAAAAGCTTCAAGATACGACAAATTGGATAGAAAGACAAATTTGGTTAAATCATAGCGAGGCCACAGAAAATCATAGCCAAGCAATGCAAAAGCTAACAGAACTCTGCGACAAGATAAATCAAACACAACGACCAATATTCCCCAATATGGAACATAATCAACAGAACAATTCAGCAAATTCAGGGAATTCAGAAGAGCATCATGAAAAAACCGATTCCCCACACCATCTAGAAGATAGTAATGCAGATTCTCAAAATATGTAGCTCTGGAATGCATTTGCTAATCAATACCCCTTTCTCCTTCCACCGTTAGCATATCATCGAAGAGCAAAAATCGAGCTACCCAAGTTTGATGTAATGAAAAAAATAGCATTGCATGGCTTAATAAAGCCGAAGAATATTTTGAGATTTATGACATTAATAGTGATGACGAAAAAATTAAGCATGCTTCTATGAAAATGGAAGGAGAAGCATATAATTGGTATATGTGGTGGAAAAAGACGACGCTTGCTATTAGTTGGACGAAATTTAAGGACACATTCTTTAAAAGATTTCAAGTTATAAAAGAAGAAAAGTTTTTTTCAACATTCATCAAATTACGCCAAAAAGGAGATGTGGATGAGTACACTCGAGAATGGGAGACCTTAGCGACACGAGTACTTGGATTGTCAGAATCTTGTTTAATCCAGTCTTTCATCTCAGGACTTAAAGTCCATATACAAGAAGAGCTCGAACTTCACGACATTACATCAGTAGAAGTAGCAAGGCAAAAGGCAAAAGCTGCTGAAAAGAAATTTGAAAGGTTATCTTGGTCAAAATCAGAAAGAGTATATGCGAGACGAAGATTTCCTCATTCTGAAAATATAGATAACACAAAATATGTCCCACCCCATCTTCGTGAAGAAGAAAAATCTAACGTGGAATTACAAAGGATGAGAGAGGGCAAGTGCAAATGTTGCGGTGAAAAGTGGGACCCTAAGCATAGGTGCGCTAAAGGAAACGAGACAAAGAATCTGTATAACTATGAAGCAACTAATGACTCTAACAATGATGAATTAGATGCAGCCACCCCAGAGTTCCCTCCAGAACTAGATGACGGAAGCATTACGCAAATGTCCTTATCAGCTATGACAGGTATATCACAACCTCACACACTAAAACTAAAAGGACATATTAAGAAGAACAACGTAATGGTTCTCCTTGACACCGACAGTACCCACAATTTTTTAGATTCGACCATGGCCAAAAGACTTAACATCCTTATGTTTCCCATGCCCAAAATGAAGGTAATGGTGGCCGATGGTAAGAAAATTGAGAAGGTAGGGAAATGCCATAAAGTCAAATTGCAGATTCAAAATTTTAATTTAGAATCTCCATTCTACACTGTGCCATTACGAAGAGTAAATGTGGTCTTAGGAATTCAATGGCTACAAACCTTAGGTACTTATTTTGCCAACCATCAGAAGCAATTTATAAGCTTTAAGTGGGAAGGGTAGAAGCACAAGTTGTATGGTTTCCAAGCACTAGAAAATCAAATCGTGTCATCATTTCAGATGATGAAGATGATTCGAAAAGAAGCGCTGGCCTATGTAGTACAATGTCATCAGTTGGAAATGTTACCTACAAAAAGGAACCATGAAGAGTCACCAGAAGTACAAGGACTAGTTCATAAACACGAAAAAGTATTCCAAGACCTGCTAATGAAAATGCCTCCTATTAGGGAAATCGAACATCCAATAGAAGTCAAGGCAGGATCTGACCCTGTCAGCATCAAATCTTATCGCTATCCACATCACCAAAAGATTGAACTCGAGAAGATGCTCCAAGATCTTTTAAAAATGTGGGGACGTATCCAAAAGCAAGAGCCCGCCTCTCGGGAAACCCAAGCATTCGTCAACAATGTCCATCATTACGTATGCTTTGAGGACAAAGCATCTTTAAGAGAGGGGCAATGTTATGTATAATTTATTAATTATTATTTAAATATAGTTGTCTTAGGTTTATTAAGTGAAAGGGCATTTTCGTCAAGGGATACCGTAAGGTTGTATTTAAAGCCTTGGTGATTCCCAATTGTAATCATCTCATCTTTTATCAATAATAATATATACTTATTCAAGTTTACTGGAGTTTTTACACTCCAGAAGCTTCGACTAGTTATGAAGAAAAATCAAGCAAAGGCAAAAGGCATTGGAAGAAGGGTGGAAAGACAAAGGCTGGGGTAACTCATATAGCACGATTTGCTCCCTCCTACACTCATATACCTAGGTGTGGGATCCCCTTATTATAGCTACCCTTGTACCATGGCATGTGGCTTGGAGCATTCCCCTGATCACCATTCTGTTCCATCACTATATCATTTGCCACCTACCACCTGATGGATGTACCATGGACATGTCTCCCCCTTTAAAGGTTGAAACCACCTTATAGGGTCCTTGATTAACCTCCATATTGAGCTTGGAGACACTTGTACATGCCAAAGCCCACTATGGAAGGGCATGCCACCATGAAGTGCCCCATTGATTCCATGACTTGTAAGCTCTTTTACTTGATTATTCTAATCATTTTTTGTATTGGAGGGCAAGTGTACACATTGGATCTGATGCGGGATTGCACGTGGGTCTCTATTGGGAGCTTGGTCTTCCTATACAAGTTCCTAGAAATAAATCTATCACTGCAATAGTGTTTCAGTTTGAAAATTTCAGAATAATTGCCAACTTCATACTTCAAACTTAAATTGTTATATATTGTTTACGAAAAACATCATAATAAATATGAAAAAGAAAAATTATAAAAACAACTAGATAGTAGAAACTAGAAAAGACAAGTAAATCTATTATCTATTGCTTCCTTAGGCTCTTGCCACAAGAAATGTCAAAATATTGAGAAGCTTGTGGTTGTATTGGAGAGCAAGTGGACACATTGGATCTGATGTAGGATTGCAGGCGGGTCTCCATTGGGAGCTTGGTCTTCCTATACGAGGTCCTAGAAATAAATCTATCACTGCAATAGTGTTTCAGTTTGAAAATTTCACAATAATTGCCAACTTCAAACTTCAAACTTAAATTGTTATATATTGTTTATGAAAAATATCATAATAAATATGAAAAAGAACAATTATAAAAACAACTAGAAGCTAGAAAAGACAAGTGAATCTATTATCTTTTGCTTCCTCAGGCTCTTGCCACGAGAAATGTCAAAATGTTGAGAAGCTTGTGGTGGTCTATTGGGAGTCTCTTTCCGCATAGTCGGATGACCATGGCCAAAACCAAAACCAAAAGGCACATGACCTGCACGTGGGGATGTAGATGGTGGTGGAAAAAACAAAGGGAAAGCTTGTGGAACTCGAGCACTGCTACTGGATGATGGGGGTGGCATGGATGTTGCTTCATCATCATCTTTTAAAAGTTTCGTTTCCAATTCTTCTACATGCATAGCTCCATCCTTGAAATAATTTTCCTCTGGGTTGTCGCAAGTCATATATGATGTATTAGCACAAGCCAACAACCTCAACTTGTAGTGTACAAAAACCAAGCTTTCTGCCTAGTTTTCGTTGAGGCAATTCCTTCACACATTATGGATGAAGGTATAACTACTCCAACACTGCTATGCAGAAGAAGTATTTACAACTTGTGAAGGCGCTTTTTTTGTCAATCTTGTGAAAAGTTCGTCGCTGCCATACATGTCCCCCCACCATGTGACAACATCCAAGCTGTCCCTATCTTCAATTGCATGCAAAGAACCAAACACTCCGTAGCACTGGTGTATTCTCCTCCATTATCAAACCTCAAAAGCTTGATGGAACATGTTGAATACTTCATCCTTGGCCTTCGTGAAGTAGATCCATGTCTTTTGGGAGAAATCATCAACAAATACCACATAGTACAGGAAACCACTCAAACATGATACAATCATAGCTTTGCATCTAAGTTACCAAGATTCGGAAACGGATTCGGATTCGGATCCGGATCCGGATCTGCTAGTTTTTTGAAAATCTCGGATTCGGATATGACAAGGATACGTCAAGTACAAAAAATTTAGAATATAATAATATTCTTTTAATATTAAAAAACATTTTAGAGTTCAAAAATCAAATACTCCTTGAAAGCATCAAACACTTTTAGAACTAAAACCATTAGATATATTATAAATATGAAGATTGAAACATTGAAATGATACATCCTCCCTCATACATATTACAAGCCACAAGGTAACAAAAAAGATAATATCATAAATGATAATAGTAAATACATTTACATATCCTCAAATGGATCTGCGTTATCTTCTGCATATTGCAACTCTACATCATGAATAGATGATGCTGATACTAGAATGTATGAAGGTGCATCAGTAGGCTGGACTGGTGGTGGAACAATATCCTCAAGTAGGTTAAGGTGAGTCATGGCATTAAGTGCCAGGTTCAAGTTAGAAATCTCAGGCTCCACATCCACATCCTGGTTGGACCTTTCTTATAATCGGGTTCAACATGTGATAGAAGATGAAGGTTGGAATGAACATACACAAGATCCTCAACTTTTGCCGCTCCAAACCTGTTTCTCTTCACTAAATGGATGAAGCCATATGTACTCTAATTCCTCTCAGCTGATGAGGAACTAGCAACCTGTGATAACAACCTGGTGGCTAGAGTGGAGAGATGAATGCTATCCCCACCATGGAAGCCCCACCAAGTAACAGGATCAAGATGTCCTCGATCATCCATAGCTACTGGATCTGAAAAGCTACCAGTAGATTGTATAAATTGTCCAAACCCTTAACATACTTCCATTGCAACTCCCACATCTCTATAACTTTTCCTCAAAGCTGTCTTATATCCTTGTACCACTTCAGAATCCTTGTTTGGCGTTGTTCTACCAGGTAAAGCCAAAATTTTGGAATGATAATATTTAGGGTGCAATGCATACGACAAAAGGTGTAATGATGTGGTCATTTTGTTCCATCTTTCTGTAACTATGTCTTTCACTAAATAATAGAATGTTTCATAAAGGTCATTTTCACTTGCCCTGATCATTTCCCTTATCCTCTCCAACATACTATCAATGTGTTCATAAACTTCCCCCAAACAAGGCATATCTGTGTCAAATGCCCATATCAAGGTCAAAATTGGTTCAGTGAACCGCACCTTGTTCCACCATGCATCATCAAGAATGATGGACTTGATTTTTTTCCCTTTATCAGAAGTGGAAGTCCTCCATGATTCCCAAAGAGGGCCAATGACTATTGCCTGTAATGCTTGCCTGACCTCCACAAGCCTCGTTATGATAAGACTGTGGGAGGCAAAACAAGTTTCAACAACCTACAAGTTTCGAAAAGTCAAATCTCAAATGAGAAATCAGATATAAATTTCTAATTAAAATTATAAATTTCCAATACAAATAATATTGATTAAAATTTAAATAAAAGTACCTTTAGTATCCCCAACTTTGCAAAACCCCGATATATGGCTTGAGGCATTGAATGATTGGTTATGAACATTTGGATTTCTTTTGCTGATACATATATTTCAATAATCCATTCAATCTCACCAATCTTGACAAGCATAAGGTTCAATGAATGCACTGCACATGGAGTCCAAAATATGTGATCATATCGACCCTCCACAATCACCCTTGAAACTTTACAAACCTGTTTGTTGTCGGTAATGACTTGGACAACATTATGTGGCCCCACACTTTCTATTACCTCAATGAGAATTATGGATATGAAAAATGCATCTTTCTCTATTCCACTGCAATCAACAACTTTCAAAGACATTGCCCCTTGGGGGCATACTGCAACAACATTAATTAATGGATGGTTTCTTTGGTCTCTCCATCTGTCAAAAATCATGGACACCCCTGTTTCTGCCCATGTATCCCGGATTGCCTGTAGCTGTCTATCCACGGATTGTCTCTCTGATGCCAACAAAGTAGTGCGAACCTTTTCATATCCAAGACTTTGGTACCATTTTCGCGCTTCATTAACGACTTTAATCATTTGTTGCCAATAAGGGGAACACTCCAAATTGAATGCTAGCCCATTTGCATAGATGCAATGAGCTACATTCATATCAGCTATGTCTCTACCTTGATTATTGAAAGCTGCTTCAAGAGGGCCTAGAGTGGGCCTTTTATTAGTTGTGGTAGCAAACCTAGATGGCAATGGAGGCCTAGTGGTACTGGTAGGGCTTTGCACAGGGTGTTTTCCCTTAGCAACCTTTCTATTAGCAGCTTCTTGCAAAGATGCATAGAATTTCATTTTTTCAGGACTCAAACCTTTTCTAGGTTTGCCATTTGCATCTTTTGGCCTGGTGCATACTTGCACCCCTGTATTAGTTTGACCAGTGAAATGGGCCTTCACTCTAGTATGTGACCCATTTTTTATATCTTCGCATTCATTGCACTTCCATTTAAATGAATCACTTCCGAGATTTTTTGCAATAATCTCTACATACTGCCATAGAGGAGATTTTGGGTCTATTTTGATGATTTCCCCTTCACTTTGTTCATGCCGTGATGTTTCCATAACGATAACCTTACTTTACTGAATATAAAATTCAAATTAATTAATATGTTAGCTCTATAAATATTAAAGATTAAAGAGATTACAAGATAAATATTAAAAAAGTACAAGATACAAGTTTTATCTTATATAAATTTTTTATCATAAAAGTTAAAACATTAAACTTAAAAAGTTAAAACCATGTATAAATTTTTTAAAAACCAAAGTATAATAATAAATTATAAAAGTTTAAAACCCATTACTAATTAGACTCAAGCCTTTGCTATAAGTTTATAGCTGCTCTTGGTCATGTACATATAATTTTAAAATCATACATCACAGGTGGCTATTTTAGATTTATGTGGTCACAGATGGCTATTTCTGTGGCCTTTTTATTTTTTTATAAATCTACATTCTACTAGCAATTTAAAATTTCCGACTTATCTAAATAATAAACTATAAAATTAAATACTAAAGAATTATATATAGTCATGACAGTCTAAACTAAAACTAAAATATAAAATAGGAAAACTAAAAATTAAAAAACCAAAGCGCATGTAATTTATTATTTGTTGTTTCATAAATTTACTCATTTTCAACAACTTCAAAGTGAACGTCGAATACCTCTGTTGATTCTTGAAGTGTTCTAACTCTCGTCGGCGAATAGAGCAACGATGTTCCGGACCTTCGATTAATAGAGCAGTGTTGTTCTTGAAGTGTTACGGCAGCCCCATCCCCGTCGATGAATAGAACGTTGATTTTGAAGTGTTCTGGCAACCTCGTCCTCGTCGATGAATAGAACGTTGATTTTGAAGTGTTTCAATAGCCCCGTCCTAAGTGTTCAATGAAGCTTGCTGAGATGAGCCGCAGTCGCCGAGCATCGTCGCTGAGATGAGTCATATAGTGTTGCAGTCGCAGAGTGTTCGGCGAATGAGCAATGAGAGTGTTTCGTTGCTGTGGTTGTTGTTCGGTGAATGAGCAGTGAGCGGTGGGAATGACTTTAACTGTTAAGGAGAAGTCGTCGGTCAAGACTAAAAAACAAAAATAAAAGTGATAAAAAGAAACCCAATTTTTTCTTGCACAATTTTTTTTTGTCCAGTTCCGGCAAGGTTAACGAGATCCGTTTCTGGCTTGCGTGATCCATTTCCCAAAACAGTAAATACGCCACTATCTGTTTCTATGCCGTATTGCTCTGTATCTGGATCAGATCCGTAGATTCGGGTATCCTGGCCCTACCCCTGCTGGATTCGGTAACTTAGACTGAAGCTTACAAAGAATCCGGGGGCAGCGTTATCCATACAACCACATCCTTAATCAGGCATTTCTTCATTACTGTTGGTAGCCAAAGCATACCAGGTGCCAAATAACAATTTTATGTTTTTTATTTTATTTAAATATTGAAGCTGCTGCTATATTTAATTACCCAGAATATCCTTGTAACGGAGTTTATCCAGAAAATTATTAAAGTTCAGATTTGAGTTGGAAATATCAGTTGCTAATTGTAACTTGTCACTGTGTATACGCCTGTGACTTGTCCTACACCAGTATGCCTGTGACTTGTTTGACAAAGGTTCTCACTGGGAAATTGTAACAAAATTTCAGAAAAATTTATATTGGAATCTTACATGCATCAACGTGATTAAATCATTGCTTGGCACACATCATCTTTCATTGCCAAAATCCTTATGAACATATCCAGTCAAACCTTCACAGCGAACAGAATTGAAGTCTGATAAGTGCAAACCCTAGTTAAGTAAGTTAGCACCAATATAAACCTTGGCTCTCATTGGCTGTATACACAAGTCAATAACATTTTAAACCCTAGATTGTGTCTTCTGGTTACCAATTTCTCCTTGTAGGAAAATATCGACTCTCAATCACTATTCCACAGGTGGGTAGTTTTTCAATCGTAGAAGCTATTGTACAGTGACTCTGTCATATCTATTATGTCATCACAAGAGTCATTGTGTGTAAGCAAAAAAAAAATATCCTACAACAGTATGTCTGTGACTTGTTTGACAAAGGTTCTCACTGGGAAATTGTAACAAAATTTTAGAAAAAATTATATTGGAATCTTACATGCATAAACCTGATCAAATAATTTCCTGGCACACATCATCTTTCATTGCCAAAATCCTTAGCAACATATCCAACCAAACTTTCACAGCCAACAAAATTCAAGTAAGTCTGATAAGTGCAAACCCTAGTTAATTAAGTTAGTGGCAATATAAACCTTGGTTCTCATTGGCTATGTTGTCGCACAGAATGTCTAGGCACCACGACAACAACTCAGATCGGGGGTTGTCACTCTGATCCCCAATCTCTCTATTTAAGTTGTCTCCTTGCAGATTAAGGGAGGTAGACTCTAATGAAATGAAGAAGGAGAACTGATTGGAAACCAACCAATTCATGAGACACAGTCAAACGACCAAGTACTTGTTAAGATTTAATGAGATTTTATAGATTCGATTAGATTAAAAGTTTTAAGACCAGTGCCTTGTGGAGTCAAATTATCCCGTTACGAAATTAAGATCAAGTAGCTAGTAGATAACTGCTGCTAAAGAGGACAATTATTCTGCTATGAAAATATCAATTTACCACGACACTATTCGATTCTTCAATTAGATGCTCAATTTATCAAACTGGAAGATAAACCCTTTTCAATAGTGCGATTTAACTTTCGATAAAACACTTTCAATGTCATCCATCAACAATGTTCGATAAAGACATGCAATTTATCATCACTTGAAATAATTTCAAAGTTGACTAAGCAATTAATCACCAATTTCAAGTAATTTAAAACCATAGTTAAAGCTCATTAAATGACCATCAATCCTAGTGAACGCTAAGCATGAAAATATTTCGAACCGGATGTGAGATTTAAACAATTTAAATTCCGAAAATATATTATCATGATAGGACCATTGAATTTAAATGCTAAACATTTCCAACAATTCTGAATTAAAATGATATTCTTGGTAATTCCAATCCAAAAATTAAAATTTTCCTATAGTCAAACTTTAGATAAAAATTTAAAAGCTCACCTTTGACTATGGAATAATTTTCCTTCATATGACACCCAAGACCATTATCATACAACATTTAAAAAAACAAAATTTCCCTAAGTTAAAAAGTTAAAAAATTTAAATTTTTTTTAAATTTTCATTTTTTATTTGTTATATATATATATATATTTTTTTTTTTAAAATTTAAAAAAATAAAATAAAAATCTAAAATTAATCTAAAACTAAAGTTTAGAAACCCCAAAAGATAAAGTCTAAGATCTAAAGTTAATAAAAATCATAAAATACAAAAATCAAATAAATCTAAAACTGAAAAAAATAAAAATAAATGAAAAGTCTAAAACTAAAAATCTAAGGTCATAAAATTAAAATCTAAAGCTACGTTCTATGCCTAACCAAAAAAATAAATAAATTTAAAGACAAAAATTAAAATGTGAAATGTTAAGCGTTTTTGCTTGTGTGCAGGTCGAGTGGGATGAGGGAGCAACGGACAACGGATGAGAAGGAGACAACAGATGCTGCAGGTCGAGGAAGAGAGGGAATGGACAATGTGGAATGATGGAGCAGTGTGAGGATTGCAGTGAGGGTAGTGTGGAAATGCAATGGAATGGACGCGAAGAAGTAGGCTGGACGACGACAACATGAGGAGAGCTAACAGGATGGAGCGTGAGATGGGCTGTCGGGATGAAGCAAGATGAGCTGCGAAGAAGGCTGCTGGAGGATGAGTAGGGACACCATGAAGATTGCAACGAAAGTCGCGAGGAAGATGGTAACGTTTGCAGGTGAAGGAAGACGTAGGGTGTGCCGACAAGGAGCTGAGGAAGCTGCATGAAAATGGTTCACGCAAGAAATGAGGCAACGAATAGAGAAATACACATCGAAAGATGGATTGAAGGAATACAACACGAATAACAGTGTGCCGGAAAGGTCGAATATCAAAGGGAAACGGCTGGCAGAAAAGGATTTAGCAGCTTAGAGCATGAAGGAAGCCAGCAACATGAGAAGATTTGGACAACCAGCAGACAGACGGAAAATTTGTAGGCACACTGGTGCATAGAATTTTAAATTTTACACTACATAATTAAATTCAATAGATACACCTGCAATTATTTAATTCTTAAGATGGAGATTAAGTCCAAATTTGCAACTAGATTCGATCCTGAGACCAAATCTTACCCTCCATGGCCTAGATTTGGCTCAGATCTAAAAAATTTCTTTGAAAATCTCCCAGTACAACTTGCACAAAACCATAAACAGTAAACCCAAAAAACCCAATATATGCACAAAATAAAAACCCCAAATCCCGGTGACTAAAATGAAAATAAGCGGGATTTACAATGCTATTTTACAGATCAAAGCTCTCATGGATAGATTTAAAACCATTCAGCATAATTCAGAAAAGAATAAATTAAGAGAGAGGCACAAGCCCTAAAAACAACCCTGCAAAAATGGAACTTAAGATAAGCCCGAGGAATTAGATCCAGAGGGCTCTTCAGATCTTATTTCCTTGGGAGTCAGCTGGTCTAGCTGAGGACTTCCCTAAATGCCCAATTCTAAATCCGGAATATTTCTGCACATTTAAAGTTAAACTGTTAAATTAATAGAGAAATAGGATAAAACATAAAATTTTCAAGAGCTAGAGATAACTGCTAACTCGATCCAATTGATATTCTTCCTCTAAATCTAGTAACCTAAGCAAGATACTTGTGCAATAGATTACTCTACAAGAGCCATTAATCAACAAGCCATTAAAATAATCACCAACAGAATATTAAGAACAAGTTTACCATAAAATGCTGAAGAGGAACATCACCATCCAAATAAAACCCCAAAGTCTTCGTTTGTATTATTCCTGAAAATATTACAAGAGAGCTTCAAGAGCAAGTACACGATCTAGAGATCGGATGACTGAAAGACTGACAAATACCTCTAATTATAAGATATAATCTCCAACGACTAGTTTGGTTGATCCATGTTAATGTAATCTCGACCATCGAAAAAGATTTAATCATCTTTTAATCTCGACTGTCGAAATTATAAATTTTGAGAAAATTCGAATTTATCATTTAATTCCCTTTTAATTAACACAAAAATAATATTTTGGAGTTAATTACCTCAAAAAATTGACTTTGATTTAACCATCAATGCCCAAGGGTCGAAAATTTTTAAATTTCTCAAAATTCTCAATATTCCTTTGGCTTGGGACCTTTAAAAATTTATCTTTCAGGGATTTGCCTTTGAAGAATTTTAAATCACTTAGGACTTAAAATTAATTAAATTTCTGGCTTGGGATTTTCAATTTAATTTGGCTAGAAAATTTAATTAATTGACTGAGAGGGGATTTAATTATTTTTCCAACCCTCTTTACATAAGATAAATACATTTTGACACATGAAGGGGGAAAGCCTATTCGTGATAGACTCTCAAAGAGCTACCCAATTCTGCGACTCAAAACATGATCTTAATCTAGCCAATTAGCTAGGATTATTCTCAAACTACTTTTACAAAGACTCGATAGAAAACACTAGGACTCACTTAGCATCTTGACGACAAAATCCACCCTAGCTTTGGGGTGAGGCTCGAGGGAAAAACTTTGCCGATCACTTGTGTCGAGAACCACAAATGAATCAGTGAGACAAAAAACCTCTTAAGATAGAAATCGTCACAAAAATACTAGACTTACCTAGGTTGTTACATACATGGTGGTCTTACTTAGATCATTTACATCATAAACATGCAGAATGGGTTTACATCGTTTATAAAACTATCGACTGATGATGGAATCTGAATGGTGTGAACACCTCGAACATGATAAATCCCATTGAAAAGAATGGGGGTGTACTGCTTTGGGGTCGTTGACACAGAGTGGCCAACATCTGGCTCTACATGGGGACACGTTGCTTTGTCGGAGGAATGTGAGAATCCAGAATCTATATCCAAGCAACACACAAAATTACATAAGTAACGTCCATCCAAATATCATCATATAACATTAAGCACATGAAAAATAGAAGCTTTTCTATCATTCATTATTCTACTTAACATGAAAAGTAAATCTACTCTAACTACAAAATGAAATGCTGAAATAACAAGGTGTAAGGTTAGAGATACAATACAAAGGATGTCCTATGGCATCAGATGTGTTCAATATAGTGCATACTGAGCATTTGCCTGCTTTCAGGCAAGTTTGTAGGTTGCTTTTCATTGATTTTGCATAATGCAGGACTCTGTTTTATCCGAATATCGAGCTGCTCTCGACCATCAGACAAATCAAACTGCTTCCTTATTCTTTTTCTTTTTTGCTTTAGGCTCTTCTTTGTGGCAAGTTGTATTGTTGATAATGTGGAACATTTTGCTTGTGAACTTTCAGACGAAGTAAGCAATATATGTGTGACATGCCTCTCTTCATTCTGCATCTACTCTGTCAAGGGTGATGTATTAACCTGATTCCCTTCAGTTTTCCTTTTATCTGGGTTGCTTTCAATCAACCACTTTTCAATGGAAGAAATGGTCTCCTCATAATAGGATGGAACTTGCTTCAACAAACTGGGAGGCCTATGATCTGTTGACAATTCTGACCTGGGTTGGATATTCTGTATATGTGATCTTTCCATTTTTTCCAACTTATTCTGAATAACACTCATTTGATTAGAATGGTTAACCTTTATAGTACTGATTTCCTTCGCATGACTCTTTTCAAAAGTCAATAACCGGTGATGAAGAGACGTTTGACCGGTTTCCATGCCCTTTATCATTTTATCATTATTCGCTTTCATGGCCATGAAACAATTATGCATATAGTTCATTTCTTTCTCATGATTTGCTTCCATGGTGATCAGATGATTTTGTATGGTGGCCATTTGATTAGAGTGATTAAATTCCATGATCGTCATCTTTTCCTCTAAGGCTAACAACTTGTTCTGTATAGCATCAATTTCCCTGGTATGATCAACCGTTAATCTTGCTTGGTTAAGTTCCATATCCTTAATAAGCTGAGCCTGATTAATCTCTGAATTCTTGATTATTTGAGCTTGATTCAATTGGATATCCTTAACCATATTAATCAATTCCTTGATAAAATCATTTTCAACTTCTATAGTTTCATTTACTTCAACTTTTTCTTTTACCTTTTCTTTATCTCCATATTCATTTTCAAATGCCTCAATGAGTGATTGGAAATAATTAAAAGTGTTTTTGGGGGAGTTAGCGAACCACTCCACAGCATCACCAGCTAAGGTGAGAACGAAAAGCCGCATCTTCACATCTTCATAATCAGAATATGGGCGACACTTTCTCATACATAGGTTGAAATTATGAATGTGAGCCTCGACAGTAAAAGCATTATTGTCACTAAAAGGTGGCATCTCGTCGAGAGTCAAACTAACCGAAATCGGGAAATTGTGTGGAGCACCCTGAAAGTTAGTAAAATCAAGAGGATCAAAAAAATCATCCATGATGACTCGCTTGAATGGAACAACGAAATGGATGTTAGAGAAATAGATCCTTGTTCAAGAAAAGTCAAGAGGTCCACAAAAAGCGAGCTTCTTAGCATGAGTTCTTGTAAGAGATGAAGAATTGGAGTCGCCACTTGAACATGAACCTAATTCTAAAATAGAAAAAATAGTCGAGAGAAGTAGTGGATATCAGGGGGGATTCTTGTCTTGGAATAAATAGATGAATAAGTGGAGTCGCCACCCAAACAAGAAGCCAACCGAAATGTCTAGGTGCTAAAAGGTGCAAATGATGAAAGGATTAGAGATATGACGAAAGATAAGGTGATGAAAAGATGAAGAGATGAAGATATGAAATGATGCCAACAAATGTGATCCCATGTGACAGGCTAATGAATGGTGAAAAAAGATTAGAAGATTATAAAATGTCGTTAAGACCAAGGACAAAAAAACTCTATCCTCAACAACGACGCCAAAAAATGTTGTCGCACAGAATGTATAGGCACCGCGACAATGACTCAGATCGGGGGTTGTCACCTTGATCCCCAATCTCTCTATTTAAGTTGTCTTGTTGCAGACTAAGGGAGGTAGACCCTAATGAAATGAAGAAGGAAAATTGATTGGAAACCAACCAATTCAGGAGACAGTCAAACGACCAGTACTTGTTAAGATTTAACGAGATTTTACAGATTCGATTAGATTAAAAGTTTTAAGACTAGTGCCTTGTGGAGTCAAATTATCCCGTTACGAAATTAAGATCAAGTAGCTGGTAGATAACTACTGCTAAAGAGGACAATTATTTTGCTATGAAAATATCAATTCACCACAACACTATTTGATTCTTCAATTAGATGCTTAATTTATCAAACTGGAAGATAAGCCCCTTTCAATAGTGCGATTTAACCTTCGATAAAACACTTTCAATATCATGCATCAACAATGTTCGATAAAGACATGCAATTTATCATTACTTGAAATAATCTTAAAGTTGACTAAGCAATTAATCACCAATTTCAAGTAATTTAAAACCACAACTAAAGCTCATTAAACGACCATCAATCCCAGTGAACACTAAGCATGAAAATATTTTGAACCAAATGCGAGATTTAAACAATTTAAATTCCGAAAAGATATTATCATGATAGGACCATCAAATTTAAATGCTAGACATTTCCAACAATTCCGAATTAAAATGATATCCTTGGTAATTCCAATCCAGAAATTAAAATTTTCCTATAGTCAAACTTTAGATAAAAATTTAAAAGCTCACCTTTGACTATGGAATAATTTAACTTCATATGACACCCAAGACCATTATCATACAAAATTTCCCTAAGTTAAAAAGTTAAAAAATATAAATTTTTTTAAAATTTTTAAAAATAAAAATCTAAAATTAATCTAAAACTAAAGTTTAGAAACCCCAAAAAGATAAAGTCTAAAATCTAAAGTTAATAAAAATCATAAAATACAAAAATTAAATAAATCTAAAACTAAAAAAAAAATAAAAATAAATGAAAAGTCTAAAACTAAAAATCTAAGGTCATAAAATTAAAATCTAAAGCTACGTTCTATGCCTAACCAAAAAAATAAATAAATTTAAAGACAGAAATTAAAATGTGAAATGTTAAGCGTTTTTGCTTGTGCGCAGGTCGAGTGGGATGAGGGAGCAGCGGACGATGAATGAGAAGGAGACAACGGATGCCGCAGGTCGAGGAAGAGAGGGCAACAGACATCGTGGACTGAGGAAACAATGTGAGGATGGCAACGAGGGTAGCTGTAGAAATTTCTGAATCTTAATTCTTATGCAGAAATTATTTCTGTTAATCCGATTAAGCTTCTCCTACTTATACAAGTTATCAACTGAATAAGTTCAAGTTAACATCAAAGCGAAATAGAGAACAGATCTCTACCAATTCATATCTAGAATAAACACATGCACACATAGACAAAGTGACACAGTCATTTCTGGACAACTGTCCTCGGAAAAATCCCAATGTGGGAAAACCGATCTCTGGCTGCTGGAGGGCTCTATTATTAAGAATATTTTTGAATACACAACTCTGGGTTCCAGATCTGAAAAACCCTAGAGAGAAAACTCTAGATCTGTAGCACTTGGCTAATCTAAGACTAACAATACTGACTGATCGACACCATCAAACGGGATTTACAGAACTCAGCCAGATCTAGGCCTAGAAACCCCAGATCTTCCCTTGAAAGACACTGCGTCAGCCTCTGAAGGCCTCCAAATGCTCAACGCTGTCACTGGAAGGGATTGCGTTACCCCAGACTGGGTGACGCAGTCACTATGCTGCCCCTAAGGGTCCCTGCATAACCCCTGAAGGGTTTCCTAAAAATCACGTTGTCCTTACTGCTGCTGCTATTGCCGTCTGCTGCTGCCTTCCTCTACGTTGTCTTTCCTGATCTCTTCTCTGCTTCTTGTGTATTCTAGACTCGGGGATTAGATCATCCTCTTGGTCTAAATTCCCCTATGCAACTAAAACACTTGATAATTCTTAGGAACCCTGTCCTAGTATCTCAGCTTAGCTTCAGTGCTCTGCCTCTGTGTCTTACAAATGACCCCAAGCCTTTCCTTTATACACTTATCGTTGAAAAATCAACGACCAAGATTAAATCTTTAATCAATGGCTAAGATTAAAAGAAAGCTTGATCCGTGTGACTTTAAGACAATTTCATCACATGTTTAATTAAATTCACTTTAATTATTTTATTTTCCTAAGTTTAACTTTTTTTCCACAGAACAAAATCGAACTTTCTATTAATAATAGATAGTCACAAAGCATATGCATAGCATTTCAGGTCAGCTCTGTTTCTCCTTTTTTTTTCCAAAAAGAGAAAAAGTGGACTCAACTGCCTTTGTTTACCTGCTGATAAACCATAAGCAGCCTGTGCTCAAGAAAAAAAACCAGAAAAGAAGGCACTTTCTCTCGGCCAACATCTCCCGGATAATAACCGAAACAGAGATAGGCAAGAGAGGGAATAAGTGCCATACAAAAGCAAAAGCTTCCGAGCTCAAACAAAGAAAGGCCGGCAGTAAAGACTATCCCGACCTCCTGTCAAAGTTTTTAAGACAATTTACATGGGTCCCAGAACCTCCTTACATAAGGAAAACAATTCTGGGAGACCAAATGTTTAGGAGTAATAGTAAGAGTTTTTAACAGTACAAAAAGAAGAAACATAGCATACTAAATATAAACATGGAAAATAAACAGTTTTTAAGGCATTCAACCAAAAACTGGTTGTTCCACAGCGCGAACAACCCCACTGTCCAGCTCTGTTACTGACCAGGTCCCCAGAATCTGATGAGTACCTTCTTTAGATAATCTGTCTGCATCCTGGTTCCTTTCCCTGTAAATGTGGCAAACAGTGATCTCAGTGAAAAAACATTTTATCCGATAAATCTCTTTAAGTAAAGGTAGCAAAATGTAATTCCTGCACTGTTGAGTCCTATTGAACCAGTTCACAATATTTTTTGAGTCACCAAAAATCTGAATCATCCTCATTTGCCTTGAGATCAACCTGCAAAGTAGAGAGTGTAAAGCTTTGAGTTCAGCAAAGTTGTTCGTCCCTTGCCCCAGTCCCATTGAAGCCCGAAGAGATTTACTTGTGGATAAATGAATGACCAGGCCCGCTCCACACCGCCCATTAATATCCGAAGCGCCATCAAAGAAGGCCCACGGAACAGAATCCTTGATGACTTCAGGTTGGATGTTGCGAGGAGGGCCCGGACCAAAAGGAGGGGGAATACTGTCAAAGATGGCTGCACCTTCCGTAGCCAGTTTGCCTATTGGAAAGCACTAATCTTGAAAGATTGCCTGGTTCCTAGCGATCCAAATGCCCCAAGCAATCAAAAGGGGAACTGTTCTAACTTTATCATCAGGAGCCTCCTGCCACCAACGAGACCAAGCCTGTTGTAAATCATCTCCGTCCCATCTGAGAGGAATTTTAAGCAGCCTAAGGGATTCAGCCCAAAGGCTGGCACTAAAAGGGCATTGCAGAAAGATGTGAGGAGAAGTTTCCTCCCTTGACTTGCATAGGGAACAGCAGCCAGGTCCGATTTTTCCTCTTCTTTGAAGAAAGTCCCAGGTTGGCACTTTATTCTGCAGGAGGCACCAGAAAAAGAGTCTGGTCTTAGCCGGGCTTTTCAGCTTCCGAATCAGTTTGCACCACCAGGCCGGAGCCTCCCACCCCTGCTGAGACATCATCCATTTATAGCCCATCTTTGGAGAGTAAGTCTCTGTCTGTGCATGGACCCACCGAAGTTCATCCTTGGAGTCCGAGATTCTCACTGAGGAATTTTGCAACTCTGCAACATAAAGTCTCCAATCTTCCATCCATCGTTCTTCAAGATGAAGATCGGTTCCAGAGAGCCATCCCTGTCTAAGGAGGGAGGAAGACTGCCAATCAACAACCTGGCTTAGATGGAGAAAACCTCTGTCGCTTAGGAAGGATACCAGGTCCTGAGGGAGAGTATATTCGGCTGAGCATCCTACCCAAGGGTCATGACCCAGACGTACTTGAGCCCCATCTCCCACATTCCATGCTAAACCTTGTTCGATGATTTGTACAGAAGCAACCACCGCTTTCCAGACAACTGATGCATTTTTTGAGGATTTGATGGGAGAGCGAATCCATTCAAGAACTGATCCCTGCATGAGATATTTCCTTTTGATGACAGAGGACCATAGCGATTCTATCGTCAGAAGCCTGCAAGCTAGTTTTGCTGCAAGAGATTTTGAAAAGGATACCAAATTCTTAATACCCCATCCGCCCCATTCCTTTGGTCTTCTGATTTTGTCCCATGCTACCCACGGGGTAACATGATCCACTTTGGAACCAGCCCATAAAAACCTGCTGCACAGCTTGTCAATCGAAACAAGGATACTTTTGGGTACCCAAGAGAGGCTAGCCCAATACATCGGAATAGCCATTAAGACTGACTTGATAAGCACCAGCCTTCCAGCCCTTGAGAGCCATTTATGACTCCAATGATTAAGATGTTTTTCAATTTTAACTAGGAGCCATTTCTAGTCCTGAATTCGATAAGTATCAGGCTTAAGGTGGAAGCCCAAATATTTAAAATCATCCTGGAGGGATTTGACTTCAAAAGGCAGCATAGATGCAACTCCACCCACTTCTCCAATGGACAGTCCTGATGTAGAGAGAGTCGACTTCTGCTCATTGATTTGGAGGTCGGTGGCCTTTAGAAAAGGTCCAAAATACATTTAAGGGAACGACAGTCCTCCAGGCTCCCATTACTAAACAAAAGGATGTCATCCACAAAGAGCAAGTGAGTGATCCAGAGATTTAAAGCAACTTCAATACCTTTAAGTTGACCAAGCCCCTTGGCTTTGTGTATCATTAAGCTAATTCCTTCCGCAGCCAGGAGGAAAAGAAGAGGCGAACGAGGGCACCCTTGTCTAAGGCCTCTTTCTGGATTGAAGAACGAGGTAGCAGCTCCATTGATCAAAATAGCAATAGATGACGTGGTGACACAACTCATAACCCATCTGACAAAATCAAATCTAAACCCGAGGTGAGTTAGCAGGAGGCGCAAGTACATCCAACTGATTCTGTCATAGGCTTTAGATAGGTCTAATTTGATAATTGCCCCTTTCTTACCACTTCTCTTAAGACTATGAAGAGTTTCTTGTGCTACTCCCACGGCTTCATGAATCTGTCTTCCATCCAGAAAGCCAAATTGTTCAGGGGAGATGTGGTGGGATAAAAAAGGCTTAATTCTTGAGGCGATGACTTTAGCTATGATTTTGTAGACATAGGTGCAGAGTGAAATGGGTCAAAAGGCTGCAAAGGAATCAGGATGATCAGATTTAGGAATCAGGGTTAGAAAGGTGGCATTAAAAGGCTGAAAAATGGAGCCGGAGTTCCTAGACTCTTCCACCACTGCAACGAGCTCATCCCCCAAAAATTCAAAAAAGTGCTGGAAAAATTCCACAGTCCAACCATCGGGGCCAGGACTCTTGTCTTTCTGCATAGCCTTGAGAATATCTTCCACTTCCTGCTTGGATACAGGCTCCATGATTGCCTCATTACCTTCATCATCTATATAACTGGGGAAATATTGCGCAACTCTGATTACCTCAGCAATTGAGACCTCAGTCGGAGCTTTGAATAGAGATTTAAAGTGTTTTATGCCCAGGGATGCCAAATCTTCAAAGGATTTAGCCGTCTCTCCATTTTCTTTTGGAAGTTCCCAAATGGTATTAGTATTTTTCCGACCTTTTGCAAAGTTCTGGAAGAATTTAGTATTTTCATCACCTGCTAGCAACCATATTGCTCAACTTTTCAACCACCAGCTTTCTTCCCTGATTTGGAGGATTTTCCTCCGAGATGCCTCCAGCTCCTTGATAATGGCTTTGGACTCATCAGAGGTATAGCCTCCTCCGTCAGGGGCTTCCAACCTTTCCAGCTCCCTATTGATCAATTTGAGTTCCTCCTCCTCCTGAAGTTTCTTCTGGAGGGCCCAATGCTTGGAAGCAGCTTTCAAAGTCTTAAGGTTATTCATGAATAAAGAGCTTCTGGAGGCTTCAGAGCAAAATGTGTCTTTTACCCAAGTAGAATGGAACAACGTATTGTAAGATTCATCCTTCAACCATGTAGAGTTAAATTTAAAAGGGATGCCTGGTTTGTTGCCATCACCTTTCAAGTCCAAAAGAATTGGGAAGTGATCTGAGATGCCCCCCTCCCCAACCCAGTGTCTGTAGGCCTGAAGCTTTTCCGCGAAGTCTTCCCCCAGCAGGAATCGATCCAACTTTTTTCCCACCCAATCCGGCCCAACTCTTCGATTTCTCCAAGTAGGGCGCATTTTAAGAAGGGGAACATCCGCAAGGTGGGCAATAGCCAAGCTGTTTCGAAAAAAATCAGTGAGGGGGTCCGGCCTGGCAGAGTCTCCCCATGATTCAGGTTCCCCCAATGAGAAATTAAGATCTCCTCCGATGAGTAAGTTGGGGTAGGAAAACCAGGAAGACCTGAAGAAGGAAGTCCAGAAGCATTCTCTTTCCGCACAGGGGCCATAGATATTTAAAGAGAGAAAGGTGAGGTTCAGATCAGACGAGTAGAGTTCCAAGGCCAGGCAGTTCTCCGAACCCCAAGAAGAGAGTTCTCTCAGCTTTTTAGGATTATAACCAGAAACCACTCCACCAGATCTACCCACCGCATCAAGAGCGTGAAAGTGCCACCCTGGCAACATTTTTAAGAGAAAATTGATCACCTCGTCCCCTTTACCCAGAGTTTCCTGCAGCAAGATAACATCCGGGTTTTGTGACTGCACAAGTTCTCTAAAGGCTAGCTTTTTCGGCTGGCTAGCTAAGCCTCTACAGTTGAAGGAGAGGAGGATCATTGGATACCTTCAGGGGGTGGCCGCTCTGCTCTAAGCACCCCGGGAATAGACAGTTGCTTTCCTTCAGCTATATCAACTACTGCTTTCAGTTGGGCTTTGGAGAGATTTGACTTTCTTCCTCTCAAATTTCTAGGACCAAAGGCCACAGGGTCCGAATCAAGCCCTCCAACAGCCACCCCTTTACCTTTACGGATTGCCAAAGGTCTGAGGTTATAAGGCGGAAGATCAGGGGCGGAGGCCTGAGGCATTAGGGAGACAGGGCTACTGACAACAGGGGGTGGGTCAGAAGCAGGGGGATCCGGGATAGAAAGGATCACACTGTCAAGCGAGGAGTTTGCAATGTTTAAAGTAGATAAATCATTAAGGATTTGCCTGGAGGGACCAGGCTCATCAAATTCAGACAACGAAAAGCAGAAAGAGGGGCGCAAAGCAGGAGAAGAGCACATACCCGCATGAGACGCCGCAACATGATCCGAGACTGGGGTGGAGGCCTTGGGCGTCGTCAGATCAGCTGGAGGAGGCAGGAGAGGGACGACTTCCTCGACAGGAATCTGCGGCTGAACTTCCTCTAAGACGGAAGTCATCTTTGGCTCAGCGGAGAAAGGAACCTCTGCCGGAATGTCACCATCCACACCCTGAGCAGGAAACCCCCCTTTCTTATCAAAATTCTTCTGTCTCCGCCTACGCCTATGACCCAAGGGGCATTCCTTCGCCAAATGCCCATATTTATGGCATCGGTTGCATCGAAAAGGGAGATTCTCGTAATCGAGGGTCTGCAGGAAGACCATATCTCTATATTGCAGAGTCATTGCATCTGCCAGACCCTCCCTTGGATTTAAGCTGACAAGGATACGAGCCACACTCCAATCTCTGGATTGTATATATGATTTATCTGCTTCCAAAAAAGTGCCCAGCGTGTTACCAATGGAAATAAACATTGAATCTGTCCAGAACTGCATGGGAAGGCCAGGAAGTTTAACCCACACTGGGGACTCCGCCATTTTTTCCTTCTGAGCATCGAAAAGAGGAGTCCATCAACGAAAAAGGATTGGTCTCTTACCAAAAAACCAATTTTTGCCAAGCACCCAGTCCACATGTTCCTTGCTGACGAACTTAATACTGAACCAGCCCCTTGCCAAGATTTTGATCTCCTAGGGCTGACCTGGGGCTTCCTTCCATTCCTGAAGGACCCAATCGGCAATATAGTCTGCCGAGTACTTCCGACCTCGAACTCTTCCCACCAGGATGGTTTCAGACGCCTCCATGGCTTGTTCAATACTTATGTCAACTCCCAGAAGACAGTTAGGTCTGACCTCTCTCTTCTTGATAGCTTTCGATTTTTTTCGTTTTCCGACCACTTCTTCCTTAAGCCCTTCCCTCTCACCAGAATCTTTGATTGTGGGCGCATCCGTCCCGGCAGGCACAGACGACCCTGGCCGTCCTCCTTCAGATGCCTTTGGAAGGTTGGCAGTCTCCCTTTCTTCCTGAGAAACGCTAGACCCTTTAACAACCCCTTTGCTCGGGAGGAAACCTTGAATATCAGAAGCCCCTGACCTCGAAGGTTTGCCTACGGCCTCGTTCGAAGAAACTCTAGACTGGTTGGGACATAGGTAACCCCCAAGGGGCACGGCCTCGGCCAACCCTCCCCCACCTTGAGAGACCAAGCCACGAGCCACACCAGGCACACAGACTCCTGCGGGTGGAAGACCTTGACCCAACACAGGATCGCACAACCCCACCACAAAATCCTTTAAAATCTCCTCATGAGGGTTACAAGCAAAAGACGGGCCTTCTCCCTGTGATCTATAGCTTTCAACACCTTGAAAACCAGCACTGCCAATTAAATCTGTAAGACCTCCAGTAAAAGCATGGTGAAACAAATTACCTTGAAGACCAGCCGGAGTAGGAGGATAGGGAGAAAACGCCGCCGCTCCTTTGTTGACTCCAGCCACGGAAGGGAGCTCTCGGACCAGTTCAGACGGGACCCCTGCCTTCCAACCGCCGTTGCGAATGCTTTGCAGGGTTTCTTCTAGCAGGTCCCCCCCACTCGAGAGACCTCGCAAACCCACTTCATTGCTGAGTACTTGCAGATCATTGTTACTTGGAAAATACAGATCGAGGTTCTTCTCAGAGATCTCATGCCCCCAGCAAGTAAGGAGGTCTTCCGGAGCGGGCTCTAAATCCACAGATTCGTTGTCAAACCCCATCGTTTGCACCGACAGCAAATCTAAAACCGACACCGAGAAAGCCTGGAAACTGCTCCCAAACGGAAACCCTAGCTGCTAAACACCGTCGAGGAAACCAGAAACGATTAGGAAAAAATGACTCCATTCTTTTTCGCTGAAACGCTAAAACTCGTACGCTTGGCCACGTACCGGATTCTTTGAGAGAAGTGCCATGGAGACCGGGAGTAAAAACCGTAGCAGATGGAGGAAGACCCTTGTCACATCGATCAGACCTCGTACAGAGCTGGAGGGGTCAGGGCCGAGGCCTGCGAACCTTAGGGTTTCCTCAGTCATCTCCCATCTTCCCATCGCAATAATAGCTAATTTTTAACTTAGGAAATACATTAAAATAATTAATTAATTTAATATCTCCCAAACCAGATGAAATTTCCTAAATCCATTTCTGGGTCTTGTAGATCAGGTGAACTCTAGTCCTTCCTCAAAATTTGGGGACCTAGAGCACAACTGATGCTACCCCAAATACACAAAATCTCAACACTCCCTCTTAGCTGCAAGGGTGTGCTCTAGCAATACATCAAACTTATGCATTACAAGATTTTAGGCACCGGTTCTGTGCTGCTGAAGCTTGGCTTCCTGCCACTCAACTCTGCACTGCTGCTGCCATTCTGTACTGTTGCCCATGACTCTGCCACTGCCACTGCAACCATTGTACTGCAACTCCCTCTCAATGTGCTGCATCTGTGCTGCTCATAGCACTACCACTGCTGATCTGCTGCACTGCAACTTCAGTTGTTGAGAGAAACAACTAAATCGCTTGCCCAATCTTTGACAGACAAGTCAGATGGGCTGCATCCTCATCACTGAAGCTCCATAGGTTACAGATCTGTGCTGGCATCTAAATAACGATGCACAGCTACAGCTCTGCCTGCACAATTGGACTCCCTCTGCACCACTAAAGTCACATCAGCTCCTTGTGCTGAAATCTATCATGCTGCTGCTGCACTGCGCTGTCCCTATGAAGCTCTCTGCGTTGCTGCAACTTTGCACTGCGTAAGCAGTACTGCACTGCACTACTGAAGTCACATTAGCCTCTACACTGCTACTGCTACTATGCTGCTGTTGCTATGCTCTGCGTTGCTCCTCCCAGCCTCCAGATCTGCCTCTGCTTATGCTTCATCTGTGATCTATGCACCCACTTCTTCACTAGTCCTGCTACTGTCTTAAGGCTGTCGTAGCTTGCATGTGATCCAAGAGATGAGCTGCTCAAGGAGCTTGCCTCACTTCCATGTAGCTTCTCTACATATCCATGTCACCCCACTTCTGTGGTTCATGAGCGCTCATGGCCACATCATCTCCGGACCCATCATCTGCCACCGTTTTTTTGGAAGATGCTTCTTTGTCCTTCTTCTTTTCTGGACAATGGCTGGAAAAATGTCCCATTTCGCCACACTGGAAGCCCTTGATCTTAGAAAGATCTTTCTTCTTCTTCGACTGCTTCTTCGATGCCAAGGCTGCATCTTCCTCCTCTTCCTTCTTTACTTTGCTCAACCTAGGGCTGTGCTGCTTCTTAGTGAACCTTCGTAGTTGTTCTTGCCACATGATCGACCACAAGCTATCTCAATCTAGGAAGTCCGCTCTGCCCAAGATACTTTGGACAAAGGTGTTTCCCACTCATCTGTGATTGCATTGAGGGCAGTCCTGACTATCACTGCATCATCTATAGTTGCACTCGTTGCAGTCAACTGATCCCTGATTCACTGCAGTCTGAAGAGGAAATGCTTGATGTCTTCTTCCTTGGTCATCATGAATGACCTCATTTGGTCCTCCAACAACATCTTTCTTTGGATTGATTTTCCCTCATACAGGGAAGTCAAGGCCTTCCACATTTTGTTAGCTGTCATTTTCTCAGCTATGTGTGGTACAATATGGTCCTTGATACTGTCCATTATTAGCCATTTGGCATGCCCAACAACTTCTCTATGCTTCCGTAGGAGATCCGCATCTGTCGGTGTGGCTAGGGTCTGCTCTGAATGGTCTCTTAGACCATATGCCTCCAGGAAAATCAGGATCCTAGCTTTCCATACTGAAAAGTTTGAGAGGCCCTCTAGCCTATCTTTATCATGCAGCCCATGAGGAGCTATCTTCTCAGAATGTGTCAAAGCTCCTCTTCTCTATGCTAGAGATCTGGATCTAGGGTCCTTTTCAAACTGGGCACCCTCTACTCCTTCTGACACTTGATTTCTCTCTTTGGAAATCTACCAAAACAACTATGATTCAACTTCTTCTTTGATCCTCTGACCAAACTGCAAGTTTCCTTTGGCAAGAAACTCTCTGATAAGCTGATCTCTTCCCAAACTTTGTCACTTGTGCTAAGGTTAAAAATCTGAAACTTCAGAAGTTTAACCCCTCCAGCTCTTCTGAATTTCTGCAACTTTTTTACAGACTTTTTCTGGATCTGACAGATTCAGCTCTAAATCACATTGGTTGGCTTCAAACCTAACCAGCGTTGTTTCTGAGCCGCCTCTGCGCAGTAATTGCGTGGGCTTGCTAGGACACAGCGTTGGACAACGCCACCCTTCCCTCTCCGTGAATCTCCTCCTGAAAATTGCAGTGTCCCTTCAGATCTACTTTTCTGCTGCCTTTCCAGTTGCTTTCTGCAGCTAGATCCTTCAGATGCTTCAACTGGTGACCCTTCTAGATCTGCAACTGCTCTGATACCATGTAGAAATTTCTGAATCTTAATTCTTATGTAGAAATTATTTCTGTTAATTCGGTTAAGCTTCTCCTACTTATACAAGTTATCAACTGAATAAATTCAAGTTAACATCAAAGCAAAACACATAACAAATCTCTACCAATTCAGATCTAGAATAAACACATGCACACATAGACAAAGTGACACAGTTATTTCTGGAAAAGCTGTCCCCGGAAAAAACCCAATGTGGGAAAATCTGTCTCTGGCTGCTGGCGGGCTCTATTATTAAGAATATTTCTGAATACACAACTCTAGGTTCTAGATTTGGAAAACCCTACAGAGAAAACTCTAGATCTGCAGCACCTGGCTGATCTAAGACCAACAATACTGACTGATCCACACCCTCAAACGGGATTTACAGAACTCAGCCAGATCTAAGCCTAGAAACCCCAGATCTGCCCCTAAAAGACATTGCGTTAGCCTCTGAATGCCTCCAAATGCTCAGCGCTATCACTGGAAGGGATTGGGTTACCCCAGCTTGGGTGACGCAGTCACTATGCTGCCCCTAAGGGTTTCTGTGTAACCCCTGAAGGGCTTCCTGAAAATCACGTTGTCCTTGCGGCTGCTGTCGTTTGTTGCTGTTGCTGCCTTCCTCTATGCTGTCTTTGCTGATCTTTTCTCTGCTTCTTGTGTATTCTGGACCCCGGTATCAGATAATCCCCTTGGTCTAAATTCCCCTCTCTGCAATTGAAACACTTTTGAGAATTCTTAGCAACCCCGCCCTAGAATCTCAACTTAGCTTTAGTGCTCTGCCTCTGTGTATCTTACAAATGACCCCAAGCCTTTCCTTTATACTTTTTTCGTTGACAAATCAACGGCCAAGATTAAATCTTTAATCAATGGCGAAGATTAAAAGAAAGCTTGATCCATGTGACTTAAGACAATTTCATCACATGTTTAATTAAATTCACTTTAATTATTTTATTTTCCTAAGTTTTAACTTAGGAAATACATTAAATTAATTAATTAATTTAATATCTCTTAAACCAAATGAAATTTTCCATTTCTGGGTGTTGTAGATCAGGTGAACTTTAGACCTTCCTCAAAATTTGGGACATAGAGCACAAATGATGCTACCCCAAATACACAAAATCTCAATAGCAGCGTGGAAATGCAGCAGAATGGACGCGGAGAAGTAGGCTGGACAACGACAATGTGAGGAGAGCTGACAGGATGGAGTGTGAGATGGGCTGTCGGGATGAAGCAAGATGAGCTGCGAAGAAGGCTGCTGGAGGATGAGCAGGGATAGCGTAAAGATTGCAGCGGAAGCCACAAGGAAGATGGCAACGTTTGCAGGTGAAGGAAGACGCAGGGTGTGCTGGCAAGGAGCTGAGGAAGTTGCACGAAAATGGCTCATGCAAGAAATGAGGCAGCAGATAGAGAATACGCATAGAAAGATGGATTGAAGGAATACAACACGGATAGCAGTGTGCCGGAAAGGTCGAACAACAAAGTGAGAAGGATGGCGGAAAAGGATTTAGCAGCTTGGAGCATGAAGGCAGCGAGTGACATGAGAAGATTTGGACAACCAACAGATAAACAAAAAATTTGCAGGCACACTAGTGCATAGAAATTTAAATTTTACCCAACAGAATTAAATTCAATAGATACATCTGCAATTATTTAATTCTTAAGATGGAGATCAAGCACAAATCTGTGACCAGATTCGATCCTGAGACCAGATGTTACCCTCCAGGGCCTACATCTTGCTCAAATCTAAAAAATTTCTTTGAAATTCTCCCAGTACAACCTGGACAAAACCAGAAATAATTAGGCCCTAAGAACACATTTTATATGGTCAAAATTGTTTAGAATTGTAAAATATTCATTTTCAAAATTTTTGGCCATTTGGGCATCTTTAATTTCGTTTAGATCTTACTTTGAAGCTTGATGGAAATTACTGCATAACTGTGAAAAATCAGATCTGAACATTTCTGATGCATATCCTAAATAAGGTCCATAAAATCTGAATTTTCAGTTTTTCAGCAAAAATTACTCTTTTTAGACATAGTGGGGATCATTTTTAACATTTTTTGTTTGCTGATCTGTTATCAATTTACTTCTGTTACAAACTTATCAGTTCTAAAAATTACTGAATCCAACTCTCTTAAAGCCTTAAAATTAAAAATTTTAGGTTTTAATATATATTTGCTATTTCTGGAAGTATTTGGAAGCTATTTTTGGCAGTTTTGTCTCGCTGTCTGTCACTGTTTCACTGCTGAAATAAAAATATCGAATCTGAAATTTCTCATAATCAAGCCCTAAAAAATGTTTTTTCTTCAAGTTCAACAATTTCTACTATTTTTAATCATTTTGGGCATTGGTGCCGGTATCGTTTGTTTGCTCATTTATGGTTTAAATCACTGGTGCAATTTATATTTTAGGTTTGAAATCTTGTTGAAGAAAATTTAATCTTTGGATTTGCATTATTTTAAGATCATTTAATCCATAATTTGCTTGATGAAGTGGCTTTATTAGCATTATATTTTCATGGTATATCTGGATGAATAATTACTAAGATTTAAGTGCTAGTAAATTTCATATGTTTCAGTTGGGTTTGATGAACATTGAGATCTGAGTTTTGGAACGTGTTCTATCCAGTGAAACAGGAATCGGCTATTAGTTGCGATTACTAATCTGCTTGGCAGCCAAACGATCCGATTTGCCTCTGCGCGAGTCAAACTCGTGTTAACCGAGTTTGACTCGTGGTCAATGCTCAGTCAACTCGAGTTTGACTCGCGCAAAGGCGATTATTCCGACTTTCCCGATTACTCGACTGTCCCGTCTTTCTAGGTTTTGCACGGGAAGTGGTTTTTCCTGCCAGCGTGTTGTTTTATTTACACGCCCACTGTTTTATTTACATGCCCATTGTCTTAACATTCTGTCGCATTGCTGGTGCCGCCATCGCATTGCTGGTGCTGGAGCTGCATTGCTGGTGTTGGTGTTGGAGCCGTCGCATTGCTGCTGCTGGAGCTGTGCTCAGCTATGCCGCCGCTGGAGCTGTGTCGCCATTACCACTGCTGGAGCTTGCTGGAGTTGCCGTAGTTGGAGCTGTGCTCGCTATGCCACCATCGTCTTCAGTGTTCACACATTGCCACCGTCGGGGAGTTCACACATTACCGCCATCGTCGAAGACATTGCATCATTGCTGGAGTGTCAAATTGCCACCATCGTCGAAGAGTGCTGCCATCGTTGGAGTGTCAAATTGCATTGGGAGTTCAGCAGTAAGTGTCAAGACTGAAGACTCAAATTTCAATAATTAATATATATATATATATATATATTTTTTTTTTTTTTTTTTTTTAATAGACTAAAGTCTAATACAATTCAATATTCATGGGACTACTGTGGCCCTCCACGCTGGTCCAATACAGAGAATGAGCCAAGGAAACCCTTACTCAGATATAAACCTCAAAGTATCCCTTTGCATTCAGTGAAGAACTTGTTCAGAAATTGCTCCACAGGTCCGCTATTGTCTGGACTACAAATGTCATCCCTCTATTGAGACTGCTATAAAATGAGTCCAAGACTCTAATTAGGCCTTACTGAGATACCTTAGTAACTGGATCAATCTTATCCTTGAATTTTGATGAGAATACTCTTCAGAGGAACTCACACTTATGCTTTGAACATACCAGGTCTATTGTATTGGAATACTACTAGAGAACAATCACAGTTAGAACTCGGATGGGCTTAGATTTAATATGTTTTGTTAAGCTTTGGACAAATGTGGTTCCAACAGAACTCGGACTGTGATTTACTATATACCTATAAATTATAAATTATAAAATTTAAATTGTTTTTTTTTGTAAATATAAAATTTAAATTGTAATTACTAAAGTCTAATACTATATAAAATAAATATCTCCTTTTTTTAATAAATAAATATCTCCTTTTCAGATTCCAAAAAATAAATATCTCCTTTTTTAATTTTTATTTTTGTTGCCTTCTTATTTTGCAGGAAGTTAGGAACCACAACAATGCCGAGGGAGAAGGATTTTGCTTGGGCTTATTGTGACAAGATTCCCGGAAACCCCAAGCTCCTTTGTAAATTTTGCAAAACGGAATGTAGTGGAGGCATTTATAGATTCAAGTACCACCTTGCATAGATACCCGAGCATGATATAGGTCTCTGCAACAAGGTTGACGATAATGTCAAACACCAAGCAACCTTGGCCCTTGAAATGTTGAGGAAGCATAATGCTAAGAGAGCAAAGCGAAAACAAGAAATAGGAACTCTTGGAGCTGACGTTTCTTCTTCCAATACCCCCTTTTCATCTCCTTCGATTGGGTCCTCAATGCCATTCACAAGTTTCTCACACATGCCTTCAAGTCCAAGTCAAACTCAAGCCCAGATGAATCCTCCTGCATTCAACACTGGAGGTGGAAACATAAACACTTTTTTTGCTCCCCGCACAAAAACTGGTTCCCAACCTACCTTAGATGCCACTGGTTGGAAAAAAAATATCCATAGTCAGGCAAGGAAGGCCATTGCTAACTTTTGGTTCTATTCTAACATACCTTTCCACTATGCCAGAAGTCCTTATTGGCAAGCTATGATTGATGCAGTCGCTGTTGCAGGTCCAGGATTCATAGCCCCTACATCAGAGAGCCTTAGGACATATTTGTTGTTAGAGAGTGTTGAAGATGTCATGCTTGTGCTAGCTGAGTTTCGTTCATCATGGGTAGAAACAGGGTGCACCATCACGAGTGATGGATGGACTGATAAGAGGAAAAGAACTTTAATAAATTTCCTTGTATCTTGTCCAACAGGCACAATGTTTCTCAAATCAGTGGATGCCTCAGAAAAGGTTAAGACTACCTAACTTATTTGTGAAATGATGGAGGAAGTCGTTCAAGAAGTGGGAGAAGAACATGTTGTACAAATTGTCACTGACAATGCAGCTAATTATATGGCTGCTGATAGACTTTTTGAGATTAGGCACCCCACTATTTTTTGGACCTCTTGTGCTGTCCATTGCATAGATTTAATGCTTGAGGACATTGGTAAGCTTGATTGGATACATGAGGTTGTGGAGAAGGCAAAATCCATAACCAAATACCTGTACAACCACACTATTGTCCTAAACACTATGAGAAAATACACTGAAAGTAAAGAAATTGTTCGACTTGCAGTGACTAGATTTGCAACAAATTTCATATCTTTGCAATCTGTGGTTGAGCAAAAGATAAATCTGAAGAGGATGTTCTTGGGACCTGAGTGGATGGCATCTAAACATTCCAAGGCTCTTGAAGGCATTGAAATTGTTGCACTTGTGTTTAATGACGGTTTTTGGAAAGATGCCGAAGAGATTATTGCTGTGACAGAGTCCCTTGTCAGAGTTCTCAGGTACTTCAAGTCTTTTAACTTTTTCATTTTTTAAATTTCATTTCAAGCTTCTTTTTATTTTCAAAGTTTCATATTTCATTAAATTTGAAAGCTTGAACTTTCAGGATGGTTGATGGTGACAAACCTGCTATGGGTTACATTTATGAGGCGATGGATCTCGCAAAGGAGGCCATCAAAAGAAGATATGGCGATGAGGAGGCAAAGTATTTGCCTCTTTGGGATATTATTGATGCACGTTGGGATAGGCAATTGCATTCCCCCTTACATGCTGCTGGGTTATTCTTAAACCCACAGTATTTTTATGATAAGAGCAAATTTAATGAAGATGGGGAGGTTGGCAGAGGACTTATGACATGTATTGAAAGGTGCTCCCCTGATCCAGAATTTCAAAGTTGTGTCTTTTCGCCACTACAGGATTATAGGACGCCGGCCAAATTATTTGCCTATACCAGTGCTATGCGAGAAAGGACTAAGATGTTGCCAAGTACCCTGAAGGCTTCATCAATTCATTAAATTTTTTAAAAATTTATTTTGTATGTTAAATGTTTTATTAAATTTTGTTTTCTTTTTAAGTTTTTACTATTTAGTATTTAGTACTTACTACTCACAAACACTTGGCATTTTCTAGGTCTTTGGTGGCAAAATTTTGGTAGTGATACGCCAAAGTTGAAGAGATTTGCCATTCGAATCTTAAACCAATCATGCAGTGTTTTGGGTTGTGAGTGCAACTGGAGCATGTTTGAGAAAATACATTCTAAGAAGCGCAATCGATTGACAAAAAAGTGCTTAAATGACCTTGTATTTGTCCATTACAATCTACGACTTCGTAACAAGCAAAGACTAGGTGAGAGCCTGAATTTGAAGTTTTTATAATTTGATTTGCACTTTAAAATTTAAACTTTAAAGTTCAAACTTCAATTTACATTTCAATGTCTCATGATAATGACAGGTTTGGATCATTCACCAATCGACCTTGAGGAGATAGATCTGCAAACTACAAATGCATCAGATTGGGTCCAATTAGAGGAAGAGCCTCCTCTTTTAAGTCTACATGACTTGGAGAACTTAGAGAGTCAAGCAAGCGAAGGAGTGGGAGGAATCGCTTCTAGTTCTCACTCTTAGAGTCTTAGACTCTCAGTTATTGATTTTTTAGTATTCACTGATTTGCTTGGCAGTATTTTGTAAACTTTTAGAAGCATATGCTTCTGGTTCTATGTAGTCATTGGTTAGGACTCAATACTTTTGATCATGTTTGGACTCATAACATATATGAGATACTTATTCATTCATGATATTTTGGACATCTATTGATATTATGCATTGTTTGGACATGGCTTTATTGAATATCAATGAAAAATAGTTGTTTTAATTCAATATATGTGTATATCTTTATTTATTGAATTTGCCGATTTTTTCCCGATTTTATCTCGATCCGATTCAAACTCTTCGCTCTTTTGCCTCGCCGATTTATTGCCGATTCCGAGTCTGGTAACATTGGTTCTATCAATTAAAATTGCCTAATGTCTAAATAAGTATTGTTTCATTTACTTGAATTATTGAATCATTATTGAATTCTTCAAGTAAGTGTGATTGATATCTTATTATTGTGGATCTGCGACGAATTGTATATTTTCTAATTAATTAAATATTTTGGCATCTTCATAATTGGAACTCCCACTTAAGTATTTGTGGTTAGATCAGATTATTTATAACCTAAGTGCTTTAGGATTTTTAACATCACCTATCATCTTCAAAGCTTGTTTCATCTCGCTCTTTCAAATCATTTTCCTTCCATTTTGCATTGCATAGCAGCAGTTTCTCATCGAGTGCTTGGTTGTAATTTCCTTAGCTGGATAGTTGACTCCATAAGGCACTGGTATCAGTCTTATAAATTCAATCGAATCCTTTAATCTTGCTAGATCTTTCACAAGTATTTGGTCGTTTAACTGTGTCTCCCGAACTGGTTGGTTCCCAACGAGTTCTCCTTCATTCCATTTCCATAGGGTCTACCCCCTTTAGTCTGCTATAAGGAGACAACTTAAATAGAGGGATTGGGGGTCAGGGTGATAGCCCTCGATCTGAGACGTTGTCGCGGTGCCTAGACATTTTGTGCGACAACAGACTGTATACATAAGTCAATATCATGTGAACCCCTAGACTGTGTCTTCTGGTTACCAATTTCTCCTTGTAGGAAAATATCGACTCTCAATCATTATTCCACAGGTGGGCAGTTTCTCAGTAGTACAAGCTATTGTACAGTGACTCTATCATATCTATTCTGTCCTTGTAAACTTCTACCTTCAACTCTTGAAGAGTAAAGAATGCAACCCAAGTGGAAACAACTCAAACCATTACTGGCATATCTCTTTATAATATTAGTTGTTGTACTTTACTAGTCATTAGTAACAAAATATTTCATTGCTGCCAATGCAATATTGTACTATCGTTGTTTCTATTGCAGGCTATATTGAGCTCAATTATCATAGTACAAACCTATGTTACCAGACTCGGAATAGACAATAAATCAGCGAGGCAAAAGAGTGAAGACTTTGAATCGGATCGGGAAAAAATCGGGAAAAGATCGGGAAAAAATCGGTGAATTCAATAAATAAAGATATACACATATATTGAATTAGAAAAAACATTTTTTCATTTATATTCAATAGAGCCATGTCCAAATAATGTGATGTCCAAAATATCATGAATGAATAAGTATTTCATATATGTTATGAGTCCAAACATGATCCAAAGTACTGAGTCCTAACTCCTAATCAGTGACTGCATAGAACCAAAAGCATCTGCTTTTAAAGGTTACAAAATTGAAAATACTGCCAAAATCAGTAACAGAGAGTCTACGACTCTAAGAGTGAGAACTAAAAGTGATTCCTCCCACTCCTTCGTTTGCTTGACTCTCTAAGTTCTCCAAGTCATGTAGAATTAAAAGAGGAGGCTCCTCTAATTGGACCCAATCTGATGAATTTGTTGTTTGCAGATCTATCTCGTCAAGGTCGATTGGTGAATGATCCAAACCTGTCATTATCATGAGACATTGAAATGTATATTAGAGTTTGAACTTTAAAGTTTAAAGTTTTTAATTTAAAATGCAAATTAGATTATGAAAACTTCAAATTCAGGCTCTCACCTAGTATTTTCTTGTTGCGAAGTCGTAGATTGTAATGGACAAATACAAGGTCATTTAAGCATTTTTGTGTCAATCGGTTGCGCTTCTTAGAATGTATTTTCTCAAACATGCTCCAGTTGCGCTCACAACCTAAAGCACTGCATGCCTTGTTTAAGAGTCGAATGGCGAATCTCTTCAAATCTGGCGTATAACTACCAAAGTTTTGCCACCAAAGACCTAGCAAGTGGTAAGGGTTTGTGAGTAGTAGTACTAAATAGTAAAAACTTAAAAAGGCAACAAAATTTAATAAAATATTTAACATACAAAATAAAGTTTAAAGTTTAAACAAATTTAATGAATTGATGAAGCCTTTAAACCTCAAAGATTACCTAGAAACATCTTAGACCTTTCTCTTATGGCACTGGTACAGGCAAATAATTTAGCTGGTGCCCTATAATCCTATAGCTGGGCAAAGGCTTGACTTTGAAATTCTGGATTAGGGAAGCACCTTTCAATGCATGTCATAAGTCCTTTGCCAACCTCCCCATCCTCATTAAATTTGCTCTTGTCATAAAAATAACTGTGGGTTTAAGAAGTACCCAACAGAATGTAAGGGGGAATGCAACTGCCTATCCCAACGTGCATCAATAATGTCCCAAAGAGGCATATAATTTGCCTCATATATTCTTTAGATGGCCTCCTTTGTTGGATCCATTGCCTCATAAATGTAACCCATAGTAGGTTTGTCAACATCAACCATCCTGAAAGTTCAAGCTTTCAAATTTAAAGAAATATGAAACATTGAAAATAAAAAGAAGCTTGAAAATTGAAATGAATTTTTTAAAATGAAAGAAGTTAAAAGAGTTGAAGTATCTGAGTACTCTAACAAGGGACTCCGACACAACAATAATCTCTTCGGAATCTTTCCAGACAAGTGCAACAATTTCAATGCCTTCAAGGGCCTTGGAATGTTTACATGCCATCCATTCAGGTCCCAAGAACATCCTCTTCAGATTTATCTTTTGCTCAACCACAGATTGCAAAGATATGAAATTTGTTGCAAATCTAGACACTGTAGGTCGAACAATTTCCTTACCTTCAGTGTATTTTCTCATGGTATTTAGGACAATAGTGTGGTTGTATATGTATTTGGTTATGGATTTTTCCTTCTCCACAACCTCATGTATCCAATCAAGCTTACCAATGTCCTCAAGCATTAAATCTATGCAATGGGCAGCACAAGAGGTCCAAAAAATAGTGGGGTGCCTAATCTCAAAAAGTCTACCAGCAGCCATATGATTAACTGCATTATTGGTGACAATTTGTACAACATGTTCTCCCACTTCTTGAACGACTTCCTCCATCATTTCACAAATAAGTTGGGTAGTCTTAACCTTATTTGATGCATCCACTGATTTGAGAAACATTGTGCCTGCTGGACAAGATACAAGGAAATTTATTAAAGTTCTATTCCTTTGATCTGTCCATCCATCACTCATGATGGTTCATCGTGTTTCTACCCATGATGAACGAAACTCAGATAACACAAGCATGACATCTTCAACACTCTCTAACAACAAATTTGTCCTAAGGCTTTTTGATGAAGGGGCTTTGAACCTTGGACTTGCAACAACAACTACATCAACCATAGCTTGCCAAAAAGTACTTTTGGCACAATAGAAAGGCATGTCAGAATAGCACCAAAAGTTAGCAATGGCCTTGCTTTCCTGACTATGGATATTTTTTTCCCAACCAGTGGCATCCAAGGTAGGTTGGGAACCAGGTTTTGTGTGGGGAGCAAAAAAGGTGTTTATGTTTTCACCTCCAGTGTTGAATGCAGGAGGATTCATTTGGCCTTGAGTTTGACGTGGACTTGGAGGCATGTATGGGAAATTTGGGAATGGCATTGAGGATTCAACAGAGGGAGTTGACAAGGGGTTATTGGAAGAAAATTCCAACTCCAAGAGTTCCTATTTCTTTATTTTGCTTTGCTTTCTTAGCATTATGTTGACTCAACATATCAAGGGACAAGGTTGCTTGGTGTTTGACATTGTCGTCAACCTTGTCGCAGAGACCGATATCATGGCCGGGTATCTGTGCAAGGTCGTACTTGAATCTATAAATGCCTACGATACATTTTGATTTGCAAAATTTACAAAGGTGCCTGGGGTCTCCGAGAATCTTGTCACAATAAGCCCAAGCAGAGTTCTTCTCCCTCGGCATTGTTGTTGTTTTGGACTTGTATTTAAATTGTGGTTCCTGTTTTGGAGTCTGCCTTTTGTTTAATAATAATTTGGTTCCTGTAAAACAACAAAAGACAATAAAAAATTAAAATTAAAAATACCATATAATATGTGTTTGAAGTTTGAACTTTTATAGTTTCTTCTACATGACCATTTCTTCTACTATGAAAACATAGTCTGTAATAAAGGGAAAAGTCTGTATTTTTAATCAAGACAAGCATGGATCACCTATGATTCACTCGAAGTCTACTCACTATGGAAGAAAATTTGGATGATTGATCTGAGGTGGAGATACGAAGGTTTATTGATTTTTTCAGTGAAATTAGAGTTGACTGTGCTTCAAATTTTGTAACGAAGGGGGTCATTACAAAATCGACATTGTCCAAAACATGAAAGACCGAACCAATGCTTAAGGTAGTTTTAACTTTTAAATGACGGGCAGTGGAGTTTAGTAATTTACCAACGCCCGACGGTTTACTCGCTGCACTGTGGAATAAACGTTGCCTGACCGTTTGCTTTCTTCGAACTTCGGCGTATCGTGAGCGTAGTATATGGCCACTCCAGGGTCCAACAATTAATACATATGTCGCCCGCTCCAACAGTTAAGTTAACAGCTACAATGTTACACAGTGAATTGTTGGCCGTCGGTGAATAGTGAACTGCTGCCCGTGAAGTGTGAACTGCCGCCGCCTGTCAACTTTGAAGTTTGAACTGCTGTTGCTTGTGAACTATGAACTGCCGCCGCCTATCAACTTTGAACTGTCGCCCACTTGTCCACTGTGAAATGCCGCCCACCAGTATCGTGCGCAGTGGTTCGGAGTTTGGCCACAATAAATTAAATCAACCACAGCACTAAATTAACAAACCACTGCCGTGTTTACCTTTTAGAGTCGACAACCCTAAATCAGAAAACCAAAGATGCGAATTGGAAAAGTAAAAATCGTGGACTCGCCAAAACGCCAATAATCGCTAACTCGCGAGTCAAACTCGCGTTGACCACGAGTCAAACAACGTGAGTTTGACTCGCAGAGTTTTGAGTCGGAACTTTTCGAGGCCGATCTGAGTTTGAATCGTGAGTACTCGCGAGTACTCGGAGACTCTGGTAACACTCGTACAAACCCCTGCTTTTTCAAGCATCAATACAGTGAAATTTCAGACCAAACCAATTGATCAGCATGCCAGTCATGTGCTGGTAGCAATACATCAAGAAGCTCTTTTCACTGTGTTGGCATCATACATCAACAAATATAAACTGTCTTCAAAGACTAGCTAATGTAACCCTAGCAAACGCTCTTAACAATGACACTGTCAATTGAAGGATGATCCTACAACACACACCCTTGGTCTTGGTCTTGTCAATAATAGTAGTAGCATGAAAATTCTCATCTTTTCTCAATCACAACTATAATGATGCATTAAAACTTATCTCAGAGATTATAATGCTAATTATTATACAAGATACCCCTTTCCATGCGCATTAGACAAAATAACCCTTATATATGTTCGACAAAATAAAAGTAATGTTTAAATTTTAATCTCATAGCATCAGAGGATCAAACATGTTGAAGTATGTGACTAGATTCAGTCTTCATATTATCATTGTATACTTATTGTAAAATTGCAAAAAGAAGAAAAATAAAATTGTTTTTGAAAGCATGGGTTTCATGCTCAAGTCATTTTGTGATTAGGTCAAGCATCCATTTAATGCTCCTAGGCTTTGTCATGAGTCAAGTATCCTTGTCAAATTGTAAAAGTTCCATTCGGGTACATATACCAAAGAAAGAAAAAATATTTTATGTTTGGAATTATGTAGTAGGCTCTCTAGACCAAAAGTCGGCCAGCCCAGCATAAGTTGGCCTAGAGAGGGTGTATGGAGCCTTGTAGAAGGTTGTAAATAGGCAAGACTTCAACCTCATTGGGGATTAAAAAAAATCACCTCTTGTATTCAATCTGGAATTGAAAAAGAGTGCAAAGATCTTGACAGTGTTGAAAATATCGATATCAGAAAATTATCGGCGAGGGTCCTGAAAACATCTGCAAAAATATCAGCAAAAATAAGGAAATTAATAAGGAAAAATTTACATATATACACCACGATTTGTTAAATTACTTACCATTATATTAATTAATTGGTTAATTAGTTGTATAAATATATTAAAGGTTTTATAAATAAATAAAATAATAATAATAAATAAATAAATAAGTAAAAATTAATTAAATAAATAAATAATGGAATATTTACTTTTTCAAAGTCAAACTAGCTGTTATCCTAACGGCTAGTTGAGCCATTTCTACATCTATTTATACTTAATGTCTGGATCTGATCTCTCACATAGTCCTGATGATGAACCACACTGGTTGGTTCGAAATGCGTCGATCACGTTCCATTGCATGTGATTATTACTGAAAGAATTTCTACTAAGATATAATATCACAAATAATTGTCATGTAAAGAGAAATCAATGTGCATACTGCCCTAATGGATCTCTCAGCATGGTAGGTAAGGTTTGTACAAGGAGGCCTGAGGATCACATTGTTGACAATTAAATCAAAGTCTGGTACATCTCTATGGATTACGCTCCTGTGGACAGCTTGCTGTGGATAGGCTCTTATTATACTCGCATGCTGAAGTTCCTGGGGCTCACTTAAATCATGACTTGTTGTGGATGGTTTGAATCTATTGTTGCCCAATTATGTTTCCGAATTCCAACTTTTTTCTCAGGGATATTGGCATTCACGGTCTTGTGTTGTGTGATGCAATTGAGTAGTGTGATTCATGAACCCTTCTGAAAATTTAATTATATTACCTTTATCACAAAATGCATGCTTGTTCATTGATTATGGAAGGGGACTCAGAGATGTGTTCTCATGAAGTTATAGATCTAAGAAATGTTGAAGGACAAGGCTGTCTAGTAGTCTAGCTTTTTGACCTACTAGTTTTTAATTAATATTGTAAGCATTCCTACTTGATGTACTTTTTTGAGATGGATTTTCTGATGTCATATTATAAGCATTCCTACTTGATGTACTTTTTTGAGATGGATTTTCTAATGTCATGGTTGTTGATGTCAGGTATACCCGGATGTGCAAAGTCTGCTCTCTGTAGAGAACTTGTCAATGCTCCTGGTGGCCTTGGAGATGACCGGCCCATGCATAGCTTAATGGGTGACCTTATTAAAGGTATGATTTGCATAATTAGCTGAAATGGTTTGTGTGATAAAAGGTATTTGTAGGTTCCAAGGCTATAACATGAAGCATTCGGGCTCTGCCTTGTATAAAGTGATATAGATGGTTTATTATGTATGGTTCTGAATACTGTGTCCTCCATCAGGAGCCATTCCATGCTGCATATGTTCTTTATATATATATATATAGAGAGAGAGAGAGAGAGGGAGGTATTTGTAGATTCCAAGACTATAACATCAAACATTCTGGCTCTGCCTTTTATAAAGTAATATAGGTGTTTTATTATGTATGGTTCTGAGTGCTGTGTCCTCCATATGGAAGTGTTTGGATTTCTTTGTATAAAGTGATACAGAAGTTTTATTATGTAGTGTTTTGAATACTGTGCTATATCAGAGGATATTCCATTCTGCATTTAGTACAAAAGACAAAAATATTATTGGCACATATATATATATATATATATATATATATATATAGAGAGAGAGAGAGAGAGAGAGAGAGAGAGAGAGACGTGTTGGCAACATCATCCCTTGTATTCCAGAACAATCTCCAGTATTAGCACATAATTTCTCATCATGAGATGTGGTAGTAATGCCACTGTTTAATGTAGAATTATATTCTCAGCCTTGTGTACATAATGCATATATAAACTTTATTGGCTGAGATGTATTTAACAATATTTTGTTGATTAACTGCGAAAGGCATGTTGCCAGTGGGGAAGTTTCAGGTTCCAATCTGGTTGAGACCCTCAGGGATAGCAGCTTGTGATTGACACCTTCCTCCATCTAGATATTTTGGGAAAACACAAAGAGAGAGTATGGTGGAAAGTTTTCCTTCGGAAAAAACAACAGTTGGTTGATTTGTTTTCATCTTTAATGAGAATTGCCTTCGAATTTAATGATTATTTCTATACAAATAGATTTCCATGTACTCCTCTGCCACTTATAGAGTGATTTGACCTTGCTGGTTGGTTCCATATGTATTTTCCATGGTTTTTACTAAACTTTTTGTTCATTTGCAGTAATCCTTGGGCTATAATCCCTTTCAATGGAGCCAGCCTCATTGATTTGATCCACCCTTATATGAATTCTATAGGCATTTCCTTAATGGCAAGATATTCCCTTGTTAGAAGTGGGTTTAGGATGAAAAGTTGGACAAATCAAGAGAAAAGGAAAGCAGATAATAGATGTGTATGTAATATTACCTTAACCTTTGTTTTGAAGAAATTCACACCAGAATGTGGAAAATGATTCTAAAGTAGGATATACTGAAAGCAATAATGAATGCTTGACTCATACTTAATATGGTGTTGATATTGATACATATAGGGAGATGGAATCATGTACTAAAATTGATCTGGAATTGATCGTTGTATATTTCTTCATCCATTTTGGTACTTTTGGGAGGAAAAATTGGAGGGAGTATCTTTTAGGGTCTCATTGTAGTGTAGGTCCTGTTTTGGAGATTGTAACGAACATAGTTCATATACGCAACAATAATCTTCAGAACACTTCAAAGACAAAGACATCCATTGTAGGACAAGTAATTGTGTATTGAATATTATATAAAAGAATTGATGAGATGATTACAATGAAGGTGAGGGCCTGCTATTATAGCCTAACCAGATACTTATTCACCAACGGTCATGACCTTAGGGACATACCTTTTCATTAACTAATTACTAGTTATTTAATCAATATTTATTATTATTAGTGTTTACATTATTTGTATTATTTTATATATATTTTATTCATAAAATTTCCTTTCTCTTCAAAAATATTTGTCCTCAAAGCTTATTGATGAAAGGGCTTGATCTCTTTCTTGGTTTTGAATATCTTCTTGTCTCAGAACTTTCATCTTCGTTGATACAAGATGATATGATTCTCCGAGTGATAAACAAAATTGTCGAACTGAGAATGGATCTAACCTTCCTAGATGAATCTTCTGTGGAATCTTTCGATCATGGGAAATTTGTAATGAATTGTTATCATAGGACTTGATTTTTCAACTTTCAATATTCCTTGGAACATAAATCTGTTGAAATTTGGTTACCGGAGGATAGGTGGTTCCCTAAGGCTTTGATCTTTGGCTTAGGAAAAAGTGTCCAAAAGAATTTAATTTTTCTTCTCAAGTGACTTTATAAAGTTATAAAGTCAAAACTAATTTAAAAGTGACTTTAAGTGATAAAGTTTCTAAAGTCTAATTTTAAAGTGACTTTAATAAAGTCAATGAGAAATTAGAAAGGGAAAAGTGACTTTGGAAATAAATGACTAAGTGGGTCTTTATTAAAGTGGGGTGAATTAAAAAATAGAAAGTGATTTAAATGAGCATTTAATCTCAACCCTAGATTTAAAGCTATCTCAGTCATTAGATTTAGGGATTCCCCAAAAGTCACTTAGGGTTAGGTTAAAGGAGGAAAAGCAGGGAAAAAGTCATTCATTCTTTCATGAGCAGATTGAGAGAAGGAGAAGGAGAGAGCAAAGGGGATTTTCGAGCAGTGAGAAGGAGAACAAAACCTTGGCACACATACCGAGGCAGCACTTCAACAAATCCATACAACAAGGAGAGGAACACAGTTCAAGGCAGTTTTGGGCATGAGTTTCAAGGAATATCGTACAACATCTTGGGCACGTTTTCCAAGGAGGCCGTACAACATTTTGGCATAGATTTCGAGGAGCAGTTTGCTAGTTTTGAGGCACGATTTTCAAGACAATCTGTATAGTAAGTTGTTGTCCCTGTGCACGGAAATCGAGGCAGAAAACTGTACAACATTTATTGCTGTTTCTTCGCACACAGTTTGAGAAATCCGTACAACATTTATTGTTGTTTGATTGCTTTTCAAGGAGGCCGTACAATAGCATTTAATGCTGTAATTTCTGGGCACAAAATTTGAGGAGGCCGTACAACATTTATTGCTGTTTCAATTTTTCTGTGTACACATTTTCCGAGGTGGTGGTTAAGCACGGAAAACGAGATAAGTGTTAATTATTACTTGCTGAAATTCTTCTGAGTATTTCTCTCACACTGTAAAAGCATTTATCAAAAATAAGGAGCTTTCGAACTGGTTTTCTCCAAGAGTTATAGGGGGTTTTTCCAGGGTCACATTGGCCAAAAATCAGCGTGTCAAAATTCTGTGTGGCTGATTTATTTTTCTGAGTTTTTATTTCTGCATTTCAGCACTGTGAAATTTCCAGAATTTGTGTTTTCAGAAAATATTTATTTTTTCCAGCTTGTTGAATCTATGGCTATGGGAATGGGCATTTAACTTTATGGGAGAAATAAGGAGAAATTGAAATCCGGGGTTGGGTTATCAAATTTCTACATGCTATCAGAGCTATTTTGCTGAAAAAAGACAGTTTGGGACAGCAAGAAGAAAAATTACAGCAAGCTAATTTTTTACACAGAAATTACAGCAAGCTGACTTTTTCACACATAAATCATTATCTTTACTACAACTGTGTTATTTTCAGTTTACTAGGACAACAAGCGTGTCTTTGGGCTTGAGGGTGGAGGATAGGTTGGATGGACATAGTAACTACAGTGTATGGAAGGAGAGAATGCATAGTATCTTTGAGGAGGTAGAAGTCTGGGATATCATGGTGCATATCACACAGAACCCTATTAATGTGCCTACTGATGCTGTTCAGTTGGCAGCCTTTAATAAAGGAATAACAAGGGTAAGAGACTGATTCTAGATGGAATCAAAGACCATTGCATTCCTCATGTGAGAGGAAAGAGACTTGCTCATGAGATGTGGATAGCATTGACCAATCTCTACTAGAGTACCAATGAGAATAGGAAAATGGTTGTCAGGGAGAAGCTGAAGACCAGTAAGATGGGTAAGACTGATAGTGCAGCTGGATATCTCACAAAGATTACGAATGTGAGAGATGAGTTGGCAGTAGTTGGAGAGGTCATTCCACCCACTGAGTTGGTGCAGATTGTAGTGAATGGCCTTCCCAGTGCATGGCTGAACTTTGCTGATGGGGTTTGCACACGTGAGACCCTTCCCTCTTGGGAGAGGTTCTGGGATGATTGAATACAGACAGAAATCGGAAAGAACCAGCTTGGGGCAGCAAAACTAGTTGAGCAGGATGCGGATGTAGCATTGTTGGCAGGAAGCAAGAAAGGCAAGGGAAAGAAGCAAGCTTCCACAAGCAGTGGTGGGGGCAAAGGCAAAGGTAAAGGTAAACATGGGAACACGCAGAAGGACTATTCCAAGGTGAAGTGTTGGAATTGTCAGAAGATGGGACACTATGCAGTTGTGTGTCCAGAGAAGAAGAAGAAGGGGAAGAACTAGAACATGATAGCATCAGCAGAGATAGAGGACTTTACGAATCGCTTTGACCGGGAGTTTGGGTTCATTGCTTGTGAGTCCACTAGTGCATGATCACCTGCCATGGAGGTTGACAGCAATGTGGAAAAAGTTGAAGTCGGGATTAAATCAGCAAGGGTAAAAAAGTTGAAAAACTCGGCAAAGTCGGGGGTTTTTTGAAAAAGTCGGCAAAAAGTTGGCAAAATTAAAAAAATACAAAATTATTCAAAATTTTTCAATTTTTTTAGCATCTAAAGTATCCACAACATCAAATAAATGCATTTCCACATAAACATGTAAAGAAAGCTAATATATAATATGTATATGAAGTCTAGTGCTACATCACATATCAAAATAGTGAATCGAGTCCTGAATCTTGAGTCTCAGTCTCAAGAGTAAAAATATCAACAAAAAATATAATAATGTATATCATGAGTCATCTCCATGTCATAAAGTAAGTCACTAAGATGAAGATCCCCTGCCCCTTTTACGGGAATAGGGAATGGCTTTGCCTTTTCCTCTAGAGGAAGAAGGCCCTGCCCCTCGGGATACAGATGGACCCAATCGTCCTCTAGAAGCAAAAAAAAGAGGTGGCCTTTGTCCTCTGCTGCTGATGCTGTCACTGCTACTGCCCATCTTAGATGGTGTCACCTCCTCCTCCACATCCTCTTCCTGCGCTGCCTCCTGACCCTGCTCCTCTTCCTCTACCACTGGCTCCTCCTGCTGTACAATTGCTTCCTCCTCTGGCACTAGTGCCTCTGGATCCACATCTAACCAATCAGGGGTCGATTCCATGACCGGCCTCTCAGTCTCGACCCTCCATGCAGCAGTGGTATCAATATTGTCCAATGAAATGGCATCCATATCAGGAGTTTTCTGAATTTGTCTCATCCACAATCGAAGATTGTAGTAGACATACACCATGTCATTGAGGCATTGGGATTCCAATCTGTAAAAGGGTCATAGATTATAAATTAGTACTTAGAAAATTTATATAGTAAAAATAATCAAATTATTTCAAAAATTTAATTTGAAATTTTTTTACCTGTTGTGCTTTTTGCTATGTATTTTGTCAAAGACACTCCAATTGCGCTCACACCCGGAGGAACTGCATGTCTGGCTGAGCACTCAGATAGCAAGCTTTTGGAGATGGGGTACTCTACCACCATAGCTTGTCCACTAAGCATCTACAAGTTAAAATAAAAGTGAGAAGCAAAAATTATGAAGAGACAATGAATTATTAAATTTGAAAGTTGAAGGTTGAAACTTGAAACAAACTGAAGCTTACCTGGCATTTTGGTCGTCCTACTCTTAATAGCCATGGTAAAACCAAATGTGCCACCAGCCATCCTATATATTTCCATTTCTTTGGAAATTTCTTCACGTTCTTGCTTAGATACCACCATCCTCTCAACACATATGAAGAATCCATCCATCACCTCGGCATCAAATCTGAAACCACAGAGTAAGCAAATGCGGGGTTGAAGTAGATACTTGCAGCATGAATGGGGCGATGGAGGGTATTGTTCCATTGGTCATCAATCACTCTCCATATGACCTGTTGTTTCTCTAACCTCTCATCTCCCTTATCTTCATAATAAGCACGAATGGCTTCTTTGGCCCTATCCATGGCCTCATACAAGTAGCCCATTGCAGGCTTCTCTCCATCAACCAACCGAAGAACCCTTACCAAAGGTTCTGAAATGGAACACACCTCCTCTACTCCTGCCCAAAACCCCTGATCATATGAAACAAGTCTGCATATGCCCTCTCCCTCTGGTTTGCGGCTAATAGATAACTCACGCCAATCCTGTGAAAGAAACATGCTCTTCACGTCCCACATAGAATTCAACAGAGACTGAAAAGATATGAAAGTAGTGGCAAAGCGTGTTATCGCAGGACGCACCAACTCTTTGTTGTTGGTGAATCTTCTCATCAAGCTAAGCACAGATGCATGATTGTAAATAAATTTTGTTATACTCTTGGATGATTCAACAATATGCCTCACCATAGGAATCTTACCTATATTCTCCAACATCAAGTCAATACAATGAGCAGCACAAGGTGTCCAAAACAGGGTAGGATACCTCTCCATAAGCAACCTGCCAACTGCAACATAATTTGCAGCGTTGTCCGTTATGACTTGGACAACATTTTGTGGGCCTATTTCATGAATGAAGATGTCCAACAACTCACATAATAAACACGCATCTTTAATGTGTGCAGATGCATCAACAGATTTCATAAACATTGTCCCTTTGGGACAACTAACCAAGAAGTTAAGAAGGGTCCTACCCTTCTGGTCAGTCCAACCATCTGACATGACTGTGCATCCAGTGTGTTCCCAAGATGCCCTAAACTCCTCCAGTCTAGCAGTGCAATCATTCTTTTCCTCTTGAAGAAGAGGCCCTCTCAACTGTGCAAAGGTAGGGGCTTTGTACCCCGGGCCAACGACAGCAACAACATCAAACACAGGTTGGTAGAATGGGTTTGTCTTGGCAATGTTGAAAGGAACATCACTCCATAGAAGACATCTACTCACCAACCTGTCAGCTTCTGCCTTTTCCTTTTTTTTAATTGCTGATTTGATGCTAGGTTGTGCACCAGGTGTCGTTCTAGGGACAAAAAAGGATGAAAAAGCTGAGGGGTTGGAACTGGAAGGTGATGCTGAAGCAGAAGAAGCACTCTCACTTACCCCTAGTCTTGAGCTCCCTACAAGTTGCCTTTTCATTACTGCCCTGGTGTCTTTGCCATCTTCTTTTTCCATCAAGGCTTTAATGGCCTGTCGGATCATTTCTGGACCCGGATTTGGGCAAAGTTCTACATTTTGCCCTGGAATTTGCCCTATATGGCATTTTAATCTGGCGATACCCCCTGACATATGCTTTCCACACACCTTGCAAGACAAATACATTCTATTGAGTCCTCCAGTTTCGGGTATAGAATCAGGTTCACCATACTGCCAGAAAGGATCCAAATTCCTTGGCATTTTGTTTGAAACTTTTTGATGTTTGAACCTGGGCACAAAACAAAAATTAAAAAAAAAAATTAAAAATTGCCCATCACAACAAAAACCACTATTACCAAAGTTAATAAAATCTGGGATCAATAAATTTTAATAATTTGTCATTGCAGTTACTATTGAATACTCTTAAATTTTAATTCAAAAAATCATAGAATGCTGAAGCCTGAAAGGAGTTACAGCGTTACATAGATGGAAGTTGGAACTTGGAACACTTGGTAAATTACTAAATTCAAGTAGAGAAACACCTTGATGAAATTAATAAATTATAGGTATAAAAGTTGTAAACTAAAGTCTATTGTCTAACCACCTTGATGAAATTACTGTCTAACACAAAAATTGCAGCTTAACATGTGTTATGGCTCGGACCTCAACAAATTTATAGGCATAAATATTAAATATTTATTATTAAAAACCAACACAGAATCTTATTGCCTCTGACTTATCAAAACTAGGCAGTTTATTGGTTCAATAAGATAACCTACGGCAGTTTATTATTAAAAGGTTGGAAGTGGTGTATGGTCTCATAAACAATCCATTTACTAGGAGCTGATCTAGTTGCATGACTTCTTGTGATTTTAGTTGTCTGTATGAACATTTTTTATCAATAAATTATGATTCTGGAACATGTGCATTTGTCTTTTCTCTGCAAACTTATCTCATTTTCAGTTACCTAACCTACCATTAGTCAAAGTCCACTCTAGTATGATAATAAAGCTTATAAAAATGATTATAATTAAGTGAGTAATAATGAGGGTGGGTGTAATTCCATCTAAAAAGGAATTAAGAAATATGAACATAGATGATGAATGGTGCAATGTTTTTGATGTGGCAAGTGGTGACATAATAGCAAGGGCTACAAAGAACCTCTACTAGAGAAGACATTAATTTGTTATTGGTGTATATTGACAGATTATGATGTTGATAAATAATAAAAACCAACACATAGACAATTAAAAATAACCGTAGCATATTTGAGAGTCAGCGGCAGTGTATTTGCTATTTGGCATTTGCGTTAAGGTATTTGGCTGCTGGCATTTGGAATTAAGTTAAAACTTAAAATTAAAACTCACCTGGTCGCAGCAGCAAACCCCGGCAGCCGGCACCTCAAGTTTGAGCGGTGGTCTGTGGAGAATGGCAAGCCGCAAATGACAAACGGTAAACCTTCAATGTGCAAGCTCGCTGCTCGAGCGGTGGTCTGTGACTCCGTGGAGAATTAAACGGCAATATGACCGTAGCATATTTGAGAGTCAGCGGCAGTGTATTTGCTATTTGGCATTTGCGTTAAGGTATTTGGCTGTTGGCATTTGGAATTAAGTTAAAACTTAAAATTAAAACTCACCTGGTCGCAGCAGCAAACCCCGGCAGCCGGCACCTCAAGTTTGAGCGGTGGTCTGTGGAGAATGGCAAGCCGCAAATGACAAACGGTAAACCTTCAATGTGCAAGCTCGCTGCTCGAGCGGTGGTCTGTGACTTCGTGGAGAATTAAACGACAATATTCAATGCCCAATGACTCGAAAACTCTGAACCCTCTCGACTCTCACAGTGCTAAACAGTGAACACAGCAAATCGACAGCAAATCGACAAAAATGAACCAATAAAAATCGATTTTCGGGCTTTTTATTTACCGTGTAGATTGACTCACGATTTTTTCGTTTGACTCGGCAAAAAGTCGGGAGTAGTACGATTAAATCTCGATTTTTTCGATTTTGAAAAAGTCGCAAAAAAGTCGGCCGATTTTATCAGCTCCTTCAAAAAATCCCGATTTTTTCAAAAAGTCGCGACTTTTTCACGACTTTTTCCACACTGGTTGAGAGGGAGTGTGCATTTCCCTCCACTAGCGGAGCATCTTCAGGTATCTAGTATGTTGACAGTGGAGCTTCACGTCATATGACAGGAGTCCTTGAGTACTTCTCAGAGCTTTCAGAGAGTGGCACTAATATAGAGGTAGTACTCGGAGATAACAATGTTGTTAGAGCAGTCGATGTGGGGACATTGACATTTGATAGGGAACCCAAACCTCCCTTGAAGGTGTTAGATGTTCTATATGTGCCAGGGATGAGGAAGAACCTCATATCTGTCTCAGCATTGGAGGACAGAGGATATGAGATATTGTTCAGGAGAGGACAAGTGTTGATATATCCTAGGGGCGCTCCAGCTCAGTCAGCTAGAGTGATAGGTGTACGCCATGCAAAGGTGTACAAGTTTGCATTTCAGCCCCTTTTGGCATTGAGCAGTAGTATCGGCAGTAGAGCTAGCAGTTCAGAGCTGTGTGAGATTTGGCACTGCAGGATGGGGCACATGTATCATGGGGCCTCGAGGACATTGCGGGAGATCACTACAAGTGTGCCAGAGTTCAGTACTGATCACTTTGATACATGTAGAGGATGTGCGATGGGCAAGTTTACCAAATCCCCTTTTCCCAGCAGTGATAGCAGAGCGACTGGGATACTTGATTTGATTCATTCCAATGTGAGCGGTCGGATGTCTCATGTTTCCTTGAGTGGATATGAGTATTATGTTTTATTCTTTGATGATCACTCTAGGAGGACCTGGATTTATTTCTTGAAGACCAAGGATGAGGTCTTCAAGCGGTTTCAAGAGTTCAGAGCTCTTGTGGAGACTCAGACAAGTCGGAAGATCAACTCCTTGAGGTCGAACAATGGAGGTGAGTACACCCTTGGAGAGTTTGTTGATTATTGTGCGGAGGCAGGCATTAGGAGGGAGTTCACAGTTCCTTACAACCCCCAGCAGAATGGGGTTGCAGAGAGGAAGAACAGATCCATCAGAGGGGCTGCCAAAGCCATGCTAGATGATCGGGGGTTGCCATTGTTTTTGTGGGTAGAGGCCTGCAACACTGCTGTATATTTGCAGAACAGGAGTCTACATTGTGCCTTGGGGCATGTGACTCCGGAGGAGGCTTTTTCTGGGAAGAAGCCTGATGTTGGTCATCTTCGTATCTTTGGGTGTATTGCATACTCCTACGTACCCAAGGAGAAGAGGACCAAACTAGAGCCCACCGCAGAGAAAGGTATCTTTGTGGGCTACAGTGAGACCTCGAAAGCCTTTCGGATTTATATTCCCGCGCAGAGGAGAGTGATTGTTGTCAGGCGGGATGTGAAGTTCGAGGAGGACATGGCTTTCAGGAGGTCACGAGAGTTAGAGTATCTGGATCAGCCAGACCCTCGAGAGCCACTGAGTCAGTCGCAGGGATCCAATGAGCAGTGATCAGGAGGATCCGGAGGTACCTCGATTATGGTGTTAGGTCCTTTAGTGAGCAGTGGCTCACAAAGTCAGAGGGGTAGTGCTTCGGGCAGGATGCAGAGCAGTTCACTAGGGAGTCCATTGATGGATAGTTCACATGGTACTTCAGCGTCTACAAGTTCAGGTTCAGGCAGGAGGACAACAGACAGACAGTCAGGAGTTCAGGCTCTTGATGATGAGGAGTTTCATTCTCCAGTGGGAGAAGTGTGCTTAGGGAAGAGGAAGCCCAAGTGGCTTCAGGATACCTTGAGAGAGGCCACATCTGTTGCTGGGCCTAAGAAGGCAGTCAGAGAGAGCAGACCACCTGAGAGGTTTTGTAGCTATATGGCAATGGTTGCCAACATCGTTGACTCTGAGGCTTCTAGTTATGAGGAGGCAGCTAGCCAGCACGTCTGGAGAGAGGCCATGCAGGAGGAGTATTCTTCTATCATGAAGAATGATGTTTGGGAGGTGGTGCCGAGGCCTGAGGGAAAATCCGTGGTTACTTCTAGATGGCTTTACAAGGTAAAGCATGCTGCAGATGGCAGCATTGAGAAATTCAAAGCAAGGTTTGTGGCTAGAGGGTTCTCCCAGGTAGAGGGAGTTGATTATGAGGAGACCTTCGCTCCCGTGGCTCGATATACTTCGATTCGCTCCATCATATTGATAGCAGCAGAGATGGGTTGGAAGATCCACCAGATGGATGTGAAGACCGTATTTCTCAATGGCTTCATAAAGGAGGAGGTGTACATTGAGCAGCCACAGGGCTTTGAGGTGCATGGGAAGGAGTCCCATGTGTGCAGACTGAAGAAGGCCCTTTATGGCCTGAAGCAAGCTCCCAGAGCTTGGTACTCCAGGATAGATACATACTTGCAGGAGATGGGTTTCACAAAGAGTGAGGTAGATCCGAACCTTTACTTTATTGTGATAGGTGAGGAGCCTCTCATTCTGGTGTTGTATGTGGATGACTTGGTCATTACGGGTGCAGAGAGACTCATAGAGCACTGCAAGAGAGATCTTGCGTCGGAGTTTGAGATGAAGGACATTGGCTTGATGCATTACTTTTTGGGTTTGGAGGTGTGGCAGGAGGAGGGGCATTTCTTCCTGGGGCAAGGGAAGTATATTGTGGACATCCTTGGCAGATTCCACATGGAGGATTGTAAACCCATGTCGACACCAATGATCACCAACTGGAAGAAGCTTCATGCTTCGGATTCTGAGTTGGTGGATCCCACATTGTACAGACAGCTGATTGGTTCCTTGATGTATTTGGTCAACAATAGACCAGATATTTGTTTTGCAGTCAACACGATGAGTCAGTTTATGTGTGAGCCTAGGAAGGTTCATTGGGTGGCTGCAAAACACATTTTGCGGTACTTGCAGGGGACAGTGGATTATGGTCTGGACTACAGGCAGGGGGATGGAGTGAGATTGGCAGGTTACACTGATTCTGATTGGGCAGGTTGTGCTTTTGATAGGAAGAGCACTTCAGGGTGTTGTTTTGGGTTGGGTTCGGCAATGGTGTCATGGTTCAGCCGGAAGCAGCAGTCAGTAGCATTGAGTTCAGCGAAAGCAGAGTATATGGCAGCCAGTCTAGCTAGTTGTGAGGCCATCTGGCTTCGCAAGATGTTGTTTGGCTTATTTGGTCAGCCGTTGAGACCTTCAGTGATTTACTGTGATAATCAGAGTTGCATTAAACTCACGCAGAATCCAGTATTTCATGACAGGTCAAAGCATATCGGGATCAAATATCATTTCATCAGAGACTATGTTCAGAAGGGAGCTGTGAAGCTTGAGTATATTCCCAATGATGAGCAGGTTGCAGATATTCTTACCAAATCCTTACCACGGGGCAAGCATGTCTACTTTAGAGACAAGATGGGTGTGGTGAGGAACAACTTCCTCGATAAGAGGGAGTGTTGAAATTTGGTTACCAGAGGATAGGTGGTTCCCTAAGGCTTTGATCTTTGACCTATGGAAAAGTGTCCAAAAGAATTTAATTTTTCTCCTAAAGTGACTTTATAAAGTTATAAAGTCAAATCTAATTTAAAAGTGACTTTAAGTGATAAAGTTACTAAAGTCTAATTTTAAAGTGACTTTAATAAAGTCAATGTGAAATTAGAAAGGGAAAAGTGACTTTGGAAATAAATGATTAAGTGGGTCTTTATTAAATTGGGGTGAATTAAAAAATAGAAAGTGAGATTTAAATGAGCATTTAATCTCAGCTGTAGATCTAAAACTATCTCAACCATTAGATTTAGGGATTCCCCAAAAGTCATTTAGGGTTAGGTTAAAGGAGGAAAAGGAGGGAAAAGGTCATTCATTATTTCATGAGCAGATTGAGAGAAGGGGAAGGAGAGAGCAAAGGAGATTTCTGAGCAGTGAGGAGAAGGAGAACAGAACCTTGGCACACATACTGAGGCAACACTTCAACAAATCCGTACAATAAGGAGAGGCGCACAGTTCAAGGCAGTTTTGGGCACGAGTTTCAAGGCAAACCATCTATTAGCTTGGGCACGCATTCCAAGGAGGTCGTACAACAGTTTGGCATAGATTTCGAGCAGTTTGCTGGTTTTGAGGCAGGATTTTCAAAACAGTCCGTACAATAAGTTGCTGTCCCTGTGCATGGAAACCGAGGAAGAAAATCGTACAACATTTATTATTGTTTCTTTGCACGCAGTTTGAGAAATCCATACAACAACATTTATTGTTGTTTGCATGCTTTTCAAGGAGACCGTACAACAACATTTAATGCTGTAATTTTTGGGCACGAAATTCAAGGAGGCCGTACAACATTTATTGCTGTTTCTATTTTGTTGTGTACATATTTTCCGAGGTGGTGGTTAAGCACGGAAAACGAGATGAGTTGTATTTATTACTTGCTGAAATTTTTCTGAGTATTTCTCTCTCACTGTAAAAACATTTATCAGAAATAAGGAGGAGCTTTCGAATTGGTTTTCCCTATGAGTTGTAGGGGGTTTTTTCAGCGTAACATTGACCAAAAATCAGCGTGTCAAAATTCTGTGTGTAGCTGATTTATTTTTCTGAGTTTTTATTTCTGCATTTCAGCACTGTGAAATTTCCAGAATTTGTGTTTTCAGAAAATATTTATTTTTTCCAGCTTGTTGAATGTATGGCTATGGGAATGGACGTTTAACTTTATGGGAGAAATAATGAGAAACTGAAATCGGGGTTGGGTTATCAAATTTCTACAAAATCTATTGCTTCCTTTCATAATAGTTCAAATATGTAGATTGATTTAGTTGTATGCTCTTGTGATTCAAATGTCGATAAGGAGCTCTTGCAGTTTGATCTTGCCCTAATCTATTTGTGGTGATTTTCTGATTTACTTCAAGTACTGTTGTTGTGGAGTTGGTTACTAAATCAATACTTGGAGTTTACATTGTTTGAATTGCAACATCTAAATTCTTTTTCACTTCTATAGGGTTCTCTTCTTCTTGGGTTGTGGTATTGATTGGATCAATTATTTATTCCTTTAGCTTTAAGTTGGATTGTTACAACTGGAGACTTCAATACTTCTTTTTGATTAAGTTCTAACTTTTCATTTAGTGAATTATTGTCACTTTTAGGCTTGTTTATTTGCAATAGAAGGTTTTGGTTATGATTCTTTAGACGTAAAAGCTCTTCGGTTTCTGAATTATTGATCTTAATATCTTTTTCATCTTTTAAATTATTGATTTGTTCTAATAACCTTTGATTAAAGTTTTTTAAATGTAAAATTTCCTCTTCTTGTTTTGATAAGTGCTTCTTGAGTTCCTTCTTTGTGGCCTTAGCTTTCTTGAATTGTTCAAATAATTTTTCATTGTGATCTTTGAGGCACGAAATTTTCTTCTCTTTACTGGAGATGACTTCTTCAAGCTCTTTCTACTTCTTTGGAATAGTTTTTTGATTATTTTGAAATATCAATTCTGATTTCATTGTCATGTCTTGGAAGGCGATCATCTTCTTCTTATAAGGAAACAACAAATTTTTTTTTCTAAGTTTAACGTGAATGGACCCAATTTTTTTAACCAAGGTTGACAAAAATTTATATCAATCTTTGGGTAAAACATTACTATGACACAAAATTGAGAGATGCATTTATAATGGTAAATTATTACTTGTAAATCATTAATTTCATATAATTTTTCGCCAATATTAATTTTTCTTTCTCCTATGCTTGACTCAAGAATTAAGAGTTGATTCACCATATTAACATTGATGTAAATTTTCTCATCACTTGTGCTGATAGCGATATTAATCTCCTTACCTTTGGTATTCCCTTTTAATTTAATTAATCTACAATCTGCAATTGGAAGACTTTTATAGGAAAATTTTTCTTTTTTCATCATTTTAAAATTTCTTGTATTTGGTGATTGTTTTCAAAAATAAAATCTCTAAATACTCTTTCCTTTAATATTAAGACTGCTTTTTATGTAGATTTATTAAAAATTTTGGTAACTTGTGTAATCTCCCTATTTTATATATATATATATATATATATATTTTTTTTTTTTTTAAATTTAAATTTTTATCTTTATCTTCACTTTTATTTTCACTTTTATCACTATTAGCCCTTGTAATATATTTCTGCTTATAGTGCTAGTGCTTCCTCTAATATTTTTATATATTACCCTTTTTTTTAAAGCTTAATTATCCTTAATAATTTTTTCTTGGCACACAAATTCACTTCTCAAATGTCTTTAGAATATATATATATATATATATATATATATATATATATATATAACCTCTCTCTTTTAAATAAATGTTAATGTTAAATACTTTGTTGTGCGCCTTTTCCTTTTAAATATCTTCTAGCCTTAATAGTGATTCTTTAATATTTTAAGAAATCCCTAATAATTTTTTCCCTTATATCATATGGTGGTTCCTTATGTATTAAGCTTATTCAATATATGTTTTAGTTTACAAATATCTTGCTTTAATATTTGAAGGGTCGTAATTTTTTAGTATATAATTTGTAATCCTTTGAAACCCTAAAAAAATATTTAATGAGATGTAATGTTTGGACCATTGTGTCTCAATTTACCATCACACCCTTTCCTCGAAACAACCCTTTAATCAAAATTCGATTAGTCCTACTTCAAGTAATAATGTTCTTGTCAACTACCAAGAAATTCTCATGGACCGTCACAATTTCTAAATAGCGGGTGCACTTTTAATTAATTCATGGCTAGCGGTGATCCAAGTAGTGGAAATTGATTTTGCAAGATAGCAAAGTACAGTCATGAGAAGAAGTACGATAGAATAAGTAGCAGGATGTGGTGGAAGTTACAATCAGATTTGAGATATTTATGTATAAATGACTACGAATAGCAACGGTGTTGCAGCTGCGTTGGATGGTGGACGACAACTACAGTAGCATAACTCTTTTGGTGATGACGACAATAGTGGCGTCAGTTGTAAGCAATGTGTGCAGTGGCGATGATGGAGACAACATGGTGTGGATTAAGTATGCAACTAAAGGGTTACAACAAGCTATGGTTGTATGACTTTTTTTTATATATTTATATATATTTTTTATAACTTCTATTTTATAATTTTATTTTTCTTTCTTTTATATATATATGCTCTTTTTTTCATATAAATATTTTGACATTCTTTTTAGATTTTTATAATTTTTTTTTTTTTAAATATATATTGTTTAATTTTCTTCCTATAGTGTTTTTTATAAGCTTTGTTTTTTTTTTAAATATTTTTTTATTTTTATTTTTTTTCAATACATAATTTTTTTAAGTAAATTTTTTTCCCACAATTTTATTAAAGCCTTTTCTTTTAAATAATATTTGTTATTTTCTTTGAAATGGCCAAGGGCTTCAAGGTAAAATGGAGAATCGCTAACACTGTGTAGCGAATCGCTTTTACGACAACAAAGTTGACAAATATCAATGGCCAAAAGCTGGGATCAGAGAACGTGGCTCTGTGAGCGGCCAGAGGATTGAATAACTCTGATACCAATGTAACAAACAAAGTTTGTATATGCAACAATAATATTTAGAACACTTTGAAGACAAAGACATCATTGTAGGACAAGTAATTGTATATTGAATATTATATAAAAGAATTGATGAGATGATTACAATGAGGGTGACGACTTGCTAATATAACCCAGATGCCTGTTCTCCAATGGTCATGTCCTTAGGGACATACCTCTTCATTAACTAATTAATAGTTAATCAATCATTATCTATTATTATTAATGTTTACATTATTTGTATTATTTATATATATTTTATTCATAACAAAGATTTGCAGTTTGGAGACTTTTGTAGCCATTTGATGCATCAAATGGCACTTTATAGGCTTAAAAATTTGTGAGCATAGCTCTTAGCTCCTTAATGCATTTCTACACCCCACGAGATTTCCAATGTTGTGTGGAAATCACCTCAATCATAGTTCGTATGTAGAAGTTTTCCCTCTTGTAAGTTAACCTACCTTGTTGACCACCATGGCATTGAGTGGATGCGACGTCAATGTTCATTACTTACATGTTGGGAAAGGCATGTTTGGACCTTGTAGAAGATTCTAGAAGTTCCAAAACTCTAACGATACAAAATGGATGGGGGAGCTCCAAACATAGTGATAAAGGAATTGGCCCCTTAATATCCAAGCAAATGACTTGCGGTGCCCCCAAGTGGCTATGGTGACACAACAACCTCATCAGTCTCCAAGTGAATTGAAGAAGCCTGTATCCCATCTGTAAGGGCTAGAAGAACAATGCAAGTCCTCCCATTGTCTCCTATGGTGAGACATATCCTCATCTAGGCATTGGATCAACTGCCAAGTGTGTGGTGCAAGAGTGGAGCTAGTTGGGAAAGGTGGTCCTGGTGCATCATCATTGTCAAATTGGTGGAAAATGAGCAAGCAATAAGTGAAATTGAAGGATCCCATGAAGTGGCAATCTGCTCTCTGCTATGGTGGAGACCCGTGGCTCTCAACACTCACCCTACAACTGCCAATATGACTCTTTGGAGGCCTTCGATCCCACATAGGGAGACCAAACCCCAGACAATTTTGGATAAGATCGAATGCGTCCCCGATCACAAAGAAATCAGATTCATTCCCCTGGGGTCACATGTCCTAAATTGAGCGAACCAGACACAATTCGGTGGGACACATGTCCTCTGAATCGTGTCCGATTGTGTCTCGATGGGACACGATCGTGTCTCGATTCTATCATTTACTCTTATGGGATGCCACACTTGGATCAACATGCCCTAAATTTGGTTTAGTAATGATCCGAGAGGCAGGTAGTTGATCTAGGGCCCAATTGAGGATGGTCTCGTATCGTGAGACATGGTAGTGCTGGCACTAACTTAAGAGCCCTCAACATTGGAGCAGAGTCTGGAATTCGACTATGAAGAGATCCATGAAGATCACCTTTGTGCCCTAAATTCAGAAGTAGGGTCCACAGAGAGATATTGTCAAAGCTCTAGGGCCGAACTTCTAGACAATGATTTTAGAGGGCTTCTACACTCATTATGGCACTCGTTGCTCTCAACGTCAACAATTAACGAGCATCCATTGACATGTCGTTAGCATTTTAGCCTATACATGTGGAAAATTAATATTTTTGTTAGAGGCTATTAGGTCATCTTGTGACCTAGGGCACTTCTTGTACATTATTTTATGTTTTAGTGGTGCTTGTTGGCTAAAATAGAATTTGACCTTCTCATATAGATAGAGGAGGCCTTTATTTGTTGCTCCTCATCATCTTTCATTTGTTTCTCATCATCACACGTATTTGGTTTTTTTGGCCTAGTTAATTGAATTTAAACCAAGGCTGCAAACATTGCGATCGGGATTAAATCGGCGAGGGGAAAAAATCGGAAAAAATCGTAAAAATCTCGGAAAAAATCGGGAAAAAATCGGCACATACAAAAATATTAATTTTTTTTCAATTTTTTTAATATCTAAAGCATCTACAACATAAAATAAATGCATTGACACATAAATATGAAAAAAAACTAATATATAAGATGTGTAATATCATGTCTAGTGCTACATCACACATAAAACTGAATCCTGTCCTGAATACTAAGTCCCGAGTCTCAAGAGTCAACTCAGCCTCAAAATATCAACAAAAAATATAATAATGTATCTCATATCATGAGTCATAATGTCATATACAAAGGAATGTCAATGCACCATATGACCTATGGTCCTATACTACTGATTTCCTCTGCCCCTCTTGCGAGAAAATACAACAGCTTTGCCTTTCTCTCTAGATGAAGAAGCTGGCGGGACTGGCAATGGGCTCTGTCGTGCTCTAGAAGTAGAAAATGAAATTGAAGCACCAGAACGGGAACCTGAAGCACTAGGAGCTAAAGGAGCCAGACCACATCCTCTATCGGTAGTAGTGGTAGGTGGTGTCACCTCCTCCTGCTGCTGCTGCTCCTCCTCCTCCTCGTCCTCCTCCTCGTCCTCCCCCTCCACTATCTCCTGCTCTATCCAATCAGGGGCTGACTCCATGACACGCCTCTCAGCCTCAACCCTCCATTCAACAGTGGTGTCAATCGCATCTAAAGAGATGGCCTCCATATCAGGGGTCCTCTCAAGTTGTCTCACCCACAATCTAAGATTGTAGTAGACGTAAACCATGTCATTGAGCCGCTGGGCCTCCAACCTGTACAAGGGTCATAAATTAATAAATTAAATATTTAAAAAAAAAATATTTAATGAATTCAAAAAATTAGTTAGAATATTTTAAGTTTTTTACCTGTTGCGCCTTTTGGTGTGTTTTTTGTCAAATACATTCCCGTTGCGCTCGCATCCTGAAGCGCTACATGTTTGGCTGAGTATTCTAATGGCAAGTTTTTGGAGTTTTGGTAATCTGCTACTGTAGCTCCTCCACCATGCATCTACAAGTTACAAGTTACAACAAATAAGATAAGCTTATAAAGTTACAAACATAAGAAAAATTTTAAAATAATGAAAATCTTACCTAGCATTTTAGTAGTCCTATCCTGGACAGCCATGTTGAAGCTCAAGGTGCCACCTGCCATTCTGTATACCTCCATCTCTTTGGATATCTTTGCATGTTCTGATGGATTTGGCACCATCTTCTGAACACAAGTGAAAAAGCCATCCATGACCTCAGCATCAAATAGGAAACCACATGAATAAGAAAATGCGGGGTTCAGGAAGACACCTGCAGCATGAATGGGACGATGGAGTGTGTTGTTCCATCGATCATCAATCACTTCCCATAAAATAAGTTGTTTCTGAAACCCCTCATCACCCTTATCATCATAATAGCTGCGAACAGCTTCTTTGGCCCTATCCATGGCCTCATACAAGTAGCCCATTGCGGGCTTGTCTCCATCCACCAATCTAAGAACCTTTACCAAAGGTTCAGTAATGCTGCACACCTCTTCCACTCTAGCCCAGAAACTTTCCTGATATGACACCAACCTGCAGATGGCCTGTCCCTCTGATTTGCGGCTGATAGTTAAAGCACGCCACTCATCTGAAAGAAACATTCTCTTCAAATCCCACTTAGAATTCAAGAGGGATTGAAGAGATATGAAAGTAGTGGCAAATCGTGTAATAGCAGGCCGCACCAACTCCTTATTGTTGGTGAATGTCCTCATCAAATGAAGTACAGATGCATGATTATATATAAATTTTGTGATTCTCTTTGATGATTCTACAATCTCTTTGACAAAATCAATCTTTCCGATGTCCTCCAACATCAAATCAAGGCAATGTGCAGCACAAGGTGTCCAAAATATGCTCGGATAACTCTCCATAAGCATCTTGCCAGCAGAAACATAGTTTGCAGCGTTGTCCGTTATGATTTGGACAACATTTTGGGGCCCAACCTCTAGAATGAACACATCTAATAAATCACATAATAATCTTGCATCTTTGACATGTGCAAATGCATCAACAGATTTCATAAACATTGTCCCCTTGGGACAACTGACCAAGAAGTTAATAAGGGACCTACCCTTTTGATCAGTCCAACCATCTGACATCACAGTGCATCCTGTGACTTCCCATGATGCCCTTAACTCTTCCAATCTCTTGGTGCAGTCAGCTTTCTCATTTTGCAGAATGCTCCCTCTAAGGTCATTATATGAAGGGGCTTTGTATCCTGGGCCAACAACAACGATAGTATCAATCGTAGGCTGATAAAATGGATTGTTCCTGGCAACATTGAAAGGAATATCACTCCAAAGAAATAGTTTGCCCAACAACTTATCAGCTTCTTCCTTCTCCTTTTTTTTTTTACAAGGGAGGAGATAGATGGTTGTGCCCCGTGAGTGGTTCTAGGAGCAAAAAATGAGGAGAGGCTGATGCTGAAGAGCCACTACCACTCTCACGTTCAACTCCAAACCATGATATTTGACTCTTCAGAGTTGCTTTGCTGAGTTTAGTGGTTTCTATTTCTCCCAATGAGTTCATGGCTCTTCTGATTATTTCTGGATTGGTGTTTGTGCAAGGGCCTACTTCATGCCCAGGAATTTGTGCCAGGTGGTATTTCAACCTGTATACCCCCCCCTGTCATGTGATGACCACATAATTTGCAAGTCAAGTTTGATCGGTCAAACCCTTGATCAGGTTCACCAAATTCCCATAAAGGATCTAATTTCCTTGGCATGTTGGAAACTTTGAACTTTGAACGTTGAAATTTGAACCTAGGGCACAAGAAAAATTGCAAGTTAAAAAATAAAATAAAAAAAATTTCAATTTTACATACAACATTTTGATTTTTTTCACAAAAGAAAAACCCTCAACTCAATGCAAAAATAATGGGAAAAAATACATGTTGAAACATAAGCAAAAATAATGGGAAAAAACTAAGAGTACAAGAAGACAAAATTTAACAAACAATTTTTTGCATTTTTGACCAAATTAAACCCTCTCCTCTCAATTCAATTAAAAAAAAAAAAAAAAACCAAATGCAATCACAAATGATGAAAAACACATGGGTAATAGAAACCCATGGAAGAACAAGAAAAAAACAAAAAAAAAGGGTCAAATTTGATGCCCATACCTGGAAAAAACATTTTGCCGGAGACACTTGGTCCAAATTCGATTTTTGTTCGCTTGGCTTGCAAGAAATTCTTCACTTTTGTCCAATCATGGGCTTGTAGATCACGTATCTCCCTCCTTGGCTCTCCTCCTTCACTCCTTAGCTCTCATAACCAAACCTGTCCATGTGAAAATGAAAAAAAAAAACATCAAAATCGCCTTATAACCACGTTGTTTTAGGAGGCCACGATTTTTTCCGATCGAATCGCGATTTTTTGGCGATCGACGATTTTTTCAAAAAATCGGGAAAAAATCGCCGATTAAATCGGCGGCCGGAAAAAATCGCAATTTTTTTAAAACATTGCGATAAAATCGCGATGTTTGCAACCTTGATTTAAACTTCTTTTCTTGTGGAGAATTTGGAAGTTGTGGATTCATTTTGATATTTGGAGTTGATTTTGCTTATCCTTGGTGCTATTCTTTGGTCAAATGGATGGAATCTTTCCAATATATCTTGCAAGTGTACTTGATTGTTGGAAATCTATTTTCTTCATGTCTAATGTATGGAATAATGTTGACTCTAGGTCATGCTAATTGTGAGTTGAATACTTATTTAATGCTATCTAGATGATCTATTGCATGCATTAATCATACATAACATGTAATGAATTGTCCTAGTGGTGAACTCCTAAAAGCTCTCCCATGAAAATCCACTTCTCCATTGAATAGGTAAATGCTTGAAATCTTGTTGCTAGGGCATCAAATTTTGACCTCCTTGGAAACTTATTGGCTAATCTATTTCATCCTAGATTCCATTTTTTGAAGGGACAAGGGACTGGTCAAATTGGTTTGTGATCATTTACCTTTCGTATTCATTTTCTCTTTGTTCTAAATTTTGGCTCCTTTAAGGCTAAAGTGGTAAATTGGGCTTAGGTAAGGTGAGTTTCGGGGATTGAAGAGCCTGTACATAAAGATGATAATATTTTCCACAAATTCTATGCTTGCTGGTGGGCATCCACATCAATTTCATCCATAAATTCTCGTCCTACGTGTTTTCCCTAAGAGGGAAACCCTAGTTTTGTCTTCCTTTAGGTTACGTTCTTCTTGAAGGTTTCATGAGCTGTTTCCTTTCTAATATACATTGTTGGAAACCTTTTCTCCTAGCCTTGACATTTCGTTACTCCAACACTCAACCCATTAATCAAACCCTAGGTCTCGTGCCTCGTCAAATAGGCCTCTACCAAGAAAGCGAATTGCCTCCCATTGGAGCCTTGAACCTAAACTGTGCCTTTATAGTAAAAATCCTTATTGTGTCACCTGATATCCTAACCTTAGAATGTTCATCAGGTGGCATTCTCACATACTAAGACTCTTGCCATTAGTGAAAATCCGTTAAGAGTAAGGGGTTTGGGTTGTGGTGATAGTGGACCACTACCTCGTTGTTGTCTCTTGGTCTAGTTTATGCCTTGTAGGGTTCCCCTCTCAAAAACCTGCTTGATTTTGCGACAACAATATGGATATACATATTCTTAGTTTTGTTTTATATTTTTATAACACAATTATATTTTTATTTTATTCCAATGAAATTCAACACTAAATAGGGCCAAGAGTCTGACATGGCCAAAGTTCATAGAACATGAAAAGTGGGGTTGGCCAAAATCCAAGTTAGACAAAAGTCTAAATGGGATGTGACCCTGATATGAAATGTGATAGCCAGACTGTTAGGATACTCCGACACATAGGAAATAGTTAAGAATAACTTAGTCTAGTGTAGAGTTAGGTAAAGTGTGTTTCTTTACCATGTACATTTGTAACTTATAATCCGACGGTCACGATTTGTAGTGTTCCGACGGTTATCTCTCACCTCGGTATTAACGACACTTGATCTGTGGCTTAACACCCAGTTGGTCCATGATCTCTATTTAAAGAGCATGGAGGGTCATTTGTCTGGTAATCGTTTATGAGAGAAACATATGTAACTTTTCTTTTTATATTAATAAATTGCCTGAAGTGGCCGCGTTGTCTCAGGCCGTGGATTGTTTCCCTCTTTGAGGTTTTTAACCACGTGATTATACTGGTGTACTGATTTTTGATCTGTTTGTGAGCGGTGACCTTTGGTTCTTGATCTAAGGAACTTACCCTATAATTTCGTACATGGTATCAGAGCTATTTTGAGGGCCGCGTCCGTTGTTGATCAAAATCCGAAGCCGGGTTGACTGCATGCGAATGCCGTTTTGTAGATCTATTATTTCTGAACATCTTTGGGCTGGGAGAACTGCTCATTTGTGTCCAGAGTGTCTGTTACAGTGAGGAATGCCTTTCGTTTCATGCGAAAAGGTTTCCGGCTGCCCAAGTTATGACAGTTTAGATCTGGAGGTATAAAGCATCTGTTTTGCAGTTATATTTGTTAATAGTTCTGCTTATTTCGATTCCCTCTTTTTATTTTCGGTTTTTAGGTTTTTATTTATTTGCCGGATCTAGACCCTCTTCTTTATGTATGCTGTTTGCTGTGCGTTGCGTGCGATCTCGACAAATTAGAAACAGGAAGAAGGGATTTTTTTCGCTATGTATGCTCTTTCCCCGCATCTTTGTGCGATCTCGAGAAATCAGAAATAGTGAAAAAATTGATAGTTGCCGGTAAGGCTAATCGAAAATCTAACATTCTGCCATAAGGCTTTGCATTTTGTTTTTTTTTCCCTCGGTTTTTGTGTTTTTTTGTACAGGAAAAGGCACAGACACCGAAAAACCCCCCTTCGTCCTTTCAAACAATAACGTGATCCTTTTACTATCTCACTTGGTGAGGCGTTAGTTTATGAGAATAGAGGTCTTGGGTTCAAGTCTCATTCTCAAGCTTCTTTTGTAAAATGTTTTTGTTCAAAGGGGCGGGATTTTTTTAAAAAGCCGCACTTCATCCCGTTCCCATAACTATTCGGTATCTACAACTTAGATTTTTCAAAAGGCATAACTTCTTCATCCGGAAGTCGTTTTTCGAGCCCTTTTTTTGAAACAGCCTAATTTTTCGAGATCTTTCCATTGGAGCAGTTATTTTCAGCTTTTCTCAGCTTTAGTTTTAAAAAAAAAATGGGAAGTGCATGCTCGATTATTCTTAACAGCACCAATTATTTCCAATGGCTACCTCACATGGTAGATATACTTAGAAGTAAAGGGCTTTACAGAATAGCCACAGGGGTAGAAACTAAACCTTCTAATGATGATAAAGTCTTTAAATGGGAAATAAACAAGATCAAGCACGAGGGTTGATAGGAATGTCCATTTCTCAAGATCTTCGATTTCATATCCTTGACATTGACACCCCTCATGAAGCCCTGGATAAGCTAAATACTGTCTTTGGCATTCAAAATCAAATCAGGGCTCACCAGCTTGAAAATGAGTTGCTTACTTTGGACCCTAATAATTTCTCCTCTATTGAAGACTTTTTGTCCAAATTCAAGACCCTTCGACTTCTTTTAGAAGGTTGTAAGATCAAAAAGGAAGATAGTAGCCTCATCTATTGTATTCTTGCTAAGCTTGGCCCTGCTTACTCTGTATTTGTTTCCGCCTTCCATTCCACTAGAGAAGCCATCATTTCTTCAGGAACCACCTACAAGAATCCCTCTTTTGATTCCTTTTGTGATTCTTTGATAAGAGAACAAGAAAAACTCTTACACCTTGGTTTTATCACTTCTGGAAACGCTTCTAAGAAAGCCTTAGCAGCCCAACAACAATCATATCAAAAGAATCCCAAGAAGCAGTATCCTAAAAAGTATGGTCCGAAACCAAACAAGGGTCCTAAGCAATTTCAACCACAAACTGAAAAAACAACTCACCAAAATGATAAGGCATATAAAAACAAAGGAAAGAAGACAGATAGACATTGCAACTTTTGCAATCGTGATGGCCATTTAGAGTCTAAATGTTTTAAGAAGATGGAAGCCTTAGAAGCAGCAATGAAGAAGCACAACATCAATTTGGAGCACTCTTCACTTTCATCTTTAGGAATGGCACTTTCTGCTTGTGGTTGTCAAGCATCAAGATTTGGTTATGCATTAAATGTATCTTCCTCTTCTCATTCTCATGAGTGGCTCATTGATTCTGGAGCTTCTTATCACATGGCCAAAAATAAAGCCATGTTTTCTTCTTTAAATGATTATAACACCAAACATATTTATGTTGGTGATCGATAATGGTCAGTTTAGTAATGTATTATGTGTTCCTACCTTGTCATGCAACCTTCTCTCTGTTTATCAGATAACTCATTTAGGTGAAGGGAAAATAGTAGAATTCTCACTACATGATGTTGTAATCATGGACCTCAAAGATCCTAAACATATTTTAGCTACTGGCATTGTTGATGATTCCACAAGGTTGTATAAGTTTGACAACTTTGGGTCATCATGTCCTCCCTTCGTTTTTGTTGCTCACAATGATGAAGTGAGCAAACTTTGGCATGAGTGATTTGGTCACTTAAACTATTGCTCTCTTCAAACTCTATGTAAGGAAAATATGGTGATGGGTCTTCCTATGGTATCTTGTCGAGATGGTGTTTGCTCCGGATGTGTACTTGGAAAACATCATCGGGATAGTTTTGACAAACGTGCCTCTCGGCACGCTTTAGCCCCTTTGCAGCTTGTGTACAGTGATTTATGTGGTCCACTTTCTGTTGTTTCTTTCTCTGGTTGCAAGTACTTCTTAACTTTCATTGATGATTTTTCCAGATGCACTTGGGTATACTTCTTAAAACTCAAGAGTGAAGTTTTTAACATGTTCTTGGCCTTTAAGGCCTTTGTTGAGAAACAATCTGGACATCAAATTCTTAAGTTAAGATCAGACAATGGAGAGAATATGTTAACAACAATTTTATCAACTTCTGTACTGAGCATGGCATTCAATTGGAACGTATTGTTCCATACACTCCACAACAAAATGGTGTAGCTGAACAGAAGAATCACACCTTAAAAGAAATGGCTAATTGTATGCTTCAATCTGAAGGACTTGGTCTCAATTTTTGGGCAAAAGCCATTAACTGTGAAAATTACATAATAAATCGCACTCCTACTAAAGTTTTAAAGAATATAACTCTAGAAGAAGCTTGGAGCTCAACCAAACCGGATGTAAGTCACTTTTGTGTTTTTGGAAGTGATGCTTGGGCCCATATTCCAGATGCAAAACATAACGCCTTAGAACCTAATAGTGAAAAATGCATTTTTGTTGGATATTCTGAAGATGTCAAAGGATATAGACTTCTTCAACCAAAATCCAAAAATATAATCATTAGAAGAGATGTCAAATTTGATGAAAATATATCGGCCTGCAAGTCGAGTTCGACGAGTGTGCCACCTTTGGCCTGCGAGCCTGATTCAGCATATGTGCCACCTCTCTCTCTCTCTTCTATTTTTAATAGCATTCCTTCTAGTTTAGAGGATGACAACAAGGATGACAGTCCTCCTCCACCTCTTGAAATTGTTCCTTATACTCCACCGCTTCCAAGATGGGTTCGCTCTACTCGGGATGCAGCAGGTTCTCTTGCAGGTGACCTTGCCGATCGACGACGTACACGTTCTCAGTTCGAAAGAGCCTCTTCCTTATTGGCTCAAGTTCCAGAAAAACTTGATCCAAAAACCTTTGAAGAAGCCTCCAGTCATCCAGATTGGGATGAAGCTATGAATGAAGAGTATCGTTCCTTATTAGCAAACGATACTTGGGATCTTGTTCCTCTTCCAAATGGAAGAAAATTTTCAGATGTAGATGGGCTTACAAAACCTTGTTTGGACCAGATGGAAAAGTGGATAGACATAAAGCTCGTCTTGTTGCTAAAGGATTTTCACAAGTTGAAGGCATTGACTATACTGAAACCTTCTCCCTTGTTGCCAAAATGAATTCTATCCACCTTGTTCTTTCCCTTGCTGCCTCCTTTAAATGGGAAGTCCATTAGATGGATGTTAAATCTGCTTTCTTACATGGAGATTTACATGAAGAAATCTACAAGGAACAACCCCCTGGCTTTATCCAAAACGACTCTAGCCTTGTTTGTCGCCTTAGAAAGTCTCTCTATGGTCTCAAAAAAGCTCCTCGGGCTTGGTATGCCAAAATGGATAGATTTCTATTAGATAATGGCTTTTCTAGGTGTCATTCTGACAACACAGTCTACACGAAGAAAGTGGGTAAGTCCTTCACCATCCTTATTCTTTATGTTGATGATCTCATCCTAACCATATAAACCATGTGAAGTCCAGCCTCAAAAAGAAGTTTGAAATGACAGACGTAGGACACTTGCATTATTTCCTTGGTCTTCATGTCTTGCAATCCATGGAAGGCATTACTCTCTCTCAGTCCAAGTATGCTTGTGATCTTCTACACCACTTTCACATGGAAGAATGTAAGCTAGCCCCTTCTCCCTTTCAGTCTGGAGTCAAGCTTTCAGTCACTTGTACTACCCCTGAAGTTGATGCTACCTTATATTGTCAACTTGTTGGTAAACTTCTGTATCTAACCCATACCCATTCTGACCTTTCCTTTGTCGTTGGTCTTGTCGCTCGGTTTATGCACCAACCTCATGAAAGTCATTGGAAAGCAGCTAAAAGAATACTGCGATATATTCGAGGTACAGTTCAGTTCGGGATTCATTACAGTGCAGGAGCATCTCCATTGTTGATTGGTTTCATTGATTCTGATTGGGCTGGTGCCCCTGATGATCAAAAGTCTACTGCAGGATGTGTATTCACTCTTGGTTCAGGACCTATTACTTGGTCTTGTAAGAAACAAAGCGCCATCTCTCTTTCTTCAGCAGAAGCAGAGTATCGTGGTGCAGTAGAAGCCAGCAAGGAAGCCATGTGGCTTCGTCAGATCCTGTCTGAATTTGGTCTTCATCAGCAGCATCCAACTACACTTGGTGTGATAATCAGAGTGCCATTCAGCTATGTAAAGATCCAGTTCAGCATCAGCGTATGAAACACATTGAACTCCACATACACTTCATCAGAAAGCTCATTCATGATCGTGTTCTTGAAGTGCAGTACTGTCCAACCAATGATCAAGTAGCCGATATCTTTACCAAGGCTCTCACAGAAATGAAGTTTACCAAACTTCGATCCATGATTGGAGTTCAGGAAAGGTGTCTTTAAGGGGGGATAGGCTCTAATGCTTCCTTCCTTCTCCTATTGTGTCACTTTTGTAAATCCTTCAATCCTATCCCAATTTGTTCTTAAGGGGGATGTTAGGATATTTCGACACATAGGAAATAGGCTCCTTTTGTGTCACCTTTGTAAATCCTTCAATCCTATCCCAAGTTGTTCTTAAGGGGGGATGTCAGGATATTCCAACACATAGGAAATAGTTAATAATAACTTGAGTTAGGAAAAGTGTGTTTCTTTACCATGTAAATTTGTAACTTATAATCCGACGGTCACGATTTGTTGTGATCTGACGGTTATCTCTCACCTCGGTATTAACGACATTTGATCCGTGGCTTAACACCCGATTGGTCCATGATCTCTATTTAAAGAGCATGGAGGGTCATTTGTCCGGTAACTGTTTATGAGAGAAACATTTGTAACTTTTTTTTTTTTTTTTTTTTATATTAATAAATTGCCTGAAGTGGCCGCGTTGTCTCAGGCCGTGGACTGTTTCCCTCTTTGAAGGTTTTAACCACGTGATTATACTGGTGTACTAATTTGTGATCTGTTTGTGAGCGGTGACCTTTGGTTCTTGATCTAAGGAACTTACCCTGTAAATTCCCACACAGACCTTGCTCATGAGTTAAATACTGAGAATATTTGGAATACAATAAATAAATCCATTTAATAATGCATTGAATGATGTATGAGAGAATGATATGATATGATACAATAATGCCTATTATTGCTCGAACTAGCAGGGGTCCTAGGAAAGGATCCTAAAGGGAAACTACTAGGACAAGGGAAACAATAGAGCAATAGCTCTCTGTCACCTCATCCAAGGCTCTCTGCTCTTTACAGACCTTCACTGAGGGGAGGAGACCTGGTATAAGGAGAATCACTAGATGAGTAGGTCAACAACGACATAAAGAGTGATTGCTAAGGCCTATTCACAAGGGAGATTGAATTGTAGGCTCTCTGCTCTTTACAAACCTTCAACGATTGGAGGAGACCTGGTATAAAGAGAATCACTAGATGAGTAGGTCAACAACATGATAAAGAGTGATTGCGAAGGCCCTATTCACAAGGGAGATTGAATTGTATGGTTTTCTTGCTCGGGAAGCAAGGTGATAGACTCTCTAGGAAGGGCTAAAAGGGTTCTTGAGGCTAGGATTTGGGAGTATATATTGTAAAGATAATTCCTAGGCCTTTAAATCCTTATGGAAAATCAGTCTTTGTATGATCTTTATGGGATTGAAAGTTTTAGGTTGAGGGACCACACGAGACCAAGTGGAACCAAAATTAGGTCAGGGAAGTGGGATTGATCACTTAAGGAGGGCCTTGACCTAATTATGGAAGGGAAGAGGATCAATGATCTTGGAGTAATGGGCAATGATCCAAGGGAGGTCACTAGCCAAGGTAACCCTAGGGCAAGAAACAATCCTTGAGCTAGGTCTTCCAATATCTTGAGATCCCACTGTCAGATTTTAATGAAATTTGGAGGGCCTCCAAAGGAAAACTCAATGCAATAATGGGCAAGAGATCAAAGTCTTTTAATTGCTAGAATGTGAAATAATTGATTCCCTAGGACCTATGGAGGTTAGGCCTAGAAAAAGGAGGAGAGGTGAGAGAAATAAGCTTTGAACGTGACCACCTATGGAAGGATTAGTGCCTTATCGTTTGGGAGAGATGGAGTCAAGGAGAATTTATTGTTTGGAAAGAATTCACCAATCAAGGAGGCCTTCAAGCAACTTCGCATTGCATTAGTGCATGAGACCAGCTACGTCAAGGACTTTAAACTTCGAATTGCAATAATTGATGACTTATTCAGATGTATTTAGCATAAATTATCTCTAGGAACATCCATCCATTCATACATGGCCCATGACATGATGCAACACTATCAAATATCAAAATGTCCACCCATTCGTATAAGAAAGCAACAAATTTCAGCCTTGTATAGTGAAAATCCCACCAACATTCATGTAACAAAGTAGATAACAGGAATAAGCATAAAAAAAACACGTAGATGTACAAAGAGTATATCGAACCATCATATTATGCCAATAATGAAGCTTCAAGACGAGAGAAATAGATCCAAACATCAAAATGCACTCATATCATCCAAACTCATCCTCCAAAAGGGATAGCCAAAATATCACAAGAGATAATAACCCAATCCAATTGATGATGACGAAAATGAATCATCTCTCTTCTATTTATACAATCCTCTAAGGGATTCAAATGGCCTAATTTGGACTAATAATGCCCCTAGAATAAAATATTGTGCATAATAACAACACTTTTGGTGACAAACCCATAAAAATAGCTCAATAACATAAAGATAAACCTCTCAAGATGATAGAATGATCAACATAATGAGTTGTTGGGCCTTTAAATGTTGAAATTTGGTACTGGAGGACAGGTGGTTCCTTAAGGCTTTGATCTTTGGTGTAGGGAAAAGTGTCCAAAAGAATTAATTTTTCTCCTAAAGTGACTTTATAATTTTTATAAAGTCAAATCTAATTTAAAAGTGACTTTAAGTGATAAAGTTACTAAAGTCTAATTTTAAAGTGACTTTAATAAAGTCAATGTAAAATTAGAAAGGAAAAGTGACTTTGGAAATAAATGACTAAGTGGGTCTTTATTAAAGTGGGTGAATTAAAAAATAGAAAGTGAGATTTAAATGAGCATTTAATCTCAGCCCTAGATCTCAATCTATTTCAGCCATTGGATTTAGGGATTCCCCAAAAGTCACTTAGGGTTAGGTTAAATGAGGAAAAGGAGGAAAAGATCATTCATTCTTTCATGAGCAGATTGAGAGAAGGAGAGCAAGAGAGCAAGGGAGATTTCTAGGCAGTGAGGAGAAGGAGGCAGCAGCTTGGCACACTTTCCAAGGCAGCATTTCAACAAGACCGTACAGCTGAGTTAACACAGTGAAAGGCAGAATTTTTGGGTCAGGCCGTGAAAAGGAGGTCGTACAAATGAGGGGCCACGCAACAGCCGATGTTACATCGGGCGGAACTGAGGTGGCTGGCCCGCGCCTTTGTCATGGTTTTTGGCACGAAAATCGAGATTCGAACAAGTTAAGATTTATCGTTGCTCGTACGTATCTTGGAGGAGGTCGCATACCCGCATTTACGGCATTTCCGGGCACGAAATCGAGGACGACAACACGCGTCGTTCGTTTTGCCGTTTTTGCACATTTTCCGAGGCGGTGGTTAAGCACGGAAAACGAGATAAGTTGTAAAGTCTGTTTGCTGATTTTTTTGCTGAATATTTCTCTCACTGTAAAAAGCATTTTCCAGAAATAAGGAGCTTTCGAACTGGTTTTCCCCAAGAGTTGTAGGGGGTTTTTTCCAGGGTCATGTTGAACAAAAATATATGTGTCAAAATGTGTGAATGACTGTTTTATGTGCTGATATTTATTTCTGCATTTTCCAGCATTCTGTAATTTTTCCAGAATTTGTGTTTTCAGCCAAATTTATTTTCCGGCTTGTTAAATGTATGGATATGGGAAAGAGCATTTAACTATTTTGGAGTAATAAGGTGAAACTGAAAACCGAGGTGGGAAAACAGAAATTTCTACATGGTATCAGAGCTTGAGTGCTGAAAGAGCAGTTTGGGACAGCAAGGAGAAAAATACAGCCTGCTGATTTTTCACTCAGAAAATTCCAGCAAGCTGATTTTTTCACAAACATAATTTTTACCTTTACTACAGCAGTGCTATTTTTTAGTTTTAGGACAGCAGGATGTCTTTGGGACTGAGGGTGGAGGATAGGTTGGATGGGCATACCAATTACAGTGTTTGGAAGGAGAGAATGCAGAGTATCTTTGAGGAGGCTGAAGTCTGGGACATAATGGTGCATACCGCACAGAACCCTGTAAATGTGCCTACTGATGCTACTCAGTTGGCAGCATATAATAAAAAGAACAACAAGGGCAAGAGACTGATTCTAGACGGAATCAAAGACCATTGCATTCCTCATGTGAGAGGAAAGAGAAATGCTCATGAGATGTGGACAGCATTGACCAACCTCTACCAGAGTACCAATGAGAACTGGAAAATGGTCCTGAAGGAGAAGCTAAAGAACATTAAGATGGGTAAGACTGATAGTGCAGCTGGATATCTCACAAAGATTACTAATGTGAGAGATGAGTTGGCAGCGATTGGAGAGGCCATTCCACCCACTGAGTTGGTGCGGATTGCAGTGAATGGCCTCCCCAATTCATGGATGAACTTTGCTGATGGGGTTTGTGCACGTGAGACCCTTCCCACATGGGAGAGGTTTTGGGATGATTGCATTCAGACAGAGATCAGGAAAGGTCAGCTTGGGGCAGCCAAGCCAGTTGAGCAGGATGAAGATGTAGCATTGTTGGCAGGACGCAAGAAAGGCAAAGGGAAGAAGCAAGCTTCCACAAGCAATGGTGGGGGCAAAGGTAAAGGTAAAAAGGATAACACACAGAAGGACTATTCCAAGGTGAAGTGTTGGAATTGTCAGAAGATGGGACACTATGCAGTTGTGTGTCCGGAGAAGAAGAAGAAGAAGGGGAAGAACCAGAGCATGGCAGCTTCAGCAGAGGTTGAGGACTTTGCAGATCGTTTTGATCGGGAGTTTGGGTTCACTGCGTGTGAGTCCTCTAGTGCGGGATCATCTGCCATAGAGGTTCAGAGGGAGCATGCATTTCCCTCGATTAGCGGAGCATCTTCGGGTATCTGGTATGTGGACAGTGGGGCTTCACGTCACATGACAAGAGTCCGTGAGTACTTCTCAAAGCTTTCAGAGAGTGGCACTGATATAGAGGTAGTACTCGGTGATGACAGAGTTGTTAGAGCAGTCGGTGTGGGGACACTGACATTTCAGAGGGAGTCTAAACCTCCCTTGAAGGTGTCAAATGTTCTTTATGTGCCAGGGATGAGGAAGAACCTCATATCCGTCTCAGCTTTGGAGGATAGAGGATATGAGGTACTGTTCAGGGGAGGACAGGTGCTAATGTATCCCAGGGGCACTCCAGCTGATTCAGCTAGAGTGATAGGTGTACGCCATGCAAAGGTGTACAAGTTTGCATTTCAACCCCTTTTGGCATTGAGCAGTAGTACCGACAGTAGAGCTAGCAGTTCAGAGCCGTGTGAGATTTGGCACCGCAGGATGGGGCACATGTATCATGGGGCCTTGAGGACATTGCGGGAGATCACTACAGGTGTGCCAGATTTCAGTACTGATCACTTTGATACATGTAGAGGATGTGCGATGGGCAAGTTTGCCAAATCCCCTTTTCCCAGCAGTGGCAGCAGAGCGACTGGGATACTTGATTTGATTCATTCCGATGTGAGCGGTCGGATGTCTCATGTTTCCTTGAGTGGATATGAGTACTATGTTTTATTCATTGATGATCACTCCAGGAGGACCTGGATTTATTTCTTGAGGACCATGAGTAAGGTCTTCAAGCGGTTTCAGGAGTTCAGAGCTCTTGTGGAGACACAGACAGGTCGGAAGATCAAGTCCTTGAGGTCGGACAATGGGGGAGAGTACACCCTTGGGGAGTTTGTTGACTATTGTGCGGAGGCAGGCATTAGGAGGGAGTTCGCTGTTCCTTACAACCCCCAGCAGAACGGGGTTGCGGAGAGGAAGAACAGATCCATCGGAGGGGCTGCCAAAGCCATGTTACATGATCAGGGGTTGCCATTGTTTTTGTGGGCAGAGGCTTGCAACATAGCTGTTTATTTGCAGAACAGGAGTCTGCATCATGCCTTGGGGCACATGACTCCGGAGGAGGCTTTTTCTGGGAAGAAGCCTGATATGGGTCATCTTCGTATCTTTGGGTGTATCACATACTCCTATATACCCAAGGAGAAGAGGACCAAACTAGAGCCCACTGCAGAGAAGGGTATCTTTGTGGCCTACAGTGAGACCTCAAAGGCCTTTCGGATTTACATTCCTGCACAGAGGAAAGTTGTTGTCAGGCGGGATGTGAAGTTCGAGGAGGACAGGGCCTTTAGGAGGTTACGGGAGTTAGAGTATTTGGATCAGCCAGACCCTCAGCAGCAGGTGAGTCAGTCACAGGGATCCAGTGGGCAGGGATTAGGAGGATCCGGAGGTACATCTATTACGATGTCAGGTCCGTCAGTGGGCAGTGGCTCGCAGAGTCAGAGGGGTGGTGCTAAGGGCAGCATGCAGAGCTGTCCACAGAGCAGTTCACTTGGGAGTCCACTGATGGACAGTTCACACGGTACCTCAGCTTCTACAGGTTTAGGTGCAGGCAGGAGGACAGCAGACAGACAGTCAGGAGTTCAGGCTCCTGATGATGATGATGAGGAGTTTTATTCTCCAGCGGGAGAAGTGTGCTCAGGGAAGAGGAAGCCCAAGTGGCTTTAGGACACCTTGAGAGATGCCACATCTGTTGTTGAGCCTAAGAGGCTGGTCAGAGAGAGCAGACGACCTAAGAGGTTTTGTAGCTATATGGCAATGGCTACCAACATCCTTGACTCTGAGCCTTCTAGCTATGAGGAGGCAGCTAGCCAGCAGGTCTGGAGAGAGGCCATGCAGGAGGAGTATTCTTCTATCATGAAGAATGATGTTTGGGAGGTGGTGCCTAGGCCTGAGGGCAAATCCATGGTTACTTCCAGATGGCTTTACAAGGTAAAGCATGCTGCAGATGGCAGCATTGAGAAATTCAAAGCGAGGTTTGTGGCTAGAGGTTTCTCCCAGGTAGAGGGAGTTGATTATGAGGAGACCTTCGCTCCCGTGGCTCGATATACTTCGATTCGCTCCATTATATCGATAGCAGCAGAGATGGGTTGGAAGATCCACCAGATGGATGTGAAGACCGGATTTCTCAATGGCTTCATACAGGAGGAGGTGTACATTGAGCAGCCACAGGGCTTTGAGGTGCATGGGAAGGAGTCCCATGTGTGCAGACTGAAGAAGGCCCCTTATGGCCTGAAGCAAGCTCCCAGAGCTTGGTACTCCAGGATAGATACATACTTGCAGGGGATGGGTTTCACAAAGAGTGAGGCAGATCCGAACCTTTACTATATTGTGATAGGTGAGGAGCCTCTCATTCTGGTGTTGTATGTGGATGACTTAGTCATTACAAGTGCAGAGAGACTCATAGAGCACATTGCAAGAGAGATCTTGCGGCGGAGTTTGAGATGAAGGACATTGGCTTAATGCATTACTTTTTGGGATTGGAGGTGTGGCAGGAGGAGGGGCATTTCTTCCTGGGGCAGGGGAAGTATATTGTGGATATCCTTGGCAGATTCCACATGGAGGATTGTAAACCCATGTCGACACCGATGATCACCAACTGGAAGAAGCTTCATGCTTCGGATTCTGAGTTGGTGGATCCCACATTGTACAAACAGCTGATTGGTTCCTTGATGTATTTGGTCAACACTAGACCAGATATTTGTTTTGCAGTCAACACGATGAGTCAGTTTATGTGTGAGCCTAGGAAGGTTCACTGGGTGGCTGCAAAACACATTTTGCGGTACTTGCAAGGGACAGTGGATTATGGTCTGGACTACAGGCAAGGGGATGGAGTGAGATTGGTAGGTTACACTGATTTTGATTGGGCAGGTTGTGCTTCTGATAGGAAGAGCACTTCAGGGTGTTGTTTTGGGTTGGGTTCGGCAGTGGTGTCATGGTTCAGCCGAAAGCAGCAGTCAGTAGCATTGAGTTCAGCGGAAGCAGAGTATATGGCAGCCAGTCTAGCTAGTTGTGAGGCCATCCGGCTTCGCAAGATGTTGTTTGGCTTATTTGGTCAGCCGTTGAGACCTTCAGTGATTTACTGTGATAATCAGAGTTGCATTAAACTCACGGAGAATCCAGTATTTCATGACAGGTCAAAGCATATCGTGATCAAATATCACTTCATCAGAGACTATGTTCAGAAAGGAGCTGTGAAGCTTGAGTATATTCCCACTGATGAGCAGGTTGCAGATATTCTTACCAAAGCTTTACCACGGGGCAAGCATGTCTACTTCAGAGACAAGATGGGTGTGGTGAGGAACACCTTCCTCGGTAAGAGGGAGTGTTGAAATTTGGTACCGGAGGACAGGTGGTTCCCTAAGGCTTTGATCTTTGGCCTAGGGAAAAGTGTCCAAAAGAATTAAATTTTTCTCCTAAAGTGACTTTATAATTTTTATAAAGTCAAATCTAATTTAAAAGTGACTTTATGTGATAAAGTTACTAAAGTCTAATTTTAAAGTGACTTTAATAAAGTCAATGTAAAATTAGAAAGGAAAGTGACTTTGGAAATAAATGACTAAGTGGGTCTTTATTAAAGTGGGGTGAATTAAAAAATAGAAAGTGAGATTTAAATGAGCATTTAATCTCAGCCCTAGATTTCAATCTATTTCAGCCATTGGATTTAGGGATTCCCCAAAAGTCACTTAGGGTTGAGTTAAAGGAGGCAAAGGAGGAAAAGATCATTCATTCTTTCATGAGCAGATTGAGAGAAGGAGAGCAAGAGAGCAAGGGAGATTTCTGGGCAGTGAGGAGGAGGCAGCAGCTTGGCACACTTTCCAAGGCAGCATTTCAGCAAGACCGTACAGCTGAGTTAGAACAGTGAAAGGCAGAATTTTTGGGCACGGTTTTCTAGAAAAGGAGGTCGTACAGCAAGATTGGGCACAAAAATCGAGGCAGCAGAGGGCTGTTCCGTACAGCAAAGTTCTGTTTTTAGTTTTTGGCACGAAAATCGAGATTCTGGACAGCAGCATTTATTGCTGTTTGCACAGATTTTGAGGAGGCCGTACAGTTGCATTTATTGCAGATTTTTGGGCACGAAAATCGAGGACGTACAGCATTTATTGCTGTTCTGTTTTTGCTGTTTGCACATTTTCCCAGGTGGTGGTTAAGCACGGAAAACGAGATAAGTTGTAAAGTCCGTTTGCTGATTTTTTTGCTGAATATTTCTCTCATTGTAAAAAGCATTTTCCAGAAATAAGGAGGAGCTTTCGAACTGGTTTTCCCCAAGAGCTGTAGGGGGTTTTTCCAGGGTCATGTTGACCAAAAATATATGTGTCAAAATGTGTGAATGACTGTTTTATGTGTGCTGATATTTATTTTCTGCATTTTCCAGCATTATGTAATTTTTCCAGAATTTGTGTTTTCAGCAAAATTTATTTTCCAGCTTGTTAAATGTATGGATATGGGAAATGGCATTTAACTATTTTGGAGTAATAAGGTGAAACTGAAAATCGGGGTGGGAAAACAGAAATTTCTACATTAAAGAGGCCTAATGAAGTCCAAGGGGTGTCATGATGTGAAAATGGACTCTCGACATAGTAGACAAGGGGTTGGCCCCTTGTTTTCGAAGCAAGAACCTATGGTGCTCCTAAGTGGGTATGGGGGAACAAGGACATCCTCATGAGTCTCCAAGTGGATCTAAAATGCCTGTAGACCATTTGTAAGGGCTAGAATGATGATCTAAGCCCTTCCTTTGCAGCGGAGAGATCCTCTAGACCTTGGAACATCTGCCAAGTGTATGGTGCAAGTATGGAGTCGGTTGGACTTGGTGAAACAGGTCTATCATCCTCATCCAAATGGTGGAACACAAAAAATCAATGAGTGGTATTGGGGATCCATGAATTTCTCTTTGCTATGGTGGAGGCCCGTGGTTCTCAACACTCACCTTACAAGTGCCAATGTGGCCATCTAGAGGGATATGACCCCGTATAGGGAGACCAACACCAAATGGAGATCCACCTGCATTCCTACATAAGATCCAACGCATCTCCATGCCCTTACATAGCGGGCTTTGGCATGTACAAGTGTTTCTAGGCTCAATAAGGGAGTTAACCAAGGACCCTATTAGGTGGTTTCATCCTTAAATGGGGTGACATGTACAAGGTACATCCCTCAAGTGGTAAGTGGCAAATGATAAAGTGATGGAACAGAGTGGGGATTAGGGGAATCATCCGAACCACACATGTTATGGTACAAGGGTAGATATGATAAAGGGAAACCCACACTTGGGTATATGAGATTAGGAGGGAGAAAATCGTGGTACATGAGTTACCCCGACCTTTGTTATTTGACCCTTATTCATTTTCCTTTTTCCTTTAATTGATTTTTCTTCATAACTTCTTGGGGCTCTAGGGATGAGAGCATGTTGTTTGGGATATGGTAGTGGATACCCCCTTAAGGTGGGGTAGTTCAACGCCCACCAGTGGTTGGGACAATCATGGGTTACTTCATGATGGAGGGGGCTCATATGGGACACATAGGAACTAGGTTGATGGCCATGGATAAAGGGTAGAGCTCATGTTTGGATTTTTCCCACGTGCTAAATTCGTATGTCCCAGCCATCTTTTGCATTTTGTGGTACATTTCCTGTTGAGAGTGGCCAAGCTATGCTTTTTCTTTTCTTTCTTGCTACATCAACCTCGGGGCATCGTTCTAGGCCCAACCCAAGCTTTGGAGAAGGGGATGGGGAGGCTAACCCTATGTTGACCCAGTGGACACATGTAGACCTAGATGGGAAAAGAGATGAATGGGGCTACAATGAGTGGGAGTGGATGTATATGGTGTCGGGAAGTGGAACCACGCAACCAGAATTGGGGCTTCCCATGTAGTGCCAACCCTAAAGCTAATGGCCAGTAAAGGAGATCCCACGGGACTAGGATGCAAGGCTAACCATGAAATAGCGCAATGGAGACGAGTGTTATAAGGAATGAACCAGATCGATTGGTTCAGACCGGTTCGATTGTTTTGAGGCAAAAACCAGTTCGAACCAGTGACATGAACCATTTTTGTCCAGTTCGGTATTATAAAGTCACGTCGAATGGAAGAAGTGGGAATTGTTTTGTTTTTTTACTTTTAATATTTGTTGTAGTTGGGCACTAGGTCATAATAGGTGTCTAAAATATTCAAGCATATGGCCCTACTATTGCTGTGCATTTCATGGTAATGTTTAAGAATACATTCTCCTTTATATTTCATTTTCATCCTTTCATTTAAATTTTTAACATTACCATGAAATGACTCAGGATGTTTGAGAGTGGATTAGACCTCATTGGATTTCATAAAGATAAAGTAGAGTTTGAGGTCTCACTCAAAGTCAAATAGACTTAACAATTTTCCAGGATTTCAGGATTGGGTGGATTGCAACGCTACATTGGATTTTCCCATGTACAAGGGGATGGAACTAGTATTTAATCAAGAACACCAAGCCCTCTATGTACCTTAATGTTAGTGGCATTGTTTATTGAACTCCTCTATCATGATCCTACTAAAAAAATATGCATCACTCAAACAAAACCTTGACTTGACATGCTATTATTTTTCTATCTTATTTTAATGTTTAGAGAGTGATATTGAAGACGAACATCCCAATATAGGCAATGATTTTGATGATATGTAGGTATTTGTTGTAGCATAATTATTTTTGTATGCTAGAGGCCATGTGGAGCTTGTTTGCTAATGTATTTTTGGTTTAGAGATGGATATCAGTCAGTGCTATTTTGGTTATGTGCACCCGTACATGCTATATAAATGTGAAATTTTTCTTATTTGTGACATGCTGGGCTGGCTGACCAAAGGAGACTTTGCTGGTTGAAGCATCCTGTTGACCGCCGAAACGAATACACACATTTTTCCTGTTTCTGATTTGTCTTCTGTAAGATCTACTTATATGTTCTATCTGCATTTTGCTTACCTACTTGTATGATTGCTGAAAGAAAAGTGAAATTGCTACTAGCATAGAACATCTACAAAAATTTACATGCATAAATGGTTTGGATTCATATGGATGCACATGAATATATATGTTTTTTTTAAAATTTGAACATTTTATGTATTTTCGTTTTCGGTTTTTTGGTCTGGTTTTTTTACCAGTCTCCACACGCCTTTGATCAGTTCCCAATTCGAGGAGTCTACCGGTTCAATGACCAGTCCGGTTCTGATAACTATGGTGGAGATAAGACTACAAACCTAGGTCTCTCTTTTCACTGAATCTTCCCACCAATCAATGCCCTTAAGTGCCCATGACAAGTAAGGAAAATTACTCAACTATACCAATGAAAATTCATACCTTCAGGGTCGGGATTCCCACCTTCAAACATACAATCATAACAAGTGGGCAAGGGACCACATGGCTGGCTCAAGTGGCGAAGATAATAGATAATGGCACATCGAGCTATCTGGTGGTTGCTGGCTGGCAGTTGAGGACCATCTAGGAGAAAATTTTTCTCCTATATACACTATCCACGGATAACAAGGCCTTATATATGTGTATGTTTGTATTAGCGAAGTGCACGTTCATTAATAATCATACCCTTTTATTATACTAATTATTATTTAATGATATGTTTTCATTTATATTATTTTATATATTTATGTCTATCACAAAACCTTTGAGAAGAGCTCAATCCACAAGAAGGGAAACCCTAGGTTTAGTCGTTCAACTAGGCTTGCATTACGCACTAGCTCGGGAGAATTTCATACAAGAGAAATGAATGTGTGTTGTGATGATCCAATGAAGGAATTTGATCCCTATTTATACAATCCTATGGTGGGCCAATTCCTCATAAAAGGGCTAACATTATAACCATCTCAACTCTAAAACATAACAAGAGGCCTCATAATAATCGACACATACGAGTTATAACACAAAAAGGGACAACATCATTGTCCAAATGAGTCTCTCTCTCATCAAAAGGTGCAAGGGGCACCTCATAATGTGCTCATGACATCACCATGCTCCAAGGAAGGAGCTCTTTCATCAAGAAACCATCAAAAGCATCAAGTGGTCTATCATCTCTAAGATGTCATGCCCATTGGTGCACATACCACATTCTAGAAGCTCCCATATGATGATATCATAATCCAATGAGTCAACATCCTCATCCCAAAGGTGTACAATCCCCTCGAAACATGTCCCGTTGAGTCATCATTATGAAAACCATTATCCATAGTGTAACATCTTTAAAGATGGTTATAAAGCCAGTTTGGGGGTGTCCTGCAGGATTGGGGGGTACAACCACTATGGAGGCAACATCCCATCTACAATGCCCAACATCCAAGATATTGAAAGAAAGGGATCACATCATTTATATTGCTGAATCATCACTGAGTACAACATCCCTATAAAGGTGTGCAACGACCAGCCTGAAATTGTTTTGGTGGAGTCGAAAACGTGGGTTGGATGTTCTCTCTAAAGTACTGAGGAAGCATGAAATGATCCCTGAAGGAATGGCAAATAAAATCTGGAGCAAGTGCCTAAGACAAATCATGGAATCAAGTGCGATCACCATCAAAGGCAGCTCAAACCGTAAATTTATCACAGTGGACCATATTTAGTGGAACAAGGCATCAAAGTACATCACAGAAGCCTCATCTTCAAATGTCTTTCTAGGTTAATACTTGTAAATAAGCTACTGCACTAAGGTATGGGAGGGTTACTGCCATGCCGTATTAGGTGCTTATGTCATCAAGGGGTGGAGCATTTCCTAGGTTGACTTATCAATAGAAGATGCTGTTGTGGTGTACCATCTATGCCTCCAATGTGAGCAATCGTGGGACCTGAGTTATGCCTTTCATCGTCCTATTTTTACCCCCCCTCGAGTGCACCTTTTGCTTCAATTATACTGATTTTCTTTGTATGCGTAGCCTTGGGCTACAAGCTTCATTAGATGCATCAAATGCTCCCATATGATACAGTGCTTCATTGCTCATTAGGGCTGGGACATTGAAAGTTCCTTTTATTTAGGTAGATGATGACATGCCAGGAACTGGCTGAGGGCTAATGAGGCAGGTAGAGCTCGGGTTAGGCTTTTGTCTAGACACTTACACATTGTCGCAGCCATGTTTTTCCCTTTTTTCGTCCATAAAGAGTATGACCCAACATACACATTGTTTAATCTCCATATATTTTGGACATCACTCCATTTAGTAGTCAAGTCCAGCCCATTCTATTTTGTAATTTTTACCTATACTTTTGTTTGCTTGCTCTCATAAGGCAGCGACAATTGATTAATTTTAAGTATTCATGACGAGAGTATTCCAATTAGAATTATCTTCTTAGTACTTTATTTTTAGCACATGACCTTTCACCCTATACAACTCTTGTGCTTGCTTTTGAAGTTTTATGACAAGTGTTAAGGTTGCGTGATTCCCTAGGTCAGGACAGTCTTTAGTAGCTCCTTATGTCAATGAAATTCTAAGATCACCACCCATTCTGATGCCTCTAATGTATGCGGAATTTTATTGCTTCAGAAAGGTTATGTCAGATTTATGCCATTGCCTCCAACCATGATACACTGTTGTGATCTAATTTGTTTTTGAATCATCTATTTGATTCCGCAGTTTGATTCCGTTTTGGTTACATAATAAGTATATGCCAATAGCTGCTAGGTTTCGATGATGTAGTTCTGTTCTTTTATTCCTTGTTTTGTATGGAAATTTTATTATTTGTAGTCTTCAGCATTTCACATATATCATTTTTGGTTGCTTTTAAAAATGATGACGTTAGATTGACTATTTTACAGGAAAGTACTGGCAGAAGTTACTTGATGAGAGGAAGAAGATGCCATCTAAAATAACTCTTGCTGACAAAAATGCACCAAATGAAGAAGTATGGAAGCAGGTAATTTTTTTGAGAAAATGCTTAATTGACAATTCACTGAAGAACATGTAATGGGATATAGGCAGTTTAATTTTTTTTGTCCAAAGTGAGCAATATCTTACATTGCTCAATATAATAGGAATTGTCATTCCCAGGCTGACCTTGCATGCAGGTTTTTATGATGTATTTTAAATGTTTTCTTGCTTGTCATGTTCATATCCAGTCTGCTATTTTTTGTTGGTTGGTCAAATCTAGCTGTTAAGGAATTTTCAGAAACGCTTCATTAACTGGGTTTATTATGTCTAGTGCTATGTTTAGGGCCTAGGCACTAATCTGGAGAAGATGGAAATGAATTTTGTGGAAGACTAGATTGATAAATTGATGGGAAAAAGAATGGGCAATGACTATGAGATGGAGGGATATTCAGTATTTCATATTTGATGTATTTTTTGTGAGAATTATTGTAAAGATGGATTGAATATTTGCAGATTGAAGATATGAGCAGGAGCACTCGGGCAGTAGCAGTGCCAGTGGTTCCCAACTCTGAAGGTGTTTTACTAACCTTCTCTTTTCATTATTAGTGGCTTTGAATTATTCATATTCTATTATTCATGAATAAATATCTTATTTTTATGTATGTGAATGCTAAATTATCGATCAAATTCTTATAATCAGCTTAGTTATATGTATTTGAGTGCCACTTTTTTTTCTATTCTTCCTGATTAAGTAGCTTCTATTTCATGTATTCTAGTGTAGGCTTATTTTAAGCCCATGATATTTTGTTGTTAATGGCTATGCTCTTATGTCAAGTCAATTGATTGCATTTTCATTAAATTTTTAAAGTTTTTTTAATGTAGATGACCAAATGTTTGGTATTGTTAGTCAACCTTTTCTTGAGATGAAGTGGAGGTACCCTCTAGGTCCTAATAACCCATATGTAACTGAATATTGCACCTCTCTAAGCAACCATTTAATGTGCTTCCTTTACATGATGAGTCTTGACTCTTGGGAGGGGGGGTGGGAGGGGTTTACAAAAAGTAAATTGGGATATCTATGAATTGAATTAATATTGTTGGTGAGCAAATTGTTGAAGGTATAACTAGTGTCGGTCTTCGTAATTATGTCATCAATGTACTCATAAAAAGAATGAAAAAGAAAATATTTATTTAGGATTTGTTGAGTCATGTCAAAAGTGTCAAAGTCATGGTGTAATTGCTTGCATCTTTAGTTCACACGTGTGACTCTGCTCAGATCCATTTTTGTATAAAATTCGTTGAAGGGTGGCTGGCTTATCTTTTGGTGGTTGGTCTTGGGTCAAGGTCTTGGAAGTCTTCATTGAATTGATTCTATAAGGAGGAGTTTATGGGTTTTCCCCTTGTGGGTTTTGCCCTGGCTTGGAGCCTATTTCTGGTGTCTTCTTGTTTGCATTGTGATCTTCTTATTGAAATTTGTCTTGATGATGAACAAAACAACATAATAATAATGAAGGACTAATCTAATATCATAAGCAAGTGTCAAGAATAAAGAGAAATCAAGTTTATGAAAACCCTATCTATTCTACCCTAGATTTCTTAACATGGTATCAGAACTAGGGCTTTGAGGAGAGGACAGAAAAAAAGATCAACTTGGTTCTATCTCATCTTAAGTAGAGCAAATACCCTAGCCCGAAATTGTGAAGACAAGAAAATCAAAATTTTTGGCACTCTATCAAGTCCTAATCACTGTAACAAGACCGCAAGCTTACTCAAGTAGAGCGAGGGCATAAAATGTTGGAAATGTTGTCATTGATGGCAAAGGTAAAGATAGGAGCAGCACCTAAACTATCCATAAGGCAAAAGAGACAGAGAGGTAGTAGAGGCAGTAGATGAAATAGAGGAATTGAAGCAGAAGCAACAGAGGAATTAGAGACAGAGAAGTGGAGTTGAAAGGGCCTGAAGGAGTGTAATACAGAGGTTTATTTATGAATTAGGAGTTTAATACAGTTTGCAGATGAATTATTGAGCAATTATTCATTAATTGAGTTTGTATGGCATAGACTTTGATTGAAGAGACAAAGAAGTAGCAGAGGTAGCAAAGAAGATGGCAAAGGAGATGGCAAAAGAGGAGCACAAAGAAACTAAGGTAGGAGATATAGCAGAAAGGGAGAGACAAAGAAGTAGCAGAGGCAGCAAAGAAGCGAACAAAGGAAGCAAGGCAGATAAGGAACTGAGGCAGCAAAGAGACCAACAGAAAGAGCAAAGAAGGAGAGAGGTAGCAAGGCCGCAAAGGAAGCAAGGCAGATAAGGAACTGAGGCAGCAGACAAAGCAGAGATAGTGAATAGAAGCAGAGGCAATGTAATGAAGATGCGATGCGATGCGATAGGCTTGCGGTGCGATGCATGCGATCGCATATCGCAATCGGCGAAAGAAACAGAGAGGCAGAGTAATGAATATGCGATGCGGTCTGATGACATAAGGACATGGGACCTATAGGGCAGAGATGAAGTGGTCGAAGAAACTAATAATGAGAAAAGGCACAGTGAAGAACAGAGGCCGAGGCAGCGAATATAGATGCAGAGCCGTTATCACAGCAAGTTATCAGAAGCAGAGGCAGAGGCAGAAGCATTATCACAAGCAGAGGCAGAGCAATTTTTCAATTCCGAGATTCGCTACCCCAGCTGGAGGATACATAAACCCAATTCCGGGAATCGCTTACCCCAAGCGGCAAGTATATATATATATATATATATATATATATACAAACCTTATTCCGAGAATCATTACCCCAGGCGGAAGGATACTCAAACAAATTCCGGGAATCGTATAACCCAAAGCAGCAAAGTATATATATATACAAATCTCATTCCGGGAATCGTTACCCACGCAGGAGTATACATACAACGCATTACATATATTGCGCCTTATGCACAAAGGGTCAAAGCATAATATTAAATGATATGGAGCGCTTTATTATCAGAACCAAAGTACCTTATATGGTGGGATCCTTTCCCAATTGCATCGGAGAAAAACTGTGAAGCGGAATATGTAAACAACAGAAAGTTGCGATTGCGATTGAGCTCTGGACCCGATGGGTGTATGAATCATGATTCAAACGTATTTGAAGTCCGGCATAATCACATCGGATCAGTCTAATCGCATCGAAGATTATAAGAATATCTGAACATGCAACAAAGAGTTGCGATTGCGATTGGAAGCCCGGACCCGATGGGCTTATAAACCATGATTAACAAATGTTTGAGTTCCAGTTCCAATCGCATCGGCAAAATGCAGTGAACAGTGGTCAATCGCATTGAAAAGAAACAGACCGTTGGAACATATATTAAAAGACTTGCGATTGCGATTGAAGCCCGGACCCGATGGGCTTATAAACTATGATTAATAAGTATTTGAGTTCCAATTGCATCGGCAAAGAACAGTGAACAGTGATCAATCACATCGGAGCAAGGCAGCTTGCGATTGTGATCAATCGCAATCGGAAATCGCTGGAGGAGTAGCATATTGCATCGGAAAGCGTGGCAAGTGGGCCCGAAAGGGCATTAGTTATGTATTAAACATGATTCTTCAATGTCAAAGTGGACATGGCAGTTTGTTTGTTAAAACGTTGTATAACTATGCAGAGAGTTGAAATTATGTTATATATATATAAAAAGGCGCTGGTATATATATATATATATATAACACGTTGTTGCGATTGTATTAAAAGATGCTGCGTGGTCTGTGAACCCACGGGCCTCGGCTTAAGGTGGAGGGTGATTTGTAATATAAAACGATTGCGATGCATGTATGTTTCACTTGCGGAACTCACCACATCAACAAGACACTTGCTCTGTGTAAAGGGTTGGAATTTGCCCAGATTTAAAGTCAGCAGTTGCATATATATATATATATATATATATATATATATATATATATATATATATATTGTCGACATAAAAGCACACATAAACATGTATGGAATATGGCCATTACCTCGCGACAGAGAATAAGGAAACAAACAGAGTCGAAAGGGACAAAGACATAGTCAAAGAAAAGGACAAACGTTGTGCCTAGCCAAGACGTTGAACAGTGAGCTGGAATTCTCATTGTAATTTGAATGTAAATGTTTTAATCAATTTTTTATTGTTTGTGATGCATTGGCAAGTCTCTGAAAGAGAGAAAATAGCCCACTGTAATATTAAAATAAGCACCTACAGTTATATTTTTTGAATGAGCGGATAAAAGAGATGAGAAGGTAGAAGGCAAAGAGACATGGTTGTCCATTTCGAATTCCCAGTAGAATACAAACAACCATGAAGCTTTTTTGTATAAAATAGGATAATATCCAAGGGGAGAAGGTTGACGAAAAAAGAGTGAGAGAAGAAGAGAGTGTGAATTAGAATTGAAGAGAGTTGAATAAAATAAGAAAGCTTCAAGAGGTTAGAGAGAGTGAATATAGACAATGTAGAGTATGGAATTGAGGCAGAGAAGATAAGAAGAAGGAGGAGTAGAACAAGATGCTGTGAAAATTCAGAGAATGTAGAAATGAAGCCATGAGGCAAAGTAGAAGGAGGAGCTGAGAAAAGAAGAAGGAGAAGCTGATAGTGAATCTGAGAAGATGCATAAATGATATGAGGACAGATATGAGGACTATTGAACAGCAAAAGAGAAGGTACATAACAGAGCTGATATCCAAGGTAAATCAGCAAGTTTTTTTCTTTTGAAAGAGTAAGGAAGTTGGAGATTCCCTATCAAGTTGTAGCTTGACAGAGTGCCCGCCATCGACCGAGGTAAGAGCCTCGTAGGTTGGTGCCCTGGTGAAAATAGATGGGAGTTGGTGCTTCCACATCAAGTTGTAGCTTGATAAACAACAAGCGCTGTAGCTCACCGAGGTTTGAGCACAGCATTTGGTGCCTGCAGAAATTGATGAGTCGGAGCTTCCTCAAAGTTGTAGCTGCGGTGTGACCAGGGAAGAGCCTCCTGTAGGTTGGTGCCTACAGAAAATCAATGGTGAGAGGGAGTTGGAGCTTGCCTTTGCATCACAACAATAATAAGATGTGGTTTTCTCCCTTTATGGGTTTCCACTTATATCTGGTGTCTCTGTGCATGATGTTTATGCGTTGATCTGGTTTATATCATCTGCTTAATACTTACTGCTCTCATATTAAGTCTACTGTTACATTATATTAATGCTTGTTGCTCACATTCTAAGATTACTCACATGTTAAGTTGAACAAGTGTTAATGAAAAAGTTTTAAAAAGTCCATGAATGTGTTAAACTGATTCACCCCCCCCCTCTCAGTTTAACTAAGGGTTCAACATAAAAAATATGTGTTTGAGGGACCTAAAGGCTAGACTAGTAGCCTAAGCAAGGCCACACATCCTGGTAGAGGAGCAAGGGTCTAAAGAGACCTGACAAGGTCTAGAAATTCCATCCAAAATTTTTAATTTTTGTGCAACTTCAAATCTCTGGTCTGAAATTTTTAAAGGGTTGTTCTGTGCATAAGTGTTACATCAGAAGTCTTAAAAGGAGAGCCACCAAAGGAGTCGAAATTCTGAGCAATGAGATCCTCTCTCTACACCTGTGTGCATAAAGAGATCCAAGACCAAATTTATTGATAATATTGTTGGAGGGCTAATTTGAGCATATGTCCTAATTAAAAGCCACTGTTAAATGAGCCGCAATTCAAGGAAGTATCGAAACCTACACTATTCTCCTGTGCATATAAGAAAACCAAGACCAAGCTACATTCAAGCCATTGCAGTATTCTAGATCGAAGATCTGAGCCTGTTTCATGTTTAAAGAGTCACCTTACAAATTTGAAGCAGTCCTCACAATAGTATCAAGCAAATCCAAATTGAAGGCCTAATTGGAAGGCTAGGAGTCACTTTAGTAGGAGCCATGACCTCTATTTTGGGCACAAGTATACTCCAAAAGGACATAAGCTCTATCTTTAGTCGCCAAGAAAAGGAGCCGAGATTCCTGTTTCGATTCTACGGATTAAGGAGACCTAGATTGTATTGGTTGAAGACAAATTAGGACGATCATCAAGCTACTATCCCCATATAATTCGCTGACCTGTGTACAAGACAAGAGCCTGTGGTATGAGATCCATGAAGGTGTGAAGGTTTTGTGCATGCATAGCTACAAGGATGAGATTGGCATACCATACTTGATCCGAGCTTAGACGACAAAAAACCGACCTTGTGTCATCTATTCTGAGCATATAGAAATGTATTATTTGAATTTTGAACATTTTTATCCTCAAAGACATACTCACACTTATATATTGTGTTGAAGTTCTCTTCTCCTACAACAAGGACTTGCATATGAGTAAAGTCCAATCTTGAGCAACATTTCTGAATTACTTATTGATTTTATCAGTGTTTTTGAAGAAGTCCGAACCAGAAGGTCATCTCATATCTTCATAGCAACATTCAAAGTCTATCCTTCTATCGCCTAAAGACTATCAGGAAAGCTACAACCAGTGGAAGAGATCATCTTGCATTGATAGGGATAAGTCCTGTTGTCGCACAAAATGTCAAGGCACTGCGACAACGGCTCAGATCGGGGGCTGTCACCCTGATCCCCAGTCTCTCTATCTAAGCTGTCTCCTTGCAAGCTAAGGGAGGTAGACCCTAACAAAATTGAAGGAAAAGAATTGGTTGAGAATCAACCAATTTAGGAGACACAGCTAGATAACCAAATACTTGTTAAGATTTACGAGATTTTATAGATCCAATTATATTCAAAACTTTAAAACCAGTGCCTTATGGAGTCAAAATATCTCGTTATAAAATTAAAGTCAAGTATCTAATATGCAACTGCTGCTATGAAAAATAGATTCACCACAATGATATTCGATAAAACGCACCACAACTATGCATTAAAGTACTTTGAACCCACAACAATGTTATCATGATATGACCAACAATATTTCCGAATTTATGATGTTCTAAGTAATCCAATCCAGAAATTAAAAAATTTCATATAGTTAAACTTTAGATAAAATTTAAAAAAAAAGCTCACTTTGACCATGAAATAAAATTTTTGAGAATTTTTTGAAGTTGAAAATTTAGAAACCTTTTGCACATTTTTTTTAAAATTTTTATTTTTATTTTTATCTCTAAAACTAAAAGATTAAAAATTTAAAATAAAACAAAAATATCTAGAACAAATATATATACATCTAAAGCTAAAGTAAAAATTAAAATCTAAAACATTAAAAAATAAAAAATAAAATCTAGAAAAATGAAAATTAAACTAAAGTCTAAGAAGGCAAATTCTAAAAAAAATTAAAACAAAACTTATGCTAACCCAAAACTAAAAGGTTTTAAAACAAGAAAAATCGGATTAAACTAAAATCAAACTAAAACGAAATTAAAAAAATCTAAAAAAAATTTGTAAACGAATGTGTAAGTCTGAATCTAAAAAATTAAAATCTACAACCTAAAATCGAATTAAATTCAAAACTAAAACTTACGCTACACATTAAAATCTAAAATCCAACGAAACAATTGATACCAAACTAAAACCTAAATGCATAAATGTGAAGCTTTGAATTTTTATTGTACGCATGTGTTTGTTTTTCTATAGGTCGAGGAGTTGGACGACGGAGAAGAGGGGCACGTCGGGTTTGAACGAGGCTGCGTAGAGGAGGACGGCAAGGGCAAAGTATGTGTTGACAGGGGCAGCGTATGCAGAGAAAGAGGGAGCGGAATGGAGCTGCAGATGGATTACGTGAAGGCTGGAGAGGGCTGGACGACGGCTAAGGAGCAGGGAGCAAGGAAAAACGACCAGAAATAAAGGCGGATGCAGAGAATAAGGTAGCGTATGCAGAGAATGAGGGAGTGAATGCAGAGGAGGGATGATAGCATGCAGAAGCAGGGGCAGCGTAGAATGCGTTAAGGCAAAAATAGCGTGGAGGATTTGAGCAAGAAATGACTGCAAAATGTAAATATTATCTCAAGAAAAACCCAGTAACACTCAAAATTCCTCTAGTAAATTAAAGTTTTTCCAACGTAACCCAGATTTTAGAAAAATGATTTAAATGCACCTGAGATTAACAAAATAACATTCAGATCTGCCAGCAGAAATGATCCTGAGGCCAGATCTTACCCTCTGGGGGTTAGATCTGGCTTAGATCTAAAAAAAAATTCTGAGAATCCCTCTGCAAACTTGCAAAAAACCAGAATAGATCCAAAATTATGCACAAAAAAATTAGTAAACCCTTACACCCTGGAGAAACTATACAAATTTACAATGCTAATTTACAGATCGGAGGCCCTCATGGCCAGATTTAAACCCATTTCAGCACGATTTAGAAGATAGAAAATTTCAAGAGAGGCACAAGCTCTGGAAGACCCTGTAAAAACACAATTTTCGTAAGATAGCTTTGAGAATTAGGAAATAATGAGCTTTTTCAGATTTACGAAGTCTGAGAGTCAGCTGGTCTAACTGAAGACTTTACCAAACGCTCAAACCTTAAAAAAACGATTCCCTGCACACTTAGATCTGAACTTTAGATTGATAGAGATTTAAGAAAATAAACATGAGAGCTTTCAGAAAAATAGATAACTAGTCTTTCCATCAAATCAAAAATGTCATTATGAACCCAGAAAACTGCACAAGATTAATCCATAAAGGCCATCAACCATAAAAATGCCAAATAAAGTAGCAGAGTTTAGAGATAAATCACCACATAGATCTGGAAAAGGAACACCAAAGTTTCTAACCCCAAAGTCTTTATGCTTTATTCATAAAAAAAAATACAAGAGCTTCCAAGAACAAGTGCACGATTCTAAGATCGGATGCAAATGTCATATCAAGACCTCTAATTTATAAGACAAAATCTCCAACGGCTAGTTCGGTTGATCCATGTCAAAATAATCTCGACTGTCGAAAAGATTTGATCATCTTTTAATCTAGACCGTCGAAATTATAAATTTGAGGAAAAACGAATTTATCATTTAATTCCATTTTAATTAACTCACCTCAAAATTTTGACTTTGACTTAACCACCTAAGCCCAAGAGTCCAAAATTTCTTGAAATTCTCAATATTCTCTTGGCCTGGGACCTTTAAAAATTCATTTTTTAAGGACCAACGAATTTTGCCATTGAAGAATTTTATACTCACCTAGGACCTAAAATTAATTAAATTTCTGGCTTAGGATTTTTAATTAATTTGGCCAGAAAATTTAATTAATTGACTGAGAGGGGATTTTAATTATTTTTTCCAACCCTCTTTAAATACGATAAATACATTTAGACACATGAAGGGGAAAACCCATTCGTATAGACCCTCAAATAGTTACCCAATTCTGCGACTCAAAACATGATCTGGTAGAAGAAGTAGCTGTTAATAAAATAATCTAGCCAACTAGCTAGGATTATTCTCAAACTACTTTTACAAAGACTCCATAGAAAACACTAGGACTCGCTTAGCATCTTGATGACAAAATCCACCCTAGCTTTGGGGTGAGGCTGGAGGGGAAAACTCTGTCGATCACTTGTGTAGAAAAACACAAGTAAATCAGTGAGACAAAAAACCTCCTAGAATAGAAATCATCACCAACATGCTAGGCTTACCTGGATTGTTACATACATGATGATCTTACTTGGATCATTTACATCATAAACATGTAGAATGGGTTTACATCAAAAAATGTTGGCCGTCGATGAAATCTGAATGGTGTGAACTTTGAACATGATGAGTCCCATTTGAAAAAATGGGGGTGTACTGCTATGGGGTTGTTGACAAAGTATGGTCAACAAGTCCTTGTCTCGAGAAGATTGCAGAGCGAGGATAATTGTAAAAATTTCTAGACAAGATATACTATTTCTAATAGATCCTATTGATTGCAAAACAGTAAGAGGTATGTAATTTTATACTCAAAAGTGCTATAACATTGTTTCCATGATTGAAACCCATTGTGAATTCCTATAGTAGAACACAAACATTATTGCTTATGAAATGAAGAAGGAACTTCTAAAGTTAATGAGCTTAGAGACTATTGTGAAAAATGTAGAAGCTGGTAAATGTAGTAAAGAACACCTTGAGTTGATGTACACTTGGAATCTAGAGGAGCGGGCCCCTTATAGCAACCACTATGACAGACGTATGATATCTTCATTTATTAAGGGTCTAACATGAAATGTTGTAGGGTTGGTCGATTGTATGGTTCTAGATTTTGTTTGAGAAAAAACCCTATATGGTAAATAAGAAACCCTAGTTATATGGAAACCCTAACCCCTTTTTGCTTGTTCCCTCATAGAAACTCGTTGATGGTGTTGGACCCGCCAATATTCGGGGGATCTCCTCGATATGAATTCCCAACTAGACCGCACACTGTTTGGAGTAGGAGTCCCAACAGTGAGGTGTTTAATGATATGCCTTGGATTGCAAAATGCCTAGAGTGGTGCACGTTGTCATTGCTTAAAGAAAGTGCGTGACATGCAGATAGTGAACATGATGCATGAGTGGTTCCAACATGCGAAGGGAAAGGGAAGTGCGCCCCTTGGAATCCTATAATAGTACGTAGCTTGAAAGGAACACATGAGCTGAAAGACATCACACAAACTAACAAGAAGAATAGTCCACAAGTTAAAACTTAAAGGTGACAGATTAAAACATGAGCACGCATTCAACAAGATACATACAAATGCAAACAAAATAGTTCATAAGCATGTGCGTAAGTGAGATAACATACATCACAAACATAACAAGAGTAGTCTTGCTACATGTACAATATATGCATGAAAGTGTGCCGTCTTTGGTTTTATTATAAGTGAAAATTCTATTCATGCATACAACATTGATGAACCACTTGCCCCAATAGTAGGACGTGAAGTCAACTACACTTGCTCCTCCCAAACAAGTTTACTCACTCTACGTGACGGAGAAGCCAAGGCTGACACAAAACTCCCAAGCCCTTTCTAAGCCTGAGCCTAGCCAAAAGCTTGGCTCCCAAAAGCCCTTTACAAGAGTTATGAGGATATATTTATAACGAAAGGACTCTTGGCATGCCCCCTTTGTGACTTTTGGATTGCCTGTGAAAATTTCAAAATGTTACTTATGCAGAAATCTACTGTTTGATCTGGTTATACTTCTCCTACTTATTAAGTTATTAATGCTGAAATCTTCAGATTAACATTGAAGTAAACACATAATAGACTTTCATCGATTCAGATCTAAAACATAAAAAGTACATGCACACATAGACAATGTGGCACAAGATTTTCTGGACAATAGTCCCTGGAATAACCCAATGCGGGAAAACCGGTCTTCTGGCTGCTGGAGGGTGTTTATTATTAAGTAGTTTTTTGAATACAACAAATCTGGGTATCACACTGGTTAACTCGACAGAGAAAATTATAGATTTGCAGCTAACCTGCTATTTTGAATTCAAAATTCTGACTGATCCACACCCTCAAACTAGATTTACAAGACTCATCCAAATTTTGGCCCTAGAAACCCCAACGCTACCTCCAAAGCCCCTGCGTTAGTCTCTTCAGCCCCTGCGTGCCTCTGGGCTGGCCTGGAGAGGGCTGCGTAACCCCTGCATAACCCCAGAATGGGTGATGCATACCCTATGCTGCCCCTGGGGGTCTCTGCGTAATCCAGATGGGTCTCCTGCTGCCCAATGCTGCCCTAGGAGGGACTGCGTAGCTGAAGTTGCCTTTGCGCCGCCCTCTCTACTGTTGCTGCCTCTACTTCTCTGCGCTGCCTCTGGAAGTTGCACTCTGCCTCTTGCTGATTCTAGGCACTCGGATGAGACCATCCCCTTTGCTTAAACTACCTGTCTCTCCAATAGCCAGCTGAAACACTTCTGAAAGTTCTTAGCAAACCCTGCCCTAGAACTTCAACTTAGTCTCAGTGCTCTGCCTTTATAATTTTCTCGTTGGGAAACCAACGACCATGATCAGATCTTGAATCGATGGCTAAGATTAAAAGAAAGCTTGATCCGTGGATTGTGTGACTTAATTTCATCACATGTTTTAATTAATTACCTTTAATAATTTAATTTTCCTAAGTTAGACTTAGGGTCCATAATTAAAATTATTAATTAATTAATTTTCTCCCAAACCAGATGAAATTTCCCAAATCCCTTTCTGGGTATTGGAGATCTCATGTACTCTAGTCCCTCCACAAATTTTGGGAGCTAGAGCACATCCGATGCTACCCCAACGCACAAGAAAACTCAACACTCCCCTCACGAGTCGTCACATTACATGTGACTCTTCACATTCCATCATGGACACTTGGAATTTCACTTATACAATAATTACAAAATAATATACATTTTCCACTCGCACCCATATGAGACAAAACAAGGTAGAGACAACTTGACAGCCTAACAAGACAAAACACTATGATGCTGGAGTTTGGGTGAACTCAAGCTGGGCAACTTGGACTTGATGTCTCTCAGTCACGTACTCATGCCAAGCTTGGTACTGTGCGATGGTCTCCCAGAACTACGTTATGGTGTCAGGTTAGAAGTAGACTCTTGCCTCCATAACATTCAGGTACAATGTCTTGGAGTTGGGCTAAACCTCTTGCTCAATTAGGAGCAACATTGTTTTGATCTGAACAGGGAAACTGATGTAGTTCTACATATTCTGTTGATTCAACGCCAAGTCCTCCTTGGTGGCAATCTGCTTCAACTGCTCCAAGTACTTATCAATCTCCTGTCGCACTCGAAGCTTGCGCTTAGCTTCAGTGAGTGAACCAATTGTTGTGATCTTGTGGGTTCTCACCATGAAGTCCAAACTATTGTACAATCGTGCATATGCTACCTGGATGTTTCCGATGAACGAGGCGAGCTACTTGTTGTTCTAGATCAGTATCGGAACTCTTGCTTTCTCTAGCTCTGCCTGTAGATTCATCTTCTTCACCAATGTGAGCAATGTCGCCTTGTATCGCATTGTCCAATCGTGCACATAAGTGATGGCAACTTGCACATTTCTAAGGATCTTGACAAACTCTTTTCTTTGATGTTGCAAGCTGTGTAAGCAGACAATTGCCTTATGCACGGTCATGGGCTCCTCATAGAGGTCCTGCATAGTGTCTCTAAGTGTGGATACTTCAGCAACTATCATTGCTCTCATTTCTTCCATGTAGACCTAAGCGGAAGCTACACTTTGCGGTGTGGTTCAATCTTGTTAAATATAGATAACCATGGTGTGTTCTATGCTTAATGCAAATTTACTTCAATCTTTCTTAGGCCCGATTCAAATTAGCAATCACATAAACATCAAAGTAAAATGCTGATAGAACACAATAATAGGTCAACAAAAGACAAGCCAATAATATAGATCAGATTTAAAATTCTTCTTCTCCAGCAAAGATACAGGATATTGTGCGTTACGATAGTCAACAAGATGCTTCAGCCAACAAACTCTTTCGTAGATGAACCAACCCTCCAAGTGTCACACCCACAGCCCTCAAAGACAACTCATCACATGTCAACATTGGTCAACCGAAAGTCAATGCAGGATAGCAACAGAAAGTCAACACAGTAGATTATGGCTTCGGTCAAATTGCTCCTTTACTCTCGATTTTGGTGCCCAACTGTACGGCCTCCAAAAATCGAAATTTGAGCAAAATTTTGAGGTCAAACGGTCAAGGGTTAAGCACGGTCAATGCTTCAGCAAATCAGCCCTAAACAGATCTGTAGAAAAACAACAGCTCCAACTCCACACGTGTGAAGGGAAGAGGCCTCCAAAGGCTATCGAACCAATCAGATCACAATGAGAAATGTTTGATGAGATGATGAGCAAATAACCTCCAAGTCTCTCCAATTTATATCCATCAGTGAGGGTGTGTGACACATCTATTAGGCTTGTGAGCCTACGTTACAAATCTGGCCGACCTTGCACATGTGTGGAAAATAAATTCAAAATATATGTTTTTCTCATCCAAACAAGATGATCTTTAGATCAATCTTACACCTCTCCGAAAGAGGAATCCAACAAAAATATGACCATCATCATATGAGCAGTGCAACATGGAGTTTGGACCTAGTTGCCCAAAATTAACACTCCTTCTCAACTAGGAAGAACTCCATCTGTCCACCCAGTACCATCGTGTACTATCATCTAGCATCATGCGTCATCCTGTCATAACTTTTTTGTTTGCTATTCTTCTTCAAATAGAACAAAAGGTGAGTCACAAAGACATCACGCTACCCGAAGTAAGCTTAGAGGTTAAAACCTCTCTTGGACTCAAAAGAGTCTCATACTCCCAGATCAAGGTGTTGGACATGTGCCATTCTAGACATAGAGTACGACAATCTTCGATGCGTCCATCGGTCTTGCTATTGGTCTCTATCGACATTTCCCACCTCATTGGCCAAATGAGAGGTACTTCCCATGAGTCCGAAACTGCATGGGTAGGATGCGTACGAGGCATAGATCAAAGAGAGGTGAACCAACTCAATATCATAATGGTGGGGCAGAAGCACAACAAGGTTCGATAGGCATAGCCCCGTATGTGCTTATAGCAACAAGAAGCTATCCCCAAGCCCTCTGGAGCTCCCAGAGCTCATAGTCAAACTCAAGCAGGACCCTCAAAATAGGGTCTTTCCACGATTCCAAGCTTCTCACGGAAGGTTAGGAAATTGACCTTCACTAGGGGCTTCGTGAGAATATCTGTGACGTGCTCATTAGTTCCTTTATGATCGAGCCTTACAACGCCTCGCTCTACCATATCCTGGATAAAGTGGTACCTGATATCAATATGCTTGGACCGATCATGGAACACAGGATTCTCAGAAAGACGAATCCCACTCTGGTTATCGCAAAGGATAACGGTGGTATCTAGCACATGCCCAAACAACTCACTGAAGAGCTTTCGCAACCAAATAGCTTCACAACAGGCCATGCTCACTGCAATGTATTCGGCCTCAACGGTGCTCAAAGCCACTGACTTCTGCTTCTTGCTCACCCAAGATATCGAAGCAGAACCCAAGGTGAAGCAACATCCAGATGTGCTCTTACGATCCACCACACCAAGGTTACTTGGGAGCGGGAGCGAAAACGCGGAGCGGGAGCGGGAGCGCCATTTTTAGAAGCTTCTGGTCCGGAGCGTTTCCGGGAGAATTTATATATATATATATATATTTTGATGCATATATGTCAACAAAAACATGTAGAATGATGAATTAGACATAAAAAACATAAAAACATAGATTGTATCATATAACATCAATCATCTAGAAGTTATAATCTTCATCAACCACGCCCACAAGTTGGAAGCATACAACATATTGACTCTTGAGTCTCGCGAATCATCAATCTGAAGGTTTCAAGATTTCAAAATTCAATATATAACATTTATTATCATTGATATATAACATTTATCATCATTGATTTCAGATTTCAATATCTAACATTTATCATCATTGATTCATTGATTTCAAAATTCAATATACATTTATCATCATTGGTATATAACATTTATCATCATTGATTCATTGATTTCAAATTTCAATTTATAACATTTATCATCATTGATTTCAAAATTCAATATATAACATTTATCATCATTGATTCATTGATCACCATATAACTTTCATGAAGCATCATATTCATAATTCATAATGACTTGTAAACTTATAACTGCCAACTTCAAAGTTTCACGTTTCAAATTCAAACTTCAAACTTAAATTGTCATTAAATATATGAAAGAGTCAAGTTTCAACTGTTCAACTGTCTGCTGGGAATAACGATTGCCGTTAGACCAAAACCCGCAGGTGTTAGTCAACGATCGCATCGCCAGAGATAAGGATCCACAAAAGGCGGTTAGTCCATGTCGCGAAACACACGGTGAGCGTTGGTTTATCCAATGTCCAACAATCTCCCCCCCAATGCGAGCTGGGTGTGTATCGAACTCATGACCTACGCTCTGATACCACTTGTTGAGAATCACGATTGCCGTTAGACCAAAACCCGAAGTGTTAGTCAACGATCGCATCGCCAGAGATAAGGATCCACGAAAGGTGGTTAGTCCATGTCGCGAAACACACGGGGAGCATTGGTTTATCCAATGTCCAACACTGTCAACAACAAATAGAAGAGACTAGTAAACAAAAAATCTATTTTATCTACTGGCTGGCCCCTTGCCACGCCCACGAGAAATGTCTAATTTGTGCGAGCCACAAGGAAATGTTGGTCTTCTAGTACTCTCAGGAGTATCATGACCATGACTAGAAGGTGGAGGCTGGATCTGCAAAGGAACAATAGTGTGATATCGAGAACTGGCACTGGCATCCGCACCCGCACCTGCACTGCTACCAGTAGATGGTGGGACTGGCCCTGTGTGTGGCAATGCTGCTGATGCTTCATCACCATCCCTAAAAAGTTTTGCTTCCAATTCTTCCATATGTATCGTGCCGTCCTACAAATTATCATCCTTTTGGTTGTTGTCCCAGACTCTGTATGATTGATCCTCATTTGCCCGATCACAGTAATGGCTCAACAACCTCAAGTTGTAATGCACATAAACCAAGCTTTCAACTCGGTTTTCATTCAGCCTGTTTCTTCTCACATTGTGTATGAAGCTGTAGGTGCTTCAACACCTCTCTGTAGAAGAAGTGTTCACAACTTGTGAAAGAAATTTTTTAGCCAACTTTGGCAAAAGTCCCATGCCGCCATATGCTTCCCACCATGTGAGAGCATCAAATCTGTCTCTGTCTTCCATTGCATGGAAAGAACCAAAGTTAGCAGTGCAACTGAAGTATTTGCCTAATTCAAGGCGCAATCTAGCACACTCCTCCTTGTTGGGTACCAACTTGTCTAATGCCTTCATGTACCCCTCTTGTACCTCTAGATCTGTGTGAGGTTTCATCCTAACCCCACCTCCAGGTGCAGGTTGGCCCAACCAAGATGGAGAGTAATATTTTAGCGTAAGGATATATGCAAAGGCATGTAGTGGAACATTGAGTTTATTCCATCGTGCACACACACAGTCATGAATCATAACATACAAGTTGGGATCATTATCCTTAACAATATCTTTTATTTGCCCCAACATGCTGTCCATCTACTCATAAAACTCCCCAATCACTTGTTTATCAGTATCTGCAAACCGAATAATGTGATAAATGGGCTTGGTAAAATTCAAAATTTCCCTCACACGTGCCCAAAAAAGAGGGTCAAGGGCGGTCTCCTCCACATGTTCAAAACCTTGCCTGTCAACTATTATCGCTGCCCTGTCCTTTAATAGCTGCCAGTGTGGGCTTGATACCATTGCAGCCAATGACTCTCTTACCTTCAAAAGGCGCCTGAAGGTGAGGTAATAGCTAGCAAATCTAGTCTTTGCTATCTTCAACAACCCCAATTTGGAGTAAGTACGGAAAAGCCCATGGGTATTGCTATGATTTGTAATAAATTTTATCATTTTTTTACCTCTCTTGTACAAATCACCAAGCCATTTGAATTGAGGTTGTTTGTTTTTGATGATATCATGCATCAAAAGGTTCATTATGTGAACCAAACACCCAGACCAAAAAATGTTGGGGTATTTGTCCTCAATAATTGCTCCTGCTGCCTTACAGTTAGCAACATTATTAGTGATGACCTGTATGACATTGTATGTCCCAGTCTTTTCAATTATGTCAAGTAATGGTTCTGCAATGTTAATGCCAGTTTTGAATTTGTCTGAATAATCATATGTTGCCAGGAAGATTGCACCACTAACCGACACAGCCAAAACACTTATTAATGGCTTTCCTTTTACATTGGTCCATCCATCAGAGACAATGGACACCCCATGCTCATTCCACGAATTTGTCATTCTAGCCAAAGAATGGTTTATTTTAGCTTTTTCATGATCAAGACCCACGGTTTTGGCCTTGTCATACCCAGGGCTTTTGTATCCTTTGGGGGCATCATTAATGGCATAAACCATTTCATGCCAATAAGGTGAGCGAAGAACATTGAATGGCACCCCACATGCATATAGAAACCGGTAAACTTTTGAATCCACATCATTCCTACACCCTTCGTCCAGGAAATCGGATATGGTTCTACGCCTTAATCCAGGTGTGCCACTGCCTCCAAAACCACTGGCATGGGTGGAAGTTGAACCTGTTTGTCCATGACGTGTTGGGCTTGAATAAGAATCAATGAAACCCCTAGATCTTTTAGATGATCTCTGTAGGGCAGCCTCCTCTTCCTTCCTATATTTCTCTCTCTGTGTTACTGGCACATTAGTACAAATTTTGATTCCAATATTTTTAGTTCCATCCCCTGGCATTTTCCCACAAAGGTGCCTTCTCGCACGGGTGTATGAACCATGGTATTGTTTATTGCAATGGGGGCAAATAAATTTAGTGGTTCCACCACCTTTCCCTCCTTCATGTTTCTAAACATATTTCCACAAAGGTGTCTGAGTTTGGTCTTGTCTAGTTGGGGAATCTGTGTCCTCATGTTCTCCACTCCCCACTTCCTCCTCAACATAATCCTCCTCCTCTTCAGGATTTTCTTCAAATCCACCATAACCCTCCTCCTCTTCAGGATTTTCTTCAAATCCACCATAACCCTCCTCTTCATCCTCCTCTTCTCTGATTTGCCTCTTTCTTCTACTACTCTCCAACACCATTATCACAAAGAAAAGAACCAACATGAGGAAAATCCCTAGCCATATAGCCATGATAAAAACAAGTTTCAAGTTTCAAGTTTCTAGCCTACAAAACAAATGGAAAAATGCCAAATGGGAATAGGAAATGCAACATAGGAAAAAAACAATTCATTTTTTAAGTTTTAAACCCAATAAAATGCAACATTCAAGAAAAAAATCAAGTTTTCATTTTTAAACAACCTACAAATTCATCCTAGAAAATACAAAATTGGATTAGAAGGCCTACCTCTTTCTTGCAATCCTCCTGCCTTGCAGCTTGCTCCTTGCTCTCCTTGTCACTTCTGCAGCTCAGCTCTCCAGTTCTCTCCTCAAGCTCTTCTTGCTCTCTCTCACTCACTCAACAAACAATAAAAACAAAATGACCCCCCCCCCCCCAATAAACAAAATGAATTTTTCATTGAAAAAATTTTTCGCCCGGCGGGAAGCGTTTTTTGTTCCGGGGAGCGTTCGGGAGTGAACGCTCCTCGATCGCTTCCGGCATTTAAAAAAATGCTCCCGAAGTGTTTTTTAAACGCCGGAAGCGCTTAGGGAGTGTTCGCTCCCGAGCGCTTCCAAAAACGCTCTCGAAAAGGCAGGGAGCGTTTTAACAGGTTCGGAAACGCGCTCCCGAAAACGCTCCCCTCAGGAAGCATTTTCGGAAGTGCGTTTCCGAGCGCTCTCAAAATGCTTCCGAACGGAGCGCGTTTTGGGAGCGGGAACGAGGGGGGGGGGTGAAGCTTCCCCGCAACCCTGCACCACACTACCAGCCCAATCGGCATCAGTATATCCATGGAGTCTCAAACTCCCGACAGTGTATCTCATCCCATGGTTGATTGTGCCCGGAAGATATCTCAATAGAATCTTGGCAACAATCCGGTGAATGTGACGAGGATCAACCATATGTTGACTCAAAGTGTTCACGACAAAACATACGTCCAGACGGGAGTTCACTAGGAACGTCAGGGCCCCTACGAGTTGTCAATACTCGGTAGGATTTGCGAGCACGGCCCCAACAACGTTTCCATACAACTTCTTAAAGTTGAGTTCCATCGGTGTCGACACATACTTACAGTCCACCATACCAAATCTCTCCAGTAGCTTCATGACATATTTTCCTTGAGAAAGGAAAATCTTGCCTGGCCTCTGCCAGACCTCCAAGCCTACGAAGTAATGCATCAGTCCTAGGTCTTTCATCTCAAACTTGGAAGCTAGCTCCCTCTTGCATTGATGAATGAGAGGGTCAACACCTGTCAGGAAGAGATCATCCACATAGAGAACCAGAATGAGAGGCCTTTCTCTATCAACCTTGAAGTAAAGGTTTGGATCAACATTACTTCGAGTGAAGCCCAGCTTCATCAAGTAGCTATCTATCCTCTCATACCAAGCACCGGGGGCTTGCTTCAACCCATAGAGGGCTTTCGTCAACCTGCATATATAGGTGTCTCTATCTCGGACTTCGAACCCCAGAGGTTACTCCACATACACCTCTTCCTTTATAGAACCATGCAGAAAAGCGGTCTTCACATCCATCTAATGGAGACCCCATCCTTGCGTTGCAACAAGGGCAATGATAGATTGGATGGTGGTAGAGCGGGCCATAGGTGCAAACATATAACAAATCTTGCCTTGTACTTTTCAACACTTTCATCAGATCCATGCTTGATCTTATAGAGCCATTTCGAGGTGACAACAGATTCGTGCATAACATCCTTGCAAACTTGATGCTTTACGGCTTCTTCAAATGATCCAGGCTTAGATTGTTCTATTGTAGTCATGGCTGCTAGATACCCTTGGTATCTATTCGACTTCTTGCTTTCACGGAATGTCCCACTTGGGGCAATATGTCTCTCGGTATCTGCGAGAGTATCCTTGAGCCATGAGGGTCTTCTCTCATTTGAAGGAGGTGGATCAATAGGATCCATGGGTCCTTCAACATCACGCATCAATTTATCCTTCGACTCTTCCAACTTCCCTGCTTCTTCATCTTCTTTGTCTTCCTTGGAGCTAGGAAGATTTCTCACTTTCTTGAGGGAAACATCTTCATCGAAGGTGACATCGTGGCATATCTCCACTTCTCTTTGACCAGGCACATAGATTCTATATGCCTTCGAAGTTTCACTGTAGCCCACAAACATTACCTTCTTTCCAGAAACATCCAACTTGATTCTCTTTTCTTTCAGAACATGAAAGTAAATAAAACAACCAAAAACTCTAAAATGAGAAACATCAGGTTTCTTACGAGAGAAGACTTGAAAAGAGAATCCATACAGGTGAAATAGATTTTAAAAAGAGAGGAATAACCTGTTTCTGAGTTTTTTAATAACCCAACGTTTCGGACTTCTTAAGTGAGTCCATCATCAGGGATAGACGACAAATATTCTTTGAAAAGTTGGGAGGATTAGGGCAAATGAGTGGATGTCTAAATAGTGAATTATGAGGAGATTATTAAGGTCGGTTTAGATAAACAATGGTTTAATTTAAATTGTAATATAATTTAAATTATGATTTAAAATTATTTGAAAATAGTATTATAATTAATGGAGTTATGTATTTGTTTAAATTAATTTATATAATTACATTAATCAATTATTTAATTTAATTTAATTTAATTTTTTATTTTATTATATTTTTAATTTATTAATTTATTTATTTTTTAGTCAAAGTATCGGGAATAAATTTTAATGAATTAAAGATAATAAAAGAGGTAGGAATTATTTATTTTAATATTAAATTGTTGTATTTATCTATTTATTTATGTGTTTTACTTTAATTGCACTTATTTATTAATTTATTTTATTTTAATTGATTTCATTTTATCTTATATTTTTTATTTTATTTTTTATTTTTTATTTGTTATATTATTATTATTATTATTATTATTATTTTTAATATATATATATATTTTAATTATTTATTGTTTGTTTTTCATTTTTAATTTTTAATTTTTTTTGATAACATAATGCATTTATACTATGTTATTATTAGTTTTACTTGTCATAAGAGGTTTGATGTATTAATGGTTTCCAAGTATTGCTAATGATGAGTCCATCATCTCGATTTATGTTATGTTTTCTTTTTTCAATTTCTATGGCCTCTTTGATTTTTCTTTTTAAGTAGTGATCCTCTTTAGAGACAAGTTTGGCATCTTCTATTCGTATGTCATGAGAAGACTTCTTCGGGAGTTTTGGAGCCTAGAGCGGAATGCGGACATCTATTTTGAATGTACACAACAGTGTTCGCAGCTTCTCCCCATAGAAACTTCGGAAGATCTTGGTCACATAGCATGGCGCGATCAACTTCCACAATGGTCCTGTTCTTTCTTTCAACAACACCATTTTTCTCAGGAGTATATGCAGTTGTGGTATCCCTCTTATAGCCAACTTCTCTGCAAAAGTCATTGAATTCAGTTGACTCATACTCAGTCCCATTGTTGGTCCTCACAACTTTGATTCTCTTTGTGGTTTGATTTTCCACCAAGGCCTTGAAGGTATGAAACCATTTGAATGCTTCGTCCTTCTTCTTCAAGAAATATATCCAGGTCTTGCGGGAGAAGTCATCTGTAAAAGTCATGTAATAGGAACATCCTCCCAAGGTTGTCACATGCAGCATACCAGATAAATTAGAATGTATCAACTGCAAGATATCAATTGTCTTTGTGACACTTGAGGGGAATGGTCCCCTCGTATGCTTCCCTTCGGCACAACCTTGACATATACCTTCATGATCATCTTTAAATTCAGGCATCCCTGTCACCACCTTCCTTGCTTTGGGAAGGGCTGTGTAATGAAGGTGTGCAAACCTCTGGTGCCATAACTCAACTTGAAGAGTTGTATCACATGACATAGCCCCTAATGGACTTCCTCCAACCTGGTAGAGTGTATCAACTCTAAAACCAATGGTAAGAGCTTCTTTGAAGTTCTTCTTCCAGATGCGTACCTTTCCATCAACGAATGCCACCTTGAATCCTTTGTCTTCCATTGTTGAAATAGACACAAGGTTCTTCTCCAAATCAGGTATGTACTATGGACAACACATCTTGTAAGCGGAGGACTTGACCTTGAGATAGATGAAGGGTCACAATTGCTGTCCTTTTCATGGGATAGGTGGGATTATCTCCAAGGATAATTTCTAAATTAGTATCCTTCTCAATCAAATCAGAGAGGGCTTCTTTATAACCAGTGAGGTGCCTTGAAGCACCACTATCAATCAACCAGACATCCAGGGTGTCGAAAGGAGATGCAGCAGAGTGGGCAGATACAAGAATATATTCATTTTTCTTATTATCAACAACATTAGATTCATCGTACCTGGAATATCTTGACCTCTTGAAAGGTTGCCCATTTCCACTATGATTAGATGGAGCCTTACTTTTTACTTTGAACCTGTTGATCCTTTGATTTCCATTCCCCCTAGAGTTGTTGTTGTCATCATCCCTAGGAGAGTCCCTTCTATTAGGTCACTCTCTTGCATAGTGACCAAACTTGTTACAGGTGTAACATCTTTCCTTCCTTCGTTTGGGCCCCACTCTCCCATGGTTTTGATTTCTCGGACCACCATTGTTTTTCTTCTTTTCATGAGCGACAAAGGTAGTAGGGTCACCTCCATTTCCATTAGAAGGATGATCTCTCTCCATCATTCTTGTCTCCTCTTGAGTGCATCTCATCAATATTTCATCAAAATCAAGAATCACATTATTATTAAGAAGGGAGACCTCCAAGCACAATGAGAACCATATCTTGATCAACTATTGCTTCCCCAATAGCTAGGAAGTTGTTCCTGATTTCAGTGAGCCTCATAAAATAAGATTGAATGGATTCCTGTTTTCCCTTCTTGATATTCTTCAATTGATTCTTGAAGAAAAGTATTTGATTAGCATTGCTAGCCCTGAACATGCTAAACAACTTATCATACATCTCTTTAGATGTGCTCAACTTAGAAATGTAAGCAACCAAGTGTTTATGAATAGAATCTCGGATAATCATCTTTGCTTTGATTCCCCCTTTTCTATACTTAGTCTTTGTCGCAGCAGCGGCATTTGATGGAGGCTCTTGAATCTTCGCCTGCACATAGTCCATGACATCTTGATCTTCTAATGCCAAGTCCAATGAAATCTTCCATGCATGATAATTAGACTTATCAGTGAATTTATCATCAGCCTTGAAACCCTTGTAGGTTGAGGAGTCCATTTGTCCTTGATATGATTTCTTCTTCGATGATTGCTTCTTACACTAGCACAAATCTATGCACACATCTAGATCTAAGCACAACTACTATATATATATATATAAATGAAAAATACATACAAAATAAAATAGATCTATGCACAAATCTAGATCTAAGCACAATTACTTCATGAAATATGAGTATATCTCGGTTCCATGACTAGCAAATAATAGCTATAATTTAGCAAACATATTCTATTAAGCACAATAATTTTAAGAATTTTTGAGGTAAATGAAATTTTTCTCTCTAGCTAAAGTCCAAAACCTTGCAACAAATTCGGTAGATGAATCCTTCAAGTAAAATAAAATGGACTCGCCTACTTATTCACTCAAGAGTTGTTCAACTTAAGTAACAAAATCCCCTTATGCTTGAGATCTGCTTCAGCTAAATGATTTCTACACAACTCAAAATTGGTTTTGTTAGCTTTAGATGAGACATGAAAAATATAATGTAAGGAAATCCTAGCAACTTAAACAAGAGCACACTAGCCACTTCCAATCCTAAAATATTTTCCAGATCTAATTATTAGTGTAAGATAGCTATACACTAATAATTCTCTGTAAGCAAATGAAGTGACAAATTTAATCACTAGTGGAAAATTAAGCTCAAGAATTGATTACCATATCCATAAGAGAAGAGCCACAATATTTCACCCCAAAGACTTGTGTATCATTATTTCAAAATAGAGAGAGCTTCAAGACCGAAAAGTCAAAGCACAACATCAAGAGATGTTACAATGAGGAGCACATGCTTCGTTATATAGAAAAAATGAGAGCTCTAGAGACTCCTCCAAATGAAAAACGACTAGTTCCATGAAGGTGCACAAATTTGACTTGATCTTAAATGCTTGATCCATGTCAAAATAATCTCAACCATTGATTGCTCGAGAAAAAAATCAAATTCCTAATGATGCCTTTTTTCTTGGCCCAAGAAACAATTTTTTTGACTTTTCTCCTCAAAAAATCCCCATTCACTTAACCAACTTGGACCATAAATTTGATTTTCATTAAAAAATCGTTTTTTCTGTGAATTAATTCCTATTTTCTAGACCAAAAACATTTTCTTGAATTTTTGCTTGCTTGATTTGTGGAGATTCCTTTCTTGGAAAGTGCACATTCCCTTTTTTAGTATTTTTCATTTGGAGAGAATTTATTTTTCTCTCATTTTTATTTTCTAACCAATTTTTGGCCAATTATTTAGACACTTCTTTTGCCGGAAAACAAAAAGTAAAAATAATCATTTTTGACTCAAAATTAATTAATTTTTTGGCTTAGGATTTTAATTTATTTTAGCTAGAAAAATTAATTAATTGATACTAGCGAGTATTAATAAATTTTCTTCACCCTTAAATATTTAAGCCATGGTATTTAAATATGAGGGACCTTGCACCAAAATATTTAAACATCAAGATATTACAATTAATTCAATCCTTGAAAGTGGAAAACACCTTTAGACATAGACCCTTAATAATTTACCCAATTCTACGACACAATATGATCTAGTATAGACCGAGTTCGTTTGTAATAAAATAATTTAGCTAAATATGCCTAAATTATTCCCAAACACACTTTTACAAGGACTCAATATAACACTAGGACTCACATAAGGCCTTGTTGATAAATTCCATTTAACTTTGGGGTTTAAGCTGGAGGGAAAAACTCTGCTGAGTATCTGTGTTTAGAAACACACATACTCTGTGAGACAAAAAATCTCCTAAGATTAAATTCGTCGCCAAAATCAGAGGATTACCTAGGTGTTGATACATAATTAAATGATCATACTAGTCATTTACAATAAACTTGTAGAGTTTGGGTTTACAATTTTGATGAATTGACGAATGATGATGATGAATCTGGATATCTGACTGCTCAAACATGATGGAATTCCTTTGCAAAAATGTGTACTGCTATAGGGTAGTTCACACGGAGTGGTCAACAAGGTCCACATGTGTCCACTGGGTCCAGATAGTGGTAGCCTCCTCCTCTCGTTGTCCACACCTTCGGTCAAGCCTGGAACGATGCCCTAGAGGATGATGCAACTAAAAAGAAAAGGAAAAGCATAATTTGGCCACCCTCAACAGGAAATGTACCACAAAATGCAAAAGATAATCAGGACATACAAATTTAGCATGTGGGCAAAAACCAAACATGAGCTCTACCCCTTATTTATGGCCATCACCCTGGTTCCTATGGGCCCTAGATGAGCTCCCTCCACGTTAAGAAACCCATGATTGTCTCAAATCCTGGTGGAAAATGAAACGCCCCACCTTAAAAAGGGGTATCCAATGCTATATCCTATGCACCATGCTCTCATCCCCTGAAGCCTCGACTAGTTATGAAGAAAAATCAATCAAAGGAAAAAGGCATTGGAAGAAGGGTGGAAAAACAAAGGCCAGGTAACTCATGTAGCACGATTTGCTCCCTCCTACACTCATATACCCAGGTGTGGGATCCCCTTGGTATAGCTACCCTTGTACCATGGCATGTGGAGCCTCGACTAGTTATGAAGAAAAATCAATCAAAGGAAAAAGGCATTGTAAGAAGGGTGGAAAAACAAAGGCCAGGTAACTCATGTAGCACGATTTGCTCCCTCCTACACTCATATACCCAGGTGTGGGATCCCCTTGGTATAGCTACCCTTGTACCATGGCATGTGGCTTGGAGCATTCTCCTGATCCCCATTCTGTTCCATCACTATATCATCTGCCACTTGCCACCTGATGGATGTACCATGGACATGTCCCCCCCTTTAAAGGTTGAAACCACCTATAATAGGGTCCTTGATTAACCCCCATATTGAGCTTGGAGACACATGTACATGCCGAAGCCCACTATGGAAGGGCATGCCACCATGAAGTGCCCCATTGATTCCATGACTTGTAAGCTCTTTTACTTGATTATTCTAATGATTTGTTGTATTGGAGTGCAAGTGGACACATTGGATCTGATGCGGGATTGCAGGTGGGTCTCCATTGGGAGCTTGGTCTTCCTATACGAGGTCCTAGAAATAAATCTATCATTGCAATAATGTTTCAGTTTGAAAATTTCAGAATAATTGCCAACTTCATACTTCAAACTTAAATTGTTATATATTGTTTACGAAAAATATCATAATAAATATGAAATAGAACAATTATAAAAACAACTAGAAACTAGAAAAGACAAGTAAATCTATTATCTACTGCTTCCTCAGGCTCTTGCCACTAGAAATGTTAAAATGTTAAGAACATTGTGGTTGTATTGGAGGGCAGGTGGACACATTGGATCTGAGGCGGGATTGCAGGCGGGTCTCCATTGGGAGTTTGGTCTTCCTATACGAGGTCCTAGAAATAAGTCTATCACTGTAATAGTGTTTCAGTTTGAAAATTTCACAATAATTTCCAACTTCAAACTTAAATTGTTATATAATGTTTACGAAAAATATCATAATAAATATGAAAAATAACAATTATAAAAACAACTAGAAGCTAGAAAAGACAAGTAAATCTATTATCTACTACTGCCTCAGGCTCTTGCCACTAGAAATGTCAAAATGTTGAGAATCTTGTGGTGGTCTATTGGGAGTCTCTTCCCGCATGGTCGGATGACCATGGCCAAAACCAAAACCAAAAGGCACATGACCTACACGTGGGGATGTAGATGGTAGTGGCGACAACAAAGGGAAAGCTTGTGGAACTCGAGCATTGCTACTGGATGATGGGGGTGGCATGGATGTTGCTTCATCATCATCTTTCAAAAGTTTTGTTTCCAATTCTTCTACATGCATAGCTCCATCCTCAAAATAATTTTCCTCTGGGTTGTTGCAAGTCATATATGCTATATCAGCACAAGCCAACAACCTTAAGTTGTAGTGTACAAAAACCAAGCTTTCTACCCAATTTTCATTGAGGCAATTCCTTCACAAGTTATGGATGAAGGTATAGCTACACCAACACTGCTATGCAGAAGAAGTATTTACAACCTGTGAAGGTGCTTTTTTCGTCAATTTAGTGAAAAGTCCGTCGCCGCCATACATGTCCCCCCACCATGTGACAACATCCACACTGTCCCTATCTTCCATTGCATTCAAAGAACCAAACACTCCATAGCCCTGGTGTATTCTCCTCCATTATCAAACCTCAAAAGCTTGATGGAACATGTTGAATACTTCATCCTTGGCCTTCATGAAGTAGATCCATGTCTTTTGGGAGAAATCATCAACAAATACTAGTGACCACATAGTACAAGAAACCACCCAAACATGATACTGTCATAGGTCTGCATTTAAGTTACCAGGATTTGGATACGGATACAGTACGGATCCAGATCCAGATTCGCTAGTTTTTTGAAAATTTCGGATCCCGATACGACAAGGATACGTTAAGTACAAAAATTTAGAATATAATAATATTTTTTTAATTTTAAAAAACATTTTAGAGTTCAAAAATCAAATACTCCCTGAAAGCATCAAACAATTTTAGAACTGAAACTATTAGATATATTATAAATATGAAGACTGAAACACTGAAATGATGCATCCTCCCTCATACATATTACAAGCCACAAGGTAACAAAAAGGATAATATCAGAAATGATAATAGTAAATACATTTTCATATCTTCAAGTGAATCTGCGTTATCTTCTGCATATTGCAACTCTATATCATGAATAGATGATGCTGATCCTAGAATGTATGAAGTTGCATCAGTAGGCTGGACTGGTGGTGGAACAATATCCTCAAGTAGGTTGAGGTGGGTCATTGCATTAAGTGTCAGGTTCAAGTCAGAGACCTCAGGCTCCACATCCCACATCCTGCTCGGACCTTTCTTATACTCTGGTTCAACATGTGATAGAAGACGAAGGTTGGAATGAACATACACAAGATCCTCAGCTTTTGCCGCTCCCAACCTGTTTCTCTTCACTGAATGGATGAAGCCATATATACTCCAATTCCTCTTAGCTGATGAAGAACTAGCAACCTGTGATAACAACTTGGTGGCGAGAGTGGAGAGATGAATGCTATCCCCACCATGGAAGCCCCACCAAGTAGTAGGATCAAGATGTCCTCGATTATTCATAGCTACTAGATCTGAAAAGCTACTAGTAGATTGTACAAATCCTCTAAACTCTTGGCATACTTCCATTGCAACTCCCATATTTTTATAAATTTTCCTCAAAGCTGTCTTATATTCTTGTACCACTTCAGAATCCTTGTTTGGCGCTGTTCTACCAGGTAAATACAAAATTTTGGAATGATAATATTTAGGGTGCAATGCATAGGCCATAAGGTGTAATGGTGTGGTCATTTTGTTCCATCTTTCTGTAACTATGTCTTTCACTAAATAATAGAATGTTTCATAAGGGTAATTTTCACTTGTCTTGATAATTTCCCTTATCCTCTCCAACATACTATCAATGTTTTCATAAACATCCCCCAAACAAGAAGTATCTGTGTCAAATGCCCTTATCAAGGTCAAAATTGGTTCAGTGAATCGTGAAAGGTATTAGACCTTGTCCCACCATGCATCATCAAGAATGATGGACTTGATTTTTTGTCGTCTGTCAAAAGTGGAAGTCCTCGATGACTCCCAAAGAGGGTCAATGACCATTTCCTGTAATTCTTGTCTCACCTCCACAAGCCTCTTTATGACAAGAGTGTGGGAGGAAAAACGAGTTTCAACAACCTACAAGTTTCGAAAAGTCAAATCTCAAATGAGAAATCATATATAAATTTCTAATTAAAATTATAAATTTTCAATACAAATAATATTGATTAAAATTTAAATAAAAGTACTTTCAGTAGCTCCAACTTTGCAAAACCCCGATATATGGCTTGAGACATTGACTGATTGGTTATGAACATTTGTATTTTTTTTGCTGATACATATATTTCATTAATCTATTCAATCTCACCAATCTTGGCAAGCATAAGGTTCAATGAATGCACTGCACATGGAGTCCAAAATATGTGATCATATCGATCCTCCACAATCAACCCTGCAACTTTGCAAACCTATGCATTGTCTGTAATGACTTGGACAACATTATGTGGCACCACACTTTCTATTGCCTCGATAAGAATTGTGAATATTGTGAAAAATCCTGGATCTGGATTCCTACTGCAACAAATCTAAATTACTTCTTCTATTATTTTACATAATTATTTTTTTTCAGTGAAATATTGAAGTAATTACTGAAGCAGTCTACACAAATAATACTGCGGAATAAATGTAAGTGCTGAAACAAACTGAACAAAATGCAATGAAAAACAGCCTTATTGACACAGTTATTTTTGGACTAAGTCCCCGGAAAAACCCAACTTGGGAAAGCCAGTGCAGTAGATTTGAGGGTTTGTATTATTAAGCAACAGAATCTTGAATACAACTAGGGTGCCAACATCCGACAAACCCTTCAGAGAAATCTAGATAGCAAAAATAACTGTGAGATATACCTCACTGAGCAAGTCTTTGGTTGATCCAAAACAGCGCTGGTGAAGCCCTCACTGCTTCTACGTGATTGCCTATGCTGGATCTGCGTAAGCCTGCTTAGGAAAGCTTGAGTAATTGCGTCACCCTTCTCTGCAGCTGATTTGGCTGATTTGAAGTTGGATCTTAGCCCTCCTGGCTCAAAACCCCAGCCTCTAACTTTCAACGGATTGACTTCAAGAGACAGTGCGTTGGCTCTGCGTGATTCTCTGCAGGAATTTCATCACCTCTGCAAGAAACTGCGCTGTCTCTCTTCTGTGTAAATGTTGCCTCACTTTGAAATGTATTCTTGGTCCACCTGACCAATCTCTGCTTCTGCCCCTCTAGATCTGATCACTGAATCAAATTACTTAGAAAACCCAGCCCTAGTGATTTTTTCTTTATCAAAAGCTGTGTCTCCTCACACAAATTCGAAAATGCTCAATGGCTCAAGTGTCATGTGTATTTTCCATCGGCCTCTCACCCTCCTTCGTATAATCTTTCGTTGACCCTTCAACGACCAAGATTAAAACTGTAAAGTTTTTGTAGATGTTCTATGCTAGAAGCAATTACACTTTTATTTCAGCAATCAAACAAGTAGGTAAGCAAAATGCAGATAGAACATATAAGTAGATCTTACAGAAGACAAATCAGAAACAGGAAAAATGTGTTTATTCGTTTCGGCGGTCAACAGGATGCTTCAACCAGCAAAGTCTCCTTTGGTCAGCCAGCCCAGCATGTGTCACAACAACCCTCCAACCAGTAGATGAGTCAACCCAAGTCAACTCTGCAAAAGTCAACGCTGTCATGAAAAGTCAACGCAGGGACAGCAAGCTAAAAGTCAACGCAGCAGCAAAACGGTCAACCCTTTGACCTCGATTTTTGTGCCAGGTAGTACGGCCTTCATAAATCGAACTTTCCACCAATTTTCAGCTTGTTTGGACCAAGCGTTGACCAAAGTCAACGCTGGTCAAAGTTACTGCGAAACCCTAGCAGCAGCAAATCCGTACTTCAGCTTGACCGTACAGTTTGTCCTCTTCTTCCTTCACATGTGTGGATTAAATTCGTCCTTCTTGGTAGCTCGTATTCCTAGATGAGAGAGGAAGATGTGAGTTGTGATGATCATGAAAATCTCTCCAACTTTTCCTGTATATATATCCATCATGAGGGTGTGTGACACATCTGTTGGGCATCCGAGCCTACATTACAAAACTGGCCGACCTTGCACATATAATTCATTAAAAATAATAAATTCAAAATATAAGTTCTGCTCATCGGATTAAGACATATTTTATATGGATTTTACACCTCTCAGAAAGAGGAATCCAACAAAAATATTAGCCTCTTAATCTGAGCATCTTAATATGGAGTTTGGACCTAGTTGTCCAAATTTAACACATAATCAAGGGCTAAGATTAACTTGGAGGTGATCCATGACTTTAGCTAGAAGATTCACACTTGATTTAATTAATACACTTTAATTAATCAATTTCCCTAAGTTTAAACTTTGGAAACCATTAAAAAATGATTAATTAATTTAATTAAATCATCTCTAAGTGGAATTTTCAAAAACCATTTCTGGGTTTTATGGAATACATGTGTCTTAGCCTATATACAAAATTACAAGGCTAAAGCACATCCAATGCTACCATAAATCAACACTTCCTCTTAGCGAGGAAAGTGCTCTAGCAAAACACCTCAATGTGCTACTGATCTGACTTCTGGAACATCTGCTGCTGTACTGTTGATGCTGCTCACCAACGCTGCACAAAAAAAAATGTTGCAACTGTACTGCTGCTGATTCTGCATGCTACTGCCAACTGCCACTATACTGCAACTCCATCCAAATTCTGCAATTAACTCCCTCGAAATTGGACAAGTAACTCTGCAACTGAAAAATAAGACTGACTGCTACTAGTTTTTGCACTAGCTTTCTGAAAATACTGCGCTGTTGCTGCTCTGCACTGTGTGAGCACTGCTCTGCACTGCGTTGCACCAGTGTGCACTGCACTGCTGCTGCTGCCTCTCTGCGTTGATCAGGCTCTAGTATTGCTAGCCACTGCACTGTCTTCTCTTCTTCTGCTGTAACTGCCCATCCTGCTATTTTCTTTAGGTCGCTGTAGCTCACATGTGATCCAAGAGTTCGGAAATACTCAAGGATCCCGCCCCTTTGTAGATTCTAGATCTACAACTCCAAGTCAACCCATTTCTCTCCCTTTGAAATATGAGCTAACATAGCACAATCTCTTTCTGCCTCAATCTTGGCAGCTCCTGCTTGTGGATCTTCCTTCTCCTCTTTATCCTTTTTCTTAAGAGGACATTGTGTGGCATAATGTCCCATTTCCCCACACCGGAAGCACTTGATCTTGGACAAATATTTCTTTTTCTGCTTCTGTTGCCCTTTTGATGCAAGGGCAATGTTATCTTCTTCCTCCTTCTTGAACTTTGAACTGCTATTGCCATCCTCCAAGTTGATTTTTAGGAGATCTCTCCTCAACTCCTCTTGCTGTAATGCTGCCCACATTGCTTCCCATCCTGGAAGTCTTTCTCTGCCCAATATACTTTGGACAAAGACTTGATAATCCTCTGAAATATAGTTCAGTGTGAGCCTTACTAGCTCTGAGTCTCTAGGAGCAGATCCTACTGCAGACAATTGATCTCGATTTTTCTGAATTCGAGACAAGGAGTCAAAATGCTCTTCCTTCTTCATCCTGATATTCCGCATCTTCTCTTCAAGGTACATCTTCCGCTGCTCGGAAGATCCTTGGTATAGCTTTTCCAGCCCTACCCACATTTCTCTAGCAGTAGCTTTGGCTTCTATATGAGGTACGATATGATCCTTCACTCCATCTAGGATCAATCACTTGGCTCTAGCCATATTCTTCTTGAATTCCCTCAGGTGTGCTGCATCAAGAGGTTGTGCAACTATGCTGTCTATGAGGGCTTTCAGATCGTGCTCATCAAGGAGAATTTATATCCTTGATTTCCAGATAACATAGTTGTAGGCACCCTCCAATCTATCTTGGTCACGCAGTTCGTTGCTGGCCATCTCCTCAACTGTCGATATCTTGCTCTAACCCTCTACTCAACTAGACTTATGCAATCCTTGTGGAGTAAGTCACTTCTTTTGCTACTACATGGGAAAAATTGAGTTTCTTTGAGTAAGAAACTCTCTGAGATCAAGAAATCCCCAACTGTGTTTTTCAAAATTTTTCTGACGCTTATGCACCAGCTCTTGCTGCTGTGCAGTCACTGCGTCCTTTAGCTACGCTGCCTCTTCCGCAACTGAAAAAGCTTACCCCTCTGTCAACCCTATCAGAGGGAGCCTTTTCTGCACTAGAATGCCCTCCTGGCCTGGACAACGTAATTTTCTAGGAGGGTCTTTTGCTGATTACGCAGATCCCAGAGTCTTCAGCGCTGATCTGCTGGTTCTCTTCGTTTCTCTTGCACTTCAGCTTAAATAAGCTCTGATACCATGTGAAAAATCCTAGATCTGGATTCCTACTGCAACAAATCTGAATTACTTCTTCCATTATTTTACATAATTATTTCATTTTAGTGAAATATTGAAGTAATTACTGAAGCAGTCTACACAAACACAAACAATATTGTAGAATAAATCTAAGTGCTGAAACAAACTGAACAAATTGCAATGAAAAACATCCACATTGATACAATTATTTTTGGACTAAGTCCCTGGAAAAACCCAACTTGGGAAAACCGATGCAGCAAATCTGAGGGTTTGTATTATTAAGCAACAAAATCTTGAATACAACTAGGGTGCCAAGATCCGACAAACCCTTCAAAGAAATCTAGATAGCAAAAATAACTGTGAGATATACCTCACTCAGCAAGTCTCCGGCTAATAAAAAACAATGCTGGTGAAGCCCTCACTGCCTCTGCGTGATTGCCTACACTGGATCTGCGTAAACCTGCTTAGGCAAGCTTGAGTAACTGCGTCACCCTTCTCTGCAGCTGATCTCGCTGATTTGAAGCTGGATCTTAGCTCTCCTGGCTCAAAACCTTGGCCTCTAACTTTCTCTAGACTGACTCCAAGAGACACTGCGCTGACTCTGTGTGATTCTCTATAGGAATTGCGTCACCTCTGCAAGAAACTGCATTTTCTCTCTTCTACGTAAATGCTGCCTCACTCTGAAATGTATTCTTGCTCCACCTGACCAATCTCTGCTTCTTCTCCTCTCTGGATCTGATCACTGAATCAAATCACTTAGCAAACCCAACCCTAGTGATTTGTTCTTGATCAAAAGCTGTGTCTCCTCACGCAAATTCGAAAATGCTCAATGGCTCAAGTGTCAAGTGTATTTTCCATATGCCCCTCACCCTCCTTATAATCTTTCGTTGACCCTTCAACAACCAAGATTAAAACATAATCAAGGGCTAAGATTAACTTGGAGGTGATCCATGACTTTGTCTAGAAGATTCACACTTGATTTAATTAATACACTTTAATTAATCAATTTCCCTAAGTGTAAACTTAGGAAAGCATTAAAAAATGATTAATTAATTTAATTAAATCATCTCTAAGTGGAATTTTCAAAAACCATTTCTGGGTTTTATGGAATACATGTGCCTTAGCCTATATACAAAATTACAAGGTTAGAGCACATCCGATGCTACCATAAATCAACAGATATGAAAGATGCATCTTTCTCTATTCCATTGCAATCAACAACTTTCAAAAACATTACCCCTTGGGGCCATATTGCAACAACATTAACTACTGGAAGGTTTCTTTGGTCTCTCCATCCATCAGAAATGATGGACACCCCTGTTTCTGTCCATGTATCTTGGATTGCCTGGAGCTATCTATCCACGGATTGTCTCTCTGATGCTAACAAAGTAGTGCGAACCTTTTCATATCCAGGACTTTTGTACCCTTTTGGCGCTTCATTAACAACCTTAATCATTTGTTTCAAATAAGGGGAACGCACCAAATTGAATGCTAGCCCATTTGCATAGATATAACGAGCTACATGTTTATCAGCTATGTCTCTACCTTGATTATTGAAAGCTGCTTCAAGAAGGCCTAGAGTGAGCCTTTTATTAGTTGTGGTAGTAGGGCTAGATGGCAATGGAGGCCTAGTGGTACTGGTAGGGCTTTGCACGGGGTGTTTTCCCTTAGCAAGCTTTCTATCAGCAGCTTCTTGCAAAGATGCATAGAATTTCATTTTTTCCAGGACTCAAACCTTTTCCAGGTTTGCCATTTGCATCTTTTGACCTGGTGCATACTTGCACCACTGTTTTAGTTTGACCAGTGAGATGGGCCTTCACTCTAGTATATGATCTGTTTTTTATATCTTCGCATTCATTGCACTTCCATTTAAATGAACCACCTTCGGGATTTTTCCAATAATCTCCACATACTGCCATAGAGGAGATTTTGGGTCTATTTTGATGATTTCCCTTTCACTCTGTTCATGCTGTGATGATTCCATAATGATAACTTTACTTCACTGCATATAAAATTCAAATTAATTAATATATTAGCTCTATAAATATTAAACATTAAAGAGACTGCAAGATAAATATTAAAAAATACAAGATAAAAGTTTTATCTTGAATAAATTTTTTATCATAAAAGTTAAAAGTTAAAACATGTATAAAAATTTATAAAACCAAAGTATAATAATAAATTATAAAAGTTTAAAACCCATTACTAATTAGACTCAAGCCTTTGCTATAAGTTTATAACTTCTCTTGGTCATGTACAGATAATTTTAAAATCATACATCACAAGTGGCTATTTCAGATTTCTGTGGTCACAGGTGGCTATTTGTGTGGCCATTTTTTTATTATAAATCTACATTCTACAAGCAAATTTAAAATTTCCGACTTATCTAAATAATAAACTATAAGATTTAATACTGAAGAATTATATATAGTCATGATAGTTTAAACTAAAACTAAATTTTAAAACATGAAAACTAAAAATAAAAAAACCGAAGCACCTGTAATTTATTATTTTTCGTTTTATAAATTTACTCATTTTCAACAACTTTAAAATGAACGTCGACTACCTCTGTTGATTCTTGAAGTGTTCGAACTTCGAGTTAAAACTTAATACAGGCCCGTCCCCTTCGGCGAATAGAGCAGCGATGTTTCGGACCTTTGGTTAATAGAGCAACGATGTTCTTGAAGTGTTCTGACAACCCCGTCTCCGTCGATGAATAGAGCAACGACATTGATTTTGAAGTGTTCCGACAACCCCATCCCAAGTGTTCGGTGAAGCTCGTTGATTTTGAAGTGTTCTAGCAGCCCCATCCCAAGTGTTCGGTGAAGTTCACTAAGATGAGCTGCAGTCGATGAGATGACTCACATAGTGTCGCAGTCGCAGAGTGTTCGACGAATGAGTAGTGAGTAGTGGTCGCTGTTTGGTGAATGAGCAGTGAGCAGTGGCCATGACTTTAATCGTTAAGGAGATGTCGTTGGTCAAGACTAAAAAACAAAACTAAAAGTGATAAAAAGAAACCTAATTTTTTCTAGCGCGATTTTTTTTTTTGTCCGGTTCTGGCAATGTTAACGGGATCAGTTTCTGGCTTGCATGATCCGTTTCCCAAAACAATAAATATGCCACTATCCATTTCTGTGCCATATTCCTGCGTATCTAGATCCGAAACAGATCCGCAGATCCAGGGATCCTGGCCCTACCCCTTCTGGATCCGATAACTTAGGTCTGCATACATCTGAATGCCCTAGATCCAAGATCCCCTTAGACCTACTATCACTGCTTGGAAAAGGTCGCTTGGCATTCTTGCATTTGGGAACATCTCGATAACATCCCGATTTTATCTCGAAATCACGATTTTTTGGCCTAACCGATGTTTGCCGATTTTTTACCAATATGTTCCTGATTTTTACGATGTTTGCAACATTGTCCCGATTTTATCCCGATGCCGATGTTTGGAACATTGGCACAAACACCCTCATGCTCTATGGTGTCCTAACTCACATAAACTGATACTGTCATGTACCAATGCCTGGTTTGGACATCATAACAATGTGTATAGTCCTCCCTCTCGAACACCAATCACTCCTATTGCGTCTATGCCTGAGTCCTTAGCCCATACAAAGAACCTGACCATCTACAAATGCAACTTTGTAACCTCTATTCTTCAACTCTGAAATAGAGAGCAGATTCTTCTTCAATCTTGGTACAAACAATACATCTTTTGTGTAGAGAATCTCCAGACACCAGCTTAAATGATGCTGTCCGACTTTTTTCGCTGCATACTTGGCATTATCCCCAAGTTCCACCTGCAATGTTGATTCCCTTTCTGTCAAATTTGTGAGAGAATTTCGTGAACCTGTCATGTGCCTAGAAGCACCATTATCTACCAACCAAATATCACTACTGTCTGTAATAGTTCTTGTAATAGCGGAGACAAAGAACTATTCTTTTCAGAGTCCATCTGCAATCTCATCAAGTTTAGAATCTAGATTCATTTGTCTTCTTCTGTGGTAGATGCTCATCATCATCACCAACATCGGCTGTTGATGCATTCTGCTTTCCGTTCCTTTTCTTCTGAGGATACTGTGAAACATCATGACCAAATGTATGACATTTGAAGCACCTGATGACATTGGATTTATGTTGACTTTTGACTTTGGAGGTGACTTGGAGTTTTGGTGTCAATTTTGGGTCTTGGTCTTGGATATCTCATTTTGATCTGATATCATAAGAGAAGGATTGTTGTTGGGTTTCCCCCCTTGTGGGGTTATGCCCTTGCTTGGAACCTAATTTCTGGTGTCTCTTGTCTACTGTGCACTATGATCTCTATTTTTTTTGTTTTTGAATGGTAATTGCTTGATGAACAAGAAAGGAAAACTAAAAGAACACTAAATAATTTCACAAGTAATTATCATGTTAAGAAATTCCCCACGTTATTGGAATTTCGACATAAATTAGTTAGGCATCGTACTTGCATGGTCAAAATAAGAATAGAGGGTTATATTTCTTATTTTGTTTGTATATTTGTATACAAAACAGTGTTAGCAGGAATGAATGAACAACTTTTCTGCATGTGAAAAAGCATTGAGTTTTGATTTCTTGTGGTCTTTTAGGCACGAGTACGAATCCTTTTGCTCTTGATGCTTTGGCAGTCTTCATGTTTCGTGTTCTTCAGCGAGTTAACCACCCGGTAATGTTTAAATGCTTGTATGTTCCATGTTTGTTATGTTCTTTATTGTTTTGTGCCAGCTTTCCATACTTAACCATTTCTTTTAGAACAAGAAATCTGTTGTTGCTATGTCTATGGTTATTTCTTTTTGTTTCATTCCACATTGAATTTGGACCAATACGCTTGGGTTCATAGATGTTTAATAGGTTCAACACACCATTGCCTGTTTTGTTTTTACTTGATGATTGAAATGTGTGTCTGTGCTTTTTGAAGGGTAGTCTGGATAAAAACTCGAAGAATGCTGGCTATGTTCTACTCATGTTTTACAATCTCTATGAGGGGAAGGTACAGACACATATTTACAGATGATGATCCACATCCTAATGTATCTTCTTTATGTTTATCTACAAAGTTGACATTTCTTTGCTAATGAGTGGCAATTATAATCTTTTTCAGAGTAGGAGTGAATTTGAGACAGAACTGCAGGAACGTTTTGGCCTGCTTGTTAAGATGCCTTTGTTGAAACCTGACAGGTATAGAACTTTAGTTCTATCTGAGATTCTGCTTTTTCCTTTTTTTTTTTTTCATTTTTATGAATATTGCTTTTTTACTCTCTTGACATGATTATGTTGTCAAGTTGAATTTTGTTGTATATTATTTTTTGTGATATAAGCTCATCAATGTGTTTTGGGTTGCATTTTCTTTTTGATGTTTCCCTCATTTTTCTAAATTTATTGTCAACACTCGAAACAAATTTTATAGTAATATTTGAAATGCATCTGAGGCCATATCATGGATATTATTTGCTTAGAAGTATGGTCATTATCAGCAGTGCTCCTATTTATTTTGTAAAAGGTATAGTGAATTCGTGGTTTGTGCAGAGGTTCCGTATGGATAAAGTAATACATGTTTATTTGCAGGGATCCTTTGCCTGATTCAATTAAAGGTATCTTGGGTGAAGGACTGAGTTTATACAAGCTTCACACTAACAGGCATGGAAAGTAAGTTATGCAAATTTCTGTGTTAAAATCGGCACTCTTTTATAAGTTATGCAAAGTGCTGCATTGTAATTGACACTCACTTATCTTATGCTTGCGATGGCATATTCTCATATTCTGTAGTGTACTATTGGATTTTTCTCCACACTGTAGGCTTTGGTGGGATTAGTTTGATTCCTACTTAGTTTATTTTTCCCTTAAAAGGCTCTTGTTGTGTATGCCATTGAGAATCCAATTGTACAAGTGTTTTATGTATTTGGGTTGTCTTTCAGTGTAATATCTCATATTGTCTATGCTGCAATTGCTTGTTAATTTTATTTTAAAAGTTCCAGTTTATCAGCCTCTAACATGTCTGTATGTTAAGACTATCGACGTTGGAAATTTGAAGTAAGCACAAGGTATTAATTAGAATAGAAGTACTAAGTCTGTGGCCTGCTATTTTTGGGTTATTGTTACTTGTTTGACGCTATTGAATTTGCTGTGCATCCTGCTCTTTAAGGTTAGTTTTATTGAAAGGGAATCTGAATAACAGAGATTACATGAAGCTGAAGATGCGAAGATAGCAGGAGATTTTGTTTATTGATAGATGATACTGTCAAACTAGTCAATGAATGCCAATTTTCAAGATAGAGTTTGTCACTTGGGTGTTGAGAATTTGGAGGGCCGGTGATTGATTCAAATTCTCCTCTTGATAATTACTTGTGAGCCTACTTGAGTTACTTGTGTTTTCTCTTCTTTAGATTATTTAGTCTTTCATCAAGTCAATTACCAAAATACAAAAGACACAAAGTTAGGCTCTTCGAGCCAGGGCAAAACCTCTCCCTCTTGGAGAGGAAAACCCACGAGAAATTCTTCTTATATATCTTCAAATGACAAGTACCATGACCAAGACTCAGACCCTTGACCTATGAATGCCTCCAAGACCTTGACACTGCTTCTAAGTCTTCTTTCAACGCTGATCCTTCTTTTCTTCACCAACCTGCACTGACCTTTCTTTTATGAACTGTGACTAGGAAGGTAAATCATAGATTTACCTTTCTCTTTTTGCCATGCTGTAATAGCCCTTACACATCACATCGCAGCATGATCATCCACCTAGACCTTCACACAGCAGATATCCGAATGCTTCTAGACACACAGACCTTATTCCACCATTTGAATATCAGTGTATCTCTTACAGGTTTGACCGCACTCCATTTGACCACAGCTCCCTCATTCTGATCCGCATACTCTGCCGTAGGATGCTCCACAGCAGATCTGCACCATAATGATCACTGCCTTAACTTGCACTTATATCATACTTTGTCACGCTGTGGAATATCTACACTTGAATCCTTCCAAAAATCCGTACTTCATCACCAGTGTTACACGGGGTCTCGTCCCCCCACCTAGGGGTCTAGATTCCTCGCCCCCTCGCGCTCCGGGGTCTTGGGGACTTCTAGGAGGTGTTTCCCTCACGCCCCCTCACGCCCCCGCACACCCCGTTCATGCCCCTTTTAGTTTATGGTTTCGTGTTAAAAGTTGGTGTGCCACTTTGCATGTTTGATAATCCAAGTGATTTTGATTCAGATGGTGACATGGTTGATCTTGATATATTCGTGCAGCAGCTGGTTGCAGTGACTAGTGGGGCATTACGTTGAGCATTTATGCTCATTTATCATTATGATGATATCATTTGATATTCATATGTTATGTTTTATGTTTTATGTTTCAGACATAACTTATTTGCTTTTAAGTTTTAAGTTTCAGACTTGAGTTGTAAACTTCAGTTTAAACTTTATTTTGAATCTTGATATAATATGTCATATGATATCTTAAACTTTATTTTCATTGTACATTGTTAGTAGTTACATTAATTATACAGTTACAAACTTACAAACTTACATGTATGATTGTATGATGTATGTTTAAAGTTTAAAGTTTTAATTTTTTTTCAGTTATATGATTTATCATTCATCGATTTATAATCTTATCATTTATGATTTATCTTTCATGATGTAAGTGTATGATGACTGTATATACATTCCTTGCAAAGATACAGTTACATTATAAATATTAAATTTTATAATTTTTATGAACCCGACGTCCCTCCACGTTTCTTAAAAATTGGTAGGGAGCTTTTGCATAGGACAACCCCGCGCTCCCTCGCCACCTCGCTCCCACCTCTAGGGGACTTGGTGGAACATTGTTCATCACAGATGTAACCGCAGACTTTTATTTCAGAGCAATCCGCATTTCTTTCTATCTTTTAGAGTGCACTTAATCATAGCTATATGTTGCATCTATTTCAGCATTGTACCCACACTTACTTCTGATCTTAAGTCCACATTCAAATCACTGTAATACCACAGAGAGATCCACATCTTTTCTTACTTCAGAGCAGTCCGTAATTCTTGTCACAAATGAGCCGCAGATAGGGATATATATAGAGGCTCCTCCTCTGCTATTAGGCCGACCATCCAGCTAACACATAAGCCGACTTTAACACAGTATAATAGGCCAACTAGATCACAGCATATGGAGCTTATCTTCCAGCGTTGAGTGAGGGCTGTTATGAGTGCTGTCATACGCCATTCTTCCACAAGGTCTTGGAGCACATTCTTTGGACTAGACACTTCATAAACATGACTCTTAATTACATTTATAAACCGAAGACACAAAGAATATTGGTCCCTGACTACTCTTATCTTGAATGCCCTAACACATTCTCAAAGAGTACCGAATGCCAGATGATTACCCAATCCTCCATTCTGTCTTCCCAAGTGAAGATCGGAATGATGTGTCTATCTCTCCCTCTCAACCAGAGAGGACCTATTCCACAAGGGAATGTACCCATTCCTGTATAAGGAATGTACCTAAGCTCATTCTTAGGAATTACCCAGTTTCTTCCAAGTAAGAAACTTATCACTAGGCTCCCTCCCAATCAGGGACCTACAGCAACAATGGTGAGACACCCAACTACTCATGAAGAATTCCTCCCCTCGATGTCATGGATTTCGATATTGAGGAATTTTCAACTTTAGCTCCATAGGGCACAGATCATCCATCACTTTCATTCATGAGTCATGTCATCTACCAGAAAGTGATTCATCTGTCTTTCTTATTTGGTCCACCTTTTATGCCATGCTGCTTTCTTTTGAATCATCTCCTAGGATCTTACATCATTTCTCGTGATTAGGAGCCCTGCATAAATTCATCCAAATAAACATATGCATATGAAATTTTAAAAGTGATGATCTTTCACGATGATATCTTCATGTACGCATCAACATCCTTTATTCAGATTGACACATTTCCTAATGATATGTTTTGTCAAGGGTCTTCTTCTTTACCAGATTTCTATTAAAGTCTACATATCATCCCAGGAGATATTCTAGTCACATCTTCTTGGGATAACTGCCTCTTGACATGGTTGCACTTTGTAATCTCTTCCTTTCTGTACATCTTCATTCCTAGGAACTTCCAATTTCCAGTTCCTTGTTCATATACAACTACCTCATATTCCATATGAGGATATATTATGTTGATTTCATCAATGAGTGCACCGAGAGAGATCTTCTTCCATAGATCATACTTCTAAATATAGAAGTCCATTACTTGCAACCATAAGACATGACTTCACAGCATCCAGTGTCCGCACACACATCTATATATATATATATATATACACCTCATACCTTCTTCCTTTGAGTCATCCTGTAGCAATTTCACTAGAATGAAGAGCTTCATTCCCTTGACTTGCTTCATCAATATGCCATCACATCCCAAAATTCTGTAGCATAGAATTCTCGATGAAACCATTTTGCTTTCTTTCTAATCAGTGAATTCATAGAGAACTCCATTAGAAAATGTAAGCACTTGTTTCCATGATGACCCTTGATCTTGATGACTGCCTTCCATCATTATTGTTATCAGTGAGGTTTTTCCAGGAGCTGATTCACCAAGAGCTCCTGCCATGCTTCTATCATGATGCTATTAATATACATTGCTTCCTATCATACTATTTTACAACCAACATAAATCACTAGTAGTAGAGATCCCTCGCTTCTTTCTTAGATTTCTTTGCTTCAGGTTCTTCCCTTATATCTTGAGACATGGGCTCCTTAATTTTTCCTCTTGTCCTTTCCAGATTTAGGACAATCTCTGTTATAATGCCCAAGTTCATTACATCCAAAGCATCGTACTTTGTCCATATTTCATCTTTTATTCCGAGGACCAAATTTTTCCGAATATTCCTTTCTTCTTGGATATGGCTGCAAAGACTTGATTCCCTTCAGTTGATCTTATATCAACTTTGGCTTTCAATATAGTTTCTTTTATTTTACATAGAGACCATAAATCATGGAATGGTGTTGCCTCTTTCTTCCGATATAAACTTGAAGTGAAGTTTCCCCATTCTTTCGGTAGAGCATTCAACACCATTGTATTGGCTTTCAATCTAGTTTCTTTTATTTTACATAGAGACCACAAATCAAGGAATGGTGTTGCCTCTTTCTTCCGGTATAAACTTGAAGTGAAGTTTCCCCATTCTTTCGGTAGAGCATTCAACACCACTGTATTCATCTCAGTGTCAGACATTACTTCTCCCAGTTCCTGCAGTTGATCTCTTATTTCAGAACTCCTCATAAAGTATGAAGTGATTCCTTCTTATCTTGACAATTTCATTTTTTATAGTTCTTGTCTTAGAGAGATTGCTTCTCGTACAATACTCACAGAGAATAGCTCCACCAATTTCTCATATATTTCTTTAGCAAACTTTTTAGGGAATGAGCGAGTCCTTAATGGATTCTATGAGAATCCTTTGGGCTCTGATTTCTCCTTTAATGTACTTGATATGAGCTGGAGCATCTTCTTTTGGTGGTTGAATTGTAGATCCTTCGATGTAGTCCATAACTTCATCTTCAATTAAATTCAAATTTGTCCTCTTCTTCCATGCACTAAATTTTGATGATGATGAAGATGAAGTCAGGAGCTTCTTCTACGATTCAAATCTCCAATGTAGGTGTTCTTGGATCCTTGATGATGAAGGGTATCTTCAAGAGATGATGTCCTCTTCTAACAATGTCTTGAATGTAAATCTTTGATGGCAAAGATTAATTTCTTGAATGAGTTGATCCTTTGAATGAGACAAAAGATATTTCTTGAAATAGCTTGAGAGTCTTCCTTGCAAAATGATTTGACTTTTCAACCCAACCTTTGATTTTCGCTTCTTGGAGTGTCTTCTTGTCAAGTAGCCCTTGAGTTCAACACGTTTGCTCTGATACCATGTTGAGAATTTGGAGGGCCAATGATTGATTCAAATTCTCTTCTCGATAATTACTTGTGAGCTTACTTGAGTTACTTATGTCTTCTCTTCTTTAGATTATTTAGTCTTCCATCAAGTCAATTACCAAAATACAAAAGACACAAAGTTAGGCTCTTCGAGTCAGGGCAAAACCTCTCCCTCTTGGAGAGGAAAACCCACGAAAAATTCTTCTTATAGATCTTCAAATGACAAGTACCATGACCAAGACTTAGACCCTTGACCTATGAATGCCTCCAAGACCTTGACACTGCTTCTAATTCTTCTTTCAACGCTGATCCTTCTTTTCTTCACCAACCTGCACTAACCTTTCTTTTATGAATTGTGAGTAGGAAGGTACTCCTTTTCCCATGCTGTAATAGTCCTTAAACATCACATCTCAACATGATCATCCGCCTAGATCTTTACACAACAGATATCTGAATGCTTCTAGACACACAGACCTTATTCCACCATTTGAATATCTGTGTATCTCTTACATGTTTGACCGCACTCCATTTGAGCACAACTCCTTCATTCTGATCTGCACACTCTGCTTCAAGATGCTCCACAGCAGATCCGCACCATACTGATCACTGCCTTGACTCGCACCTATATCAGGCTTTGTCATGCTGTGGAATCTCTGCACTTGAATGCTTCCAAAAATCCGCACTTCATCACAGATTTAACCACAAAATTTTATCTCAGAGCAATCTGCATTTCTTTCTATCTTTTAGACTGCACTTAATCATAGATATATGTTGCATCTATTTCAGCATTATACGCACCCTTATGATCTTAAGTTCGAATTCAAATCACTATAGTACCACAGAGAGATCCGCATCTTTTCTTACTTTAGAGCAGTTCGTAATTCTTGTCACAAATGAGCCCCAGATAGGGATATATATAGAGGCTCCTCCTTTGCTATTAGGCCGACCATCCAGCTAACACGTAAGCCAACTTTAACACAGTATAATAGGCCGACAAGATCACAACATATGGAGCTTATCTTCCAACATTAAGTGAGGGCTGTTATGAGGGTTGTCATATGCCATTCTTCCACAAGGTCTTGGAGCACATTCTTTGGACTAGACACTTCATAAACATGACTCTTAATTACATTTATAAACCGAAGACAAACCCTAATACACATCAAGAAGAAGTCTATTGACCTATTCTAAAATCTTTCTCATGAAACCTGTTGTCGCACAAAATGTCTAGGCACCGCGACAATGGCTCAGATCGTGGGCTGTCACCCTGATCCCCAATCTCTCTATTTAAGTTGTTTCCTTATAACAGACAAAGGGGGTGGACCTTATGGAAATGGAATGAAGGAGAACTAGTTGGGAACCAACCAATTCGGGAGACACTGTTAAAAAACCAACTACTTGTAAAAGATCTAGCAGGATTAAAGGATTCGATTGAATTTGAAAGATTGATACCAGTGCCTTATGGAGTCAACTATCCTGCTAAGAATTTAAGACCACGTACTTGATGAGAAACTGCTGCTATGCAATGCCAATGCAGAATGCACGGTAAATGATTTGAATGAGCAAGATGAACCAAGCTTTGAAGATGAAAGGTGATGTTAAAAGCCTAAAGCACTTAGGTTATAAATAATCTGATCTAACCACTAAGTACTTAAGCGGGAGTGTCAATTATGAAGATGCCCAAAAGATTACTCAATCAAAAGATGTACAGATCCACAATAGAGCTCTCAAAATTAGATATCGATCACACTTACTTAAAAAGATTTCCCAAACATTAGTATTCAATAAACATCCAATATTCAAGTAAATGAAACGTGAGTTAATTAAACAATAGGTGATTTTAATCAATAACACACATTTTAAAAATGTAGATGCCAATGATCATCAAAAGCATAACTAGCACTTGAATCTCAGTAATTATTCATCAAGATATACCATGAAATTTTAATGCTAACAAAACACTTTGTTAAACACTTTATGGATTAAACGATATTCAAACGTAATGCAAATCCAAGAATTAAATGTTCTCCTGTAGTTAAACTTAGGATATTTAAAAAAATTTAAATCATGTCCACCATAGGAATTATTCCACAATTAAATATTTCACCAAAGCCTAAAAATTAAAATTCCAAAATTTATATTCAAAAAGGAATTAAAAAATTTAACTATAGACTAAATCTAAAATCTTTGATTTTTTAATTTTTTAAGTTAGGATTAGGTTTTTTTGAATATTTTTTAAAAGCTAATGAAATTAAAATACAAATCTAAATCTATTATACAAATTTAAAAGAAATGTTAAAAATTAATAAAATAAAATAAAATCACAATTAAAATTTTTTTTTATACAAATTAAAAGAAATAAAAAATGAAATGTTATTTTTTATATTTTTTAAAAGGTGAAACATGAAAAAATAAAATCGAATGTTATAAATCAAAGTGTAATGTTTTAAAATTTTAAAATGTTAGGGATATGGACGCGGAGGAGAAAGGATGCTGGGAAGGAAGAATGCGTGAATGGGAGCAGCGAGAGATGGGCGCGAAGGGAGAAAGGACTGCGTGGACGAAGGGGAAGACTGGGGCAGAGGGAAAGCGACTGAAGGAGAAAAGGACACAGCAGAGATGGCGTGAGGGCGAATGGAAAGGGACGCAATGATGGCCATAGATTTGAGCATGAAGAACACACAAAGATTTCAACAGTCATCTCCAACTTCTTCCTCTTCTCATTGGGCACATGATAGTAAGTTGTACTGCCGAAGATCGTAAAGTGACTCACTTTAGGCTTACTGCCAATGAAGACACTTTCTGGAGTGATCTTTCCCATTGCAACATGAGGAGTCCTATTCTGAATGTAGACAGATGTATTTCACGCTTTAGCCCATAGGAATTTGGGCATGTCTTGGTCATACAACATAGCTCTGGTTGCTTCAACAATATTCTTGTTCTTCCTTTTTGCCACACCATTCTGCTCTAGATTGTATGGCACTGTCCACTCTCTTTTGATGCCTTCCCTTGCATAGAATTTGGCGAATTCTTTATCTATGTATTCACCACCATTATATGATCGCAACAGCTTGATCTGTTCCCTGCCAGATTTTCCACCAGAGCCTTAAACTCTTTGAATCGACTGAAGACTTCATCCTTGGTCTTCAAGAAGTAGATCCAGGTTTTCTTGGAATGGTCATCAATGAAGCTGACGAAATATTCAACATTTCTAAGAGCTCTAGTGGACATTGACTCACAGATATATGAGTGTATTGGATCCAATACACCCTTGGCCCTATTGTTGCTTCTTTGGTATGTTGCCTTGGCATATTTTCCCGATACAAACCCCTTGCAGACATCATCTATTTTGATGCTCAGTTCTGGAACACCTGTGACAGTCTTTTGGAGAGTTCTCAATGCCCTATGATGCAAATGCCCCATTCTTCTGTGCCATAGCTCATTCAGGTCCGGTTCATCTGCGCTGCCAACTAGAGCCATTGGAGAATCAAGCTGTAGCTTGTACAATTTGTTGCTTCTTACCTCGATCTGTGCCTTCTTCTTCCAACCGGGGTGCTTGATGTAGACTCTATTGCCAGTAAAGTAGACGTCATATCCTCAGTTTTGAAGCTGTGACACTGATAGTAAATTCATCCCCAAACCTGGCACATGTGGTACATTAGTGCCCTGATTCTATTTCCTGCCTTGGTCTGAAAAACTATGGTACCTCTCCCAACGGGAGTGCATTTTGCTTTATTACCCATGGTTATTTTGAAATTCATATGCTCTTCTTGGTAGTCGGAAAAACAGTCCCATACTCCTGTCATGTGAGTAGAGGCTCCGCTGTCAATATAGCAGACATTAGAAGAAGCAATGCTTGATACGCAAGGGAAATCTTCCTCAAGTCTAGATGCCAATACAGAGACATCATGATCCATTTGTTCTGTTTTGCTTCTTCTCCCTCCTGGAGAATTATGTGAACCCTTCTGCGCTGTTGCTGCATCAGTAGACTTCCGTTCATTGATAGATGCCCCTTCCCTGTTATTCATCTCTGGCTCTAATACCATGTGAAAATTACAAACAGTTGGATATATTTATTTCTCCTACTTATTATTTCAATAAGTTATTATTCAGAAATCTTCTCGCAAATATCGAAATAAATACTACTGCAACATTGACAAATATATATGTAGAGAAATAAACAGTAGGGAACATAAGCACAAGAGCCAATCACATGTACACAGTTATTTTTGGACAATTGTCCCTGGAAAAACTCAATGTGGGAAAATCGGTGCTGTAGATGAGGGTTTTATTAGTTCTTCAGCAAATGATATCTTTACAGGGAAATACAATGACAGATAAATTTTGAAACACTTGAGACTGAACTTCTGGCTTACTCGGACAATTCTCTGACACCCTGAACAACCCCTGCATGTCCCTGTGTCTCTCTGCGTGATTATCTGTGTAGTCCCAGCACTGGAGTGCATGAGTCTGTGTGGAGACTGCGTGGGTTCTCTGCGCTATAGCCTCAAGCTGCCTCCAGTGACCCACTGCTGCCCTCTGTCCCTAATTTCGATCACCACTAACCTCCTCCTCCTGCTTTTGCAAACTTCTCGCCCTACAACTCTCCCACTGAGATCAAATTCTACATCAGAATGGATCTCCTTTGGGTACTGAGTGTATGCCCGCCTTGTTTTCCAAATGACCCTCAAGCCTTCTTTTATAATCTTCCTGTTGGAGAACCAACGACCCAAGTTAAAAGATTAATTAATGCCTAAGATTAAAACTTGACTTGATCCATGTTTTCTTGAAGATTCATATTCTGACTTATTAATACCCTTTAATTATTTCATTTCCCTAAGTTCAGACTTAGCGTCTTCATTAAAATAATTAATGATTTTAATAAGTCATGAACCGAGTAGAATTTCCACAAACTGTTAATGGGTTCTTTGGAATGCTGCTGTCCAAGCCTCCTTGCAAATTTTGAGACTTGGAACTCTTTCGGATGCTACAAAAATCAACACCTTTCTCGCCAAGGACCCTAGATCCAAGTTTCTGTACAACAAAAGCAGGGAGAGGAAGACCTGTTCCGACAGGTTATTTATGGGGAGATGGTGCTACACAGGCTGCGTGATTAGGATAGGTTGGACGACTTGTCCAACTTTGCTATCTAGAGGGCCATAATCTTGACAATCCTAGAGGCATACGGTTTACGAGAGCATGTAGAGAGCGTCTTGGCTACACCAACCGATGCTATTCTTCTCGCAAGGCATAATGAAGCAATGACACATGCCCAGCACTTCATCATGGACGGGGTTAAGGATCAAGTGGTACCACACATAGCCGAGAAAAACATGGCTAATGAAATGTGGAAAACTTTAACCACACTGTATCAAGGGAAATCCGTCCAGAAGAAGATGCTTCTGGAGAACTAGATGAGGTTGTTTATGATGACTAAGGGAGAGTAAATCGATCCCCTCCTCTTCAAGTTGCAGGTGATTCAGGATGAACTGATTTCCATGGGGGTCAAGGTAGAGGATGATGTCATGGTGAGGACTGCTCTAAATGTAGTCACAGAGGATTGGGAAACGTTTGTCCAAAGCATCTTGGGCAGACAAGATGTTAATTTGAGAACATGTTCTATGCCATTTCAGATTAGGGCACAAAATATTGAAGTAGATAGAACATAGTAACATACTAATAGATCGATGGAAGACAAGCCAAAACAGAGATGATGAATGGTGGCGTTACAGCGATCAGCAGGATGCTTCTACCAGCAAAGTCTCCAATAGGTCATTCAGCCAAGTGTGTCACACAAAACCCCAAGACAAAGAATACTTCACAGATACACAACACCAAGAACACAGCTCCATCGCCATCAAGAGAGAAGAAAATCCTCCACACATTGTGTGTATAATGAACTCCAAGTCTCACCAATATATAGGCATCTTTGGGGGTGTGTGACACGTCCTTTAAGACATTTAAGTTTATATTATATTCCAGGCCGACCTAGCACATAAGTGGAATAAATTCAAAGTACATGTTCTGCTCATCTGATCAAGATGATCTTTAGATCAATCTTACACCTCTCCGAAAGAGGAATCCAATAAAAATATTGGGATCGTCATCTGAGCAGCACAACCCGGAGTTTGGACCTAGTTGTCCAAATTTAACACTCCCTCTCAACTAGGGAGAACTCCGTCTACTAGTGCAATCCAAACATTGTGCGTCATCCCGCCGTAACTTGCTTTTTTGGCTTCTTTATTTCAGAACAGAAGTGGGTCAGTCACCAAGACATCATTCCTGACTGACAGATTTAGCCCAGAGGTTCGAAACCTCTATAGGACTCACAAAGAGTCTCATACCAACCCGAAGTTGGTTTACCTGACCCGAAGTCAGTTGGAGGTCCGAAACCTCACTAGGACTCAAGAGTCATATACTAACCCGAAGTCAGTTGGAGGTTCGAAACCTTGCTAAACTTGATCCCAGATCAAGTTGTTGGACACGTGCCATCCTAGACATAGAGAGTACGACAATCTCCGATGCATCCATCGGTCTTGCTATGGTCTCTATTCACATTTCCCACCTCATTGGCCAAATGAGAGGTACTTCCCATGAGTCCGAAACTCCATGGGTAGGATGCTTACGGGGCATACATCAAAGAGAGGTAAACCATCTCAGTATCATCACGGTGGGGCGAAAACACACCAACTAGGTTCGGCAAGCCTAGCCTTATGGTTGCTTATACCAAAGCTATCCCTAAAACCCCCTTGGAGCTCCCATAGCTCATCATCCAACAAGACCCTCCAAATAGAGTCGTTCCATGATTCCAAGATTCTCATGGAAGGTTAGGAACATGACCTTCTCCAAGGGCATTGTGAGAATGTCTGCGACCTGCTCATCAGTTCCTATATGATCGAGCCTTACGGCGCCTCGCTGTACCATATCTCGGATAAAGTGGTGCCAGCCATCAACATGCTTGGATCAATCGTGGAACCCTGGATTCTATGACAAATGAATCCCCCTCTGGTTATCACAAAGGATAACGGTGGCATCTAGCACATGCTCGAACAACTCACTGAAGAGCTTTCGTAACCAAGTGACTTCACAACGGGCCATACATGCTGCAATGTATTCGACCTCAGCAGTGCTCAAGGCTACCAACTTCCGTTTCCTGCCCGAAGCAAATCTACTTGTGAAGTAGCATCCAGATGTGCTCTTACGATCCACCACACTGCCAGCCCAATCGGCATCAGTATATCCAAGGAGTGTCATGCTCCTGGCAGTGTATCTTAGCCCATGGTCTATCGTGCCATAGAGATATCTTAAGAGTTTCTTGGCACCAACCCAGTGAATGTTATGATCAACCATGTGTTGACTCAAAGTGTTCACTGCACAACATACGTCCGGATGGGTGTTCACTAAGAACATCAGAGCCCCTACGAGTTGGCGATACTCATTAGGATTTGCTAACACGGGCCCAGCAGCGCTGCCACTCAACTTCTTAAAGTTGAGCTCCATCGGTATCGACACGGACTTACAGTCCACCATACCAGAAGCTTCACAATGTATTTTCCTTGAGAAAGGGAAACCTCGCCAGGTCTTTGCTAGACCTCCAAGCCTAGGAAGTAATGCATCTGTCCTAGGTCCTTCATCTCGAACTCAACAACGAGCTCCCTCTTGCACTGATGAGTGAGAGGGTCAGCATCTGTCAGGAAGAGATTGTCCACATATAGAACCGGAATGAGAGGCTTCTTTCTATAAACTTTGAAGTAAAGGTTCAGATCAACATTACTACGAGTGAAGCCCAGCTTCATCAGGTAGCTATCTATCCTCTCGTACCAAGCTCTAGGTGCTTGCTTCAACCCATAGAGGGCTTTCTTCAACCTGCAGACATGGGTGTCTCGATCCTAGACTTCGAAACCCAGAGGTTGCTCTACATACACCTCTTCCTTTATCGCACCATGCCAAAAGGCGGTCTTTACATCCATCTGATGAAGATTCTGTCCTTAGCAGCAAGGGAAATAATAGATTATAGGTGCAATAATAATCAATGCCTTCCTAGAGAAGTCTCAGGCAACACATTTTCCCATCCGATCCATGCTTGATCTTATATCGAGGTGACAACAACTTTGTTCTGTGGTCTAGGAACCATATTGTAGACATCACCCTCGCATCCTTGCAGACTTGATGCTTTACAACTTCTTCAAATGATCCAGGCTCATATTGTACTCATGACTAGATACCTCTGGTATTTATATGGCTTCTTGTTTTTCTACCGGAATTTCGCCCTTGAAGTCATATATCTTTGAGCCATGATGGTCTTCTTTCTTTCAACAATGATATAAGCTCAGGAGCATATACAATTGTATTCTCCCTCTTAATGTCAGCTTCTCTTGTGAGAGAAGACATCTATTTTAAATGAGGGCATCCCAAACACCAACCTGGAAAGGAGTTTTATTCTCCCACAGTCAAAGTCATCAAAGACTCATAGCCATATATTGTCATATAGCTATCATGCATCTTGGCACGTATCATATACAATATTTGTTCAAAACTTCACAGGCTTTGCTGATCGTGGTTCAAGACTCTAACAACATGACAAAAGGCTGCAAAAACTTCTCAGGTCACACTTCCAAGTTTATCATTACGCTCCAATGTAAGACTGATAGTGTCACAAGCTTACTGCTATTATGAATTTCGTAAACATGAGTGTCGTCTATGTCACTATTATAGAATCACAGACTTAGCTCTTCAAGTTTGCGGTTATAGAACTGTCACCACTATCATATCGTTGATTATGTGGGTTTATGAGGTGTTTTAAAAACTCCATTGTTCAACCACATATATAGTAATACAAAGCTAGTTCATCAATCATACTCTAGCTTCCAGTTCTGCTCACTACTTAGGGCATTTATTGACCATTACAACCACAGTATTTGACAATAGAGATAGACAATCAATACTCTGATCTCGACTCAATACCTCATACACTTGCATCCAATGTCACAATAGCATGTAACGTTACAAACCCAAAAAACAATTTGTAGGTGCTACCTCTATAATTTATGTCTTTGGGTTGTGTATTTAGGACCTCACATGTATCAACAAACCTTAAAGGCAAACTTTTAATATATCGTTGTCATAAAACAATTTTTTTTTCTTTTTTCTTTCATTTGCCGACAACTAGTCTATTCTCGTTCGAAAACTTGAATAAATAGTAAATAGATTAGAGAAGTAGAACCTGGAGTGTAGCGACAATCAATAATAAAGGACACAAAGATTGATATCAGTCCACCTTGAGTGACATTCCAACATTTATTTGAGGATAGAGATACTTCCCAAGTAGAAAATATCTAGCCAGAACTCCCAGGTACAATAGCCCACTTAATCAAACAACTGATAAATGAGAATAATTAGTGGATTTGGTCACGAGAAAGAGACCACAACATACCCAAATGGCCAACAAAGGATCACGTCCTAGCTCAACTCCCAATAGACACATAATCGAGCTTCTTTAGGGATACCACTGATGAATAGATTCAACTACATATCAGGTTGCTCTGCGCAGAAGTAATGAAGTATCCAGGGCTCGTGTCTCTAGGTACAAGTATATATATGTATCAGCCTCCACACGGATGATGGCACGAGCCATAATGTCGTAGTTGCAATGTTCAAGTGTGATGTACGCAACCTAGGAATTAGATATCTCCTATGCACAAACAGACAAGGGTATAATGCCCAGTCGAGAAATATGACCCCCACGGACCCACTCAAGCTCCAACAAAAGATATATTCGGTCAGAGTAAATCACGTTCATTGGTCCATAGCACTGGGTGTAATGCGATATTGTTGGAACTGCTGAGAATTTCGATTGCGCTGTTGGCATCGTCCATGCATGCAAATCATTGATTCTCGGTCGCTCTTATGCCCAACACTGGATTAGTCAACATACCCTCGATTTCATGCTCAGCTCCGATTCACTCGATCATACTTGTGTCCCTTCTCAATCAATGGAGTGCGGTCCTACAATAATTCAATTCACGCCCACAGATTCTGAGAAAATTTCACGCCCCCCTTCAACAGACAAGACCCAACCAGAATTCGACCACAACTGACTTGGACTTTTAATGGTTCTACGACAATGATGATGCTCAGCGATACACACGCGAACAACAACTCGGCTTCTGGATGGTTTAAGGTACCAGGGACTTCTAAGAAATTTTTCGTGGTAGCGTGACCCTGAATTTGACCTTGCGTTGCAACCCTCTCTTCAACTTCGGACTTTGGCAGTCGTTCAACATAGTTGACTCGTCTTAATTCAAATATTAGAAGAACAATGATAGCGGTGTGCCCAGGTATATTCAACCCTTTACGTGACCGATTGCTAATATGACATGCTAGCTGCTGTGACACATAGTCACTCCTCTTGCCACGACACCCAGTAACATGGCTCAGATTTTAGCCACACAGGAATGTTTAGCAATTTTGGCTTCTCTTTGCATATGGTATTTAAATCTTCTTCTAACTGAGCGGATCAGTCTCCTTTTAATCTTGGCAATTAGTCAATCTTGCATTCCAAAAGGCTGGTGTAAATTGCTGAAGATCTGAACTCTGATTAGGGCTTGTTAGCATGCTGCTACAACCCTCTTTTCACGCCTTCCAGACGTCCCTTTGACTGCAGCCTCCCTCCAAAAGCTTCCTCCAACAACTCGTTGCCCTCTAACACTCTTCTAGGCCTCAATTCCCAACTACTCAGCCACCTGTTTAACCAAAACAGAGCTACGGCCCTAGCTGTAGCTTCTCGGCCCCCTGAACAAGGCAAAATAGGCCTCTGGCATAGCTATAGGTGCTCCTCATCAATGCGGCCTGCTGTAGGAGAGTTCCACCCAAAAGCACCCTCAAAACTCCATGCAATCTTCCCTCAAACATAGTGGCAGCCTCCTGTAGCTCTTTGGCCCTGAAAGACATAAACAGAGAGATAAAAAATAGTTCTCGTCTTCCACGTCTAGCCTCTGCTCCAATTCAGATGCCTCGGAAGTGTTTTATCTATGAATGATGCTCTTGTGGATGAGTTGCACTTGATGGATCGACAGATCAGACACTGCTTTTCAACACAAATTGGGCTTTGTCTTCACCCCAAGCTCTGATACCATGTTAATTTGAGAACATGTTCTATGCCATTTCAGATTAGGGCACAAAACACTGAAGTAGATAGAACATACTAATAGATCGATGGAAGACAAGCCAAAACAGAGATGATGAATGGTGGCGTTACGACGATCAACATGATGCTTCTACCAGCAAAGTCTCTAATAGGTCATTCAGCCAAGTGTGTCACACACAACCCCAAGACAAAGAATACTTCATAGATACGCAGCACCAAGAACGCAGCTCCATCGCCATCAAGAGAGAAGAAAATCATCCACACATTGTGTGTATAATGAACTCCAAGTCTCTCCAATATATAGGCATCTTTGGGGGTGTCTGACATGTCCTTTAGGACATTTAAGTCTATATTATATTGCAGGTCGACCTAGCACATAAGTGGAATAAATTGAAAGTACATGTTCTGCTCATCCGATTGAGATGATCTTTACATCAATATTACACCTCTCCGAAAGAGGAATCCAATAAAAATATTGGGATTGTCATTTGAGCAGCACAACTCGGAGTTTGGACCTAGTTGTCCAAATTTAACACAAGACCTACTTAACTGGGATGATATGTGAGCTAACCTTTGACAAGAGGAAATCTGCCGAATGACCAAGAGACAAGCCAACACTGGATCAAGAAGAGTGAAGGAGGAAGAGAAAGATGCAGCCCTAGCATCTAAGAAGCAGCAAGGGAAAAAGAAGCGTGATCTATGTAAGATCAAATGTTTCCAATGTGGTGAACTTGGAGACTTTGCCAACAGCTATCTCCAAGGTCACATAATGAGAAAAGACGAATGTTTAATACACATAGCCATGAGCGCTCATGAACCATGAAAGTGGGGCGACATTGATCTGTAGAGCAGCCTACAGAGTGGTGGCAGGATCCTTGAGTAGCGCACCTCTTGGATCACATTCGTGCTACAAGAGCCTTAAGACAGTAGCAAGAATGACTATAGTAGTGGGTGTAGAGGATTACAGTGAAGTAGAGGTAGAGGTTGGGACGTTGTAGAGGGAGCAACGCAGTGCAAAGGCAGCAGCAACGCAGAGGGGCTGATGGGACTTCAGCAGCGCAGAGGAGGCATGCCTACGCAGTGCAAAGCTGCAGTAGCGCAGTGGTTTTAGGAGGACAATGCAGAGCAACAACCTAAGGAGCTTTACTGATGAGATGCAACCCGACTGACTTGTCTGTCATTAGGCAGGGGTCCTTAAGTTGCTTACTCTCAGCAACTGAGTTGCAGTGCAACAATTGGCAGCATGATGCAACAATTTGAGAGGGAGCTGCAGTATGGATGTAGCAGTGATAGTGGTAGAGTCATGGGCATCAATACAGAGTGTAGTGATGAAGGGTAGCAACATCAGTGCAGAGAGCGATGCCAGAGATCAGAGAAATACTTCGCGGTGAAGTGTATTGCTAGAGCACATTCCTTGCTAAGAGGGAGTGTTGAGATTTTGGGGTAGCATCGGATGTGCTCTAGCTCCCAAATTTTGTGAAGAAGTTGGAGTACATGAGATCTCCAAGACCTAGAAAGCATTTAGAAGAATTCCATCAGGTTTAAGAGATATTCAAATTATTAATCTTTTTAATTAAGGATCCTAAGTCTAACTTAGGAAAATTAAAAGATTAAAGTGAATTAAATGAGATTGACTTAAGTGACGCGGATCAAGCAACTTCTAATCTTAGCCGTCAATTAGAGATTAGATCACGGTCGTTGGTTTCCCAACGAGAAAAGTATAAGAGAAGGGCTTGGTGTCAGTTGGAGAACACACACATTGGTAGAATACTGAAGCTAAGTTGAAACTCCAGGGTGTGGTTTGCTAAGAATTTCAGGAGGAGTTTGTAGTGCATCTGATCCCAGGCCAAAAGTGCAACAGCCGCAGAGAGGTAGCATATCGAGCAGTGCGAAGGCTACCCAGAGCCACGCAATTCAGCAGAGGCCAGAGGCAAGCAGAAGGCAATGAGCCACTAAGGCTGGACGAGTCTACCATGGCAACGTTAGGCGTTGTAAGTCCTTCAAGGGTGACGCGGGCCCTTCTAGAGCAGCGGAGAGGCTAACGCAGGCTTGGAAGGCTAACACAGAGGGCTGAGGAGCAGCGCTGGGGTTTCCCGTGGGCCAGAAAGGGCTCGAGTTTTGTAAATCTCGTTTGAGGGTGTGAATCAGCCATATTTTCTGTCTCTGAGTGAAAGAGGTATTGCTGCCATGATGTTTGTTTGTTGGGTGAACCAGTTTGGTGCCCACATATTGCTGTACTTAGAATTTGCTTAATAATAAAACCCTCCAGAGCTAGCTGCACTGATTTTCCCGCATTGGGTTTTTTTCGGGGACATTTGTTCGAAAACTCTGTGTGTCACTTTGTCATGCTATTCAGTAATTGATTTGTATGTGTAGGCTGTTAGTTGTATTTAGTTCCCTGATTTACTAAATATTTCAGAAATTAACTTGTAACTTAATTCAAGTAGGAGAAGTAAATCAAGACACTGCATTATGCTTTCTTAGATGAAGAAATTTTCACAAAGAGGACTAAATGTCTCCATTGCTTCTTGTCACATTCCATTTGAAGACATCCTGAGCCACATAGAATATGGCATAAAGGACCTTCCTAACAACATTAAAGAACTGATAAGGCAGGAATGCTCTATGATCATAAGAAAATCTAAACCTCCTAAAAGAAATATCAATAAAAATGAATACCTAGCATTAAAATCTTTAAACTCAAACCCGAATATTGTAATAGTAAAAGCTGATAAGTGTAGAGCCACTGTAATCATGAATAGAATTGATTATAATGAAAAAATGATGGATCATCTCCTTAATAGTGGTTGTTACGAAAAATTAAATAAAAATCCATTAAAAAGAATAACCAAAGAAATTTGTAACTTAATCAAAACAAGCAATGTGTGTGACATCAAGAATCTCATTGAAAGCAATCCTTATACTCCCAGAATCTATGGCGCTCCCAAAATCCATAAAGATGGTATACCTATTAGACCCATTGTTCACACTATTGGTGGACCCACTTATCATCTTGCTAAACACTTGGCCAAAAAACTAAAGCCTCTCGTTGGAAAAACTGATTCATTTGTTAAAGACTGCACACATTTTATCAATGAAATTAAAATTATTAAACTGGATCCTAATGACATATTAGTTAGCTTTGATGTAACTTCCCTTTACACCAACATCCCCATTAATGAAACCTTGGACATTATGAGAAAAATAACTGATCTGGACACTTGCAAACTCATTGAAACATGCCTAAGATCCACATTTTTCAGTTTTATGGGTGATATCTATGAACAAACTTGTGGTGTTGCCATGGATCTCCTTTATCTGCTATCATTGCCAACTTATTTTATGGAAGACTTTGAAACCAAAGCTTGAATTCCGCTCCACTAAAACCTAAATGGTGAAAAAGATTCGAAGATGACAGCTTTGTCATCTGGCCCCATGGGAAGGATAAATTAGAAATTTTCAAACAACACCTCAATAGTCTATCTAACTCGATCAAGTTCACCATGGAAATTGAGATTAATGCAATATTTCCTTTCCTAGACATTCTCCTGTCTTGAAACCCTGATGGATCCCTATCCCACCAAGTTTATAGAAAAAAGATTCATACCAAGCAATATCTCTATGCGACCTCTCACCATCATCTGGACCAAAGTCTTGGCGTCCTCAACACCTTAGCAACCAGGGTTATAAGAATTTCTGACAAAGAACACTTGGAATATGAAATAGCCAATATTATGGAGGTATTTTCATGAAATGGATATTTTAAACTTCAAGTCATGAAGGCCTTCCACAATGCTAACAAACCTAAGATTAACAATAGAAAAAGAAAAGAAAGAGATAACATTCTTGGGAAGGTTAGCTTACCTTACATCCTAGGAATCACTGATAGAATTGCCAATATTTTAAGAAAGAATAACATTTATGCCACTCTTAAACCTATGAACACTATTTGTAGCAACCTAAAGTCTGTTAAATATCCTCTTGACCCTAAATTCCAAAAAGGTGTATATCTCATCCCTTGCTTGTGTGGAAAACCATACATTGGGGAAACTAGGTGTTCCATTAAAATTAGAATCCAGGAACACACTGCAGACATAAAACATAATCGCTCCAAAACCTCTGCCCTAGCTGATCATTCAAACAATACCAAACATCACATCTGCATTGAAAACTCCTGCATCATAGCCAAAATTGACCATTATTTTCATAGGAAATTCAGAGAGGCCCTAGAAATCAATAAACATCCGAATAACCTCAACCATGACAAAGGATGGAACATCAGTGAGAATTGAATTCCCACGTTAACTTCAATGACAACCTCCTCTCAACACTAATTAATTTATAATGAATTTCCTACTTTTAATAACATTCTCATCTAGCATCTCTTAATACATCCATAATTCACTTTATTATTTTTCAAATCACCTAATTCTATTAATCAACAATCCTTAAACCCTTATAATATAAATAACCCTAGATCCTTTCCTATTCTAATTTAATGCATATCATAATCATGTATCTTCACTTTAATTAATATCATATAATAAATATAAATTTAATTAAGACAATATATTAAAACTCAGAATTTATAACTAATACTAAATACATAACATTAAATACATAAATAAAATAGTCCATACTTTAAAAATCAATCTAAACCAATATTAAATGTGAAAAATTAATGATTTAATTAAAAAGAATACATAAATAATCATAAATAAATCTTAGATAGTTTAAACCCTATAACAATTAGTAGAAAGATTAAAATGTTCAAAAATAAGTTTTTTTTTTTTTTTTTTTTTAAAGCAATATAGAATAATAATCATAAAAAAAATTAGATAATTTTAAGACAAATAAAAGTAGTCCATAATTTAAAACATCAATCTAAACCAACATTATGTTGGAAATATTGTCATTGATGGCAAAGGAGAAGAAAGGAGTAGCACTTGAACTATCTCTAAGGCAAAAGAACAAAGAAGAACCAGCAATAAGGTAAAGAAGACAGACAAGGAGCAGAGGCAGCAAGGGCAGCGAAAAGAGGCAGCTCAGGCAGCAGATGAAGTAGAGGGGCCATCGAATTGAAGATCAGGTTAGAAACAGAGTTATGTAAGTAATTTCAGTTGTATATATAAAAGTATTTGTTTCATAATTATATGCGTTGATTGATTGAGCAATTGTATGATTAACCTCTGTAATTGGGATGAGACTCTGCATGTGATTGTGATTATGCTCTCTATAGAGAGAAATCGATGTTAATTACTATGGTTTGAAGCGAAATACATTATGGGTTACATATTTCTGAGGAATATCAAGAGAGAATTGCAGTCATCGATCACTGCAAGGATCGATGACGCAAAAGGGTTTGAATAGCATTCAATTTGAAATTTCCGAGCGTTGATAGATGAATGAAATCTATTAGGAAAGGGAAGAACCCTTCATAAGTAATAATCACACTATTGAGTATAAACAGTGAAGTGAAAGGGTTGAAGATTGTTTGAAATAATGAATTGAACATGTATTGAATTAAATCTCATCGAATCTGAAGAGATCGATTTCATGAATAGTTTGCCTGGTGTGTGGGTTAATTCTGCAGTTTGTACAGTGTGGTTTATATATAGGGTTGAAGAGCTTTCTCATCAATGTGAAGGAAGTGAAATTTAAATGTGGAGCACAAAGTTGTGAACGCAGGGCAACGTTGAATAATGATGAAGCACATTCATGTTAAAGATCAACGTTGAAGAATTGGGATAGAAATCACAAGTTAGTGAATGGCGGAAATTTTGTGTTAAAGGATTAAGGCGGACTTGTGAGCAACCAATGAAATCGTGAATAGAGTAAGGGCGAAATCCAAGTTCTAGTATAGAACCAGAGAAATTGCAAAAGGAGTGGAACCTGAAATAAATTGGAACCCATAACGATCTGTGCAAAGGAACAGTTCGAAATCGAAAGCAGAATTGAGGAGAGTTAAATTGGGCAGACTGTAGAATGAAATGAAGAATCAGTAAACGGGATCAAAGGCAAAGTATGGAACCTTGAGTTAACGAAAGTGAAACAAGGAGTGGTGTATAGAAGAGTGGTTTCAAAACCCAAAACAAGTGGTCTCGCGCGACCCCAAGATTGGTAAGTAGAATTCCTCAAAAAAATGCGATATACGCCAGCACTCGACACGTGTTTTTTAGTGGTATTTTGAAACCAGTTATATCACGTGATTTTTGAAGTCCAAAGCATGTGCAAGTTTATTGCGCGATATTCGTAGGATGTTTGTATCAAATGATCCAACGTTGTTCGCATAAGCAGTCAGCTCAAAAGTTAATGAAGAAATATGTTAGAATGGAAGTGGGCCATGTATGTTTTAACTTATAATTAAGTTTGACATATGAACATTTGCAAACGATAAGTTCTTGAGACTTATAATAATTCTATCATAATGGTATTATGATAGAATTATAATTCGAAGGAATTAGACCAAGTTTATTGATGTAGAATGATATGCAGTTAATAGAGATAACATATGCATGATCAAAATTATATGGGGTTAATAGAGTCCGCAAAGGTATGAAGCAATATGGTGGGTGTTGTCACAAAGATTAACATGGATTTGAATTTCCATAAAGAGGGTGCATAATATGGTTTTAATCATAGAATGAAAAGGTAACTTCTACATATGAAGCCGTGATATTGGGTTTTTATAACCTTAAATGAAATAAGCTTCTGCAAATGGAATTTCATTATTGGATTAATAATAAGGTTTTAACCTTTAATGGAGAAGCTTCCACATAGTATTGATGTTGTGAAATTGCCAGATTTAAAATTATTTGGGGAAAAAATTTGGAATGCAGTTTTACATGCACAAGAGAGTGAAGATTGTGGGTTGAGCGGGGTTGCCCGCCACCAAGTGGTATCAGAGCTGGAATAGCTCTTTTTGAAAGTTCAAGTTTTTGTTGAATGTATGTATGCTGATGTAAGATCAGATTTTGAAGCTGATATTAAACTGTACAGAGATATAGTAGGTGAGAGGAACAACAAGATCACATAGGGATCTTGGAAGGTGAGTTGATTAGCATTATTTAACTCTGGTTTGAAGAATTGTTTGCAGAGAACTATAGTATAACAACAGAAATTGAAAAGACAACAATAGCAGCAGAAAAGACAAACATACAGTGAGCCAAGAACTGAAAAGGGTTGAATCAGATATATCTGTTGCAAATGTAAATGTAAATGTTTTAATTAATTTTATATTGTTTGTGATGCAAAGGCAAGTCTCCGCAGGCAAACAAAACTCCACTGTAAAACTGAAATATGTACATATTACTATATTCTTTTGAACAAGATGAAAAAGAAATGAGAAGGTGGAAGGCAAAGAGTCATGGCTGTTCAGTTCGAATTCCCTGTGGAATGCAAACAATCATGAGGTAATCTCTAGATATGCATAGAGAGGTTAGAGAATGGAGAAACGAGGCAGAGAGGGTAAGAAGAAGGAGGAGCAGATAGAGAAGCTGTGAAGGTTCAGAGATGATATAAGGCAGATATGAAGGCTGGTGGACAGCAGTGAAGAAGGAATAGAACAGAGCCGATATCCAGGTAAATCAGCATGTGTTTTTTTTGAAAGAGTAAGGAAGTTGATGCTTCCATATCAAGCTGAAGCTTGATAGATGTCAGTTGTAGTTGGTTGAGGTAGGAGCCTCCTGTAGGTTGTAGCTTGCAGAAAATAGATGGGAGTTGGAGCTTCCTTACAAGTTGTAGCTTGCAGAATTGAGGTTGTAGCCTCCTGTAGGTAGGAGCCTACAGAAAATCAGTGGTGAGAGGGAGTTGGAGCTTGCCTTTGCATCACAACAATAATAAGATGTGGTTTTCTCCCTTATGGGTTTCCACTTATATCTGTTGTCTATATGCATGATGATTATGTGTTGACACTCTGTATTTATTCTGCTTAATACCTGCTGCTCACTTATTAAGATTGTTGTTCCATTGTATATTAAGTTGATCACAAAATGATGATGTGAATGAGTATAAAAGAAAGTTTAATAAGAACATGACTGCATTAAACTTATTCACCCCCCCTCTCAGTTTAACCAAGGGTTCAACAATTGGTATCAGAGCAGGTTCCTTCTGTATTAGTTTAACAACTGGAAGGAGATCCAAGGTCCCCAAGATGGCTAGCCTAGAAGCATGCTCAACAAATAAAGCCCCTGTGTTCAATGGCACAAACTATGCCTTCTGGAAAATAAGAATGAAGACGTATATAATGTCTCTAGGAATAGAAGTTTGGGCTGTTGTGGAGTTGGGATATGCCCCAAAGGATTCCGTGAAGCTAACAAAGTTCCTTCTCAAACTAAATATTCCAGAAGACTTGAAATATCCAAATATCCATGAGGATACAAAAATTATATTAGAAAAGATGATGAATATGAATTGCTTGAATGTTACAAATGAGGCCTGCTTATATACCCACGCAGGTGCCTCTTCACGAAAGGTCATGTCTTATCAGACGTGACCTTTCAGCCTAATTACTAATTAACTAATTATCATTTATCTACATTATTTATTCAACTAATTATCATTTATCTACATTATTTATTCATTACATTGCCTTCCCCTCAAAAAGCTTTGTCCTCAAAGCTTGTCGATGAAAAGGCCTCGACTTCTTTTCCTGTTACGAACATCTTCTCGCCTCGGGGCAGTGATCCTTGTCGACACAAGTTGATATGATCCTCTAAGTGACAAACAAAATTGTCGCACTGAGAATGGATCAGACCATCCTAAATCAATTTTTTGTGGAATCTCGCGGCGACTTGAAACTTGTGCTGAATTATCACTTGAGCGGATGGCACTGATGTTAGTATTCTTCGGAATATCAACTTGTTTCTGTTCTGAAGACATAGCTTGATCGAGTTGTCTGCTCCCGTGATTTGGATGTCGATAGGGAACTTTTTTGGTTTGACTTTCCACTCTTAGTTGTGTTGTGATGTTTTGATTTTCTTTTGGCGATGATGTTATTGAGCTGGTTACATAACTTTCGCTTGAAATGTTCATCGCCGGAACTACAACTTCTAAGTTTGCATCTTTTGCAACTTGCTTGTCTTCTTCTTGAGTTATGACATTTACTGCATTAGTACCGGTTTCCTTCTCTTCAACTCGGATTTCTACATTCGACGCTTTATTTTCGACAAGTTGTTGCACCTTGTTTTCTAAGGACTTCTTGTCTCTCTTCAACTTCTTAATTTGCGTTAGTAATTTGTCGTTGTGGTCCTTGAGGCGAGCAACTTCTTCATTCTTATTAGTTGTGATTTTGTCGATTTCCTTTTGCATATTTTGTATCACCTTTTTACCTTCTTGAGAAATTACCTGCGAAATTTCTTGTACGTCTTCAGGCATCACGGAATTTGGCTTCAAGTTAACGTCTTGTAGCGTTATCTTCTTCTTTTTGTAGGTGAATGTCAAAAATTTCTTTTTCGTATTAAGGATAACTGAACCTAAGGTTTCCATCCATGGTGAACCCAACACAATATCACTACTATCCAAAAGTAAGGTTTTCATGGTAAATTGAGAGATAAAAGTATAATCCCCAATGTTTAGTTGTAGATTTTTTATGTCGTATTTTTTCTTGTCAAAAATGTCTAATTTTTCGATTATATTTGACTCAGGAATATTTGAGATAAATATTCTTCAAATTCACTCTTTTTAACTTATAAACTTCCTTGATTATAAATCTTTAATAACTTCAAAATACTCTTTTTTTTCTTCTACTTTTACTTTAATAGTTTTTTTTTTTCTAAAGCTTCCTTTCCTTTTAAAAGCTTTTATTTATTATAAAATATTTCTTTTTTTCTAAATAACCTTGCAATAATATTTTGATTTTTTTTTTTTTTTTCTTCCCAAAAGAGAGTACTCTTACTTTCTTTACTTTCTTCACTTTTTAATACATATATTTCCACCAATTCTAATTAGAATGTCTATAATAAGACTTCAGTACTTCACTTAATATATTTTAATCCTGGAATACTCTTTTTGAAAATTCGTTGATTAGGCTTCACACTTTTTTTTTTTTAAATACCCTTCGCCTTTTTATTTTTATTTATTTTTTATTTGGTATTGCAAAAAAAATTTATTTGAATTGGTCCTTTTAAATAAAATCTTTGAATACCCTTCAGTTTATAATTTTGACGTCAATTAAATTCCTTTTTTTTAATAACTCACCCCTTTTTTTTTAATGAACTTAAAATGGATTTTTATATTCTTTTAAAAAACCTTGATTTGTTACCAAGGGTTGTGATTCAAAGAGGCACCAGATTTCAACATGCACGAATTCAGGTGCCTCACGACTTTTAACACTCAGGTATCGAGGTCACACAAGGGGAGGCGATAATGGATGTTAAAAGGTGTTGCAACGACGTGGGGAAATTTCGACTGTGCAGTGACTGAGAAGATGACTGCGGTGAAGCCTGTGGTGATTATGGGTGGTCTTGGGGACCAGCGACGAAGGTAGTAGCAACGGCGTTGCAGGACAACGACGGCTGAAATGAATGGGACAGCGCTGCGTGGGCACGATGGTAGGTTGTGCGGATCGATGGGAGCGGAACCAAATGAAGTGAATGCGGTCGAGCGAGGGGGTAGAATGGTGGCGGCAGGCTTGTGGTGCTCAGTAGCTTGTGGAAGCTCGACGGCTCTGTCAGAAGGATGCAGCGTCGACTTGGTAGCTTCGGCGTTAACGTATGCGGTTTTTTTTTTTTTATATAACTTTAGAATATATATATTCTTTATGCAATTTTCTTTTAATTAATTAATTATTATTTTTTTTATACAGTCTCTTTTTTTATTCACTATATACAATTTTATTTTTACTCTGTCTTTCCTCTTATATATATATATTTGAAATTAGTAGCAAGATTTTTTTTGTTTTTATTTTTTTATTTTTTTTTTGTTTTGACTTTTCGAAATTTTTTTTTTTTAACGTCCCCTTTTTTTTTTTAACTTATTTCTTTTTTTTTTTTTAATATATTTTGACTTTTCTCTTCTTTCTTTTTAATATTTCTTCTCTTATGGCCAAAGGCCTACTAGCAAAAATGGAGAAACTCCAAATGTGTAGCAAAACGCTTCAACGGCAACAAAGTTGACGAATTTTTGGTCAAGGACCAGGATCAGTGAGCGTGGTCCTGTGCAGCAGTGAGTAGCCAGACGATCGAACACCTCTGATACCAAATGAAGCGAACAAAGTTCCTTCTCAAACTAAATATTCCAGAAGACTTGAAATATCCGAATATCCATGAGGATACAAATATTATATTAGAAAGATGATGAATATGAATTGCTTTGAATGTTACAAATGAGGCCTGCTTATATACCCACGCAGGTGCCTCTTCACGAAAGGTCATGTCTTATCAGACGTGACCTTTCAGCCTAATTACTAATTAACTAATTATCATTTATCTACAATTATCATTTATCTACATTATTTATTCATTACAATTCTGACACAGAGAAAGAAGGTAAACAAGATTTTATGGCTAATGCCAGAGCCATGACTGCACTCTTAAGTGGACTGTGTGAGGCAAAATTTATCAAAGTAATGCACAACAAGACTGCCAAAGAAATATGGGATACATTAGAAAGCATCCATGAGGGAGACAAAAAGGTGAAGATATCCAAACTACAATTTTATAGAGCTCAGTTTGAAAATATAAAAATGAATGATGATGAAGACATTGCCAGCTTCTTCTTAAGGGTTGCAGAAATTGTGAATAACATGAAAGCTCTAGGAGAAAACATAAAAGAATGTGTAATTGTTCAAAAGATTCTAAGATCTTTACCATCCAGCTTTAACCCCAAGGTTTCTGCCATAGAAGAAACAGCTGATTGGGAAACTCTGACCATGAACCAATTACTTGGGAACTTAACAGCCTATGAGATGAGACTGCCACAGAGGAAGTCAAATGTGAGGGAGGCAACCTTTAAGACAGAAAATAAAAAAGAAGAAAGAAGAGATATGCTCTTGCTCTGATGAAGAAGAGGCCAAATTTGTCAGAAAATTGGATAGAGGCTCAGGCAAATATAAAGGTAAACTTCCATTTAAATTCTTTAACTGTGGAAGAGTTGGGCACTATGCTTTTAAGTGTCCTCGTAAGAAAACAAAGAATCACACTCAAGAAACAGAGCAAACCAAAACAAATAACTGGCAGAAAGGGAAAAGATTCAATAGAAAATCATTTTATGCTCAGCAAGATAGCAGTGCATCTGAAAGCTCAGATGAATCTTCCAATGAAGAGGGAACCTCTGAATTTGTATTGATGGCCAAGGAAGAGCTTGAAGGATTCCTTCTAGAAGATGAGGAAGAAGGTGAAGATCTTGAGGGGAGCTAAGAAGTGCCCTGGAGGAAATAGACAGACTTAAACTAAAGTGTAGAAAACAAAAAGACATTCTCCTCAAATATGTAAGAGAAGAACAAAATTCAGAAGACCTCATTCAATTGAAAGTAGAGCTTGAAGAAGCCAAGAAGGTAGAAGACACTCTATTTAAGCAAATTGAGGATAAAATTCAGAAGCAAGAGAAATTGGAAGAAGTAGTATGCTTAAGAAGGAAATTAGAAAAATCCCAAAGGAAATTGTCAATGAACTCTTCTCAAATGACAAGCTCTGAACAGTTGATTAAAATTCTAAATTTCCTTCTAAATTCTAAAATTCTAAATGCTCAAAGATCTCCCTTGATAAAGACTGGGATAGGCTATGAAGGAGAAACAAGTAAGTCCAAGGAAGAAGATTACAAAAATATCATTTTTGTAAAAGCTGTTAAGGACAATGAAGCAGCCCAAAAGGTTCCTACAGAAGTAGAAGCCCACAATGAAGTAAACAGAAACAAGAAGGAACCTCAAATGACAAAGAACGAAATAAATAAACAGTCAACTGAAAAAGACTCATATACTCCTGAATATATAAAATTTGGAAGCTATCAAAGGAGATTCTTCCCCCCTATGAAAAATGTCACTTGTTATGCCTGCCACAAATTGGGACATATTGCTGCATACTGTTATAAAAGGAGAATTGATTCCAACAAGCAAAGGATGCAAAAAGTGAAAAAACTACCTCAAGCAAACAAATGGAGAAGACAACCCTTCATCAGGTATGCTAATTGTTTTTATGGGTATTGTTTTTACTGTAAGGAGTTCGGCCATAAAACCAAGGAGTGTAGAACGAATGGAAAAAGACTGATGTATGGAAACTCAAGGAGATGGATGAATAATGGAGAATTCACTCGTGTACATAATTCTTTCAGAAACATAATCAAATGCTTTGACTGCCATCAAATCAGGCCCAAGTGTCACAAATGTCCTCTCAGAGATTGTGGTCCATCCTCTCAGGAAAGGTACCAAACAAAAGGATGCATGCAGTGGAAAATGAAGTTGAATAAGTGTGACCTGGCTCTAATAGCTCAAGATTAGAAAAACCAATGGTATTTGGACAAGGGATGCTCAAAGCATATGACTTGAGATCGAAGCAAGTTTGTAACCTTTGATGAAAAGAAATCTGGGAATGTAACATTCGGCAATGATAAAGCAGGGAAAATTAAAGAAAAAGGCTTAGTCAGTCTGGATAATGGAAGAGGAAAGGCCTAATATGTACTATTTGTGGATGGGCTAAAAGCAAATCTACTAAGTGTCAGTCAAATGTGTGATAAAGGCCGTGAAGTCATTTTTAGAGCCCAAGATTGTGAAGTAATATCAAGCACCACTGGAAAGTCCTTGATCAAAGGTGTTCGAACAAAAATTAATGTTTATATAGTGAAAGAAGAGGACGAAGCATGTATAACAAATAAAATTTGTATAAAATAAGATAAATAGAATAAATATGATTACTAATTAATCAAATAGGGATTAGGTTAAGTAGTCATTAGTTAACTGAAAAGGCATGCCTAAAAGACATGCCCATTCGTGAAAAGGCGCCTGCATAGGTATATAAGCAGGGCCTCATTGTAACTTTCAATCATCTTATTATATCTTATCATATTTTATTAATAAATAATTATTATAAATACCTCTTGTGTATTTTTATAATTAAAGTCAACAAGCATACAAGTTTGTTGCTACAGCATGTCACCTAAGCAAACTTGATGAATCATGGTTATGGCATAGAAGATTGGGACACCTAAACTTTGACCACATCATAAGTCTGAGCAAGAAGAATGCAGTCAGAGATATGCCAGTCATAAAGAAGCCTTCAAATACCATATGTAAATCCTGCCAACTAGGCAAGCAGACCCGCACATCTTTCAAGACCAAAGAGAAACTGTCTACAAGTAGACCTCTTCAGCTTGTTCACATGGACCTGTGTGGACCTTCAAGAACTAAAGCACCAAGTGGAGAATCTTTTTTCATGCTAATAATAGATGATTTTTCCAGAATGACATGGGTAGCATTTCTCAAATATAAATTTGAAGCACTTGAGAAATTCAAGATATTCAAGGCATTGGCAGAAAATCAAACAGGATGCAAGCTAAAGTGCAACAGATTAGACAGAGGAGGTGAACTCACAAACTATGATTTTGCAGACCTATGCAATGAGCATGGGATAAAACAACAGTTTACAATTGCAGGTACACCTCAATAGAATGGAGTGGCAGAGAGACAAAACAGGTCAGTACAACAGATTGCCAGAGCAATGATGCGAGAAAGTAACATTCCCCAAACCTTCTGGGCAGAAGCAGTACACACGGCTGTTCACATTCTTAACAAAGCTCATTTAAGACCAAACTGTGACAAGACTCCTTACGAATTATGGCATGGTAAACCAACATCAATCAAGCACTTTAAAGTCTTTGGAAGCAAGTGTTTCATAAAAAATAATGATGAAAAACTGGGGAAGTTTGATGCAAGAGTTGAAGGAATATTTTTAGGATATGCATCCAAGAGTAAGGGTTACAGGTGCTACAACAAAACACTACACAAAATTGTGGAAAGCATTGATGTAAGATTTGATGAAGATCTACCAAACAGAACAAGAAGTACAAGATGCAGCAATCCTCCAGAAGATCATGAAGAAGAGAACCAAGATAATGATGAACTGAGCAAGACAACAGAAGATACTGAATTAAACTCAAAAGGTCCCTCAAGACACACTCAAAAGAATCATCCAGAAGATCAAATTATTGGGGACAAGAGTGTGGGAGTCCAGACATGAAGACAGCTTGCTGATCAGACAGAAGAAGTATACCTAGCCATGCTATCTCAAATAGAGCCAAAGAAATTCGAAGAAGCTAGCAAAGACAAGAATTGGGTAAATGCTATGAACGAAGAATTGGACCAAATTGAGAAGAACAATACCTGGGAATTAATTCCAAGACCCACTGGGAAAAATGTCACTGGCACAAAATGGATATTCAAGAATAAGATGAATGAACAAGGGCAGGTAATCAGAAATAAAGCCAGACTTGTATGCAAGGGATATTCACAAATTGAAGGTCTTGATTATGATGAAACCTTTGCCTCTGTAGCCAGAATGGAAGCAATCAGAATGTTTTTGGCCTTTGCATGTTATCATGATTTCAAGGTATATCAAATGGATGTGAATTCTGTCTTCCTGAAAGGAGATCTAGAGGAAGAAGTCTACATGGAACAACCTGAAGGACTCTCCTTAACGGATAAACAAGACTATGTGTGCAGATTAAAGAAAGCCTTATATGGGTTGAAACAAGCTCCTTGTGCATGGTATTCAAGGCTGGACAAATACTTGCAAAAACAAGGTTTTAAGAAAGGAGGAGTAGACAACAATTTGTACATAAAGGCTAATGAATATGAATTCCTAATTGTCGTAGTATATGTAGATGACATCATGTTTGGTAGCAACAAAGAGAAGTTAACAAAAGAATATGTTGAAGAAATGAAATCAGAATTTGAGATGTCTATGATTGGAAAGCTCACCTTCTATTTAGGGCTTCAAATTCAACAAAAGAACATAGGAACATTCATCTCACAAGAAAAATACTTAAGAGAGATGTTGAAAAGGTTCCAAATGGAAGACTGCAAACCTGTGTCAACTCCCATGATCACTGGATGCAAACTATGTGCAAATGATGGATCTGCAGATATAGACCAAAGACTGTACAGATCCATGATAGGAAGTCTACTATATCTAATTGCCTCTAGACCAAACATTATGTTGGCAGTAGGACTTGTGGCAAGATATCAAGCAGCACCAAAACAAAATCGCTTACTAGCAATCAAAAGAATATTCAGATATCTACAAGGAACTGCACATTATGGGCTATGGTATCCAAAAAGCAAAAGCTTCACTTTGACAGCATATACAGATGCAGATTGGGCCAGCTGCATGGATGACAGGAAAAACACAAGTGGAGGTGCATTTTATTTGGGAAAAATTCTGGTGGCATGGCTTAGCAAGAAGCAAACTTCTATCTCTCTATCTACAACAGAAGCGGAATACATAGCAGCAGCAGCATGTTGCACTTGAGTAATGTGGATGAAACAAACTCTCCAAGACATGAAGGTAAGCATGGATGATCCCATTTCAATCAAATGTGACAATACAAGTGCAATAAGTATATCAAAAAATCTTGTATGTCATTAAAAAAAAAAAGCACATCCCAATTAAGTACCATTTCCTCAGAGAACAAGTAGCACAGAAAGTAGTGAAGTTGGAATATGTACCAACAAAGGAACAAACAACATACATATTCACAAAACCTCTTGCTAAAGAACCATTCGAATATCTAAGAGACAAACTAGGGGTAGTGTCTGCAGATGTTACTCTCTGACATGAAAAGAAAGCATCATTCCAGGGGGAGATCAGTCAACAAATATTGTCACAAAAGAGCCAGAGCAAGTGAGCAGTGCATGGAACAGGTCTCAAGATCAGAGTATTATGGACAAGATTTGGAAACCACACTAGGAAATGTGCAACCCTTTGCCATTGATGTCAAAGGGGGAGGAAAAGCAAGCAAAAGAAGAGTATTAAAGTATTGACATCAATGCCAAAGGGGGAGACTGCTGGAAATATTGTCATTGATGGCAAAGGAGAAGAAAGGAGCAGCACTTGAACTATCACTAAGGCAAAAGAACAAAGAAGAACCAACAATAAGGCAAAGGAGACAGACGAGGAGCAAAGGCAACAAGGGCAACAAAAGAGGTAGCTCAGGCAGCAGATGAAGTAGAGGAGCCATCGAATTGAAGATCAGGCCAGAAACAGAGTTCTGTAAGTAATTTCAGTTGTATATATAAAAGTATCTGTTTCAGAATTATATGCGTTGATTGATTGAGCAATTGTATGATTAACCTCTGTAATTGGGATGAGACTTTGCATGTGATTGTGATTATGCTCTCTATAGAGAGAAATCGATGTTAATTACTATGGTTTGAATCGAAATATATTATGGGTTACATATTTCTGAGGAATATCAAGAGAAGAATTGCAGTCATCGATCACTGCAAGGATCGATGACGCAAAAGGGTTTGAATAGCATTCAATTTGAAATTTCCGAGCATTGATAGATGAATGAAATCTATTAGGAAAGGGAAGAACCCTTCATAAGTAATAATCACACTGTTGAGTATAAACAGTGAAGTGAAAGGGTTGAAGATTGTTTGAAATAATGAATTGAACATGTATTGAATTAAACCTCATCGAATCTGAAGAGATCGATTTCATGAATGGTTTGCCTGGTGCGTGGGTTAATTCTATAGTTTGTATCGTGTGGTTTATATATAGCGTTGAAGAGCTTTCTCATCAATGTGAAGGAAGTGAAATTTAAATCTGGAGCATAGAGTTGTGAACGCAGGGCAACGTTGAATAATGATGAAGCACATTCATGTTAAAGATCAACGTGTCGAAGAATTGGGATAGAAATCACAAGTTAGTGAATGGTGGAAATTCTATGTTAAAGGATTAGGGTGGACTTGTGAGCAACCAGTGAAATCGTGAACAGAGTAAGGGCGAAATCCAAGTTCTAGTATAGAACCAGAGAAATTGCAAAAGGAGTGGAACCTGAAATAAATTGGAACCCATAACAATCTGTGCAAAGGAATAGTTCAGAATCGAAAGCAGAATTGAGGAGAGTTAAATTGTGCGGACTGTAGAATGAAATGAAGAATTAGTAAACGGGATCAAAGGCGAAGTATGGAACCTTGAGTTAACGAAAGCGAAACAAGGAGCGGTGTATAGAAGAGTGGTTTCAAAACCCAAAACAAGTGGTCTCGCGTGACCCCAAGACTGGTAAGTAGAGTTCCTCAAAAAAACGCGATATACGCCAGCACTCGACACATGTTTTTTAGTGGTATTTTGAAACCAGTTATATTGCATGATTTTTGAGGTCCAAAGCATGTGCAAGTTTATTGCACGATATCCGTAGGATGTTTGGATCAAATGATCCAACAATGTTCACATAAGCAGTCAGCGCAAAAGTTAATGAAGAAGTATGTTAGAATGGAAGTGGGCCATGTATGTTTTAACTTATAATTAAGTTCGACATATGAACATTTGCAAACGATAAGTTCTTGAGACTTATAATAATTCTATCATAATGGTATTATGATAGAATGATAATTCGAAGGAATTAGACCAAGTTTATTGATGTAGAATGATATGCGGTTAATAGAGGTAACATATGCATGGTCAAAATTATATGGGGTTAATAGAGTCCGTAAAGGTATGAAGCAATATGGTGGGTGTTGTCACAAAGATTAACGTGGATTTGAATTTCCATAAAGAGGGTGTATAATATGGTTTTAATCATAGAATGAAAAGGTAACTTCTACATATGAAGCCGTGATATTGGGTTTTTATAACCTTAAATGAAATAAGCTTCCGCAAATGGAATTTCATTATTGGATTAATAATAAGGTTTTAACCTTTAATGGAGAAGCTTCCACATAGAATTGATGTTGTGAAATTGCCAGATTTAAAATTATTTGGGGAAAAAATTTGGAATGCAGTTTTACATACACAAGAGAGTGAGGATTGTGGGTTGAGTGGGGTTGCCCGCCACCAAGTGGTATCAACGCTGGAATAGCTCTTTTTGAAAGTTCAAGTTTTTGTTGAATGTATGTATGCTGAAGTAAGATCAGATTTTGAAGCTGATATTAAACTGTACAGAGATGCAGTGCAGGTGAGAGGAACAACAAGATCACATAGGGATCTTGGAAGGTGAGTTGATGGGGCATTATTTAACTCTGGTTTGAAGAATTGTTTGCAGAGAACTATATTATAACAGCAAAAATTGAAAAGACAACGACAACAGCAGAAAAGACAAACATACAGTGAGCCAAGAACTGAAAAGGGTTGAATCAGATATATATGTTGCAAATGTAAATGTAAATGTTTTAATTAATTTTATATTGTTTGTGAATCAAAGACAAGTCTCCGTAGGCAAACAAAACTCCATTGTAAAATTGAAATATTTACATATTACTATATTCTTTTGAACGAGATGAAAAAGAAATGAGAAGGTGGAAGGCAAAGAGTCATGGTCGTTCAGTTCGAATTCCCTGTGGAATGCAAACAATCACGAGGTAATCTCTAGATATGCATAGAGAGGTTAGAGAATGGAGAAATGAGGCAAAGAGGGTAAGAAGAAGGCGGAGCAGATAGAGAAGCCATGAAGGTTCGGAGATTATATAAGGCAGATATGAAGGCTGGTGGACAACAGTGAAGAAGGAACAAAATAGAGCTGATATCCAGGTAAATCAGCATGTGTTTTTTTTGAAAGAGTGAGGAAGTTGGTGGTTCCATATTGTTAGTTGTAGCTGGCTGAGGTAGGAGCCTCCTGTAGGTTGTAGCCTGCAGAAAATAGATGGGAGTTGGAGCTTCCTTGCAAGTTGTAGCTTGCAGAATTGAGGTTGTAGCCTCCTGTAGGTAGGAGTCTGCAGAAAATCAGTGGTGAGAGGGAGTTGGAGCTTGCCTTTGCATCACAACAATAATAAGATGTGGTTTTCTCCCTTATGGTTTTCCACTTGTATCTGTTGTCTATATGCATGATGATTATGTGTTGACACTCTGTATTTATTCTGCTTAATACCTGCTGCTCACTTATTAAGATTGCTGTTCCATTGTATATTAAGTTGATCACAAAATGATGATGTGAATGAGTATAAAAGAAAGTTTAATAAGAACATGACTGCATTAAACTGATTCACTCCCCCTTTCAGTTTAACCAAGGGTTCAACACATTAAATATAATAAAATGTTATTAATGGTTAAAATTAAAAATAATACATAAATAATCATTAATTTTAATAAAAAACCTTATATAGTTTATTAACAATTATTAGAAAGATAAAATATTTATAAATACTATTTTTTTCTTTCGAAAATCAATATGGAATAATATTCATTAATAAATAAACAATTAATTTAACCCTGTCACTTAATATACTTAAAAATATTAGATAACATGTTTCAAAAAATCTATTAATTCACATATGTTTAATGTTCTACAGGGACCAACAACTCAGAAAAGGAATGTTGTTCTAAGAAAATTAGCTCATTCTCTTCCAAACCTCACCTATTTGTCTATTTATCTAGCAAATTAGCCTTTGTCCAGGAGTTTCTAACCTTTTAGATGATCATATGTGCATCCAAGGGATTATTTTCATGTTGGCATATTGGGCATGTTGCTGCAAAATCCAGAAGGCTCGATGCAAAGCCTCATTAGACAGGGCTAGACCTTATGGCAAAGAGAGAAAGGGTTCCCATTGTCACCTCAAAAACCTTTTTTCCTCTCTTTAGTGGATTCAAACAACAAGGGAGGCTTCCCTAAATCACCTTCAAAGATACTCTAATACTAGAACTCAAGGAAATGAGTTAAAGGTCTATTGTTGAGTTTAGTACTGGCAAGGTCTAATATGGATTAGGTATTCTATGCTACAACTCAAATACATTACACTTAGACCAAGAATTATCCTACTATAGGTTTGGGATTGGATGAAATGCAATGATATGCAATTCAATGTCACATGACAACCGAAGGAAATGGTCTAAAAATGATGTTCAATAATAAGGAGCAAGTCCTTATGATAGAGGTTAGGTTTGGGCTTGGGGTAATTATTCTATAACTGTTAGATATGCATAAGCAATAATAAAGAGTGTGGCATTAGCCCTATTTAGTAGGCTTAGGTCATACTCTATGGTAGGTTTTTCTTTCAGACATTTATAGATGCAATATCTAAATTATTAGCCACTCGCATGCACATTTAAAATTGACTTTTATGAACAAAGAGGTTATAGAAACGCTAGCGACTTCCCTGGTCGTCTAGGTGAGAGAAGAAGATGAATTTTAGTAGGTTTTTATAGATGAAAGTCTTCTTGAGGATCTTCAAGGCTCCATGATGTAGATGGCCCATTTTCTATGCCATAATTCATTTAAGTTCCTTTCATCCGTACTGTCTATCATTGCCATTGGAGCCTCTAACTGTAACTTATACGGTTTATGGCTCCTTACTCCATTTTGTGCCTTCTTTTTCCAACTAGGGTGTTTGACATAAACATTATTCCCAATAAAGTATACATCGTAACCCTTGTTCTAAAGTTGAGACACTGAGAGAAAGTTCGTCCTCAATCCCGACATGTGCAGTATGTTGGTTTCTTGAAGCTTGTTACCAACTTCTGTTTGAAATATTATGGTTCCTCTTCCAAAAAGGGTACACTTGGCCTTGTTTCCCATCATGATCTAAAAATTCATCTGCTCTTCCTGGTAGCTCGAAAAGCATTCTCGAACTCTCGTCATGTGAGCAGATGCTCCACTGTGAATATACCAGACCCACTGGAGAGGCCGTGCTTGACACACAAGCAGGATTCTCTTCTAGTCTGGATGCCAGAACTGAAATGTCATGATCCCTATGTTTCTCCATGCGTTCTAGAGGACTGCGTGAACCCTTCTGAGCTGCTGCTGCATCGATGTCAGATCTTGGTTCCATTGCAAAACCTCCTCTTTTGTCTTTTTCCTTTTGCTCTGATACCATGTGAATTTTTCAATCTGAAATACAACTGTAGTGATTGATTTATTTTGCCTACTTATTTATGATAAGTTATTTATAGATGCTTCAGTAAGTTCTGAAATAAACACAGCTGCAATATTCACTTAATCAAAAGCAGAAGAACAAATAGAGCACATAACACAATAGAAACAATCACATGAACATAGTTATTTTTGGACAATTGTCCCTGGAAAAACCCAATGTGGGAAAACTGGTGCAGCAGATGAGGGTTTATATTATTCTTTAGCAGTGGAAATCTTTTACAGAAAATATGACAAGCAGATGTCTAGCATACACCTCAGATAAATTTTCCGAACACTCTGGAATATTTCTGACACACTCGAGGCACCCTTCCACCCTTTGCATCACTCTGCGTGGCCTTCTGCGTAGTCACTGCGCTAGACTGCGTCACTTTGCGTGGAGGGCCATTGCTGCTACTCAGCGCTGCTCCCTTTGCGTCCTCCTTTTGTCTTCTTCTTCCTTTGTTGACTTTCGCTTCCTCCTCCTGCGTCTGCAACTGGCCTCTACAACCTCTCCCTCTGAAATCGAATTATCTTACTTCAGAATTGATTTCCTTCGGGTACTGAGAGTGTGCTCGACTTGATTTCCAAAGGACCCTCAAGCCTTATCCTATAGTCTTCTCGCTGATGAATCGACGACCCCGGTTAGATCTCTAATCAATGGCGTATATGAAAAGATGGCTTGATTTTTGTTTTCTAGAAGATTTACACTCTCCTTTATTAATACTCTTTAATTATTTAATTTCCCCTAAGTTTAGACTTAGGGATCACTTTAAAATAATTAATTATTTTAATAAAGCATGATCCAAGTGGAATTTCCACAAACAGTTTTTGGGTTCTCTGGAATAATGATGTCCAAGCCTCTTCCCAAAATATGCGACTTGGAACACTTTGCAATGCTACAAAATCAACAATTTCAAACTCCTTAGACATATTTTGAGCAAATTCATGACTCATCTCATCATTGTTGCTGGAAAAAATCAGATCATCAACATATGCAAGAGCGACTAGTAATTTATCTTTGTCCGTCTTCATGTAGGGATTACTTCCTGCCACCCCTTTTTTGAAGCCTTGTTGTTGTAGATAATGATCCAATCTTGCGTACGAAGCTCTAGGAGCTTGTTTTAATCCATATAACACCTTTTTGAACCTACATACAATGTCTTTTCCTTTTGCTAGATCAAACCTTTCTGGTTGTTCCATGTAAACTTCTTCCTTTAGATCATCATTTAGAAATGTTGATTTCACGTCCATTTTATAAACTTTGAATCCTTTTGAACAAGCAAATGCCAAAAACATTCTTCTAGCTTCCAAACGAGCTACCGAGGCAAAGGTTTCTTCAAAGTCAATTCCTTCAATTTGTGAATATCCTTTACAAACAAGCCTCCCCTTATTTCTTATGAACTGTCCATCTTCATTCATTTTGTTTTTGAACACTGACTTGGTTCAAATTATATTTTTATCTTTTGGACGAGGTACGAGTTCCCATGTTTCATTCTTTTTGATTTGGATGATCAGAAGTTGGATTTTGAATTTATTTCTATCACATGTGCATATTGTCAAGGTCGGCCAAAATTGTAATGTAGGCCCACATGCCCCAATAGATGTGTCTTTACTTGGTAGAACAACACCAAACAAGGATTATTTTGAAGCGGTACAAGGATACAAGACAACTTTGAGGAAACTTTATAGAGATATGGGAGTTGCAATCAAAGTACGCCAAGAATTTGGAGGATTTGTACAATCTACTGGTAGCTTTTATGATCCAGTAGCTATGGATGATCGAGGGCATCTTGATCCTATTACTTGGTGGGGCTTCCATGGTGGGGATAACATTCATCTCTCTACTCTAGCCACCAAAGTGTTATCACAGGTTGCTAGTTCCTCATCAGCTGAGAGGAATTGGAGTAAATATGGCTTCATTCATTCAGTGAAGCGAAACAGACTAGGAGTGGCAAAGGCTGAAGATCTTGTTTATGTTCATTCCAACCCCCGTCTTCTACCACATGTTGAACGAGAGTATAAAAAATGTCCGAGCAGGATTTGGCATGTGGAGCCTGAGGTCTCTGACTTGAACCTGACACTAAATGCCATGACTCACTTCAACCTACTTGAGGATATTGTTCCACCACTAGTCTAGCCTACTGATGCAACTTCTTATATAATGCAGATCCTTTTGAGGATATGTAAATGTATTTACTATTATCATTTATGATATTACTATTTTGTTACTTTGTATGAGGGGGGATGCATCATTTCAGTGTTTCAGTCTTCATATTTATGATATATCTATTGGTTTTAGTTCTAAAAGTGTTTGATGGTTTTAGGGAGCGTTTGATATTTGAACTCTTAAGTGTTTTTAAAAATTGAAAAATTATTATTATATATATATTTTTGTATTTGACATATCCATGCCATATCCGGATCCTGGATTTTCAAAAAACTAGCGAATCCGGATCCAGATCCATTTCCGTATCCGTATCCGAATCCAAATCCTAGTAAATTAGGGTATCGGTATGCAATGAAATGGAAAAATTGGCCTTGATTCAATCACAAGTAGTTTAGGGACAATTGCAACAAATATTAATTGTCTGCACTGTGCAGGATACACAGAAACTATGGATATATAGAGAACCTGGGTGGTCACTGGGGCACCGAGTATTGTTATGTGATGTTTTTCAGTTTTCTAGCTTTTATGATAGTGATCATATTATTGTAGATCTTGAACTTGAGGAACACATACCTTGGTTATTTCAGAAACTTAATGCACAGCAGAATGAAATATCAATATTTTAGGAATTGTGCCTGCATAGTTTGTCACTATTTCACCATTTTGAGTTACTTTTAATGTATTAACCTTAATGTTCTCATTCTGCATGGGACAGGCTATTATCACTTTTGTAGTGAATCTTCCTAGTTCCTAGTGGCAAGGAGCAGAATGCCAAACATGACCTGCATAGAATATTATATTTTAGCCAAAATTGAGTTTGGATGTAATATTCTCAATGCAATTTAGAGGTTCTACTGTTGAAAAGGTCCATGATAGTAGCACAATAAAAGACAAAGTACACTACAGATGGATTGTGAATTGTACAATATTGTTGATGGAAAGCTTGGTGCGTGCAGATATCAAGCAGGCTGATACTGTTATATGTCATGCTTTATTAGTGATTGTATTGATGATTTACATAAATATTTTTTCACATTTTGCTTGTTAAGGTTGGACTGCGCTAAGGGTTCCTATGCAAAAGAGTGGTCTAGGTGGGAACGACGACTCAGAGAAATCTTATTTGCAAATGCAGATTATCTCACCGCGATTCAGGTTCTTTCTCTCTCTCTCTCTCTCTCTCGCTATATATATGCGTCCATTGTGTAGACTTTTAGTCATTTCAAGTTACTATTTTCAGACTTCGGTATCTACTATTTTTCTTAGATTCTAGAATGATGAATTAAAATCAAAGTATCAAATTTCAGTATATCTATTTCATGTAATGTTTACAAATCAATGTATTTCATTACTAAATCTAAATCTAAATCATGCTTATAACAATCACAAATTTGAATTTAGTGTAATTTTATTGTTTACTATATACATTGCACAATAATGAATTTGCATTGGATGAATTGTTATTATTGGAAAAATTTTGTTTGTCTTTTTTTTTTTTAGAGATGAGCCCTTTCGCTAGGTATGCTGGCATGCCCGCGTCCCCTCCCTAAATTTCTGCCAAATTTGGGGCATGCTTCCACACATCTCCCATGTCCATCTACTTGCTCTAGTGCCCCCTAGAAACTTGGTGGTGTGAAAATTTCTGAATCTTATACTTATGCAAATTTTTTTACTGTTAATCTGGTTATGCTCCTCCTACTTAGATAAGTTATTAACTGAATAAATTTAGATTAAAATCAAAGCAAAACACATAAAAAATCTTCACCAATTCAGATCTAGAACAAGTACATGCGCACACAGAAAAAGTGACACAGATTTTTCTAGACAAACAGTCCCCAGATAAACCCAATGTGGGAAAACCGGTCTTCTGGTTGCTAGAGGGTTTTATTATTAAGAATTTTCTGAATATAACAAATTTGGGTTCCAGATCTGGAAAACTCGACAGAGAAATAATAGATCTACAACTCACTGGCTGTTATAAAGTCAAAATAATGATTGATCCACACCCTCAAACGTGATTTACAAGACTCAGCAAAAATTAGGGTCTAGAAACCCCAGCACTGCCCTTGAAGCCTTTGCCTCCCTCAACACTGCTCCGGAAAGGGCTACACTACCCCAGAATGTGTGACTCAGACCTTACGTTGCCCCTTAGGGTCCTTGCGTAATCCCTGATGGCTTCCAGCTGAAAATCACGCTGTCCTTGAGAGACTGCGCAACACCTGCATAGCATAGTTGCTGCCCTTCTTGCTGTTGCTCTCATACTTTTCTGCGCTGCCTCTCTGAGATGATCTCTGCCTCTTGCTGATTCTAGACCTTGGGATCAGATCATCCCCTTGGCCTAAATTCCCCTCTCTGCAGTTGAAACACTTCTGAGATTTCTTAGCAAAGTCGCCCTAGAATCTTAGCTTAACTTCAGTGCTCTACCTCTGTGTGTCTTTACAAATGAACCCAAGCCTTTCCTTTATACATTTCTTGTTGGGAAACCAACGACCATGATCAGATCTTGAATCAATGGCTAAGATTAAAAGACAGCTTGATCCGTGTGACTTAAGACAATTTCATCACAAGTTTAATTAAATTCACTTTAATTATTTAAGTTTCCTAAGTTTTAACTTAGGAAATCCATTAAAATAATTAATTAATTTAATATCTCCTAAACCAGATGAAATTTCCCAAATCCATTTTTGGGTCTTGTAAATCAAGTGTACTCTAGTCCTTCCTCAAAATTTGGGACCTAGAGAAAAACTGATGCTACCCCAAATACACAAAATCTCAACACTCCCTCTTAGCATCAAGGGTGTGCTCTAGCAATGCATCACACTATGCATTACAAGACTTTGAGTACTGGTTCTATGTTGTTGATGCTTGGCCTGCTGCCACTCAAATCTGCACTGCTGTTGCTATTTTGTACTGCTGTCCATGACTCTGCCACTGTCACTACAACCTCTGTACTGCAACTCCCTCTCACTATGCTGCATCTGTGTTGCTCAAAGCACTGTCATTGCTGATCTGCTGCACTGCAACTTAAGTTGTTGAGAGAAACAACTAAATGTCCTGCCCAATCTTTGACAGACAAGTTACATGGGCTGCATCCTCATCACTAAAGCTCCATAGGCTACAGATCTGTGTTGGCATCTGAAGGATGATGTACAGCTACAGCTCTGCACTGCGTAAGCAGACTCCCACTGCACTACTGAAGTCACATCAGCCCCTTGTGCTGAAATCTCTTACATTGTTGCTGCACTGCGTTGTCCTCATGAAGCCTTCTGCACTACTGCAACTTTGCACTACGTAAGTAGCTCTGCACTGCGTAAGAAGCTTTGCACTGCGTTGCTGAAGTCACATCGGCCTCTGCACTATTGCTACTTCTACGCTGTTGTTGCTCTGCGCTGTGCTGCTCCTTCCAGTCTTCAGATTTGCCTCTGCTTCATCTATGATCTATGCACCCACTACTCCACTTGTCCTGCTATTGTCTTAAGGCTGTCGTAGCTTGCATGTGATCCAAGAGATGAGCAACTCAAGGATCCTGCCTTACTGATCTGTAGCTTCTCTACAGATCCATGTCACCCTACCTTCATGGTTGCATCATCTTCCGACCCATCATCTGCCACAGCAGCCTTGGAAGAAGAAGCTTCGTTGTCCTTTTTCTTTTGAGGACAATTGTTGGCAAAATTTCTCATTTCACCACATTGGAAGCACTTGACCTTTGATAGATCCTTCTTCTTCTTTCCCTGCTGCCTCTTTGATGCCAAGGCTGCATCTTCTTCATCTTCCTTCTTCACTTTGCTCAATCCAGAGCTGTGCTGCTTCTTGACGTAGAATTGACCACAAGCTGTCCCAATCTGAGAGGTCCGCTTTGCCCAAGATACTTTGGACAAAGGTTTCCCACTCATATGTGATTGCATTTAGAGCAGTTCTGAGTATCACATCGTCCTCCACCTTAGCACCCGTTGCATTTAATTGATCTTTGATTGACTGCGATCTGAAGAGAAAATGCTCCATGTCTTCTCCCTGGGTCATCATGAATGACCTCATCTGTGTCTCCAACAACATCTTCCGTTGGATAGATTTTCCCTCATATAGGGAGATTAACGCCTTCCATATCTCATTAGTTATCTTTTTCTCAGCTAACTATGGTACAATATGGTCCTTAATTCTGTCCATGATCAGCCACTTGGCATGCCCAACAACTTCCTTATGCTTTTGAAGGAGATCCAGATCGGTCGGCGTGGCCAGAATTTGCTCTGCATGGTCTCTAAGATTATATACCTCAAGGACTATTAGGATCCTTTCCTTCCAATTTGAAAAGTTGGAGAGGCCATCCAATCTCTCCTGACCACACAATCCATGAAGAACCATCTGCTCACAAATGTGTCGAAACTTCTCTTTCTCTTTGCTAGAGAACTGGATCTAAGGCCCTTTGCTAAACATGCACCTTTTGCTCCCTCTGACAACTGATTTCCCTTCTTGGAAATCTGCCAAATCAATAATGATTCAACTCTCTTTGATCCTATGATCAAACTACAAGTTTCTTTTGCTAGAAACTCTCTGAGAAGCTGATCTCCTCCCACTCTTTGTCACTTGTGCTTAGGCTAAAAATCTGAAAACTTCAGAAATTCAACCCCACCAGCACCTTCTGAATTCCTGCAGCTAATCTTCAGTCTTTTCTGGATCTGACAGATTTAGATCCGCATCACACTTTCTAGATTCAGACCAATCCAACGCTGTTTCTAAGCTGCCTCTGCGCAGTAATTGCGTGGGTTTGCTAGGAGACGACATTAGACTGCGTCACCCTTCCTTCTGCGTGAATCTACCTCTGAAAACTGCATTGTCCCTTCAAATCTACGTTTCTGTTGCTTTTCCAACTGCTTTCTGCAGCTAGAACCTTCAGTCTCTTGCTGGTGACCTTCCTAGATCTACAATTCCTCTGATACCATGTGAAAATTTCTGAATCTTGTCCTTATGCAGAAATTTTTACTGTTAATCTGGTTATGCTACTCCTACTTAGATAAGTTATTAACTGAATAAATTCAGATTAAAATCAAAGCAAAACACATAACAGATCTTCACCAATTCAGATCTAGAACAAGTACATGCACACATAGACAAAGTGAGACAAATATTTTCTAGACAAATAGTCCCCGGGAAAACCCAATGCGGGAAAACCGGTTTTCTGGCTGCTGGAAGGTTTTATTATTAAGAATTTTCTAAATACAACAAATTTGGGTTCATATCTGGAAATCCCGATAGAGAAATAATAGATCTACAACTCACTGGCTGTTCTGAAGCTAAAATAATGACTGATCCACACCCTCAAACGAGATTTACAAGACTCAGCCAAAATTGGGGCCTAGAAACCCCAGTGCTGCCCCTGAAGCCTCTGCATCAGCCTTTGAAGCCTCTGCATCCCTCGGCGCTACTCCGGAAAGGGCCGTGTTACCCAGAATGGGTGGCGCAGGCCTTACGCTGCCCCCTAGGGTCTTTGCGTAACCCCTGAGGCTTCCAACTGAAAATCATGCTGCCCTTGAGGGAATGCGCAACACCTGTGTAGCATAGTTGTTGCCCTTTCTGATGCTGCTCTCCTGCTTCTCAGCGCTGCCTCTCTGAGCTGATCTCTGCCTCTTGCTGATTATAGACCCTGGGATCAGATCATCCCCTTGTCCTAAATTCCCCTCTCTGTAGCTAAAACACTTCTCAGAATTCTTAGCAAACCCGCCCTATAATCTCAGCTTAGCTTTAGTGCTCTGCCTCTGTATGTCTTTACAAATGACCCCAAGCCTTTCCTTTATACTTTTCTTATTGGGAAACCAACGACCATGATTAGATCTTGAATCAATGGCTAAGATTAAAAGAAAGCTTGATCCGTGTGACTTAAGACATTATCATCACATGTTTAATTAAATTCACTTTAATTATTTAAGTTCCCCAAGTTTAACTTAGGAAATACATTAAAATAATTAATTAATTTAATATCTCCTAAACTATATGAAATTTCCCAAATCCATTTCTGGGTCTTGTAGATCAAGTGTACTCTAGTCCTTCCTCAAAATTTGGGACTTAGAGCACAACTGATGCTACCCCAAATACACAAAATCTCAATAGGTGGAACATTAGGTAAATTAGGATATCATCCCACTTAAATGTTGATTTTTTCTACAATGATGCACAATAGAAACCAATCTTTTGACTTGATAATTACTAGCTAATGTTCTTCAAACAATTTATCTTATGCCATTGATATCATTGAACAATTATACACAGAAAATTTCAACAGTAAATGTAGTGGAAACAGTAAAGATCATGATGAGATAGGCATGCGCAATAGAGATAGCATATTTACCCTAGGAAAAACCCTAAATTGGGGGAAAACCCAACAATTTTTCCTCTAGAGAAATTATTCTTTAGCGAGGTTTACAATTCAAATTTTTCTAGAAATCTATGCCAAATTCTAGGTCCAAATACTAGTGATACTTGTTCAAATTCCAGCTAGTTAATGCTAGTCAAACCTTTCGAGAAATCAAGAGGCTTGTGAATTAGGGTAGATTTCTCGTATTTGATAATTTCTTATGAAGTTTGTTGGTTTCTTATTAATCTTTATTATGTTCTTTTCATCAAACAATTACCAAAATGTAAACATGTAGATGACAAGAAAAATAATGAAGACAAGATATAGTCTCCAAGCTAGGGAAAGACCCCTCCAAGTGGAAAACCCATAAAAATTCTCTTGTTTTAGAGTCAAATCAAAGTGAGATATCCAAGACCCATGACCATAAAAGACTCCAACCTTCTAGATGCGAAGTCAAGTCCTCCTTCCACATAGCAAATCCATTAGCAACAAGAGACCAACAACATATACATCATAAAAAAAAAATCTTCAACAAGATGTATATCAAGGCAAAACTTCCACAAATATGAGTTGAAGATAAACCTCCCTTTACTTGTCAATTTCACACTTCGGCCCTAGTTTTTCAATATTTCAGAAGCTTGTGCAAGTTCTGTGTCCAAATGAGCTCAACACTCCCTCTATTTATTTTGTCCAAAGGGGTTTGAATAGGCAGGGCCGACTTGATAGGAAGGGCTGAGTTGGCATTTGGAGGCAATTTTGACCCAAATTAGATATTCAAAAATTCTTTTTCCTTGTTCTTTGCAATAGATCCAAATAGGACTTTGACTCTTTCACTCAACCAATGCTGGAAGCATGAAGAACATGCTTAAGTAATGAAATAATAATTTCTTCTCTTTTTCTTCTTTTTGCTTTTTACATAAAATACATAATGATATAACTAAGATGAAAAATTATGAAGACCTACCCTAGTTACAATTTCTAACAAAATCGACCAAAGAATCAAATTTGGTTAAACTTTCAGTCTAGTCAACTTAGCTCATGCTGTCAACTTGAACCTATGGTTGACTCCTGTAGTCATCTCTGCCCTTGTTTGCAGTAAAGGTCGACGTCTTCGACGATCAAACTTGGCCTATTCAGTGGTCAACAGTCAACCAGATAGCTCGGTTAAACAATAGGTCAAATGGAAGATAAACTTCACCTCGCTAAAAATTAGTCAATTCTTTCGTCTGTTGGAAATACCGAGAGGGGGGTGAATCAATATTTCTTACCAATTAGCACTTTTAAATATTTCCAGAGCATTAGTTAATCTTCAATTATTCTTGATGTTTATTGAGTAACAACAGTAAACAATAAAACAAAATTTTAGGTGGAAAACCCCCTCTGGGTCAAAAACCACCAAATACTTTTCTAATAAATTCTTTAATCTTCAGCCGCAATTGAAATGAAAGGTACAACTTCCTAGAATTCTAGAAAAGCATTCTTCTCCAGCTCCCACTGGAACGATGCCCGAACGCCATGGTTTCTTCAATAGTCAACTGAATGGATACCTCGACATCCTAGACCGACCTACCACCCCGAAGTGTTCACAGGCTACAACTTGAAGGTGACTTCATGCACCAACCTAGCACCTCCCTGCCACCCTATAATGATCAGAAATAAGACAAGAGTGTGGACTCCCGTACCAGGGACAATGATCCACGATACAATATGATTTACAATGATTTTCTTGAACTAGACCAATCACCCAATCAAACTATGACCTGCAACCCAACCATAAAATTATTCAACAATGACACTTATACCTCCCAACATTTCCTCTCCAACTCTAGGCAGATTGACTCTTTTACGATAATGACTCTTTTACAATTTTACAATGATGATTTTTACAATACTGACTTTTGACACGACCTGATACTTAACTTAACACTGCTTCTTTGAACACTAGTAGCTGCTGAGGTATTGTTGTGCTTGCTTCAAGTAATGGTACTTTGGCATTGGATTGTCCCTCTAGTATGTGTCTGAGTTGTCCTATTGTGTCGTCCTTCCAACACATGCGTTAATGAACAAGACCCAAACCAATATACAAACAAAATACTTACACTGTCTTGCAAACCATATGTCAAAGAAATATTCAAAATTCAAATTTAAATACGTTCAACATTTATGAACAAAACCCAATCAAACATACATACAAAATGCTTACACTGTCCTGCAAAAACACATGTCAGAGATGATATTCAAAATAAAATGCAAACACTAATCATACATACCTTGTTGTAGCAGACTTACCCTTCACCGTTGATGTGTTGTCCTTACTGTAGTGATCCTTGAATACATACTTTTTGTTGCCTTCTAGAATCTCGATATTGAATCTGCTGTATCTATGTAATTTCAGATCTCTAAGGTTTGAAATTGCTATCTGTGGTAGCCCTTTGAGTCCTCTTTCCAACCCCACAGGTCTGATCAATATTGGATTCTTCAAGAAATAGTTATGCCCAAGGTTGGACATCTAATCCTCTATGGGTAGGTGTGGAAGCCGAATGGACAAAAGGAGTCCAAGTGACCTTGGAATGTGGAATCCAAGGGTCACACCAATGTAATATAAATGTACATCTATGGTGAATAATAAGATAACTCACGCTTATCTTTATCATTTTATGTCTATTCTTGTGTTTACCATGCATGTGTTTAACATGGTATCAGAGCGGACGATTCCCACTGTTCGACCCTCCATACGCAGTGCTCCTCCCATCTACAATAGCGCTCCTACCGACTCGACTGGTTATCGACTAGGTGCCACCGTGCTTCAACACCGCTCTACAATGCTCCTACACCACTCCGTCAGACTCTAGCATATTCAATCACTGGACTTCAAGGGAACTCGAACTGTGTTTTAACAGTCACAGAACACTTGTTACAGTCCATGCACTCCTCTCGCTTGGCTCCTCAACAAAGCAGCTGCACTTCCATACACATCGGCCTCACACACTGTGCTCCCTCCTTGGCACTTCACCGCTCGAGCCACACTCCTCTCGGCCCTTAGTCTACCTTCGCTTGACCTTCGCTGTCGACGCCAAGCCACGACATATTCCCCAGTGCCCTCGGCTCACCTGCATAGACCTCTTCTGCGTGAACGCAATTGTGAGATAATTCATGTTCCAATTGCCAGTCATCCTGCCAACGCTGCCTTTGTCGAATGCATTTGATCTCATGTAAGCTGGTTTGTGATACAGCTGATACTGTTGCTTCTTGTCAAAATCATTTTCCAACGAAGAAGATGCGACAGAACAAGACAGTCGTGGGGAAGGTGAGCTCAAATTTGGAGAAAATTGAGTAGCCACCATCAGAGAGATATTTGTTGGCGAGTTATCATTGATTTGTATGGTCTGCGGGCTAAGAGCAGCACCTCGCGGGAGTTTCTTGAGAATTTCTTCAAGAGTATAGCAGTCGGAGATTCTTAGACATTTGGTGGATTTTTCCTCCAAACACCAATATAACGCTTCACCTTCCCACTAGCCCCCTGCTCACCTTACCTCTCTCCCTATTGGCTCTGACACCGTTTCGACCTCCTCCGTCCACCGCCAGCTCACCTCTCTGTAGATTTACCTCCCATCCACACTCCCTTCCACTGCTTCCTCTCCCCGCACCTTCGCGCTTTGCTCCCCTTATCCCTCCGCTCGCTGCTCCCCTCCCATCCGCACCGTGATCCTACCTCTGCCCCCTCCCTTCTCCTCCAATCCCTCCGCGCGCTCTCCACACTTGCATGTTGTCGCAAACTCCTGACCAATCGAGTTATTCGTTGTTGCTGAGTTGGTTGAAGGATAGACCGTGTATGCATGTTGTAAAGTTGTGGCAGCTGTCTTGTCCCATGGTATAATTTTTGGTATTCAGTCCTGTGTGTAACTCCTGTCAATACCTGCGTCAGTCTTGTGTGTAGCTCCTGTCAATACCTGCGTCAGATCAAGATCGACAATGAAGAAGGCTGCGAATATTCGGTGAAAAGTGAATCCATGATACACAACACAACTAAACTCCAAAGACACCGTGCCCATGGTGGACTTGAATTCATTGTGTTTTATCTTTGGTCTCTTTGATTTGACTTGATAAATGTTGTGAAAATTAACGATGTTGGAAGCAGTGGGCAGTAATCATTCTTTATATTATGTGTTGTTGTTGTGTTGTGATAGTCAATTCAAAGGAGCACTGGAAAATTTGTGAGTGAAGATATCCGACAACCTCATTTTTGGGTTTTCATACCCACTTCCAGTAAGAAATTTGACTTCGTAGTATGCTGCATTTGGAAGGTATGTTGACATGTTTTGAAGGCCGCATGTGAAGATCAAAACTGTGTGTGCATTTATTTTTGGAATACGATGTTATGGTGTGGTAAAATATTGAAGGTGAATGGCCATATATTTTTTTTTAAATGGTGAAAAGTGATTGAAAGGGTCGTAGCATAAAGTTCATACATATGAAATGTTATGTGTTGAGGAGTTTATATGTTGGAGAATTTGAAGCATGTATGGTTAATATAATGGCATATGAAGTTTTTATGTCTTGAGGGATGGGTTTGATTTGTTGGAAAACAAAAAAACAAAAAATGGCTAAAATTGATAATTTATTAGAGTTGTTGAGAACTCTAATGGCATCTACCGCTGAAAGTACAGGTAAAATCAACAAGGACACCCTTTCTGATATTCAAACATGTTTACAAGATGCACATGACAAGATAGATTTTTTGTAGCTTGAGTCTCAGTTTTAGCAAGATGAGTTACAACAACATAAGCATCATGACACCCATCAAAAACGAGCAAATGGTCAAGTCAGTAACATTGAGGTTGACTCCCATCATGTTCCTTGTACAGGAGTAGATTTACATGCAGATGCAACAGTTCAGTCTGCACTTCCCAAGCCCATTATCAGACCTTGGGATATGACAAGGAATTGTCCTTTCATATTCCGGACTACTCCAAGCCCATTCAATTTCAGAGTGCCAGATTTCTTCATGATAGCTCACCTTAAGTTGTTCCAGATCCTGCTCCTCTTCCACAGCAGCAACAATAAATTATGAAATGGCAACACTGTGATTGAGTTTTCCATATGAAATATCATTGTTTCGATCTTCACCCATGCAAGCACTGTAGTCAGCACACCCATTCTTCACACAGATGCTTCAGAAACAAGCCTCCTGCAAGAACAAAGATTCATCTTGGATGGATCGCTTCTTGGCAATGGGCATCAACAGCCAAGAAGATTTTTAAGTCGCATGTCAGAACTTGTTCTCGAATATTGAACAATCTTGCAATTGAGTTTTCGCCATCATCTCACCTTGTACCTGACAGGGGGGAAAATGGTGGTCATCTACAAGCTTCGAAGCCACATCAAGCGAGCCTGAGCCACAATCTCTCATTCCAGATTCAGAGTTGTAGCCAGAGACATAGCAGTTCAAGTGAGCCTGAGCCACAACTTTTCACTCCAGATTCAGAGTTGTAGCCAAAGACACAGATGCTCATGAGCATTCCTTTGGTTGGTGGACACCCTTAAACCATCTATGCGAGGTTGATATTCTTCCTCTTCAAAGAATTCAGAGCACTTCCTCTAGCAGAAGACTTCAACTTCTTGCCAGCTTTGGTAGAGTTCCGGGAATTGCATTAAGCATTACAGTGTTGGTAGTCATCCTTAAACTATCACAGGTTGTAGACCTCCCTTCTTCTAGGTTAAAGGTCTCCCTATTCAAATATGAGAGACACTGCACTAAGCGTTCCAGTGTTGGTGGTCATCCTTAAACCACCTCTTTATGCCAACATTTCAGAGAGCTGATTCAGCCTAAGTGCTGCCGTGCATACTTTGCAGATTTGTATTACAACTCTCTTCTTGGACTCACACATACCCCTTTGGATTAAAGGGGGGAATGTTAGACACCCAATCCTCTATGGGTAGGTGTGGAAGCCGAATGGACAAAAGGAGTCCAAGTGACCTTGGAATTTGGAATCCAAGGGTCACACCAATGTAATATAAATTCACATCTATGGTGAATAATAAGACAACTCATGCTTATCTTTATCATTTTATGTCTATTCTTGTGTTTACCATGCATGTGTTTAACATCCAATCTCCTACGATGACTTGATTATAGACTAGTTCAGTAGAGCGAACTTGTACGAAGTACCACGTGTCACTGTTTCAAACTTCGGTCCCGAAAACGATACCCAACAAGCTACAGTCCATCCTCTTTCTATCACTTTTTACGAAATTTGAATACAATGCTCAAAGAGAAAATTATGATGATTTTCCCAAGGTGACCAGTTTGACATGAAATTCAGGAACTTGCAAAAACCATAACTTCCTCAGATCATATCTCCGAAAATATCGCGAACCAATATCTGAAATCACGATTTCGGCTCAAATGGTTTTTTTTCAGCATCTGAAGCTTCGCAGCAAAATTTTATCGCGAAAATGCCACAATGACCTGTTTTAAGTAGCAAAATCCTTACACGAGAATATGAGGGTCGCAATTTATATAAATGCTTAGGTTGAGAGGGTCTTCAACAAGTGAACGTTGGAGGGATTTTAGGAGCTTAAAAAATTACTAATTGTTGACTATTCAATCACCACAACCAATGATTAGCGTCATGCCACAACCCCATGTGGTTTTAGCCCATTAACTGTGGTTACTAACTTCAAACACGAATTTCTCTCAAACCGTGAGGAATTACGTGGCGTGCCATATATCAACGGAAACATCTTGACAAGTAGAAACCATCCAAAATATCCTTGACTCGGAATAGAGTGAGTTGTCAAGCCAAAATTTCCATGCAACATCGGGGTAGCCCCTGGCGTTGATTGGGTTGACATCAATGACAACCGTTGATCAACACCGTCTTTCTCCACATGTGCGAGTTCTCTAGGAGAGATAAGATGTTTTTATTGATGAATCCAAATTGGTCAAAGTGGAGATATCTCATGTGTATATACACTTTGTCAAAATGGGTAAATTTTTACCAAGGTTCACACCCTTTCATGGTGGGGCTGACTTGACCATTTTGAGCTTACATGACGCCCAATAAAGTAGAACTTTAATATTTTTTAATATTTTTTCTAGGTCGACGTAGGAGGCCTTTCGCCATGCGGGAATACATCTTGATGCTAAACAAAAAATCAAAATTAGAGAGATTAAAAACTCACTTAATTCTAGAGTTATTCATTGAATATGTTAGCGCTAATCCTTAACGACCTTAGGACTAAAGTGTAATAGCCTTAATATTAATATAGGATTCACTTAGCTCTAATAATACATACTTGAGGGAATTTTGTCTTATCAATTTGGTCTATAAAATGTATTCAAATAAGGAGGGCTCAATGGTGATACAACGCCAAATGATAGGAGGAAAGATATCGGCGAAGCCTTGAAAGGATGAGATAAGGGATGCTTAAAGTTCAAACACTCCCTAGGACCTTTTGCAATGAGAGCTATTATCAGAAAGAGTTGGAAAGATATGTCGATTTAGGGAATACACTGTCCATATAGCAGCTCAAGAGAATAGCCTATATAGAATTAGGATCAAAATAGTGTAGAATATTTGTCTCTTGTAGCCTTGCCTGGTTTCAATTTGTTTTGCACATCAAGTTTAATGTGTAAACCCCATTGCTCATTGTTGAGATTTAAACCTGAATATATATTCAATTAAAACACTAGAACTACCACTACTTTTTCAAAATCAATTGATAAATTTCACAAGCATGAACAAAATTTAGACATCGATATTTGGTCAATTAGACCCTAGAAAAACTTTGAAGGGAAAACCAATAGGAAGAGGTTTTTTATTTTCTTTTTTCTCAATGAAAACAAGAGTACTTATCTCCCTCCTAGAAATTTGGGCAATCTCCTTGAAAACTGTGCTGTTGTCTAGAAATTCGTGCCATAGTCCTGTTACCACTCAAACTAGTAGCGGACCTAAAAGGGAATCGTATGAAGTAAACTGCTAGGTCAAGGGCAACGATGGAGACTTAGCCCACTGTCACCACAGCTAAGACTCCCTACATTTTACGAGCTTTCACCGATGGGAGGAGACCCGATATTAGGAAGTCACTTATAAAGGATGGATGAACAAATAGATATGAAGTGTCTTTAATGACCCATTTCCCTAGAATTTGATTAAGAATGGAGCTTGCTTGCTCTTTACGCAAGGTATAAGATTTTCTAGGAAAGGAGATGGAGACTTGAGGGTTGGGCTGAAGGAATATGACTTGAAAAGGAGCTTCCCAATCCCTAAAATCCTTATAGAACTCGGATTCCTGAGTTGTCCTTGATGAATTGTCTTTGATAAGAAATGGGACCACATGGGGCCAAGTGGACCCAACCTATGTTAAGGGGAGGGAGTTTAGCAACTGATGATAATCTTATCCTGAAGAAGGTAGGGGTAAGGATGAAAACAAGAATTTTCACTTAAAGGTGTCAGTTTAATCCCGTGAGGTGCTAGCCTTGGGAACACCAGTGCAAAGTTTGATCTCAGACCTAGGGCTTGGGATATCTCGCAATCTGACCGTGAAGATTTTTTCAAATTTGGACAAGTCATTAAAGTAATTGGGTAAAAAGGCTTACAAATCATGGACAACGAGTGGACACTTCATAATGGCATGCCCTTCGATAGTGGGCTTTGGCATGTGCTAATGTCTCCAAGCTCCAAATAGGGTTTGCCAAATACCTTATTAGGTGGTTTCTACCTTTAGAGAGGGGTAGTATGTCCAAGGTACATCCGTCAAATGGTGGTGGCATGTGATGAGGAGGTGAATGGAATAGGGAATTAAAGGGGCAATCCACATATCTGGGTACCAGGGTAGCTAGAAGAAAAGAAATCCTATTCCATTCACATGGAATATAGAAGGGAGAAATCGTGGAACATGAGGTGCCCCGACCTTGATTTTTCAACCCTTCTTTATATGCCTTTTTCCTTTTATGATTTTTCTTCATTTAGCTGCGCGGGGGTCAAGGATAAGAGCTTGATGTGCAAGATGTAGTAGTGAATACCCCCCTTTTGGTAGGATGTTTCATTGCTGTCCAGGGGTTGGGGCAATCATGGGTTCTAAATGATAAAGGAGGCTCATCTAGGGCCTATGGAATTAGGATGATGGCCATGGGTATGTGGTAGAGCTCATGCATTGGATTTTGCTCATGTGCTAATTATGTTTGTCTCGACTATCTTTTTCATTTTGTAGTACATCTTTCTGTTGAATGTTGCCATTTATGGTTTACTTTTTCTTTTTAGTTGCTTCAACCTCCAAGGTGTCGTTCCAAGCTTGAGCCAATGGTGGGGGTAAGGAAAGGGGAGGCTAACCATATGTGGACCCAATGAGGAAATGTGGACTTAGGTGGGAGATATGATGAATGGGTTTATAGTGAACGAAAGGGGAGTGATATATGTGGATAAGGGAGCGGGACCACACAAAGTCGGGGGTTCCCAAGGAGTACCACCCTAAAACCCAATGGTCACTATAGGAAAACCCATTCATCCCATTGGCTGTATCTTTAGTTCCCATTGATATTAATAACATTCTTATTTTATATTGTGGGTTATTCCTATTTAGCATCTCCTGCCATCTCTTGAAAGTTGGGGGTCTCTTTATGCCTCACCTAAACTTGTGACCCACCTGATCCAGAAACCTTGCCAAAACATATGACATAGGTTCTTTGCCACTGTTTGCAGGGTATGAAAATCTTGCCAAATCTTTATTTATGACAATGGTTGATGTCTTTAGAATAATCAATGAACTCACTATTAGTGATATTGTCATTTGTAAAACTGATTTGTCAGTCTGGCCTGTTTTAGATAGAAGATAGCTTCTGTCAATTTAATACATTTTGCAGGAAATTGAATCACGTCAGGTGTAATGTGGGATATGCACGATATGATTTATAGTCTAAAGCTATGTTTGACATTACTGTCTGTTGTAGGTCTCATTTGAACATGTTGTGAAGCATGTGTTGGACGATCTGCGAGCTATTGCAAAGGGAGACTATGAAGTGGATGTACCAGAGAAACGTAAGCTTGGGACAATTGTTTTTGCTGCAGTTTCTTTGGTCCCGGATGAAACCAAAGCATTGTTTGACAAGGTAGTATTTATTGTCTAAAGAGTTTTTTTTGTGGGTGAAATGATTCAGGGTTGGAACAAAATTGCAGGCAAGATATGGCAACGCCAGTTCAGCAGTAATAATTTTGTTGAAAATTCTTACTTGGGAGAAAATTCATTATTAATATTTCTTTTTCTTTGGTGCAGATATCTGATCTTGATTCACGTGTTAAGATGTTTCTTGAGGAAAATAATGTTAAGAGCACTCTTAATAGTGCCCATGTGACACTTGCTCACAAGAGGTCTCATGGTGTCACTGCAGTTGCTAGTTTTGGTGTTTTCTGTGGACAGCAGGTCCCTGTTGAATTTACTGCAATCCTGTTTTCAGATAAACTTGCTGCACTGGAAGCTCATCTTGGTTGCATTGGAAATGAAAAGATATCTTCAAAGAATGAGTGGCCTCATTTGACGGTGAGTAGGTACTTGTTTCTTTGGTAAAATGATTTTGAAGCATTTTCTTGTAAAATGACAAAAATAGGCATGCCAGATGAAATAGACTTAGCTTGAGATTTATTTAGGAATATTAGAAGATACAATCAGAAACAGAAACTGTGCATCTAAAGTCTCATGTAAAAGGGTTAATGAAATGCTCTTATCAGTGCCTCCTGGCATGTGGAGAATCATTATATGATTTTATGAAATTAGAATTTGTTAACAGACAATCATCTAGTAGGATAATTTAAATTTAGATATGAATTATTTTACAAGGAAGACATAGAAGGTATGATAATTGATTGTTCTGAGAGGCGCTTTACAGCTCAGTATTGGGGTGATGTTGTAGTGGTGTAAATGTTTGTAAACATTTACATGTCTGCTCAATTAAAAAATAATAAAAGGTTAAAATTAATATAGAGCATACTATAATGGAGATGTGTCCATAAATGAGTGTAAACATTTAAATGTTGATATGTTTTTTAAATTAAAGAAACATATCATATTTGTTAACACCTAATCCAAAAGGATTGGGATTATTGTAAATATTGTAAATAGTTTAATATTTCAGTTATGAATCGGACAAAAGCAAAAGACCTTGGAATTAGAATTTCAAGAGTCTCCTGCAGAAATTTGATAACCCAACCCTGGTTTTCAGTGTCTCCTTATTTCTCCCATAAAGTTAAATGCCCATTCCCATAGCCATACATTCAACAAGCTGGAAAAATAAATATTTTCTGAAAACACTAATTCTGGAAATTTCACAATGCTGAAATGCAGGAATAAAAACTCAAAAAATTAAATCAGCCATACACTGAAAATAGACACGCTGATTTTTGGTCAATGTGACCCTGGAAAAACCCCCTACAACTCTTGGGGAAAACCAGTTCGAAAGCTTCTTCTTATTTCTGATAAATGCTTTTACAGTGAAAGAAATAGTCAAAAAAATTTCAGCAAGTAATAAATACAACTTATCTCGTTTTCTATGCTTAACCACCGCCTCGGAAAATGTGTACACAGCGAAATAGAAACAACAATAAATGTTGTACTCTCTCCCTCGTTTTTTGTGCCCAGAAATACATCAATAATTGTTGTTGTACGACCTCCTCTTTTTGCATGCAAAACAACAATAAATGTTGCTGTACGCCTTCTTGGAAAGTGTACAGACTATAATAAATGCTGTTGTACGAAAACTGCCTCGATTTCTGTGCACAACAAGAGCAATAGGCTATACGGCCTGCCTCGAAATCTATGCCATAAAAACAATGACTTTCCTCCCTCGAAATCTGTGCTTCAGAATGTGTACAACTACCTAGGAATGCGTACCCAAAGCTGTTGTACAAAATTTGCCTTGAAAAATGTGCCAAAACTTCCTTGAACTGTGTGCCAACCCTACTGTACGGACTTGCTGAAGTGCTGCCTCGGTATGTGTGCCAAGGTTCTGTTCTCCTTTTTCTCACTGCTCAAAAAACTTTTTGCTCTCTTCTTTTCCTTCTCTCAATCTGCTCATGAAAGAATCCTTTGCTCTTTTCTCCTTCTCCTCTCAATCTGCTCGTGAAAGAATGAATGACCTTTTCCCTCATTTTCTTCTTTTAACCTAACCTTAAGTGACTTTTGGGAGAATCCCTAAATCTAATAGCTGGGATAGCTTTAGATCTAGGGCTGAAATTAAATGCTCATTTAAATCTCACTTTCTATTTTTTAATTCACCCCATTTTATTAAAGACCCACTTAGTCATTTATTTCCAAAGTCACTTTTCCTTTCTAATTTCACATTGACTTTATTAGAGTCATTTTAAAATTAGACTTTAGTAACTTTATCACTTAAAGTCACTTTTAAATTAGATTTGACTTTATAACTTTATAAAGTCACTTTAGGAGAAAAATTAAATTCTTTTTGGACACTTTCCCTTAGGCCAAAGATCAAAGCCTTAGGGAACCACCTGTCCTCCGATAACCAGATTTCAACACTCTCCACCCATTTATGTTCATGCTTTGGTTAATGCAATTACACAAGTCACATTGTGGATTTACCAATACCTGGCTTGACATGGTATCAGAGCCCTTTCATGGTTCCTTGAGGATTTTGATAGTGTCTGATCATAGATTTATCCCTTTGCTCCTTGGGCATGTCTATCAAAGACGGTTACATATTTGGTATCCACCAAGCAACCAAAAAGGAGTGCACTTGACCTGGCATGGTATCAGAGCCAGCTTCTGTAAAATTCCCGCGACAAATTTTTCCCAAAATGACGCAAAAAATTCTGAAGTTTTGTTATTTTCATTCAATGTAGTCCCTTAACATTATGATGTAATTATACAACATTAGGTAAGTATATTTATTGGAGCTAATTGCAACACACAGTTACACACATGTATGCAAATAACTACTGTAACCAGCAACTGTTATTTAATTCTAAACATCAGAAATTTGGAAAGATCACTAAGAGATGTTTTGAACAACATACATCATTCATTCCTTATACATGAAATAGTACAGAACAGGAAAAATAACACAGAACTTGGATACAATGGTTGATTCAATGTAGTATTTCAGCTCTTCAGTGACACATAAGCTGAGAAGTTGCTCCTTTCTGTACAACACATTAAAATGTCCCAAAACTGGAGATACAGTAACTTAGTAAGGCTGGAATGGTTCCTACAGTGCTACCTAGCTTTGTGGAATGCCTTTGGGGAATGCTCAACCCTTTTATTCCTGCAGTGGGAGTAATCAGAAGGAACTGTTGAGATTTTGAGGTGTTGCGGTAGCATCGGATGTGCTCTAGCTCCCAAACTTTGTGGAGGGACTAGAGTACATGAGATCTCCAACACCCAGAAAGCGATTTAAAAATTCAGTCCTGTTTAAGAGATATTTAATTAATTAATCATTTTAATTAAAGACCTTAAATCTAACTTAGAAAATTAAAATATTAAAGTTAATAAAATTAAACATGTGATGAAAATGACTTAAGTCACACAGATCAAGCATCTTCTAATCTTAGCCGTCGATTCAAGATTAGATCACGACCGTTGATGTTTCAACGAGAAAAGTATAAGGAGGAGGCTTGGGGTCAGTTGGAGAACACACACAGTGGTAGAGCACTGAAACTAAGCTGGAATTCTAGGGTGTGGTTTGCTAAGAATTTCAGAAGTGTTTCAGTTGCAGCGAGGGGTAGTATTGGCGAAAGGGATGGTTTGATCCTAGGCCAAGAGTGCAACAAGAGGTAGAGAAGCAGTAGACTGAGCAACGTAGAGGGGACAACAACTACACAAAGCAACAGACCAAGAGTGCAACAAGAGGCAAAGACGCAGCAGACTAAGCAACACAGAGGGGGCAGCAGCTACATAGAGCAACCACAACCCAACAGAGGCAGCGTAGAGGCTTCAGGGGCTAGGCAAGGCTGATGCAGGCCAGAAAGGGCAGCAGGAGGCCAACAGGGTTGATGCAGGCCCAACTAGGGCAACACAAGGGCAGTGTAACCTAGTCTGGGGTGATGTAGGCCCTTCTTGAGCAGCACAGGCGCTGATACAGGCTAGTAGAGCTGACGCAGAGGGATTCAGAGCAGCGCTGGGGTTTTTGAAGACTGAAAAGGGCCGAGTTTTGTAAATCTCGTTTGAGGGTGTGAATCAATCAGTTTTTCTATCTCCAGAACAATGGTATAGCTGCAAATTATTTATTTCTCTGTCGGGTTAACCAGTTTGGTGCCCAGATTTGTTATACTTAGATTCTACTTAATAATAAAACCCTCCAATAGCAAAAGACGGTTTTCCCGCATTGCGTTTTTTCGAGGATTGTTCAGGAAATCCTTGTGTCTTTATCATTGTGCATGTATTCAGTTTAGATATATATCTGTAGGCTATTAATGTATTTACTTCGATGTTAATGCTGAAGATTTCACATTAATAACTTAATGTAAGTAGGAGAAGTAAATTTGAAAATTAATAGTAGGGTTTCTGTTTGAGATATTCATAAATTTTCACATGGTATCAGAGGCAGGTTATAGATCTAGCCTAGATCTCTAGCAAGAAGACTGAACAATCTTTGTTGTAGAAAGAACCAACAACAACAAAAATCTGGACTAGAGAAGGCAGCGCAGCCGCAGAAGGAAGCAGAGCCAAGCAGAGGCCGGGGTGACGCAGTCTCCACGCAGATCGACACAGGCCCACGCACTTACTGTGGAGAGGCAGTGCAGAAGTTGCGCTGAGACTGTTTACTGCCAGCCAGGGTGACATAGTCTTGAAGCTTATTGCTGTTAAGAGTGCCGGAAGCTGAGTTGTAGACCTTCAGTAGTTGCTGGTGGGGTTAAAATTTTGTCGGTGCATAATTTAGCCTAAGCTAAGTTGACGAAGAGTGGGAGGAGAACAACTTCTCAGAAGATTTCCTGTCAAAGAAGTCTGAAGATTGATCAGGGGATCAAAGAGAGCTGATTCGTTTTGTTTGGCAGACCTGCAAGAGAGGGAGTCAATTGTTAGAGGGAGTAGAGGGTGCCTTTCTCGCCAAGGACCCTAGATCTGAATCTCTAGCATATAGAGGAGGATTCTTTTTGACACATTTTTTAAGTAGATGGCACCCCAAGGACTACGTAATCAGGATAGGTTGGACGACCTATCTAACTTTGCAATCTGGAAGGCTAGAATCATCGTAGTCATGGAGGCATACGACTTGAGGGAGCATGCAAAGAAAGTCCTCGTCACTCTAACTGATGCGAAGCTCCTGGAGAAGCATGAAGCAGCAGCGGCACACGCTAAGCGCTTCATTATGGCGAGGTCAAAGATCATGTGATCCCACACATTGCCGAGAAGGCAACAACTCATGAGATGTGGATAGCTCTAACCACACTATATGAAGGAAGATTCGTCCAGAGGAAGATGCTTCTGGAGAACCAGCTGAAGTTATTCATGATAGCCAAGGGAGAGGAGATCGATCCTTTTCTGTCCAAACTACAATCGATTTGGGATCAACTGCTTGGCATGGGAGTCAAGGTAGATGACGATGTCATGGTGAGGACTGCTCTCAATGCAGTCACAGAGGACTGGGAAAGTGTTGTCCAAAGCCTCTTCGGCAGAGCAGACATTCCCAACTGGGACAACATGTGGGCTATACTTCGACAAGAGGAAATTCGTCGGATGACGAAAAGACAGTACATCATGGGTTCGAGTAGAATGAAGAAGGAAGAAGAGGAAGATGTAACCTTGGCATCAAAGAGGCATCAAGGGAGAAAAAAACGGGATCTGTCGAAGATCAAGTGTTTCGAGTGCGGCGAACTAGGACATTTTGCCAACAATTGTCCTTAGAAGAAAAAGGACAAGGAAGCTTCTAGCTCCAAGGCTGCTATGGCAGACGATGGTCCGGAGATGACGTAGCCATGAGTGCTCATGAACCACGAAAGTGGGGCGATCTTGATCTGTAGAGCAGCTACAGAGTGGAGGCAGGATCCTTGAGTAGCCCAACTCTTGGATCACATACGAGCTACGAGAGCCTTAAGACGGTAGCAGGACAAGTGGAGCAGTGGGTGCAGAAGATCACGGATGGAGCAGAGGCAGAGTTGGATGCTGAGAGGGAGCAGTGCAGATACAACAACAACAATGCAGAGGAGTCGATGTGACTTGAGCAGTGCAAAGCAGGCTTGCTTACGTAGTGTTGAGTTGTAGCAACGTAGAGGCTTCAGGAGGACAACACAACGCATAAACAACGTAGGGGACTTCAGCGCAGAGGCAACGTAGAGGAGGTCTACTTACGCAGTGCAAAGCTGCAACAATGCAACAGCCTATGGAGCTTCAGTGATGACATGGAACCCAATTGACTTGTTTGTCAAAGATTGGGCAAGAGTACTTCAGTTGCTTACTCTCTGCAACTGAGTTGCAGTGCAGCAGTTGGTAGCACGATGCAACAGATTGAGAGAGAGCTGCAGTATGGATGTAGCAGTGGTGGTGGCAACAGTACGAAATAGCAGCAGCAACGCAGTGATGAAGGGCAGCAGGCCAAGCATCAGCGCAGAGACCCACACCAGAGATCAGTGCAAAACTTCGGGGTGAAGTATTGTTGCTAGAGCACATTCCTTGCTAAGAGGGAGTGTTGAAATTTTGAGGTGTTGGGGTAGCATCGGATGTGCTCTAGCTCCCAAACTTTGTGGAGGGAGTAGAGTACATGAGATCTTCAAGACCCAGAAAACGATTTAAGAAATTCCATCATGTTTAAGAGATATTTAATTAATTAATCGTTTTAATTAAGGACCCTAAGTCTAACTTAGGAAAATTAAAAGATTAAAGTTAATTAAATTAAACATGTGATGAAAATGACTTAAGTCACATGGATCAGGGATCTTCTAATCTTAGTCGTCGATTCAAGATTAGATCTCGACTGTTGATGTTTCAATGAGAAAAGTATAAGAGGAGGGCTTGGGGTCAGTTGGAGGACACACATAGTGGCAGAGTACTGAAACTAAGCTGGAATTATAGGGCGTGGTTTGCTAAGAATTTCAGAAGTGTTTCAGTTGTAGCGAGGGGTGGTATTGGTGAAAGGGATGATTTGATCCCAGGCCAAGAGTGCAAGAAGAGGCAGAGAAGCAATAGAATTAGCAACGTAGAGGGGGCAGTAGCTACGCAAAGTAGCCATAGCCTAGCAGAGGCAGCGCAGAGGGTTTAGGGGCTACGCAGGGCTGACGCAGGCCTAGAAAGGGCAGCGTAGGGGAAACAAGAGGTCAACAGGGCTGAAGCAGGCCCAGCGAGGGCAACGCAGGGGCAACGTAACCCAGTTTGGGTGACGCCGACTCTTCCTGAGCAGCACAGGGGCTAACGCAAGCTAGCACAACTGACATAGATGGCTTTAGAGCAATGTTGGGGTTTCTGAAGACTGAAAAGGGCTGAGTTCTGTCAATTCCGTTTGATGGTGTGAATCAGTCAATTTTTCATTCACCAGAACAGAGGTATAGTTGCAGCGTATTTATTTCTCTGTCAGGTTAACCAATTTGGTGCCCAAATTTGTTGTACTTAGATTCTACTTAATAATAAAACCCTCTAGTAGCAAAAGACTGATTTCCCTGCATTGGGTTTTTTCGTGGGTAGTTGTCCAGAAAATTCTTGTGTGTCACTCTAAGTTATCTGAAACTCCTGAAGAATTTGCCAGAATCGTGAATATCTGTTTTCGATACGGAAACAGATACAATTCTTGTGTGAAACATTGTAAAAACGTTTTGTGCTGTTTCAAAAAATCAGAAACTTCAAACTTGGAATTGGATATGTTTCCAATATATTTAAATTTTTTTGGATTCGTTTCTGGAAATGGATCCACTAAAATTGTGATCAGAATCCACCCTTAAAATGTTAAAAAGTGTAAAAAATTGTATAGCCATAAATAAATAACAAAAATGAAGGAATCAGATTTCCAAATAAACTCATGATAAACACAGTCTCATAACATATTTTTAAATCTTTATAAAAAACAAAACTCCATATATTTATCAAGGATTCTTACTATGAAAAAGGTAGATGTTAAAAATTGCAAACAAAAGTGTTTGATGAATGTCTTCGTAAAGAATTAATTTTCAGTTTGGTTAAGGTTTTGTTAATTGTCATTGATTTTTCTCTTGATTTGATAAATCCCCCAATATAACAAATCTTCTCTAGCTAATCTTTTGCTTGCATATAGTGAAGAGACCAAGCTTACGTTGAGAAGATTGAAATGTTCAAATAGGTCTTGACGGAATATCCCAAGATCCCATGCGCCTTTTAATTGCCATGCAAGGAAGATAGATATCATCTGCCATTCATGACACGTTCTTTGAAGGAGTTGGACTGGAAAGCAAAAACCTGTAGCATTTATGATTATTACTAATGATGCTGATAATATGTTGAATGATATAATAATCACCAACGATGATGACAATGTTTATGTTGAATCAATGATGATGATTTGTTTATGTTGAATTCAGGACGATGATTATGTATTTTTGGATATGGATTCTAGATTCTAAAAGATGAATGGTAATATATATATATATATATGCCGTTTCCTTGTTGTATTGTATCCTGATTTTTTGAAAATTTGTCGTATTTGTTTCAAACCCTGTATCTGTATCCGTTTCAGCGCAACTTAGGTGTCACTTTGTCATTGTGCATGTATTCAGTTTAGATCTGTATGCGTAGGTTGTTAATGTATTTACTTCAATGTTAATGTTGAAGATTTCACATTAATAACTTCATGTGAAAAGGAGAAGTAAATTTGAAAATTAACAGTAGGGTTTTTGTTCGAGATATTCATAATTTTTCACAAGAACGTCCCTTCGAACAAGACACATGCTGCCTTCATGGCTCCAACATTATACACAGCCCATGGTGTACAAGTCCAGCAATCCCACCACTTCAGTTCTCCTCTCCAGATGTTGATTTTTGTTCGGAAATGGCTCGTAGAATGAAAGACGCTGCTTCAGCAATATGTTGAGATGATTGATGATCAAATTCATTGCAAATTTTGTAAGAGGAAAATTAAGGCGGGTGGAGGGGGCATTCATAGGGTGAAACTACACTTGGCTGGTCTTAGAGGCCAAATTACTCCATGTGATGCACCAATAAATCAAACTAGGGAAATTAGGAAGGAGTTGCGAGATCAATTTCATAAGTTTGAGGAAGACTAAGCTAGGCGAAAAGAAAGAGGCTGAAATTGGGAGGAGGAGGAATATAAAACACATGATGGTTGCCAACCCCAATTTTGATTATGAGGGCCCTTAATATATCCCTTGCACTGATGCATCAAACCCCTTCGCCATGTTTCTCCCTCTTTGGAGTCTATTCAAGAAAAGTGTAAGGGTACAATGAAAAATAAGGGTAATATCAAAACTTATTTTACACCCTCATCTCCCTCTGATAGTGCACATGTTCCTAAAGCTAATAAAGGTCAAATGCAACCCACTTTAGATCAGCATTGGAAGAAAGAATTGAGAGAAACTGCTTGTGGTAGGGCGATGATTAATTCAAATTCTCTTCTTGATAATTACTTGTGAGCTTAATTATTTTACTTATGTCTTCTCTTCTTAGCTTATTTAGTCTTTCATCAAGTCAATTACCAAAAACAAAAGAGACACAAATTTAGGCTCTTCGAGCCAAGGCAAAACCTCTCTCTCTTAGAGAGGAAAACTCACAAGAAATTCTTCTTATAGACTTTCAGATGACAAGTACCATGACCATGACACAAACCCTTTGACCTATGTATGCCTTCAAAACATTGTCATTGCTTCTTCATTGTCTCCTTAAGATGATCCTTCTTTCCTGCACCTTCCTGCACCGATTTGCACCTTTCAACACCAAGGCTAGAGATCTCGGCCTCTGCATGTACTTTTCCTTTTTTTGGTTGTGTGAGATCCTTGCTTGCTGTTAGCACCTTATTATATGTTGTCCTATTTAACACAAGCATGTCCTTAGGCTTGACACAGTGCTCTTCCAGAACTTCACCTAGTCCCTTTTACACACTTGAACACAATGCTAATTCCACACTTATACAACCCCTATATAACACATTCCTTAATGTTAATTTTGGGCAACTAGGTCCAAACTGTGGAAATTTCTGAATCTTTACACTTAATGCATAAATTATTACTGTTAATCTGGTTATGCTCCTCCTAGTTAGACAAGTTATTAACTGAATAAAATTCATGTTAAAATCGAAGCAAAACACATAACAGATCTCCACCAATCCAGATCTAGAACAAGTTTATGCACACATAGACAAAGTGACACAATTATTTCTGGACAAATAGTCCCCGCAAAAACCCAATGCGGGAAAACCGGTCTTCTGGCTGCTGGAGGGTTTTATTATTAAGAATTTTCTGAATACAACAAGCCTAGGTTCTAGATTTGGAAAACCTGACAGAGAAATAATAGATCTACAACTCATTCGTTGATCTAAGACCAAAATAATCACTGATCCACACCCTCAAACGGGATTTACAGAACTCAACCAAAATTAGGGCCTAGAAACCCCAGCGCTGCCCTTGAAGCCTCTGCGTCAGCCTCTGAAGCCCCTCTGACCCTCAGCGCTGCTCCAGAAAGGGCTGCATTACCCTAGACTGGGTGATGCAGTCCCTACGCTGCCCCTTAGGGTCTCTACTTAACCCCTGAGGGTTTCCTACAGCAAATCACGTTGTCCTTGAGGGACTGCACAACAGCTGTGTAGCACAGTTGCTTCCCTTCCTACTGCTGCTCTCCTGCTTCTTTGCGCTGCCTCTCTGAGCTGATCTCTACCTCTTGCTGATTCTAGACCCCGGGATCAGATCATCCCCTTGGCCAAAATTCCTCTCTCTGCAGCTGAAACACTTCTGAGAATTCTTAGCAAACCTGCCCTAGAATCTCAACTTAGCTTCAGTGCTCTGCCTCTGTGTGTCTTTACAAATGACTCCAAGCCTTTCCTTTATACTTTTCTCGTTGGGAAACCAATGACCATGATCAGATCTTGAATCAATGGCTACGATTGAAAGAAAGCTTGATCCGTGTGACTTGAGACAATTTCATCACATGTTTAATTAAATTCACTTTAATTATTTAAGTTCCCTAAGTTTTAACTTAGGAAATACATTGAAATAATTAATTAATTTAATATCTCCTAAACCAAATGAAATTTCCTAAATCCATTTGTGGGTCTTGTAGATCAAGTGTACTCTAGTCCTTCCTCAAAATATGGGAGCTAGACCACAATTGATGCTGCCCCAAATACACAAAATCTCAACACAAACTCCATGTTGCACTACTCATATGACGATGGTCATATTTTTGTTGGATTCCTCTTTCGGAGAGATGCAAGATTGATCTAAAGATAAATATGTTTGGATGAACTAAACATATATTTTGAATTTATTTTCCACACATGTGCAAGGTCGCCCAGATTTGTAATGTAGGCTCACATGCCTAATAGATGTGTCACACACCCTCACTGATGGATATAAATTGGAGAGACTTGAAGGATATTTTCGTCATCAACTCATCACAAATATCTCATTGTGATCTGATCTGTTTGTTAGCCTTTTGGAGGCCTCTTCCCTTCACATGTGCGGAGCTAGAGGAGTTGTTTTTTGTGGATCTGTTTAGGGCTTGTTGCTACAGCATTGACCCGTTGACTGTGGTCAACCCTTGGTCGTTAGACATCAAATTTCTGCCAAAATTCCGATTTTGAGAGGTCGTACTATTGGGCACTAAAATTGAGGAAATCAGAGATGTTTGACTGAAGCCCTAATCTGTAGCATTGACTTTCTTTTGCTGTCCTGCGTTGACTTTGGGTTGACCAACGTTCACTTGTGATGAGCTGTCTTTGAGAGTTGTGGGTGTGACACTTGGAGGATTGGTTGACCGAGAAAGACTTTGCTGGTTGAAGCATCATGTTGACTGCAGTAACGCACAAGATCTCATATCTCTGCTGGACATAAGGAATTGTAAATCTAATATATATTATTGGCCGGGGAAGATTCAAGAGCCTCCATCAAATGTAGCTGCTGCCACAAAGATGAAGTATAGAAAGGGGAAATCAAAGAAAAGATGATTATCCGGGATTCTATTCATAAGCACTTGGTTGCTTACATTTCTGAGTTGAACACATCTAAAGAGATGTATGATAAGCTGGTGAGCATGTTCAGGGCAAGCGATGCTAATCAAATCCTTTTCTTCAAAAATCAATTGAAGAATATCAAGAAGGGCAAGGATGAATCTATTCAATCTTATTTTATGAGGCTCACTGAAATCAGGAATAACCTCCTAGTTATTGGGGAAGCAATATCTGATCGAGAGATGGTTCTTATTGCACTTGGAGGTCTCCCCCATGATTGGTATGTATTCAATACCACTATTCTTAATAATAATGTGATTCCTAATTTTGATGAAATATTGACGAGATGCACTTAAGAGGAAACAAGAATGATGGAATATGCCTCTAATGGAAATGAAAGTGACCCTACTGCCTTTGCCGCTCATGCAATGAAGAAGAAACATGGTGGGCCGAGAAATCAAAACCATGGTAGAGCGGGGCCCAAAGGAAGGAAGGGAAGATGTTATACTTGTAACAAGACTGGTCACTATGCAAGAGAGTGCCCTAATAGAAGGGACTCTCCCAGGGATGATGACAACAACAACTCAAGAGGGAATGGCAGGAACAACAGGTTCAAAGGAAAAAGGAAGGCTCCCTTTGTCGTAGTGGAAATGGGCAACCTTTCAAGAGGTGAAGAAATTCCAGGTACGATGAGTCTAATATTGTTGATAATAAGAGAAATGAATTTATTCTTGTATCTTCCCCATCTGCTGCATCTCCACCCGACACCCTGGATGTCTAGTTGATTGATAGTGGTGCTTCAAGGCACCTCATTAGTTATAAAGAAGCCCTCTCTGATTTGCTTGAGAAGGATACGAATCTGGAAATTATCCTTGGAGATAATACCACCTATCCCGTGAAAGGGACAAGAACTGTGACCCTCCATCTATCTGAAGGTCAAGTCCTTCGATTACAAGATGTGTTGTACGTACTTGATTTGAAGAAGAAACTTGTGTCCAATTCGGCAATGGAAGACAAAGGGTTCAAGGTGGCATTCGTTGATGAAAAGGTACCTATCTGGAAGAAGAACTTCAAGGAAGCTCTTTCTATTGGTTTTAGAGTTGATACACTCTACCAGGTTGGAGGAAGTCCATTGGGGGCTATGTCATGTGATACAACTCTTCAAACAGAGTTATGGCACCAGAGGTTTGCACACCTTCATTACAAAGCCCTTCCTGAAGCAAGGAAGGTGGTCGCAGGGATGCCCGAATTTAGAGATGATCATGAAGGTATATGTCAGGATTGTGCCAAAGGGAAGCATACAAGGGGACCATTCCCCTCAAGTGTCACAAAGACAACTGATATCTTGCAGTTGATACATTCTGACTTATCTAGTATGCTGCTCGTGACATCCTTGGGAGGATGTTCCTATTACATGACTTTTATAGATGACTTCTCTCGCAAGAGCTGGATATATTTTTTGAAGAAGAAGGATGATGCATTCAAATGGTTTCGTACCTTCAAGGCATTGGTGGAAAATCAATTTGAGAAGAAAATCAAAGTTTTGAGGACCGACAATGGGACCGTGTATGAGTCAAATGAGTTTAATGACTTTTGTAGAGAAGTTGGCATTAAGAGGGAGACCACAACTGCGTACACTCATGAGCAAAATGGTGTTGTTGAAAGTAAAAGCAAGACCATTGTGGAAGCTGCCCGCGCCATGCTATGTGACCAAGGTCTTCCGAAGTTTCTATGGGGAGAAGCTGTGAACATTGTTGTGTTCGTTCAAAATAGATGTTTGCATTCTGCTCTGGACTCCAAATCTCCCGAAGAAGTCTTCTCTGGTAAGAAACCTGATGTTTCTCATTTTAGAGTTTTTGGTTGTCTTGTTTACTTTCATGTCCCAAAAGAAAAGAGAAGCGAGTTGGATGCTTCTGGAAAGAAGGGAATGTTTGTAGGCTATAGTGAAACTTCGAAGGCATATAGAATCTGTGCCTAGTCAAAGAAAAGTGGAGACATGCCACGATGTCACCTTCGATGAAGATGCTGCCCTTAAGAAAGTGAGAAATCTTCTTGTCTCCAAGGAATACAAATAAGATGAAGAAGCAGGGAAGAAGGAAAAGCTGAAGGATGAACTGATGCCCAATGTAGAAGGACCTATGGATCTTATTAATCCACCTCCTTCAAATAAGAGAAGACCCTCATGGCTCAGGGATACTCTCGCAGATGCCGAGAGACATATTGCCACAAGGGGGACTTTTCGTGAAAGCAAGAGGACGAAGAGATACCAGGGTATCTAGTGTTGAGATTTTTGTGTATTTAGGGTAGCATCAGTTGTGCTCTAGGTCCCAAATTTTGTGGAGGGACTAGAGAACACTTGATTTACAAGACCCAAAAATGGATTTGAGAAATTTCAAGTTGTGTTCAAGTTATTCAAATAATTAATTATATTTAATAGATTTCCTAAGTCTAACTTAGGAAAATAAAATAATTAAAGTGAATTAATTAACACATGTGCTGAAATTGCGTTAAGTCACATGGATCAAGCAATGTTTTAATCTCAGTCGTTGATGGATGATTTAATCTCGGTCGTTGAAGGGTTGAACGAAAAAGTATAAGAGAAAGGCTTGAGGGTCAGTTGAAGACACATAATTTCTGTAGAATTGAGGAATAGATCTGGAATTCTAGGGCGGGTTTGCTAAGAACTTCCGGAGTGATTTCCTGCAATGAGGGGTAGTATTGGGCAAGGGAATGTTTTGATTCTAGGGCCAAGAGACAGCAAGAGGCAAGAGGAGCAGTCGCAAGGACAGTGCGGAGAGGCTTCTGAGCCACGCAGAGTAGCAGGGACAATGCAAATACAACGCAGAGGTAGCTAGGGCCACACTGGGTTGACGCTGGCCAAGCAAAGGCAGCGCAGGGGCAACTTAGACCCTTCTAGGGTGAGGCAGGCCCTCCTAGAGCCACACTGAGGCTAACGCAGTCCCTCTAGGGCAACGCTGGTGCTTCAAAAGCAGCGCTGAGGGTTTCTAGCGTTAGATCCGGGCTGAGTCCTGTAAATCCCATTTGAGGATGTGTATAAGTCAAATATTTGGAACTAGATCTTCATGTTAGCTGCAGATTTTATATCTTTTATTCTCTGTCGGGTTTCCAAGGTTGGAACCCAGATTTGTTGTACTCAGAACTACTTAATAATAAAACCCTCATATCTGCTGAACTGGTTTTGCCACCTTGGGTTTTTTTGGGGATTTATGTCCAAAAATCCATGTGTCACTTTGTTGCATGAGTGAATTATTCAATAAATGATATGCATGTGTATGCTGTAGTTGTGTTTATTTTCGGTATTTTCTAAATCTAATTTCTGAAAATAACTTGTATAAATTAAATCAAGTAGGAGGAAATAAACCAATACACTACAGTAGAATTTTCACATGGTATCAGAGTGATAGCAAATCAAGCTGAATCTCCAACAATCAGCTAAAGAATTATTTTTTCTGCAGGGTGGCAGAAGAAGCAACAAATCTAGAAAGGACATCTTGATAGCAAGGGAAGGCAGATCCAGGAGACAGCGTTGAAGCTGCAGAAGGGCTCTGGGGTTACACAGACCCTTCCCAGGGCAGCGTAAGGACTGCGTCACCCAGTCTGGGGTTACGCCATCCACTTTTGAGCAGCACTAGGACTGTGTTGGGCCAACCAAGAGGATGTTGTCGAGTCACTGCTCTTGTTGCAGAAGAATTCAATCAAGTTCTGGAAGCAGTGCTTCAGATCTTCAGCAGTGCTGGTGGGGTAGAGATTCTGCAGGTGCATAATTGTGCCTAGCTAAGGCAACAAAGGAGGGAGGAAGACATTTATTCAGCAGATCTGAGCCAAACAGATTTGAGATTCGATGAGGAGGATTAGAGAATACTGTCCGTTTGAAATTTGGTGGAATATTTCCAGAAGGGAAGTCAGTTTGAGCAAGAAGCAGTTACTAGAGGGTTTTCTAGTCACCAAGAAACCCAAATCCAGAGGGAGAAGTACTGTTTTCTTCAGATTTGAGTAAAGATGGCTCGATATGGACTGAGGGATCAAGACAAATTGGATGGCATGCCCAACTTTGTTATCTGGAAGGCTAGAATCCTATTAGTTCTGGATGAGTATGGTCTTAAAGAGCATGCAGACAAAACACTTGTTGTACCAACCGGTGCAGATCCACTCAAGAAGTATGAAGAAAATCAAGCGCGGACGAAGCGTTTGATCATAGACAGAGCCAAGGACCATGTGATTCCTCATATTGCTGGTAAGAATACAACACATGAGATGTGGTCAGCCTTGGAGGTGATGTAACAGGGAGGCTCGGTGCAAAGAAGAATGGTTCTTGAGAATCAGATATGGATGTTCCAAATGATGAAGGGTGAAGAGATAGATCCATTCCTCTTCAGACTTCAAGCTATCCGTGACCAACTGATTGGCATGTGTGCTAATTCGGATGAAGGGCTCCTAGTGAGGACAACCCTGAATGTTGTCTCTGAAGAATGGGAAACATTTGTCCAGAGCATTCTGGGAAGGGCAGCGTTACCATCATGGGCAGATATGTGGGCTATTCTCCGCCAAGAGGAGATCAGGAGGATCACCAAGAAACAGTCTATCAGTGGAGGAAGCGAATCAGCCAGAGTGAAGAAAGAAGAGGAGGATGTAGCCCTTGCATCAAGGGAAAAGAAGCAAGGGAAGAAGAAGAAGGACCTCTCCAAGGTCCGGTGCTTTAACTGTGGTGATCTTGGTCATTTTGGCAGCAATTGCCCTAAGAAGAAGGACAAAGGAGCTTTTGATTCCAAGGCTGCAACAACAAATGAAGATGGCTCTGATGATGAAGCAACCATGAGTGCTCATGCACCTCGAGAGAAGAGGTGGGGTGACATGGATATATAGAGTATCCATAGACGGGGGGCAGGATCCTTGAGTCAGCCCTACTCTTGGATCACATACGAGCTACGGGAGCCTTAAGACAGTAGCGGGATGAGTCGGGAGATTGTTGTAGATGGTCACATTGAAGTGGAAGGAGGAGTTGGAGAGCTGAAGAGGGAGCAGCGTGATGCAGAGGCAACAACAACGTGGAGGCAGCAACATAGAGAGGCTGATGGGACTTTAGCAGTGCAGAGAAGCTGGGCCCACGCAGTGCAGTGTTGTAGCATGACAATGTCTCCATAAGGACAAGGTGATTCAGCATCCAGGGAGCTTCAATGGTGGAGGGAAACTTGACTTGTCTGTCAAACAATTGGGTAGAGTCTTTCAGTTGTTTACTTCTCAGCAACTAATTTGCAGTGCAGCAGTTAGCAGTGGCAGTGCTATGGGCAACATGATGCAGCAATTTGAGAGGGAGCTGCATTATAGATGTAGCAGTGATCAGTGGCAATGGAATGGGCAGTAGTACAGAGAGCAGTAGTGCAGGAGATGGAGGGCAGCAGGCCAAGCATCAACATCACAGATCCAGTACTCAAGATCTTGTGATGCATGGTGTGATGTATTACTAGAGCACACTCCTGATGCTAAAGAGGGAGTGTTGAGATTTTTGTATATTTCGGGTAGCGTCAGTTCTGCTCTAGGTCCCAAATTTTGTGGAGGGACTAGAGTACACTTGATCTACAAGACCCAGAAATGGATTTGAGAAATTTCAAGTTGTGTTCAAGTTATTCAAATAATTAATTATTTTTAATGGATTTCCTAAGTCTAATTTAGGGAAATAAAATAATTAAAGTGAATTAATTAACACGTGTTGAAATTATCTTAAGTCACATGGATCAAATAGTCTTTTAATCTCCACTGTCGATGGATGATTTAATCTCGGCAGTTGAAGGGTTCAACGAAAAAGTATAAGAGAAAGACTTGAGGGTCAGTTGAAGACACACAATTTCTGTAGAACTGAGGAATAGATCTGGAATTCTAGGGCGGGTTTGGTAAGAATTTATGGAGAGATTTCCTGCAGTGAGGGGTAGTAATGGCCAAGGGAATGTTTTGATTCCAGGGCCAAGAGACAGCAGGAGGCAAGAGGAGAAGTCATAAGGATAATGCAGAGAGGCTTCAGAGCCACGCAGAGCAGCAGGGACAACGCAGAGGCAGCTAGGGCCACGCTGGGCTGACGCTGGCCAAGTAAAGGCAGTGCAAGGGCAGCATAGAACTTCGTAGGGTGACGCAGGCCCTCCTAGAGCCATGCTGAGGCTAATGCAATCCCTCCAGGGCAATGCTGGGGCTTTAGAAGCAGTATTGAGGGTTTCTAGGGTCAGATCTAGGCTGAGTCCTGTAAATCTTGTTTGAGGGTGTGGATCAGCCAGATATTTGGCACTAGATCTTCAGGTTAGCTGCATATTTTATATCTTTTATTCTCTGTTAGGTTTTCCAAGGTTGGAACCTAAATTTGCTGTACTCAGAACTACTTAATAATAAAACCCTCATATCTGCTGAACCGGTTTTCTCGCTTTGGGTTTTTTTGAGGACATATGTCCAAAAATCCATGTGTCACTTTGTTGCATGGGTGAATTACTCAGTAAATGATCTGCATCTGTAGGCTGTTGTTGTGTTTATTTTCGGTATTTTCTAAATCTAATTTCTGAAAATAACTTGTATAAATTAAATCAAGTAGGAGGAAATAAACCAATACACTGCAATAGAATTTTCACAGTCCTAACTCTCCAGAGGGCTACATTGGCATATGTAGGGTGTGTAGAGGGCCATGGGCCTCCACAACAGTAGACAACCCTCCTTGGATCCCCAGAGATGTTTAGAGATTGTTCAAGATGCACCTGGTACACTATGCCTAGGCAGCTCAACAATTGCACCATACACTTGGCAAGTGACCCAAGACTTGTACACTGATGTGGCATCATTTATTCTATCATTTGAGCCTTATAGATGGCATACAAGCATATTCGAATTTCTTGGAGACCCATGAGGTTATTGGTGTGCCCCCACACCCACTGGGAGCATCACAAGTTTATCGTTTCGAAAACAAGGGGTCGCCCCTTGTCCTTCACTTTTGAGGGTCACATTCATCATTATGGCACTTATGGACCTCATCAGGCCTCTTGGAGGGGCCCTACAATATGCATAGGTTATCATTTGACCTCTTTGGAGGCTTATTATTTTATTTGTGAGCTAGTTTGTTGGGCTTGTCACAAAAAATTAGTTAATTTGCACATTATTTTACTTTAGGGGCTAATGTAGGCCCAATTAGGTAATTTAAACTCCTAATGAGTGATTAAATAGGAGTCACATGAATTAATTTTGTATCATCACTTGATTTGGATCATTCTCTCTTGAGAAATTCACATTTCTTGGAGGACGAATTGGATCATGGATGAAGTTTGATGTTTGGATTGAGTTTTCTTATCTTGGAGCTTCTTATACAGGAAATGTGTTGATGGTTGGATATATTCTCTTACGTGTAAGTACAATATTGATGCTATTTTCTTTTACTTTGGTGCACTTTTCATATTCATATTAAGGGTCCCACTCAATTTTTCTTTTTATCATTCCACTAGGTCATGCAAAAAATTAATCAGTTATGGTAGCCCTAGTCCAAAAACATCACTCTTCCTTAAAATTCATTTGCTTGCTAGCACACTTCCATACCTTGTTGACTGTACGTCATGCATAAAGTCAATTCATCATGTCATGTCACCATGGAGTCCAATCTTGTCAAGGTCATCATTTGGTTTTCTAGGGTTTTCATGGTCCAATAAAACTCCATTCCATTGCATAAGACCAGCAAGTAAAGGGTGATCCAATAAACATTTCTTCACCATGAGAAGATGATTTGTAAAGAGAAGTTCTTGTTTCAACATGCGATTTTGGTTTTAAGATGTAATTTTTAATTTTCATTATGTAATTTTATGTCATTCAAAATGTAATAAGTTCTCATGGTTCCAAGGTAACTGCATACTCAAGGTTCCATCAGCCAAATTAATCAAAGTTCTCAAAGGCATTAGTGTTCCTAAACACTTCCCATCACTCCTATCCCTCCAAATCATCATTTTCCACAAGCACTAAACCCTAATTTCCTCTCGCATTGAGCTAGGGTTTTTTATGGAATCAGAGACATCTGAGCAGAGGAGGCATAAGGTAGGTCATATCAGTAAGTATGAGGTCATTTTAGCTCATAAACATCATGTCTCCATCATTTTTCAAGAAGTCATTCCAAGAGTCAAATCATTTGCCACTCATAGGGCTAGTTTTGCTTCAAAGTATGTTTATGACCAAATAGAGATGAATTTGATAAAAGTGAGAGAGGTTTTTGTCCATCATAGGTCAAAAAAGAAAAACCTCCTTCAGTTTTTACACAAGTATCATGGTTTGGGAGAAATGTCAAAAGTACAGGTGCTACAAGAGGTTTTCTTCACTTTTGGTGTGACCTTGGGAAAATCAAATTTTCTCCTAGCTGGAGTGTCCAAATGACTTGCTCGATAAGTCAAATGATAACTAGACAGAGAGAGATTTCCAATGAGCTATCATGAGCTCAATTTGGAGTTGAGGAAGGCCTCCAAAAGTTGCCTGCAAGAGTACATTGTATTTTTGCACCCCCATTCTACACTTTTTTACTAGTCTTGGTAGAATCAATTTTTGACAGGTCAAATCAAGTCCATTCTGCAAACTAAAGGCATATTTGGAAAGTAGACAGGATAAGATTTCCAGCGAGTTATCCTAGGCCCAGTTTGGTGTTCGGGAAGGCCTCCAAAAGTGGTTTGCAAACAAGCGCAGTGCACAGCCTTCTGCGAGGGCGCACAACCTTAAGGCACTGCGCATATGTCCAGAAAGGCCAAAATTGCTTCAAATTTCACCAAATTTGCCTCCAAAACTTCAGCAAAAGTTTTTTCGACCTCCAACAAGTGAGTAAAGGTGTCTTCCATCAATTCTCTCCTTCTTCAAGTTCATTTGTTGGTGTTGTGAAATTTGTTTAAGATTTGGTGTTTAAAATCATTTAAAACCCTATTATTTCCCTCTTACACTCACAATTACTTATTTGCACTCCCCTACACCTTCATACCCTTCCTACATTTCAAAATACCCATTCCCAAAACCCTTTACTACATAATTCCCTTTCCCCTAAACCCTTTATCCCAATACCCTAAGCCCTAGGTGCTACATTTACCTAGGCTCCCAATCCCCAAATCCCCATCCTAAATCCCATCATACTACCACTCCTTATCCCCTCCCCCATTTCATACATCCCTAACACCATCTCCTTCATTTTCCCTTTCCCGTTCCTCATTCCTAAAACCATATTCGACATCATCACACTTCCCTAGGGTGTTGATAAAAACACCATGGCAAAAGAGGAAGAAAATTGATCATACAGTGAGGGAGAGGAAACATAGGTGAGGAGGTCACATAAAGGGGGAAGAATACTCAGACTTGAACCTACTAGCACTCTCTCCACCAATTTTGATGCATTTTGAAACATTTTTGCAAAATCTGTGTTTTTCTGAGTTTTTCTAAACAAGCACATATCAAAAATTAGGTCATATGTGCAACACCCTAGGGGCTGCACAAATGTTTGGGGCACTTTTTGTGGAAAAGGAGACCACCAATGGATTCCTAAGGACAAATGCATTCCAAAAAACCACTTTGCTAGCTTTGATTTGCATATTTGACAGGTGAAAATGGCAAAAAACTATCTAAAAGTCACATTTATGCCCCTATTTTGGCCTGGGCACTGCGCATAGAGCAGTCTTGGGAGAATGGAATTTTGAGGAATCAAATCAGCTTCATTTTGAAAACTGGAGGCATATTCAGAAAGAAGATTTGAAGGACTTCCCAACAAGCCATCTTGGGCCTGATTTGGACACCTACAAGTTAGTCAAAATCAACCTTGAACAGGGAGGGCGCATATGACATAAAAATGGTCATATGACCATTTGCTGATATTTTTGGTTTTTCATTGTAATATTTGACTTTACTTCAAAAATTCATGCTTCTACCTATGGAATTGAGGATGGTAAATGTAATTATGCTATGGATAAGTTACCTAGGGGTAGATTCATTAGGTAAAAGTTGTGATTAAGTTAAATGAATCAGTTTGAATGAATTTAGGGAGGAGTCACTTGGACCTCCCTACACTCTAGGTATCAATTCAGATTATTGTGGATCAACTCCTCAACTTAGGGGTTCGACCCCTAAGGTTGGGAGAGGTTGTTTGAGGCCTCTATCATGTAATTTTTGACTCATTTTCAAGGGTTGGAATCAATTTGGATGCTAATGTATTGATCAAGGACTATTGTACTCAGTTTTGGCTAGTTAATAAAGAAGAGTTGCAACTATTTTTTGGAATACATGTGGTATGATGTTTATTATTGTTTATATTTAGTTTCATATGTTAGAATGTGTTGTCTTCATGTTCATTACATCTCTGTTGTATGATCTCTTTCAAGTTGATAGGAAGAATACATGCTTCCCTCATGCTCTATTTAGGGAAAGTTATCATAATTTGTTCATTTTTCTCTGTTTAGGAAGAATACATCTCCCATGCTCTTCGTAGCTTCTCATCAGTCTTAAAACCATCTCATCACAATCATCTTAAAGTGCTAAGCCTTATGCCTACCTTGCCCCATTGAATCTCTGCAACCCTATCTCATTTGCCTTAGCCTAGTTCCCTTGACCATACTTTCATCTAGCAGCCCGACCAAAATCAATTATCAAAATCCTTGAACTCACACCTAGCCTAACATCCTAATCCATTCAGCCTCCTAGGCTGTGTCTTGCGGAGAGAGCCCTCTCCAACTTGGTAGGGCTAGCTACCAAGTTAAAAGCTTGGTTTGTGGTTACCTCTATTGGGATTCCTTCTTCAGCCTTGGGAATCTGGTGGAGTGATAACACGTTGATCATGAGATTTTTGCTATTTTAGGACTAATTGATGCATGCATTTGCGACATCAATGTGGAATTATGTTTCTTTATAGCATATCTCTATGTATGGGCCATGTTTGTTGAACAAATTTCTCGAGAGATCGAAGTTATCTCAACGAGCCATCATCATTTGCAAACGAAGTATAAATTTCGGAGTGAGCTTCTAGTGCAGAGAGGGGCAGTTCGACAGTGGGACTTTTGTCCAAGACCGAGAATACATTGCAGAGAGGCAGCTCAACATGAAGGAGAGACAACGCAACACCTGAGAGAGTGACGTAGAGCCTAAAAGAGGTGACGCAGTCACTGAAGAGGTGACGTTGGGGTTTTTGTGAGGCAGATCAGGCATCAGTTCAACAAATCAATTTCTGAGTCGGGAGCTCACAAGGAGGGCGACGCAACTCCTAGAGGGGGTGACGCAGTCTCAACGCAGATTTGGGAGCAGTTGTTGCTGCGCAGCACTGGGTACAACATAGTCACCTGTGGTGTTTGATCATTCTGTTGCAGGATTAGCCAAAATATCTGTCTCCGTGTTATCACTCCAAAATTTCCCTAGGTTTTTTGTGTTGTGTTAAAAGAAATATCAGAGATAACTATCAACTGCTTTTGGAAATTAGAATCTAGCCTTCCTAATGCTTAGAGAGGGCTCTGTCTTAATGATTTAACTTCGTTGTTTTAATTGATTTTAGGCTAGTTATGTATGCTTGATTTGGTTTGATTTTGATTTGTTGGTGGAATTACTGATTTAGATGGATAGATGTCTGTCTATTTTCCATTGGGCTATGGAGTCAATATATCAAGAAAACAGAACAGATCCAAGTTCTAAAGGAAGTGTTACAGGGGAAGGTCGCTAAGCAAAATCAGGTCTTTAAAGGCTGAATGGTGAAGTGGTTTTCAATCGGGATCAAGGAGCAGTTGAGGATTCCTTATACCAGATAATGAATGAAGGTGAGGGAGGTCAATCGGGATTGGAGAGCAATTAAGGATTCTCTAATCCAAATATCAGTAGAAAACATGAAAATGAATAACAGTTCAAAATAGAGTGTATTTAAACAAGTTCTGAAATAAAATTCCTGTTATAACATTAAGATTTAGAAAACATGCTAGTTTATGGAATACTTAAGAAAAGAAACATGAACAATTGAAAATACTTCACGGAAGTGGCTCAACACATGAATCCTGTAAAGCAATGCCTTTATTACTTGTCCTGATTGTCAACTTGGGAATGGTACAATAAACCCTCAGGTAGTAGATTAATTCAACTATAGAAATATTCAGGAATCCACCCTCACTACTTCGAATTGATGAAGTATTTATACAAAACTTAATACAAAATATCCTATCCACTGATTAGGATTTAATTGAGGAAAATAAAATATCTTCATGCAAGAAGATAAAGACACCTATTTAACTAATTGCAAGTTGTCCTTGTTTTATTGATTTGCTGTTTGCTTCTTTGATATTTTGCTGTCTTATCTCTCATGCCAGTTGTATCTTTACGTTGGCTGTCTTTCACTCTGTTTATCATTTGATTTGTCTTTTAACTCTTGGTTTTTTATCTCTCTTCATTTTTAACCTGTCTTTGTTTTATCTGCCTGCTCTGTTTACTGTTTTACCTATGTGAATTTTCTTTGACCTACTTTTACTTTTACCTGTCATAGTAAAACACACCATTTTTCCTAGGCTTCTTCACCTGGAAGTTTGATTTTTACCATCCTCCTGTAAATCTCATCAGCCTCAGTATACTTGGCAAATGTAGGCTTGTTTACCAAAAAATGATTTACCTCATGCTGAAGGTAAAAGAGATTTTCAAAATTCTGAAAGAGCACTTTGCCTATGGGAACTCCTTTCATTGCTGAAATGTTGTAAGTCTCTTTGGCTACTTCCTTGATCTTCTTATCATAATCTTCATGCCTCATTAGTTTATAATTGATTACTAATGGATTAGGCAGACCTTTCTACCTCAAAACATCAAATTTGTTCATGAACCTGTTTATTGCAAGCTCCATTGTTTAGCATTTGTCTTCAAGTTGTATCATCAAATTTCTCTTGGAAATCACCTTCTTCACCTCTAAAATATTCTTTGTTCTGTCTATTATACCAAGTTCTTCTAATTTCTGCTTGTTTTTGGAATTAAGAAACTTTATAATCTCAGTGGCTTCGTCTGGTTTCTTTCCAAGTTCTTCTTTGACCTTTTGGATTGCTTCACTAGCCTGCTTTATCAATTCTTTCTGCTCAAATATAACTTGGATAGAAGGCCAAATATCATTAACAGAGTTAATGATAATGGCCCACAGTTGTTGCTTTGCTTGGGCTAGTGGCTCTTTCAATGTCAATTCCTTTTCTAACTTATAAATTCTATCAGTTTGCTTTCTGTGATTCTGCTTTATACATTACTTGAGCTAATTTCTTTTCATCTTCTAGACTTTTTACTTGTTCTTTAAGTCTATTTATCTCAGTAGTTTGGATTGACATGTCTTGCATTGCCTTAATCAATTTACCTGCCTCATCATTGGGATGGGCTGATGCTGTTGCTGGTGTTGTTGCTGGAACTTTTGTTGTCACTGGAACTGCTGTAATAGCTAGAAGTGATGTAGTAGTTGGAAGTGTTGTAGCCACTGAAGCTGAGGTTGAAGCTATGGGAATGGCAGTAACAGGAACTGCTTCCATGTTGGCCTTCTTTTCCTGCACTAATTTGTCCATTTCATTCTCCATCTCTTTCAGTTGAGTTGTCAACTGAATGATGAGATTCATCATTTCATCCTTCTCACTTTCATTCTCCAAAACTTCTTTAGTTTGTGGATGTTCTGTTGTGGGTAACTTCAATTGTTTCTTCAATGCAGCTATGTCTGCATTCTTCTTCTTGATAAGCTTTTCTGCTGCTTTGATGTTCTTTGGATCATATCCAACCTCCATGACCAATTGTTCAAGTGATTTTATCCTATTATCTTTTGCTTGTTAAGAAGCTTTCTCTAGTTTTAACTGTGCTCTTATATTCTCTAGAGAATTATGAAGTTTTTGGACACATAAAGCCTTGTTTGTCATAGTGGAATAGATCATTTCTCCAGCTTGTTTATGAAACTCAATTTGATCTATGGGATGCACATCTTTAGCTTGAACTTCAAAGGTTGTTTTCTTGTAACCTGCTGATGATTTTGGATTATGCACTGTTGGCTGCAAAAATGTCATTTGCATCTTTCTGGTTTTGTAATCAGAGGCTGAAAGTAATCTGTTCTGGTCACTGGGAGTTTGCTTCCAGTACTGGGCATAAGTCACAACTTTCATTGTTTCATTTATGAGTTTGATTTCTTTATACTTCTCCATTATGTCCTTCTCTTTATTCATTGGTTTGCTTGATGATGAAACCTCTGCACTAGGTTGCTTCTGAATGATCTGAGCACTAGAGGTTGATGGCAGCTGTGTTTCCTCTGAAATCGTTGGAGGTGCATTATCCTTGACAATTATATTTGTATCAGTGACTTCAACTATGTCAACTATTTCTTCTTGTTCAATCACTGGATTTAGTTTGGCCTTTTTCCTGTACAGTAGCTTGAATTTGGTATCTGAAGTAGTCTCAGCAGAATAAGAGCCTTCCTCTCTTGCTCTTTTTGAGCTTTTGTCTTGTGGGGCTGGAGTATGCAGGATGGAACTAGTATCAACCTGCTTCTCCATATCCTGTAAAGTATTTTCCAATCACTCTGATTGGTTGGAATACTTTTCAACTTCTGGTTTTGACTCATGAACAAAAGGAGTTAATTTGAATTTGACTCTTAACTTACTGATGACTCCCAAAGGATTATATTTCCATTTGAAACTATTACTTAACTTGAAGTCTTGTAAACACTTATCTGCTTGTTGACCAACATTCCTATTATTGCAAATGAAAGGACCAAGCTGGTTCTTAATCTTAAACTGAGTTTTCTTCTTTGCTGACAAGAAATTAACTTCATCTGAGTTTAGGATCTGTCTGATGTATTCTAATGCAAATAACCTCATTGGGAGGTATTGGGGGAGCTTGTATGGAATAAGCTGGCATCCATACACCCTAATTTTTGTATGATTCTGGTATAAATACTAGTCTCCTGTTCTACTTTGATCTGACAATTGCAATACTTTCTTTATCTCTTCATTAACCCTAGGTTGAAAGCTATTGCTTAGCATGTTGACAACTAGATAAACAAATGAATCAATGCAATCTTTGTAGCTGAATTCTGTGGAATCCTTTATGATCAAGGATGTTCAGAAGACTACAGATTGGGGGTTACCCTCTGTGTCTAGTTTTTGGAGGCTAACTGCAAACCTTTCCGAATGGAAATATAAGAACAAATTAAACAAAACTGATGAATATTTAAACACTCCTTCCTCTGGTAATTTAACCAATTGCTCATGGATGGCATCTGATAGATATTAAGCAAAGGTAAATGTTGAAGTTGGAGGTTGCCCTAGGCAGAATATGGACAGAAAACCTAGGATAGAAGCATCTACATATTCATTAGTCAAGTACCCTAAAATACAAGATAGCATTGTGACAATCTGTCTGGTTCTCTCTGAAAAAATGGAAACTAAGTATGGAGGGTTACTTTTTGGGGTTTCTACTGATGGAGGAAGGAAGGTTTGGAATATTTGGAACCTCTTAGGAAAGTCTAGCTTCAGATATAGTTCAGTGAGGATTTCAATAGATGATGGGGTTTCATCAAGCTTGGGTTGGATTTGTAACATCTGATTTATGGATTCTGCAGTGAATGTGAATAAAATTTCTTGGCTTGGGGTTACTAGAGCTCTTCCATTAGGCAAATAATTAATTTGGTAGAGTCTGATGTTTTCAGGGAATTGAAAGGTATGTGGGAAGATGTACCTGGATAGGTTTGAATCCCAAAGGTGGATATCATTAGCCTAGTCTGTGAATTTATCATGGCTCCAATAGTGGAGCTCTAGAAGGTTAAAATCAGTGACTGTGTCACTGATTTTGAAGTCTTTATTAGTTAGAAGAGCGGGTTCAATATCTATCACAAGGGGTTGCAGAGGGTTCACAAATATTATGCTTTGGGAGGCCATTGATTTGCTTATCTTATCGATTTATTACTTTCTTTGCTTAAGTAATGGTTTCTGGAGGCTTAGGATTACCTAGAAAAGGTTTAATTCGGTCTGCAGAAGGGGTTCTGATCCGTAGCAAGCTTTAATGTTCTATAAAGCTTCAACTTCTCAGTTGGCAATGGTTCTGGTAGCAATAGGCTTGAATTCTGGTGTGGATTGGTTTCAAACTAGGTTGGCAGAGGTTTTCTTGGACTCTTTTCGCATTTTAAAACAACTTTTGCGAATACACAACAATAAGAGAATAATTGTTTCGAGAGGGTTTGATTTACTTTGGACCAGGGGCAGTTAATCACATTGGCACGAGGTTGAATTTGAAAAGTAAATGGTTTCATTTCAAATGCGAGGACGGGTTGGCGGTTTATCGCATGATGAAAAGTGGTTAAGTGGTTTTAGGCTGGGGGATGCGATAAGACGTGGGAGTGACGCGTGGCAAATGGGCGGGGGTGTGAAACTGCCCATTTCGCACCCCCCCTCAACTTTAAACTTTGGACAGTCGGGGGTGCGAACGCTGTTATTGGCCATTGGATCTAATCGGATGGATTGGGCGGACGAATGATTTGGGGTGCTTTGATAGGTGGGCCCGGGAATGAGTTATGCGATGGGGTTGGTATATGCGAAGGTTTAAAATAAAAAGGGATTGGGATATTTATATATTAAAGTGGAAGGATTTATATGAAGAGGTTAATATGTTAACGAGGATAGGATATATATATGCAGGGTTAATTAAAAGTGGGACCTGGGATAATATACTGGGAGGGGTTAGCATGTAGTGGGGGGTTAATGAAATGAAAGAGAGGAAAGTTAAAAACTATAGGGTATAATACAATAAGGGGTTTGTAAATATAAATGCGGGATGTTAGTAATACATTAGGAACAACTGTAAAAAAGGATATCGGGGAGGGTTTTTGCAATGGGGCTCGATATACTTTAAACATTTAAAACTTTTTAGATAAGTGGGTTTTTTATGTTTTAAATGGAAAAAAGGGAATTAGTAAAAGGGGGAGTTACTTTTCAAAGGAAAATGTGTTTTTTAACTAGGAAAGAGGGGTTTTTAGCTAGGGAAAAAGGTTTTAGGAAGGGGAAAAGGGATTTAAGAGGATATTAGTGATATGAGATGAACCAATTGATGCTCCATGACTTGTAAAAGTGTGTCTACCTACTCTTTATTTACCCTAACATTTTTTTACTTCTTTTATTGGGTGCATTTGAGCTTGCTGACCCTTTTATTTTCTTTTGATAAGCAAACTAATCTACTTCTAACCTTATAACTTCCAATGGCTTAGATTAAATTGATGAGCTCATTTTTATTCTCTGCTTAACTACTGATCTGCCAAGATTAAATGGTTTGGCTAGATCTTTAATCACTAACCATCATTACATGAAATTTAAAAGCATGAATGAATCAAGATTAAACAGTTTGATCATCATGAATTGTGGCATTTTGAACAAGTTGCACACAATATTATTTGCATAAAGTAAACTAAAAGTAGTGGCATTTGAATGTGCAACACTTTTAGGATCTATTTTTGCTTCTTTTTGTGGGTTGCATACTTTATATTCTTTTTTGATCTTCTTTCTTTTGGTCCTTTGATTTTTCTTTTAGGACTTGCCCTCTTTTCATTTTTTAATATGGGAAAACATTTGCAGAAAACAAAGTATGTACAATATTACAAGACTTTACATAGTCAATTCAAAATTATGATCTCTATTATTATAGGACCCTAACACTCCGGATAGAGGTATTTTTTCCGGCATTTCTCTATTGGGTGAGCCCATATTGGCACGCTTGTTGTATTCATAAATCTGCTTAATAATAAAACCCTCATATCTGTTGCACCGATTTTCCCACATTGGGTTTTTCCAAGGACGTTGAGTTTAAAAATAAGTGTTTCCTTTGTGTGATTGTCTCATCTCGTTTTTCAGTACTTGATATGTATATTGGTGTAGGTTGTAGTGTATTTGCATTAATGTTTACTGAAGAATTATGTAAATAACTTGTTAATTGAAGAACACAAATAGGAAATGCAAATCCGTTAACTGCAATAGGATTTCTGGTTGTTAGATTCAGAAATTTTCACATGGTATCAGAGCAATTGCAGATTAAGGAGGACTAAAGCCATCAGCGAAAGGATATAGGAAAATCTGCGGCAGGAAAGCAGTTGCCCCAAGAGACAGTGTGGTTCTGGGCGAAAGAGGCAGACGAAGGGTGATGCAGTCACAAATGAAGGCTCACGCAGAGCCTGCGTCAGCCTGCTAGGGTGACGCTGTAACTGCAGAAGGCAATGCATTGATTGCTGGGCCAGCGCAGAGGCTATTGAGTCTCATTTTTCCGGTTTCGTGGCTGGAGGTGCAGTATAATTTCTATCTGGAGTTGTTGGTGGGACATTGATTCTGTTGGTGCAGAATAGTGTCTAGTGGGGCAAAAGCAAAGTAGAGGGAATTAGTTCCTCAGAAGATTTCTTACCAAGAAGTCTAGATCCAGTGCTGAGCAGTAGCAAAGAGAGATCAGAGACGGGTGTTTCGACATTTGTTGGTAGAAGGATTTCTGTGAAGGAAATTGAGATTCAGAGGGAGATTGTTCCTTTGAGGTTTTCTAGTGCCAAGGAAATCCAGACCCGAGTTTTGCTGGGGTAGCAGTGAAAGAGGGAGAAAGGAACTTGTTCGATATTCAGTTGAGAAGAGATGGTAGCGAGTGGACTGAGGGATCGGGACAGGTTGGATGGAGCATCCAACTTTGTCATCTAGAAGGCTGAGATCCTGGTAGTTTTGGATGAACATCGCATCAATGATTATGCCTTGAGGACGCTTGCTGTTCCGGTTGATCCTAATCCTCTCAAGAAGTACGAGGAGGCTCAAGTGAAAGCGAAGAACATTATCATGGACGGAGTCAAGGATCATGTGATCCCACATATTGCTGAGAAGAACACAAGAAGGGAAATGTGGGTGGCCTTGACCTCATTGTACGAGGGATGTTTCGTCCAAAAGAATATGTTGCTTGAGAATTAGCTGAAATTGTTTCGGATGCAGAAGGGAGAAGAAATCGATCCCTTCCTTATTAGACTATGAGGGATCCGAGATCAACTAGTTTCCGTAGGGGCTACACCAGAACTTGAATTTACGGTCAGGACTGCCCTGATTGCAGTCACTGAAGACTGGGAAACTTTTGTCCAAAGCATTTTGGGTAGGGCTTCTCTTCCTAGCTAGGAGGAGATGTGGGTAGCTCTTCGACAGGAAGAGATCAGACGGTGGGCCAAGGCGGGAAGCAGCAGAAAAGGGATCAAAGACAACAAGGAGGAAGAGGAGAATGCAGCTCTCGCACCAAAGGGACAACAAGGGCAGCAGAGAAGGAATAAAAAGGACATCTTGAAAGTCAGATGCTTCAGATGTGGGGAAATGGGAAATTTCGCCATGCAGTGCCCTCTAAAGAAGAAGGGCAAAGAAGAGAAGTTTGTCTCAAAGGCTGCTCTAGTATAGGCTGATGAGGAGGATGACGATGACTATGCCATGAGTGCTCATGCACCTCTAGAGAAGAGGTGGGGCGGTATGGAGTTGTAGTTGGAGCTACAGAGAGAAAAAAGGGCATGATCCTTGAGGTGCCCAAACTTTTGGATCACATATGGCTACGGGAGCCCTTAATGACAGTAGAATAATTATGAGAATCAGTTGGTGCGAGGGATGATGGGAGGACCACTATGGAAATGGAACCCTTTAACCTTACCCTTTTATGTCTTCACCCTAGGACGATAGAGGACTTTACCAAACAACCCATTCAGTCAGCCTCAAAAGGAGACAAGGAATAGCTGTAGGGTACGGCACTATTTACCTTACCTTGTTTAAACTCACCACCTTTTTAGCCCTAGATCATGAATCACTTAGTGAGGAGGGCTATGAAACCCTTAGAACCATCAGATTGGACTTGATAGGATCGCTTCGTTTAGTCCTTACCTTATGCCTAGACCCAACACCTTTCATGAACTCGCCCTCTTATTAGGGCCTTTTCCTTACTCCTTCTCCCCTTTACTGAATAAGTGTTTCCTCACAGAGCTAGAGTGCCAAAGTCTAAAGCAACGCAGTGGAGTGTTGCAGCAGTGCGGGAGGCATATTATCATATACAACAATAGTGCAATAGCATCAGAGGGTCAGTGCAGATTAGTAGCAGAGGAAGTTTCAACATCAAGGTGCATTTAGAATGACTAGTATGTCAGGATTTGGGATGTCTTTCAGTTGCTTAACCCTCAGCAATTGAGTTGCAGCATAGCAGTTAGCAGTGGCAGTGCTATGGGAAGCATGATGCAACATATTAAGAGGGAGATGCATTACAGATGCAACAGTGACAGTGGCAATGTCTGTTGATTTTTGTAGCATCAGAAAGTGTTCTAAGTCTCAAAATTCGTGAGGAGGCTTGGACATCAGTATTCCAAAGAACCCAAAAACCGTTTGTGGAAATTCCACTCGATTCATGTCTTATTAAAATAATTAATTATTTTAATAGAGACTCTAAATCTAAACATAAGGAAATTAAATAATTAAAGGGTATTTATAAGACAAAGTGTGAATCTTCTAGAAAACAAAGATCAAGTCAAGTTTTAATCTTAGCCGTTGATTAGACTTCTAATTTGGGTTGTTGATTCATCAACGAGAAGATTATAGAAGAAGGCTTGAGGGTCATTTGGAAAACAAGTTGGGCATACACCCAATACCCGAAGGAGATCGATTCTGAAGTAATAGAATTCGATCTCAGTGGGAGAGTTGCAGGGCAGAGAGTTGTAGAAGCAAAAGGGGGAGGGAGTCAGCAGTGACTGAGATTAGGGACAGATGGACGCAGTGGGTCACAGGAGGCAGTGCAATGAATCCACGCAGAGCCTACGTAGACTTACGTAGTCCAGTGCAGGGACTGTGCAGAGAAACACACAGACAGACACAGAGAGATGCAGAGGTTGATCAGGATGTCAGGAAATTATTGGGAGGAGCCGAGAATTGTCTCAGGGGTCTTCAGATTTTATCTGCCAGTATATTCCTTGTAAAGATTCATTTGCTGAAGAATTTTAATAAAACCCTCATCTGCTGCATCAGTTTTCCTGCATTGGGTTTTTATGGGGACAATTGTCCAAAAACAATTGTGTACATGTGATTGATTCTTATGCTTATGTCCTTTACTGTTTACTTCTCTGCATATATAATTGTGAATGTTGCAGTGGTATTTATTTTGAAATTTACAAATAGATTTCTGTAAGTAACTTATTGAAATAATAAGTAGGAGAAATAAATCTATCACTGGAACTTTAGGCTTTTCAAAATGAAAATTTCATATGGGATTAGAGCTAGAGATGAGTAACAAGAATGGAGAATTGACAAGTGGATGGAAATTTGACATTGTAGTAGCAGAGATGAGTAACAGGGACAGAGAATTGACAAGTGGATGGAAATTTGACATTGTAGCAGCGGCTGAGAAGGGTTGATGCAGTTTCTCCAGAGAGGGAAAGAAGCATGATAGAACAAATGGATCACGATGTTTCTATTCTAGCATGTAGACCAATGTTGCAGGAAACGTCCCCCCCCCGGCTCCAACCCCCGAAACGCAGTCCGTATGGAACCGTACGGGATCTGTACATCGAAACGCGTTTTGGAAAAAAATTTGCAGTTCCTGGAATTTTGGATCTGTACGGCCGGATCCGCGTTTCCGTACAGTGGATCTGCGACGCTTCCAGTATGGATCCATACGGATCGCCAGTGTTTTCGTACGGATCCGACTAACGCAAAAAAGAAAATTACTTTAAAAAAAAAAAAAATATTAACTGTTGTTGGGTTAGAGGGTGGGTTAGTGTTGAGTTAGGGATAGGATGAAAAAGATATAAGCTCTCTTTCACCTCCTTAGACCCTCATGGTAATGTTAAATTCTTAAAGTAAAAGTGACATTCTCCTTTATTTTTCATTTTCATCCTTTTACTTAAATTTTGAACATTACCATGAAATGACTCGGGATGTTTGAGAGTGGTTCCAGCCTGATCGAACATCATATGGAGAAAATAGAATTTCATATCCTATTCAAAATTTAGCAGACTTAACAGTTTTTAGGAATTCAGGATCAATGGTATGGTGGCATTTCATTCGATTATATCATGTATGAGGGTATGTGATTAGCATTTAATTAAGAGCACCAAGCCCTATATGTACCCTAGTGTTGGTGGTGTTAATTGTTGAACTCCTTTGTCATGTTGTTAGAAAAAAAATTACATTTCAATCAAGTCAAAATCATTGATCAAGCATGTTAAGTTCTTTCTACCATATTTTAAGGCTTACATTAGGTAATTTGATCAAAATTGGGCAATTTTGACTAATGTCCCTAGGTAATCGAGGTAGAGGCAAAGGTTAGACAAGTGGAGAAGAATCTAGATTATAGATGGTTGATGCATCTAAATGGTTGATGCTCAAATAATTAATCATTAATGTACAATGGATGTTCATATCTATCTTGATTTATGTACAAATATGCATGCTTCCATATCTTCTACAAGTAATTTGGTATTTTGGATGTTTTTTTAATATAAATGCAAAAAAAATAAAAATAAAAAAATATATATATAGTAGACGCTTTCGAGACGCTTCGCTTCCTAGATTTTTTGGAAATGACGCTTACACGTCCCCACTTCATGCAAGTTGATCCAGACTTTAAGAAGAATTTGCTTGTGTTGAGTACTGCTTCTCCTGATATCAAGTACATTGACAATGGAGGTTCTACTCATATGACAAAAGTGCGGGAATGTTTTTCCGACTACTGAGAGGAGGAGATGAATTTTAAAATAACCATGGGTAATATAGAGAAATGTACCCCTATTGGAAGAGGTACCATAGTATTTCAGACCAAGGCCCAAAATAAGATTCGGGCCACTAATGTACTGCATGTGCCCGGGTTGTGGATGAAATTGCTCTCAGTATCTCACCTTCAAAACCGAGGTTATGACGTTTACTTTATTGGCAACAAGGTTTACATCAAACACCCTCGTTGGAAGAAGAAAGCACAAATCAGAGTAAGAAGCAACAAACTTTACAAGTTGCAACTTGAATCCCCAATGGCACTAATTGGCAGCACTGATGAAACAGACCTGAATGAACAATGGCACAGAAGAATGGGACATTTGCATCATGGGGCATTAAAAATTCTCAAGAAAACTATCACAGGAGTTCTAGAACTGAGCACCAAGCGAGACGATGTCTGCAAAGGGTGCGTATTAGGTAAATATGCCAAGGCAGCGTATCAGAGAAGCAACAATAGGGCCAAGAGTGTATTGGACTTTATACACTCAGATATCTGTGGACCAATGCCCATTAGAGCTGTCAGTGGTTCTGAGTACTTCGTCACCTTTATTGATGACCATTCCAGGAAAACCTGGATCTACTTTTTGAAGACCAAGGATGAAGTCTTCAGTCGGTTTAAAGAGTTTAAAGCTCTGGTGGAAAATCTGTCAGGAAAGTGGATCAAGGTGTTGCACTCAGACAATGGTGGTGAATACATAGACAAGGAGTTCACTGGGTTCTGCGCAAGGGAAGGTATTGGAAGAGAGTGGACAACTCCATACAATCTGGAGCAGAATGGTGTGGCAGAAAGGAAAAACAAGACTATTCTCGAAGCTGCAAGGGCGATGTTGTATATTCAAGACATGGCCAAATTTCTATGGGCTGAAGCTTGTAATACAACTGTTTATGTTCATAACAAGATTCCCCACGTTGCATTGGGAAAGATCACACCGGAAAGTGTCTTCACTGGTAGTAAGCCTGAAGTGAGTCACTTTAGGATCTTCGACAGTACAACTTACTGCCATGTACCCAGTGAGAAGAGGAAGAAGTTGGAAATGACTGCAGAAAAGGGGTATTTGGTAGGATACAGTGAGAATGCAAAGGCATATCGCATCTACATTCCTGAGAGAAGGAAAGTAGTTGTGCGAAGGGATGTGAAATTCATGGAGGAAAAGGCCTTCGGAAGATCACACGAGTTTCCTTCTGCTATGCAGTCTGAGGAGGATCTGTTGGTTCAACCTCAACCACCAGCGACAGAAAACTCAACTGCCTCTCCAAGGCATGGGGGGATCCAAGGGAATTTTCTCCCGAGGACTTGGAAGCGGGAGAGCCAGTAAATCCGCCCACCACCAGTGGGAGAATGAGCAGGGAGCTACAACAAATTCTGAAAGATGCAGAAGACTTTGTCGGAGTCCCCCGAAATGAGAAAAGACAAGGTAAGCAACTTGAGAGGTATCAAGCCTTGGTTGCGCAAGTCAGAGAACCTTCTAGTTTTCGGGACGCAGCTCAGCACCAGGTGTGGGTAGATGCAATGGTGGAATATTACAGTTTTATCATGACGAATGATGTCTAGGAAGTGGTCCCAAGACCTTAGGAGAGATCAGTTGTAGGATCAAGGTGGATCTACAAGGTCAAATATGCTATAGATGGTAGCATCGAGAAATTTAAAGCCATGTTTGTGGCTAAGGGGTATGCTCAGAAGGAAGGGATCGATTATGAAAAAACCTTCGCCCCAGTAGCCAGATATACCTCTATTAAATCCGTGATATCCCTTGTTGCACAAATGTGATGGGAGATTCACCAGATGGACGTCAAGACTGCGTTCTTGAATGGGGTGATAGAGGAAGAGGTGTATATTGAACAACCAGAAGGCTTCGTGACGCATGATCAAAAGACCCATGTGTGCAAGCTCAAGAAAGCCTTGTATGGACTAAAGCAAGCTCCTAGAGACTGGTATGGTCAAATTGACAGCTACTTGCAGAAGATGGGATTCGTCAAGAGTGATGTAGATCCCAATCTCTACTATATGAGGGTAGGGAGTCAGCCCCTGATAATGGTTTTATATGCAGATGATCTATTTCTGACAGGATCATCGAGGCTCATCACAGACTGCAAGAATTTGGCTACAAAATTTGACATGAATGATCTAGGGCTGATGCACTATTTTCTGGGGCTGGAAGTTTGGCAGCAGAAGGGGGGAGGTTTTTCTTGGTCAAGGAAGATATACTACAGAGATTCTAAAGAGAGTTCAGATGGAGGATTGTAGACCCATGACGACTCCAATGATCACTAATTGGAAGAAAATCGACACGTCTGAAGACGATGAGGTTGATCCTACTCTGTATAGGCAGCTCATAGGATCGTTGATGTATCTGGTAAACATAAGGCCAGACATTTGTTATGCTGTAAATACCCTCATTCAGTTCATGGTAGAACCTAAGAGGGCTCATTGGACAACAACCAAGCATGTTCTCAGGTACCTTCAGGGAACAGTCGAGCTTGGATTGAAGTACACCCATAGCAGTGATGTCAGGTTGAGTGGGTTCATCGACACAGATTGGGCTGGGAGTCCAGTAGATCGGAAGAGTACCAATGGGTATTGTTTCAATCTAGGATTAGGAATGACTTCCTAGTGCAACAGGAAACAGAAATCCGTGGCACTGAGTTTAGTAGAGGCAGAATATATGGCAACTAGCACAGCTTCGTGTGAGGACATATGGCTTCAAAAACTGCTTGTGAACCTACTAAAGGAGAAAATGGAAGCGACAAATATCTTATGTGATAATCAAAGTTGCATCAAGCTCTCTAAAAATCCTGTGTTTCATGATCAGTCGAAGCACATTGACACCAGGTGTCACTTCATTAAGGACTGTGTACAACATGGAGCTGTGCAGTTGCAGTACACTTCAATGGGAGAACAAGTGGTAGACATTCTCACGAAAGCTCTGTTGAAGACTAACTTTGTTTACTTCAGAGAGAAGTTGGGGATGATCAAGAATCCATTCCAGTAGCAGAAGTGGATAGGATTAGGATTCAGAGCGAGCTGCAATACAAATGCAGTAGTGACAGTGGCAGTGTCATGGATAGCAGTGCAGAAGGCAGCAACGTAGCAGATGAGGGGCATTGACTAGAGATCAGCAGCGCAGAGGATGCTTCAGAAGCAGAGAAGCATACAACAGGCATATTGCTAGAACACCTTCCTAGCTAAGAGGGAGTGTTGATTTTTGTAGCATCGGAAAGTGTTCTAAGTCTCAAAATTTGTGAGGAGGCTTGGACATCAGTATTCCATAGAACCCAGAAACCATTTGTGGAAATTCCACTCAGTTCATGTCTTATTAAAATAATTAATTATTTTAATAGAGACCCTAAGTCTAAAATTAGGGAAATTAAATAATTAAGTGGTATTAATAAGACAGAGTGTGAATCTTCTAGAAAACAAAGATCAAGTCAAGTTTTAATCTTAGCCGTTGATTAGACTTCTAATCTGGGTCGTTGATTCATCAACGAGAAGATTATAAAAGAAGGCTTGAGGGTCATTTGGAAAATGAGTCAGGCACAGTGTTTTCAAAATCGAACTCGGGTTCCGATTCGGCCGAGGGTCAGCTCCGACTCCGACTCCGACTCGGTATTGACTCGGCCGGTTCAGTTTCAATGACTCAGTTTTTGTAAAAAATACATTAAATAATAATTTTTTTGTAAGAAAACATAATTTTAAAGATTTTTATTTATGTTTCCAAACATAAAGCATTACAATATAGACAAAAGACAACATATGATCAAAGTAGGCTCATGAATATATCCATTATATCAAAATTGCACCCAGTGCATTGTCCAATACATGATGATGCGATTGAGATCAAAACAAAAAACATAAACAAGGAGGTTCTAAGTGGCCTCCACAACAAAACATGAATAATAACTACTGCTAGACATCTGACAAGTCAATGTCCTCTTCCTTAAACTCTGAACCAGAGGGGGAAACCGCTCACTCCTCCTCTGAATCAACATCCTCAACTGGAACTATAGCCCTACCACCCTGAGATAGACGATTTATTCGCCTCCGTCATGGCTGACTAGAGGAAGTGCATGTGCCTGCAACTAGAGGGCTTGAGACTGGGTCTGCTACTAGTGGATCTGCATTGAGCATAGCCTCTACCTGTGTATCGAAGTCCATCCCCACACCAATATCCTCATTAGAGTCAAAATCTGGTGGAAAAGCCTCCACTACCCAATCTGATGTTGGATCAATATCCTCCAACAGAATGGGATCTGAATCAGGTCTTTTATTCAGCAATTGGTTGCGTCTTAGTTGGAGGTTGTACTGGACATACACTAGATCATTTAACCGTTTTTGCTCGAAACGGTTTCTCTTCTTTGTGTGAATCCTCTCAAAGACAGACCAATTGTGCTCACACCTAGAAGCACTGCAAGTTTGACTTAAAATGCAGATTGCAAACCTCTGCAATTCAGGACAATGGCTACCAAATGCCTCCCACCGTTGTGTTGCAAAAAATGAGTTTCAGTTAGCTCAACAATTTATATCCAACTTTGAAATTGAAATTATAAACAATTATACAAAATAATAAAATATGAATTTGAAAATTGAAATTCTTTGTTTACCTGGCTCATCTGATTCCCTTGCAATCCTTGCAAGGTTCTTGCTAAAGGTACCTGTGGCTTGGCTGAACAGAGTGATCTGATTGTGTATCTTCAACTGCTCACTCTCTGTGGGGATCATGCGGTCAATGCAATCAATCAATCCGTCTCTAACCTCCCCATTCAAAGCTCTTGCGTCCTAAGCTTTATAATGATACCTTGGGTTCAGAAAATATTCAGCTGCATGTATAGGGCGATGGAGTTGATTGTTCCATCTCTGATCAATGATTGCCCAAATGGGCCCATACTTACCCGCTCTGTCCTTGTATGCTACCCGTATTTGCTCCTTTGCTTGATCTATAGCCTCATAAATGAAGCCCATAGCCAATCTTTCCCCATCCACCAAGCGCAACACCTTAACAAGTGGCTCAACAAGTTTCACAATCTCTGCTGCCTTTTTCCAAAATATTTCTTCATTGAATTTCCTTTTCACATCTTTGCCATCCTGTTTGCGAGCCCACTGACATTCATTCCATTTATCACTAGAAAACAACTTTTGCAAGTTTCTATGTTGGGCAAGCATAGACTGCAATGTCAAAAAATGTGTTGCAAATCTAGTGATGGTAGCCTAATAATTTCCTTGCCCCCTGTGTGTTTCCTCATCAGATTCAGAATCCATGGGTGATTGTAAATATATTTTGTGATGCTTTTGGCATGCTCTATAGTGTTCTAGATCCAGTCTATTTTTCCATTATCCTCAAGCATGAGGTGTATGCAATGTGCAGCACATGGGGTCCAAAAGATGGTTGGGTGTTTTTCCTCTAACAATTTACCAACAAGAACATAGTTAGAAGCATTATATGTGATGATTTGAACAACATTTGCCACCCCCACCTCTTCAACAACTTCATCCAAAAGATGAAACAACAAATGTGCATCTTTCACCCTATCAGATGCATCAACTAATCTTAGAAACATGGTTCCCCGTGGGCAAAAGACAAGAAAGTTTATGATGGTACGGTTCCTCTGATCAGTCCATCCATCTGACATGATGGTACATCCTGTATGTGCCATGAGTTTTTGAACTCTTTCAAATAATCATCAATGGACATAATCTCTTTTTGCAAAAGAGATCCTCTTAACTCATGCGTAGTAGGGCCTTTGAAGCCCTTTCCAGCAGCATATATGACATCAAAAAAAGGTTCATAATATGGTGAACGAGTAGCATTGAAGGGAATATCAGCATCATACCACCATCTAGCAATGTAATCACAAGCAACATCTCTCAATTCTTTTTTCCAATGAGCATCTAAAGTGGGCTGCACTTGACCTCTACTTGGAGGACTAGGACCATGTGCCCTATCAGAGGGAGAAGAGGGCATGAAAAAACTTTTGATAGTACCCTTATTTCTCATTGCACCCTTACCCTTTTCAGAAATAGACTTCATAGATGGAGGAACATAGTGAAAAGGGTTTGATGCATTAGTGCAAGGGATAGATGAAGAACCCTCATAATCAAAACTTGGGTTGGCAGCCATCATGTGTTGTATATTTCTCTTCCTCCCAATTTCAACCTCTATTTCTTTTTGTCTAGTTTTGTCTTCCTCAAACTTCTGAAATTGCTCTTTCAACTCCTTCCTAATTTCCCCAATGTTTTGTGCTTCACATGGAGTAATTTGGCCTCTAAGACCAGCCAAATGTAGTTTCAGTCTATGAATGCCCCCTCCACCCCCCTTAATTTTTCTCTTACAAAATTTGCAATGCATTTGATCATCAACCATTTCAGCATATGCCCAAGCAACATCTTTCATTATAGGGGCCATTTTGGACTAAGTTTTTGACTTGGAAAGAAAAGGTTTAAATCTGAAAATGAAAACAAAAAAAGACTATTCATTCTATGTTCATTTCTTTCACCAAAAACTATGTTTACCATTTTCAGATTTGCAAAATAAATAAAACAAGCAAAGGCAGATTTTAGAAGAGAAAAAATAAATACCTCTAGCCTCTAGCCTCCTCAATGCAGCTCCAACAAACCAACTTCTCAATGCTGCTCCAAAGCTTGCCCAATAAGCTCCTCACTGTTGCTCCAAAGCTTGACCAAAAGACTCTTCAAAGCTGCTCCAAAACCAACTCCACAGGTCTTCACAAATTCCACACAAATGCTTACTAAAATTCAATGAGATAGATGTGAGGTATTGAGAGGGGTTGGGTAGGTTAAATAGGATGGGGAGGGGTTAGATACACAAACAAAAACCTAATGGAAAGATAGAAAATGGGTTTGAAGTCCGTTTTTTTTTTAGTTTTGGGGGCCTGCGGCAGGTTGGGAACTGTCCGGTCGAGTTAGCTCGGGCTCGGCCGAGCCGACCATGTCGATGTACGACTCGGTCGGCTCGGTCACAAATCGGCCATCGGACTAGTTTTCCCATCGACTCAGACCGGTCGACGGTGTGGCTCAGTTGACTCGGTCGATTTTTAAAACTATGGACGGGCATACACTTAGTACCCGAAGAAGATCAATTCTGAAGTAATAGAATTCGATCTCAGTGGGAGAGTTGAAGGGCGGAGAGTTGCAGAAGCAGAAGGAGGAGGGAGTCAGCCCTGACTGAGATCAGGGATAGAGGGACACAGTGGGTCACAGGAGGCAGCGCAGTGAACCCACGCAGAGCCTACGTAGACTTACGCAGTCCAGCGTAGGGACTGCATAGAGAAACAAGTAGACAAACAGAGAGAAGCAGAGGTTGATCAGGGTGTCAAGAAATTGTTGGGAGGAGCTGAGAATTCTATCTCAGGTGTCTTCTGATTTTATCCGCCAGTATATTCCTTGTAAAGATTCATTTGCTGAAGAATTTTAATAAAACCCTCATCCGTTGCACCGGTTTTCCCGCATTGGGTTTTTTTTGGGGACAATTGTCGAAAAACAACTGTGTATATGTGATTGATTCTTACGCTTATGTCCTTTACTGTTTACTTCTCTGCATATTAATTGTGAATGTTGCAGTAGTATTTATTTCGAAATTTACCGATAGATTTCTGTAAATAATTTATTGAAATAATAAGTAGGAGAAATAAATCTATCACTGCAACTGTAGACTTTTCAGATTGAAAATTTCACAGTGTCATGGGCAATGGTATAGATTGCAGCAATGCAGTTGATGACGGGCAGTAGACCGGAGCATCAACAACACAGAAGACCAATGTCGTGGATCAAGGTGATGCTTCTGATGAGAAGTATTGCTAGAGCACATTCCTCGCTAAGAGGGAGTGTTGATTTTTGGTAGCATCGGATGTGCTCTAGCTCCGAAATTTTGTAGAGGGGCTAGAACACATGAGATCTCCAAGACCCAGAAATCGTTTGGAGAAATTTCGCCTGTAGTGCATTTTATTCAAATAATTAATATTTTTTAATGGAGCCTAATTAAAACTTAGGAAATTAAAATAATTAAAGTGAATTAATGTAAATGTGGGTGAGAAGTTTCTAAGAGACGAGGATCAAGTCTATTTTAATCTTAACCATTGATTAAAGATTTGATCACAGTCGTTGATCTCTCAACAAGAAAAGTATAAAGGAAGGCTTGAGGGTCAATTGGAGAACATACACACGGAGAGCAACACTTGAGCTAAATCAAAATTCTGGGGTGCGGTTTGCTGAGAATTTCAGAGTGAGCTTCTAGTGCAGAGAGGGGCAGTGCAGCAGTGAGACTTCTATCCAAGGCTAAGAACTCAGAATACATTGCAGAGAGGCAACACAGCACAAGCAGAGACAACGTTGCACCTGAGAGAGTGACGCAGAGCTTGAGAGAGATGACCTAGTCACTGGAGAGGCAGCGTTGGGGTATCTGTGAGACAGATCGAGAATTAGTTCAACAAATCGATTTTTGAGTCAGGAAGGCTCACGAGGAGGGTGACGTGGTCCAGCGCAAAGTTGGGAGCAGTTGTTGCTACGCAGCACTGGGGACAGTGCAGTCACCTGTGGGGTTTGATCATTCTGTTGTTGGATTAGCCAAAATATCTGTCTCTGGATAGAGGTACTTCTGTCGTGATTTTTCTCTGTTGGGCGAGCCAAATTTGGCACCCTAGTTGTATTCGAAAATCTGCTTAATAATAAAACCCTCGTATCTGCTGCACTAGTTTTCCCGGATTGGGTTTTTCCAGGGACGTTTAGTCCAAAAATAACGTCCAAAAATAAGTGTCCTTTGTGTGATTGTCTCATCTTATTTTTCAGTATTTGATCCGTATATTGGTGTAGGATGCAATGTATTTGCATTAATGTTTACTGAAGAATTCTATAAATAACTTGTAATTGAAGAACACAAGTAGGAAATGCAAATCATTTAATTGTAGTAGGATTTCTGGTTGTTAGATTCAAAAAAATTTCACACGCTAGGCTTTTCTCTAGAGGTCCTCCAAGTTTGAGACAAATCTGACAATGGAGTCCCAAAATTAGCAAGCCTTAGCAGCGAGATCAATTCTTGCCCTAGCTCGATTTGGGTTAGTGTTCTCATTTGGATCATTGCATTCAAATCTCAAAAGAAAATTAGCCTCTTGATTCTATTCTCATCCCCAAATAGGTCAAGCCCCTCCTTGAGTGATCAACTCCATACCCTTGTTCTATTTTGGGTCCACTTGGCTTCTTTGTGGTCCAGCAACCTTATAACTCAAATTCTGCAAGGATTGCATAAAAGCCATCTCTTCTTAAGGATTCTTAGATCTAGGGAATCTTTGGTCAAGAGATTTCCCCCCTAAGTTGTCGGAAACGTCAGGCCATCCTCCCCAAAACGCCATTCAGTGTTCTGGATACGGATACCTGTACGATACTCCTAAAAACGGCAAAAAATGTTTTTTTCCCGTTTCCAATTTTCTGAAATGGCAAGTTGACTCGGGAAACATATTTCCAGCATTTAAAAAAAAAAAAATCCGTTTCCTGCAATCTATTAAAACATATTTCTATTTGAAAACCCCAATCCGGAAAATTGACAATAGTATCGTTTCATTTCTGAGTGTATCCGCCATATCTGAATACGCTTCACGATTTTTAATCGTTGCCGCTTCATTTTTTAATCACTGTCAAGTTTTAATTGCTGTCGCTGTCGCTGCAATTTTGAAATTTACAGTGTATTTTCGTGTGTTGCTGTATACGTCACCATGCTGTTGTTGTACACGTTCGCTAATATTTGTGGATTTCTGCTCAGATTAGCCGTGCATGTGTATTGTATGCCTTGGTATTCATGCTTGCCTGCATGTGACTCTGACTTTGCCTTCAGAATCACGCTCTATTGTGCATTGGAAATTTTCTCTTCAATTTCTGCACCTGTATGTGCCTTGGAAAATATGCCAGAATGCACACGTCAAACAACTGTGTCTGCATGTTAGTGTAATTTAAACCATTGCTAAAATTCTGTGTGGAGCTCCTCAAATTCTTTGTGCTAGTCTTGAATGATTGAATCATGAATGTTATAATAATCATTAATGATGATGACAATGTTTAAACTTCAAACATTATATATGCTGAATTGATGATGATGATAGATGATAATATTATAATTCAATAACTGATTATGTATTTTTAGATGTAATCTAGATTGAAAGATTCTAAATTTAAAAGATGAATAGGAATACGAAATTCTTATTTTGTTATATATATATGTGTGTGTGTGTGTGTGTGTGCCGTTTCCTGCCGTATCGTATCCAAATTTTTTGAAAATTTTCCATATCCGTTTCCAACCCCGTATCCGTATCCATTCTCGTATCCATTTCAGTGCAACTTAGTTTTCCCCAAACCTAGGCCAAAGTATCCTCCTAGCCCTTCCTAAAGAGCCCATCACCTTGCTTCTTAAGCAAGTAAGCCATATAATTGAGTCTCTCTTGTGAATCTCTTGTGAATAGGATCTATCCATCATTGTGATTCTTCCTCTTATACCAGGACTCTTCCCATCGGTGAAAGTCCATAAAGAGCAGGGGCCTTAGCTAAGGTGACAGTGGGCTATCATTCCATTCTTGACCCTTGACCTAGTAGGTGCCCTATATGATCCCCTCCTAGGACCCCTGCTAGTTTGAGTGGTAACAAGACCCCTATTGTAAAAAGAAAAAAGAAAAAAAAAAAAATTTAATTGTAAATTTTGGGACAGAAACCCCTCTAGATGTCAAGTCGTCGTACATGTCAAGTTGGCTTGACCCAATGGACATGTCTATTTGTACCGCTCTTAATTGTATAAATCAAGGGTGGATGAAGCACATTTGGACACACATTTGGATGCTTTTGGTTTGAAATATTGCAGAGTAGATGGCAGAAATCAAGAAGGCTGAAGTCTAGAAGAAGATCTACCTTGGTACATCTCTTGTTGTTGGTTTCTTGCTGGTAAATCTGTTGAAAGGAAGTTTTGGCTTGGCATCTAAAGGAGGAATTTCTGTGGCTATGGGTCTTGGATTTTTCATTTGATCTGATTCTTCAAGTAGAGATTTTTCTGGGTTTTCTCTTTGGATGGATTTTTCCCTTGAATGGAGCCTATATATTGTGTTGTCTTATTTGATCTTCATGTTTATGGTAATTGGATGAGGACGGGAAGAGAAACATAATAATAAAACAGCTAACAGTCTCCCAAGTATTTATTATGTAATGGAAAAATAAGTCGATTTTACCAATAATGCAGCAACAATGATTTCGTCAAATATTGTATCGCTGGCAATGTCAAAATAGTCAAAATGTGTGCGTACGGATTTCTGGTCTCGAGCTTGTGATAGTTCATTTGAACGAGTCAACAGCCACCTCTGGTGATGTGTCCTATTAAAATGACCTAGGAATTTCCGCCAGGAGGCTAGGAATCTAGGGCCCACGAAAAGCTACACATGGCATTGCTGGAGATGAGGTCACATTCATGCCAGGAATATCCTTTGTTAGGTGCACAATGTCATCAGTCAAGAACGATATTTATCCTCGTGGGCAATCCTAGGTAAAAATTAAATACTCTACAAGGGCGAATCTTATTATTGACATAAACTATATATTTTGTTCAGGATTCGTTTTTACATTAAAGAGACTTGTTAAAAGAAATTCATTTAAAGTCGTGAAAGGCAATCCAATACACTTCACAGTTTGATTTATTCATTTTTTCCTTGAGAAAACTTGTTAGAAACAATTCATTAATGTCGTAGAAGCATGTGCTTGTTAGAACCAATGCATTTAAGTCGTAAAAGCAAATGCTTGTGTGTTTTAAAGTCGTTTATAGATGTAAGTTGTCAGTGTCACCCCATAAACAAAGTCACTTTGGTTGCTTCCAGTCTTCTTGTAAAGTCATTTATTTAGTTAGTTAGCGGGTGGAATAGTTATCGTTAATGCTTATTCATTATCTGTTGAGAAATAGGACCACAACCGAAGTAGTAAACATCGTCTCTGATATATACTATAGAGACAAAGATATGGTGTAGTTTAACAAGGTGGCATCTGGTAAATATTACCTAGATTTTAGTATTCAAATAGTTGCACAGATGGGGTTCCCTCGCCCCACAAGCAAGGGTTCTCATACACTGATTTGGTTTTTGGCTTGGCTGTGATATTATTATAATTATTATAGCTCCCATGATTACTTGAGCCATCATATTATAAATTGCTTTCAGTATTCTTGGAAAGTCATTTATTTAGTTAGTTAGCAGGTGGAATAGCTACCGTTAACACTCATTCATTATCTGTTGAGAAATAGGACCACAACTAAAGTAGTAAACATTGTATCTAATATATGCTATAGAGACAAAGTTATGGTGTAATTTAACAAGGTGACATTTGGGAAATATTACCTAGATTTTAGTATTCAAATAGCTTCACAGGGGTTCCCTTGCCCCACAAGCAAGGGGCCTCATACACTAATTTGGTGTTTGGCTTGGCTGTGATATTATTATTATTGTTGGACATTGGAAAAACCAACGCTCCCCGTGTGTTTCGCGACATGGACTAACCGCCTCTCATGGATCCTTATCTCTGGCGATGTGATCGTTGACTAACACCTGCGGGTTTTGGTCTAACGACAATCGTGATTCCCAACAAGTGGTATCAGAGCATAGGTCATGAGTTCGATACATGCCCGGCTCGCGTTGAGAGAGAGATTGTTGGACATTGGATAAACCAACGCTCCCCGTGTGTTTCGCGACATGGACTAACCGCCTTTCATGGATCCTTATCTCTGGCAATGCAATCGTTGACTAACACCTGTGGGTTTTGGTCTAACGGCAATCGTGATTCCCAACAATTACAGCGTCCATGATTACTTGAGCCATCATATTATAAATTGCTTTCAGTCTTCTTGTAAAGTCATTTATTTAGTTAGTTACCAGGTGGAATAGCTACCATTAACGCTCATTCATTATCTGTTGAGAAATACAACCACAACAAAAGTAGTAAACACTGTATCTGATATATACTATAGATACAAAGTTATGGTGTAGTTTAACAAGGCAACATCTGGTAAGTATTACCTAGATTTTAGCATTCAAATAATTGCACAGATGGGGTTCCCTTGCTGCTTCTGGAGCAAGGGGTTTGTTTGGCTTGGCTGTGATATTATTATTATTATAATAATAATAATACTAGCTGCCATGATTACATGAGCCATCATATTATATTAGCATCAGAGTTTTGTTTGCACCACACAAATTAATTTGATGTTTGGTTTGGATGTGATATTATTATTATTATAATACTAATGATACTAGCTCCCATAATTACTTGAGCTATAATATTTTAATAGCATCAGAGTTTTGTTTGCACCACACAAACTAACTAGTTGAGTAGTAGACTAGAATGGAATAGAAGCAAATTTGAATGTAGTCTAATGAGGTGACTTTTGGCCTGTTTCCGAAACAGATTTTCTGGTTAATTTTGCTTGCCATTGACTGATCACTGGAAGTACACTGCTTTATGTTTCTAGTAAATGATGTAAAATACATTCGTTACAGAGCTGCAGAACGTAGTAAAAGGCTGGAACTCAATATATGGGATTTGTCCTTACGCCATCATATAACTGCTGTCAGCTTTCGAAGATTATTGACTACGCTTTTTGAACCATTGGATCCCGGTGTTAAGAAATGAAAACATAAATAGTTATGGTTTTTATGCAGAAAATTTAGTAAAGAAACAACTTTTAACTGTAAAAGATACCTGTATTTGTGACTCTCATTTCAGAAATTCAGCTAAACATACTTATTTGAAAAGAAGAAACCATGAATTATGAAACTCATATAGTATTTAAGCACCTTGCTCTTTTAAATTTGTTTTTGCAGCCTATTACTATATCTTTGCTTTACCATCTCTCTTTTTGCCTCCAAAACTGCTTTGATCTGCATGATGATGGTTTATGTCTTTTAATGATATATACATATTATTTTGTAATAATCTAAAGTTATAGAAAGCTTAATAAAATATGTTGAGGAGAAAATATATTCTCACTGTTGGATTCTGCTAACAGAAGTGTGTATTATTACCAGATTTGGACAGGAGCTGGAGCTACTCCAAAAGAAGCGAACACATTACCCCAACTAGTTTCAGAAGGTCGTGCAATTCGCATTGATTTCAAAGAATCTTTTACATTGATGGGAACTGTTAATTTCTTTTGAATCATGGGATTTTTTTTTTGAAGGGGAGGTATCATCTAGTTTTAGTGAGAGGATAAATGAGCTGTTGCATTTATTTTTTTCAAGAGAAAAACCTCCTAGTTTCATTAGGAGGAATAAGCATTGGAGCAGGGGCATCTGTTATTGTTCTGTTTTCATTAAAACGATCGTTCATACGAAGATTTTGTAATATATTTATATTTTTTATAACAAGAGAAGCTTGACCCGATTTAAAGTTGCCAGCCTTGCACGGGAATCTTTATGGGGTCTTTCCACAATGTGAGAGGAAAAAACCACAGTGATTTGCTCGTGTGTTATACTTGTCCTTTGAAGTTAGCAGAGTGTATGATTGGAATTCCGACAGCGGATTCTCTATATTGAAGCATTAATCTAAAGAACAAGTTTGTGAATGATTTAACTCATCTCATGCATCCATATATTATTCTTGGTTTACACTTTTGTGTTATAAAAGCTAGTGAGACTGAAAATAGCCAATGTGAATATATCTTACATAACAATTTGCACTCATTTATATATCTTTCAAACTAATGTTGTTCCTTCTAATTTGATCAAACGTGATATCATCTTAGGTTGAACTGTGAGCATACGGCCAAGATAGGTGTAGGGTCACTAGGAGTCATAGAGGACTTGTGATGTGTTAATTTTGCATCATGAACATTTGAAAGCCGGCTGTTAGTCTGGTGAGCTAGTAAACTCAATTCCAAGGCTACAAGAAGATTTTAACAAAAAGCACTATACAACACAAGGATGTTAAAAGCTTGAGAAGGATACTGAGCAAGATGCGATACAAAGATGAAAGAGGGAAGTCAATACTTAATAGACTTTGTCTCATGCTAATCAAAGCAAAGAAAGTACCAAGGAAAATGCACGTAAGAATTTTTCAATGTTAAATATAATGGGTGAAATTGACGTATATTGCTTGCATCACATCATTAGAAGGTTTGAATAATATGGCAGGCAGACTAAGAAATATTAAATAATGTGATATCTCCAAATTAGCAGTTAGCTAATTGGGATATTAAATTTGATTAATTTTGGCAAATCCTAATGTTGGGTGGAATTAAAGTGGGTAGGAGACCCACAATTAATAATTAGGCCAAATAAAGTCTAAAGTCCCAAAGGGAAAATTGCGGCTCTAGTGGTGGGGTCGAGTTGGCCTTAGGTGGCAGCGTAGAAGAGGCATGAAAAGAACAATGGGGGATTGGCTAGAGGAAGACAACATGTGATTGGCCAATGAGAGACAGCGTGTAGAAATTTATTAATATTGATGTATTACAAGATCTTCTTGATCTAACAATATTTATCTTCTTGCTAAATAAAGAATCCTTCCATTGTGAAACTTGAGGAAATTTAAAACTCCATTGCAGACACGTGAATAAATTCAATCGCACACAACACAGTTGTTTAACGAGAAAGCTTAAAGCTAAAAACCCCAACTATCATATATTATGTATATCAATGGATCATGTAATAATCTCATACAAAGCTTATTACATCAAGCTCTCAGTACAATCAACAATCATTACACACTGTCATGCAGAAATTTGCATATCTATGCACCAATTTCTTGCCTCTTGACAGCCTGCCTCCACTGCACAATCCCTACTGAAGAAGACCTCTGAATGAATTCGAATTGGCCTTGCCTTGACTGCGCAATTCTCATTGGCATCTCCAATGTGTGCTTGATGAATTGAATGCATCACTATAGTCACAACAGATAGTCCATCTCACCCTTTCACATATCTCTCCATTGGGTCTCCACTGGAACTGACATGCAAGTAGTTAACTGTTGTATTTGTTCAGTTGCAAGTGAGTCTCTAGTTGTGAATTAATTAAATAATTAATTCACTAAACTCTCACTAGTGTATCTTCAGTTAGAACTAGATACAACTAGCACAACTGAGTTTAACTCACTTAACCGAGTTAAACTAAATAACAACTCCCATAACTACTCTTCCAACTCATCATAAGTGCCCTTAGATTGAGTCCTCCATGAACCCCCAGCAACCTAGGAATTAGTAATTCTTTCAACCCACTAATTTGCCAAAATCATTCACTTAAATAAAATTGGTCAGACACTTCAGACAATAGGACATAAATGACAATTAACAATTTTGTATTAAGGGCTAATAATAATCGACATGCACCTATTTTTAGATTGACGATCTATAAATAGACTTCGCCCAATATTCTAAAAATAGAATTTCATCTATTTTTTACATTTGACCAACCATCTACAAATAGCATCCTGCAACTTATAGAATATGTTCACCATGTCTAAAAATAAACATACACTTAAAAATAGCCTGCGGGCCCCACTTAGTGAAGGTGCTTAATTTTCACTAAGCTCATCATCTTGTTGAATCTCAACATTCCCTCTCAACAAGATAGGGATTATCTTTCACCCTGATCCTACCTCTATGGTATTCGAATTTGCTCCTGCTGAGCGCCTTAGTCAGAATATTTGCATCTTGATCTTCCGTAGGAATGTATTGAAGCAACATGATCTTCCGCTACACACAATCTCTGATATGATTATACCGGATATCAATATGTTTAGATCTATCATGACACACAAGATTAATCGATAATTTAATGCAACTCTGATTATCACAATGTATCACTGTAGGATCTAAATGAGAATCGAACAAATCAATCAGGATCTTTCTCATCCAGATAGCCTCACATGCAGCTTGACTTCCTGCCATGTATTTTGCTTTCGCTGAACTGAGTGCCACGGATCTTTGTTTCCTGTTGTACCAAGAAACTGTTGTAGATCTGATACTGAAAACCCATACCAAGAAACTGTTGTAGATTTGATACTAAAAACCCCTCTTGATGTGTTCTTTTTGTTCGTTGGGCTGCCTGCCCAATCTGCATCCATGAAGCCATGCAACTTCATCTTATTCGTCTGTCTGTACCATAAGTCATACTCAAATGTGCCCTTGAGATACCTCAAGACATGCTTGCCTACCTTCCAAAAGAGCTTGGTAGGCTTAACCATCGCTTGAGAAAGCTGGTTCACCACATAGCATATGTCTGGTCTTGTATTAACTAAATACATGAGTGAATCCACCAACTGTCGATAAACAATGGCATCCACTACCTTTGCGATGTAGCATCCTCTTTTCTCCAATTTCTTGGAAGAGGAGTATCCATGGGCTTGTAGTCTTCCATGTGAAACTTACCTAGTATCTCCCGAGCATACTTGCCTTTAGACACAAACAGTTCACCTTCTCGATGCCATATTTCCAGTCCAAGAAAATAATGAAGGAGGCCCAAATCCTTCATCTCAAACTCCTTTGCAAGATTTGCCTTGTATGAGTGTATCAACTGCTCATCACCCGTTAGTATTAAATCATCAACATGAAGAACAATGATTAAAAGCTTACCCTCCACCACAATTTGGTACAGGTTTGCATCTGCCTCACCCTTGGTGAAGGCAAGTCTAGTGAAATAGTTGTCGATCCATGTGTACCAAGCATGTGGTGCTTTCTTCAACCCATACAACGCTCTTTTGAGTCTGCACACATGCGACTCACTGCTGAAGATCTCAAATCCTTCAGGTTGCTCAATGTACACCTCTTCCTCAATGATCCCATTAAAGAATGCAGTTTTCACATCCATCTGATGAATGTGCCAACCGATCTACGCTGAGAGAGCAAGGATGGTCCTTATGGAAGAATACCGTGCGACAAGTGCAAAGGTTTTTTCTTAATCAATCCCCTCGATCTGTGAGAAGCCTTGTGCAACAAATCTTGTCTTATACTTCTCAACGTTTCCATCAGCAGCTTGTTTTACCTTATGGATCCATCTTGATCCTACCACTGATTTACCCATCGGCCTTGGAACAATCTCCCAAGCACTGTTTCTGACGATGGAGTCATACTCCTCCACCATGGCATCTATCCATGTGGGTTCTTGTGCTGCTTCTTCAAAAGAAGATGGCTTTGTCACGATACACTTGCTCATAAGAGCCATGTATCCAGTAAATCGGTCAGGTGACTGTCTCTGTCTACGCTGTGATGTAGGGACTCCTACATTGTATGCCGCATCAAGCTTCAATCTCAGCTTCTATGGTACGCTTTCTGCCAGTTCTGATGTTTGGTTCTGCATGAGTGGACTCCTTCACTTCATGAATCTCCTCCTGCGATTGATCCACATCTAGAGGCTTATCTTTGGGAACAAGAAGTTCCTCCTCTGCATGCAAGTGTAGCTCCCTCTCGAGCGACAACTTCATGGCTTTCACCTCATTGAATTTTATATCTTGTCGCACCATAATCATTTGACTCTTTGGCAAATGCACATGATAATTATGGGGTGTTTTTGTGTACCCCACAAATATCCCAACTTCTGCAGTCGGCTCCATCTTCTTCTTGACATCCTTTGTCACATGAATGTAAACAAATGAGCCAAAAATATTCAAATGAGAAATATCAGGCTTCTTACCAGTAAAATCTTCTTCAAGTGTATTCATGCCAAGTACTCTATGAAGACAATGGTTTTGCACATAAACCGCAGTGTTGCATGCTTTCGCCCACAAGTGCATCAGTAGGCCCTAGTCATGCAGCATAGCTCGTGCAACACCCACGATCATTCTATTCTTCCTCTTTGCAACCCCATTCTATTGTGAGTTATGAGGCGCTATGAGTTCTCTTCGAATTCCTTCTTTGCTACAAAAGTCTTTGAATTCGTTCAAGATATATTCACCACCATTATCGCTTCGCAGAGCCGTCACTTGCTTCCCCGACTCTTTCTTCATCAATGCTTTAAACTCACGGAACTTTGAGAATGCTTCGCTCTTCTTCTGAATGAAGAAGATCCAGCATCTACGAGAATAGTCATCAACAAAAATAACATAATACATGTGTTTTGTTGTCGAGCAACCGAGAAAGGTCCACACACGTCTGTGTGAATTCTCTCCAGGATCACTGAAGCACGGTTCTCCTTCTCATGAAAGGTGGTCTTCACAAACTTATCCATAGTACATCCCTTGCACTAATCTGATTGCGCAAGAGTACCCTTGGAAAGTCCAGTAGAAATCTGCTGCAAAATCTTCAAGGCGCCATGGTGAAGATGGCCCAATCTCCTGTGCCATAATTCGCCCTCATCCCAGCTCACCACTTCTTCTGCTTTGCCCATCATTGCAGCGCACCCATCTACCTCCAGCTTGTAGAGATTCTTAACTCGAATCCCTATCCGTTTGGTTTGACCCATTGTTTTATGTTGCATGAAAGTTTTTCCATCACTGAAAACAACGTCATAACCTTTGTCTGCAACATTAAGACCGAGACCAAGTTCTTCTTCAAACCTGGAACATGCATAACATCTTTCAACAAAAATGGTTTACCTGACTCCCTCTCAAAGGTAATGGTTCCAATGCTGGTCGCACTATATCTACCATCGTCGCCCATCTCTATATGCATTTGGAAATCTTTCTCCTCCAAGTCACTAAACAACTCCTTGTCTCCCGTCATATGGAAAGACACACCGCTGTCAAGATACCACACTGATCCCATTGTGCTTGAAACCAAGCATGCGATCAAAGAGAAATCAAGTTCAAATTGCGAGGCTAAGGCCTCTCCAGCTGCAACTCCAGCAGCCTTCTTATTCTTCTTTTTCTGTGGACAGTTAGTGGCGAGATGTCCATGTTCGTGACAGTGAAAACACTTCACCTTGGACAAATCCAGCTTCTTGCCTTTAGCCTTGGATTTTGGATGGAATTTCCTCCCCTTCCCTTTCCTTGCTTTGGCAGCCAAAGCGCAATTCTCTTCATCATCATTCTTCGATGAAAAGCCATCCCTGGTATTCCGCCTTATTTCCTCCTGCACAAGATTCGACCAAAGTCGCTCCCAATCCGACAGTTTCTCCCGTCCATTGACAGAGTCTTCGTAGCTTTGCCAACTCTTCGGAAGCCCAAGGATTTTCAAGCTCACCAAGTCATCATCCACAACTGTAATCCCCACACTTCCCAGCTCATCCCTACATTGGACAAACTTCGTGAGATATTTTGGAATATTGTCGTCCTTCATTTTTATTTTTCTGAGGTTATCTTTCAACGTCAACTTCTTATGGTCGCTGCTACTTTGGAAAAGATCTGTCAAAGCCTTCCACATTGCAAATGGAGTGGCCTTCTTGTGAAGGCTTGACACAATATGGTCTTTCACACCTTCCAATAGAATTCTTCTTGTCTTCGCTACCTTCTTTTTCCATGCATCAAGAATGTATCATCGCTAGAAGTAGGTTTAGGAACATCGTTATCAATAAACTCCTTCAGTCCATTATATTCAAGCACCGCCTCCATCCTATCCTTCCAGGCTATGTAATTCAAGCTACCCTCAAGAGCATACTCCAATCGCAACCCATTGAAAGACATTTCAATGAATACTCAACTGTTGCACTAAGAAATTTCTGCAACAAATTCGAATTGTCCACCAGCACAAAAGTCAGCACCTATTCACAATTGCAATCTCCAGTGATCAATATTGCTCCGCCATGTAGAAATTTATTAATACTGATGTATTATCTGATCCTCCTGATCTAACAATATTTATCTTCATTAGGGGAATTTTGAGGTCTAAAATGAGCCTCTTAAAGAAATTATAAAATAATAGTGGAAATAATAAAATAAGATTTGATAACATCATCAAATTTTAGAGGGAAAAAAGAAAAAACTACTTTTTCAACTAGTATTTTCAACTTATCTCCCAAATTTTTTACTCAAATTTCAAGTGGGAGTACTCATTGGATGCAAAATTTAATTCCTTATCCAAGGAGTACCCATGTTGGACCTTGTTATGCGAAAAATGAGAAATACATGAAAAAACGTGACTGACTGCAGTTACGTTTTTTCATGTATTTCTCATTTTTCGCATAGCAAGGTCTATCGAAAGTATGCAACATGGGTACTCCTTGGATTGAGGAATTAAATGTTGCATCCAACGATTACTCTCACTTGAAATTTGAGTAAAAACTTGGGAGATAATTTGAAAATACGAGTTGAAAAAATAGTTCTATTATTTTATTATTTTTTAATACTTTTACCCTTTTACTTAAAAAATGGTGAGTAATCCCCCATGGTTGACATCATCATCTTGAATCCTATTGATTCTTATAAATTTTATTTTGGTTGTACATTTTTCTTAGGAGACCCATTTTAAATCTCAAAATTCCCCTAATGCTTGCTAAATACAGAATCCTTCCACTGTTAAACTTGCGGAAATTTAAAACTCAATTGCAAACACATGTGAATAAATTCAATCGCACATAACATAATTGTTTAACGGGAAAGCTTAAAACTAAAAACCACAACTATCATATATTATGTATATCAATAGAATCATGTAATAATCTCATACAAATCTTAGTACATCAAGCTCTCAGTACAATTAACAATCATTACACATTGTCATGCAGAAATTTGCATATTTATGCACCAATTTCTTGCCTCTTGACAACCTACCTCCACTACGCAATCCTTGCTAAAGAAGACCCCTAAATGAATTAGAATTGGCCTTGCCTTGACTATGCAATCCTCATTGGAAACTCCAATGTGTGTTAAATGCATCGAATGCATCACTATAGTCACAACGAATAGTCCATCTCACCCTTTCACCCATCTCTCCACTGGGTCTCCATTAGAACTGACATGCAAGTAGTTCACTGTTGTATTTGTTCAATTGTTAGTGAATTATTAGTTGTGAATTAATTAACTAATTAATTCACTTAACGCTCACTAGTGTATCTTTCAATTAGACTAGATACAACTAGCTCAACCGAGTTTAACTCACTTAATTGAGTTAAACTAAATAACAACTCCAATAACTACTCTTCCAACTCTATCATTACTTTGCCACTTTAGTTCTAACTGAGTCCTCCATGCATGAGCCACCAATAACCCTAGGAATTGCGTAATTCCTTTAACCCATTGATTTTTCAAATCTGTTCACTAAAATAAAGTGTTCTAAGAAATTAAGTTGATATTTATTGTCGGATTATTATTAAGACCTAATAATAATCGACATGCATTTATTTTTAGATTGACAATCCATAAATAGACTTCGCCCAATATTCTAAAAATAGAATTTCATCTATTTTTCACATTTGACCAACCATCTACAAATAACATCTTGCAACTTATAGAATATGCTCACCATGTTTAAAAATAGACATACACCTAAAAATAGCCCGTGGGCCCCACTTAGTGAAGGTGCTTAATTTTCACTAAGCTCATCATTTTGTTGAATTTCAACATAGCGCAGGCCAAGGTGGGACCCAAGGCATATGTTGGGCCTCAATGGATAAAAGGAAGAAGGGATGGCTCATTTGGTCATTTATTCATTCAGCTTTCTTCTTGTCATCTTGACAGAGCACGCTTGAGATGGAGAGCCAAGTATGCAGTGTTGTTTAGCACACGAGATCTTCAAGCGGAGATCTCAACCTCTACCTCAGCGGACTTCGAGTGCTCGCTCAGGAGAGGAGTTCCACACCTTGTGTGGAGAATTTCCATCAGCAACATCAGGAGGAAACATAGCTAGTTTTGGACTACACAAAGGAGGAGGAGACTACGTAGGGGAGGACGCAATGCAGAGAGGATTTGGTTGTTTCGGGAGGTGAGAAGAGAGGGAGTTGTAGCTGAGATTTGGTGGGGAGGCTTGGAGCTTTCTAACAGGGATTTTTGTGGCATTTTGGAGACTTCCAACACTAATATTTATAGGAGGATCGATTTACCTAGCAGTGCAGTGAGCCATGCCCAAGAGGGCCAATTTTTGGGGTCAAGCTTTGGGTGAACCCTTTCTGAGTTTTTCTGGGTTTATTGAGGAGAAGTCAAGATTAATTTAGAAGAATTTTCTTGGCAGATTGGAGGTGTCAAACAAAGATCCTAACTCAACCACCACCTAAAGGAGCCAGGGGAAATTGGGTCAAAATTTTGCGGTCAACATTTGGCGAATTCCTTTGTGGGTTTTTGTGGGTTTCTTGAGTAGAGCCCGGGGTTAAAGTCTCGAAATTTTTTGAGCAGTGTAATAGGCCCTAGCGGCGTTTCTTCGGGAGAAACAACAACATTTCTCACAAATTGCAGCACAGAGCTATAGTCATACGATGTACCATCAGTGGGGGATTTCAGTATCGATTCAGAGGGTTTCTCTAGCTTGCTTTGAGCAAGCCCAGGTGCCTTCATTCGAGCACCTCCATTGTAATTATTTCCAGAAAATTAATAAAATGGCTCAACGGTATTCTATGGCTCCATTGGTGTTTTGATATTAGTTTTTGCTTTATTGTTTCCTTAATATCTTTTATCTTGTTATTACTGTTATTTTCCCATTTGGGATATTATAGTGGTATCAGAGCTTCTTTCTTGGCTTAGCCGTGGGAATCTTTTCCTATGAAAAAGGAGTGTAAGCAATAGAGGTGACAAATATGGGGGAGTGAAGGAGAAAATGGGAATAAACAATTGGTAGCATCTTAAAGGCCCTAAATGATTTAGCCAAAGATCAGAAGGGAATGTTGGAAGGACTCAAGCAACAAAATAGGGATAAGAACATCCATCATGAGTTCCTAATTAGGGAGACTTTGGGGGTCTCACAATAGTGTGACCACCTTTTACCAGCCACTCACCCGCCAGCCTTCAGTAGGCCAACCAGGATCACGATGCCTACATTCTTACCTCCAGTATCGAGTGAGCGAGGTAGGAAGCATGATCATTTACCCATGGGAGATTATTTCCGAGAATGGCAGTCCATGGGGGAAAAATTCAAAGTGGCTTTGTCCTTCAAAGATTATTGCCAGCTCAAGTTGGATGAAGAAGAAACAGTGGGGGGTCTAGCACGCAAAGTTCAGAGTTAAAACGTACCATTGGGAGGAAACCTTTTCCCACGTATGATGGATCTATTGATTGCACATCTCGGGATCGGGTGGAAAAGCTGAATACCTCTTTCTAGGTTGATCGAATAATGGAGGGGGAAGCCATCAAAGCAGCTACCTTGCACTTGGAGGATGAGGGCACACATGATTGTGGGGAGCTCGTAGATACACCTAGTGTGACGTAGGACTCACCCTTGTTGGAGACTTCCTTGAACGTATCAGTTGACATCTTTGTGGAGAGTGTAGAGCCTACCCCAATAGAGCCATCCATTGAGGTGATGATCAGAGTCGTGTCTAAGTTTTTGGGTGACCATCTTATGCAGCAGATGGGTGAGGTGCCAGGAGATGTATCTACCTTTGATGAGGCACTAAGAGATACGGAGGTAGAGCAGAAGGACATTCCTTCTGTATGTTAGGATGAGGACTCTTCTTTGGATGAGCCCATGGGGTTATATGAGGATGCTTCTGGGGAGCATGAACAATCATGCAGAGTTGATGACAGTAGGCATGTTTCATATTCCAGTGTACATGTGGTATTAGGGGATTCTATGGGAGATATTTAGGATGATGAGTCACATGTGATGATTTAGCCAGAGCAACTTATGGTACAACTAGAGGGCACATTGGAGCGTCGGAGCTGCCCACTTCAGGCATACATAGATGGGGCTAGCAGCACGGTTGGGTCACATTTCACCATTGGAGAGAGATAGACGAAGCTATCTAGTCAGATCTCATGCGTTGACTTGGATAGCGAGATGAGACGGCCTGAGTTGCACAGGGTGCAACATCTGCATGTCAAGGTTGCTCTAGGTGCAGGATTTCATGTATTCGATCCCTCTCTTGGGGTTGGATGGCGGGAGATTTTGAGTTGGTACCCAGTGGAGTGGGTTATGGAGATGGTGATGCATTGACGTGTAGCTCAGCAGGAGCTTCCAGGCATTGGGGTTACCGGAAGACCGGTTTGGCATTTGGATTAGGGTGGGACTACCTATCACTTCCCAGGTAGTTAACTACGACTTGGAGGGTGCAGTTGAGCATACACAATCACTAGGGGAGTTTCAGCGAGCACCAGTGTCCAACCAGTTTACGTAAAAACTTCTTGAGTTGTCTTGATATGAGGATTGTACACAGGATCATGGGATGATCAACATAGTCTAGCAAGAGTTTGACAGAGGAGGGGGCATTGGTAGGCCACTAGATAGTGCCTTGTATGGAACTAGGGATTCTCCGCATTTGTGTGGGGCATGAAGGACACAGAGGAGAAGAGCAAGATTGGCATTGCTACTCGTACCTAGGGAGATTCACTTCTTGGGTCCCTCAGGGAGGATTTGGAAGGGAGATCCATTGATTGGAGAGTATGATGATGCGGTAGTGGAGGTGATGGTAACAATTGAGTATGGGCCAAAGCATATGGATACAGCCTTAGGGCATCACACCCTGGGATGCATAGGAGCATCCATCATTGGGCAGTGGTCTGTAGATGGGCATGGAGAAGCATGGGGGTGTGTTGTAGTATGTGAGACTGCATTGTGGAGTAGGAGTGCTTCCCATTGCATTTAGTACATGTGGGGAGTGACAGTTGCGGCGACACAGGATGGATACATGACGGTAAAGGACGGTATAACTGTTGTCAGGGGTATCCATTGGTGTACAGGGGCAGGTCGAGGAGTGCGATGATACTTGGTGGTATGAAGTGACACATGATGCAGAGCAGTGGGCTCTTGGAGCATTGCCTCCAAAGGGACATATGGACAGGAGCAGTAGGTGTACCATGGGATACAACTCACCTAGGATCGATGAGGATCTTGTTGAGCAACGGGAGACGCCAGGTTTAGCAGAGACATGGCTATGTGGATGTCATCGGCAGATTCGAGGCAGAGAGAGTGTCATCTGGAGGATTACTTTTGAGCATTCAGGTAGACTCTTGGTCACACCCTTTGGGACATACCTACCCATCATCCTCCAGTGTTGCTTATGGTCGAAAGCGTTTGGTTGGTACCCCTTGACACTCTCCATTCAGATAGTAGGGCATGGGAGGCTCACCCTAGACAGTTGGATGAGATACCGCGTGTCATGAGTCGAGAGGAGACTCTCCAGTTGAGACACTTGGTAGGTGCACGAGTTGACGGGTCCAAGCTTAGGGATGGCATCGTTGATTGTTAAGGTAGCATATGTTCCACCACTGGGCTCACATTTGAGGGACGGTGGATGGTAGACTTCGCCTACAAGAGGGTACCCAGACTCCGAGTAGTATCAAGGTGTATCAGCAGGAGTTGGGATATTGGATACTACGACGTGGTTTGGTAGGCGCAGGGCAGGTACGCATGCGTGGGACAGACTCTTGATACTTGGGGTCCACCCAGGGGATACATACAGGGGTCAGATATGAGGGCCAGATGGGTTCTAGCAAGTAGCAGCGCTACGCAGCGGCATCTCGCGGGGAGTGGGAGTTGTGAATTCTCTGTATGGTTGGGGGATCCAGGGGTTTGTTGGGTAGGTGGATCAATCCACTTTGTGATGAGCAAGGATAGAGCAGATGGTGATCCAGTCCACCTTGGGTTCGACACGTGGGGGAGCATTGAGACCTCCATTGCATGGCGAGGTAGACTTATCATGTTGTTGCTCAGGGTCAGGATTGACAGTGGAGGGTTAGATATTAGCATGATGGAGATGCCGGGGCAAGATGAGCTTTGCCATCACATATCTTTAGCCACAAGGCCCTAGGAGAGAGGGATACAGTATGCACATGATGGGGGGTATCTCATAGTTAGAGTGGTGCAGCGACAACATGGTGGCACCTCTACGAGATTAGCAGGGGACCCGAGGATTACATCTCTACACAGCTCGATAACCTCTAGGGGTGAGTTGTGTACTACATGGGGAGATCATGTAGATATTCCATTGGGATTTAGCGAGTCATTGATGGAGTGGGGGAATTCATTAGCATGGCAGGATGGTGAGTGGAATAGGTGCAGCTTCATGTTGGACAAGATGGGTTGGGATCTTGGCATTGAGAGATCCCTTCATATCATGGCAATGTAGAGGAAAGAGAAGATTCAGTGGTGCATCTGGGACCCAGGCACATTTTGCAGTGATGGTAGGGAGTGTCAGCTAGAGAGGAGGCTTGTTCAGGCATTGCTTGAGGACAAGAAATTTTTGGTGGAGAGGACTGTAATATCCCCAAATTCGCAGTCAGCTAATTGGGATATTAAATTTGATTAATTTTGGAAAATCCTAATGTTGGGCGGAAATAAAGTGGGTAGGGGACCCACAATTAATAATTAGGCCAAATAAAGTCTTTTCCTAAAGTCCCAAGGGAAAATTGCGGCTCTAGTGGTGGGGTCGAGTTGGCCATAGGTGGCAGCGTAGAAGAGGCACGAAAAGGACAACGTGGGATTGGCTAGAGGAATGCAACACATGATTGGCCAATGAGAGGCATCGCGGGCCAAGGTGCGACCCAAGGCATATGTTGGGCCTCAATGGATAAAAGGAAGAAAGGAAGACTCATTTGGTCATTCATTCATTCAGTTATTTTCTTCTTCTCATTTTGACAGAGCACGCGTGAGTCAAAGAGCCAAGTCTGCAGTGTTGTTTAGCACATGAGATCTTCAAGTGGAGATCTCAACCTCTACCTCGGGGGACTATGAGTGCCCGCTCAGGAGAGGAGTTCCACACCTTGAGAGGAGAATTTCCATCAGTAGCATCAGGAGGAAGTGTAACCAATTTTGCACTGCGTAGAGGAGGAGGAGACTACATAGGGGAGGAAGCAATGCAGAGAGGATTTGGTTGTTTCAGGAGGTGAGAAGAGAGGGAGTTGTAGATGAGATTTGGTGGGGAGGCTTAGAGCTTCCTAACAGGGATTTTTGTGGCATTTTGGAGACTTCCATTTACAGGAGGATCGATTTACCCAGTAGTGCAGTGAGTCAAACCTAAGAGGGTCAATTTTCGGGGTCGAGCTTTGGGTGAACCCTTTCTGGGTTTTTCTAGGTTTATTGAAGAGAAGCCAAGATTAATTTGGCAGAATTTTCTTGGGATATTGGAGATGTCAAACAAAGATCCTAACTCAGCGAGCAGCTAGAGGAGCTAGGGGAAATTGAGCCAAAATTTTGGGGTCAACATTTGGAAAATTCCTTTGTGGGTTTTTGTGGGTTTCTTGAGTGGAGTACGAGGTCAAAGTCTCGAAATTTTCTGAGCAGTGTAGCAGGCCCTAACGACTTTCTTCGGGAGCAACAACAACATTTGACAGATTGCAACACAGAGCTATAGCCATACGTCGTACCATCAGTGGGGGATGTTAGCATTGATTAGAGGGCTTCTCTTTCTTGCTTTGAGCAAGCCCAGGTGCCTTAATTCCAGCACCTCCATTGTACTCATTTCTAGAAAATTAATAAAATGGCTCAACAGTATTCTATGGCTCCATTGGTGTTTTGATATCAGTTTTTGTTTTGTTGTCTCCTTAATATATTTTAGCCTGTTATTACTGTTATTTTCCCATTTGGGATATTACAAATAATTAGCTAATCTACAAATATATTTAAAGGAAGAAATCAATTGACTGAAAGAGTGATATTGAAAATGTGTGACTTGTTCACCACCTATATCACCTGAATGTTAAGAAAGATGGTTGCTCCACTTTGTTAATTAATTTATGGATCTATATGATATCTTTCTAAAATTATAAGAATCAACATGTTAAAGTTAAGTTAGCAAGGTTACCATTGAGATAACTGTAAGCAAGTCTAGAAAACCCTTTAAATAATTTGGTGCCTTTTGTTATAAGATAAGAAACTAGGTGACTAAAAAAATTTGGATAAGTGCTTGTGTTTTCTATTGTTTCAGAGAACCCTTGTTGGGGAGTATTACATCAAGTCATCAAGATTTAGGGTTGACACACAATGGACACAGTGTTTATGCTACAACATGGATAGAAAATTGTGGAATTGCGTGATTGACAGTAATATAAGGTCTTATGAGCACAAGAGGCGTAAGCCCATGTGGAACATTTAAACAACAAAAGGGTATTGTTCGTAAGCTAGTTTTTCTAAGGAGATTTTCTAGGTGGGAGAAATGTGTTTTAAGAGTAGTAACATGTGTACATGAACTATGAAAACCAATAATATGCCTATTTTGGTTAAAAGAGGGTGGTGAGGGTCTCTTCTTTTGGTGGTGCAAAGAAAAGACTTGTTGGCTTGGTGTAGTTTGCAAGGTTTATGGTGTTAAGATAATTCTCTTGTTTGGTCAACGCTATCTAACTTCTATGTTAAAGTGCACACTGTTGAATTTTCTAGTGCAGTCAATACTAATGCAATTTTTCAAACTTATAACTACTTCCAATGATAAAATTAGACTTCTTTAGCACATTCTAATCATTAAGCAGTTATACATGAAAATTTTCAACCATTAACTTCTATAATGGAGCAATAGAGACCAGAGTAAACAATGAGAGGAGACGCCAAAATCTAGGTCAATGACCAAGGTAAAACCCACAAAAACCTAGAGATCTTTCCTTGTGAGAAAGTTTAATTCATCGAAATGTACATCAAAATATTCCAGTTAAACTTATAATCTATAACCTCAATAAATGCAAAATCAAACTAGTCAAAGGAGAGAAATAATCAATGCTAATCCAAGTGGGCCAAAATTTGGCTTTCAATACCACAGTTAAAGTTCAGTGAAATCACACAAGTTGATTTTCGATTAACCCTCAGTCACTGAGCTAGAAACAAGAGTAGAATTTCAATCAAATAGTCTTCATAAAATTTTCCCTCTTTCTGAGAGAATCCATGGGCCACAAATCTTTCCTTGTACTTCTCAATGCTTTCATCAGCTACATGCTTGATTTTGTAAATCCCTTTGGAAGACAACATATTTTCATTCGGGTCTTGGCACGATTCCCATACATCATTCTTCAATATGGATTGGTGTTCTTCAGCCATGGCATCTTTCCATTCTTGATGTTCAGTTTCTTCTTCATAGGTGGATGGCACATACTCAATGATATTACACATCAATGTTGCATAACATGAGTACTTCTTTGTTATCTTTCTTTCTCTGAAGGTCCCATGAGGTGTTGCATGTCCTTTAAAGTTATTTCAAGGCAAGCTAGTCTTTTTCTAGTCTTAGGTTCAATGACTCTTGGCGAGTCAACAAATTCATGTGTTTCATTAGAATCTTCATGAGGATATTTTTCCATAGGTTCAGGCTCTTTAGATTTTGATTCTACATTCTTAGGAGCCACCTGCATCTCATCATCAAAGACCAAGTGTGATCCCTTGGGTTCCAGTAAGCATCATCTTCATAAAAAATGACATCCCTGCAAATTTTAATAGAACATTGTCTCGATACATAGACCTTGAAGGCCTTTAAATTTTCACCAAAAGTTCCATTCTTTCTAGAAGGCTCCAATTTCGTCTTTTTCTCTTTAGATACATGAGCATAAACAGGACAACCAAAAATTCTCTAAGTGTCCAACATTAGGCTTCTCACCTGTGAATACTTCTCTAGGAGTCTTGCAATCCAAGATTGTTAAAATTGGAAACTCCACTTAGATCTATTCAGTTGATGAAGATAGTAATCCCAGTGAATTCCTCTTTTCGAGAGGGCTAAAATTGATATAAATATCGTCAAATTTGGTCAAGGAAATATTTTTTTATTCGAAAGAAAATGCTATAAGTTATATTTTTGTTTAGGCGGGAAAAAAAATGAAAATTTGAATTTTGAATTTGCCTCCAAAATCATCATGTCAAATTGTATATAAGGGCATTTCCTCATCCTCATTTGAGACATCGCTTCTCATGATATCTCTTCTTTGAAATAGCCGCAACATAAGGAGGACAGGGTCGAAGTATCTAAGTGTTGTTGAAGGTTTGTTTATGAGTTTTGATGGATCCGAAACGCAGCAAGGGCATGCTGAGATATTTTGGTGGATGATTTGTATAGTTGTAGGCCTATTTTGGGCTAGTTAATAGAGTCGCTAGGCCTTATTCCCTCAGCGAGTCAATGTTACAGGAAACCTCATGAAGAAGGATCCTAGCCGCAGTGCCTAGAAACCCTATTCGAGATCTTTTGTGGTGACATCATCACCTCGTCTTATATATATCTATTTTGGGTTCATTATAATCAGTGATGAGGGCCGCTCTAATTATACTAGGACCGAACTCTATTTGAGTCTTCCTTGTAGCTGTTATGTCTGCTATTAATTTCTGGTTAGGGCTAAATATTATTGCTATTATTTGAAGGTAGACTGGAAGATGTGCCTGGGCCGCCTCCTTGTCATTGATTGTAACTTCTCCCTTTCTTTCTTTGCTAAACATTTGATAATAATAAGAATATTTGATCAAGGGTTTTCCCCATCTTGGGGTTTTTCCCTAGCTTGAGCCAATCTCAGTGTTCTCTTGTCTTGGCTTGTTTTTTGCAATTGATGTTTATGTTCTTTCTTCAATTACTATCAATAAGATAATAGTTTATGTGATTGCAAATGAATGAAGATGGAATTAATCTTGGGCTCTGCTGACACCTAATCCTATGGGATTGGGTGAGATTGTATTTTATTGTATTTTAGTAAATAAAGAAGGCCAAGAGACATTGGGAAGTGAATCCCAATAGTCTCACCTTCATGTATAAGTACACCCACAATCTCCATCTAATGCATATTCAGTTTTGCGGAGTTACCTTCTGGTCTGACATGGTATCAGAGCTAGTCCCATTTTTGGCATTCCTGCGTTTGGTGTAACTCCCTCATGTTCTGCATTTTTTTGCAGACTGTCATTGTGCATTTAGTTTTTAGTGCTCCTGGCATTCAGTTTCTTACTGCTCCTGCCATTCTGCAATTATGAAATAATTCTACATTTTTTTTACTGCAATTTTTGCCTTTTTTTATCTGCACATTCAGTTTTTATTGTAAAAATAATTTTTACAGTTCTCTGCACATTCAATTTTACTGTGCAATATATATTTTTTTTTTCGCTCTCACCTCACATCCCAGCACCCACATCACCGCTCTCCCTCAAAGTTCTCACAAACCCTGTTGATCATTAGTTAACATCAGTTATTTTTAAAGTAACCCGTAAGGGGCCATGTATCGAATGTTATAACAGGTGGTGAAACATTTAAGTGAGGGTTGGAAAGAAACAATGTTAAGATAAGTCACGTGTCTGAAAAACTAAGCATATGTTCGAAAAAGTTTCAAACACAAAGCAAAAAGGTAAAGGTGCAGTATAAAGGGCGCAAAACAAAAAAAGCATAAGGCTTGCCGCTTTCATAATAGGCACGAAAAAGGAATCTCCGTATGTGCAATTCCGAGGGGGTCCAGGAGCAGAAGGGGGGAGAGACTCATACCCCCACGGAATTATGGTGACGTGCCACGGGGTGGACCCAAGGTAAGGGTGATGTGGCAGAAGATGTGCGTGCCCTAGAGGTCTGTATGCTGTGTAGTTTGCGAGTTCTACGAGAAATGTGTTTCAAGAACCATGTTATCTATGCGGCAGAAAGGTAAGGTAAGTCCATAGGTGAGCTGGTACCGAGGCCCGTACCAGTATTAAACCCGGCACGTGGTGTTCGCCAACTTCCAGTTAACGCCCAATCCTTATGTGCCATGTGCTCCACTGTCAGTGTCCTTACGACACTCGCCCCGCTTACGTAACCTCTCCGCCTTTGACCTCAGAACTCTCAGTCTTAGATAACGGTCCTTCCGTATTTTACTGTAGTGAAATTTACAGGTTTTCCAGCTACAGTATAAACTAAGTGGGAGCTAGTGCCAGGTCTACCCAGTCACTGTCAATACCCCCGCGTCGTTTTTCCGAGCAGATTTCCCTTTGCACAGGTATTCTATCCCTCATATCCCCTCTGCTTTCCTTTTGTTTTTAAAAGTTTTTCATGACAGTCATGGGAAAAGGCACCCCTAAGGAAACCGAACCAGAGACACCTCAGGTCCGTGAAACCAGAAACCCTCCCGGGTTCGAGCCCTTCATTGACCTGCAAGCCGAAATCTATGATCCCCAATACCCTTTTCCCATCAGCAGCGTAAAACCCGAGCTTTTTAGACGAGATGTCGAGAATAGGGATCGATATCGGGTGGTTGTATCAGGTTTATATCACCAGCTTACCACCCCAGTTTACCCGGTGGTTGAGTTTATTTGCTGGCTCAGAGATGCCTACGATAAGCGTCGAGGCACGTTTACCTCGGCTTAGGGGAATAAGATTTTTTCTCTTTCTCCCGACATCATCAGGAAAGCCCTCCGCTTTCCCACAAGCGCCAGCTATACCAGTTTCAGTGAAATGACTTTAACCTCCCAGTTCACTAAATTGCCATGGGAGCAGCAAAGAGACTTCATTTCCTCTATAACTAGCAACTAGGCTACATCTCTTCCTTCTGTAGAGTCTTTCCCATTGAGTCTGTTCAAAGAAGAAGTGCAGCCCATCCTTGCCCTCATCGCAGGTCTTTTAGGTGTAGGCGGTTTGGAGGAAGTTTCCACGACATGTGTTTATTTCTTGCGGTTAATGTCTCAAACGGGGGTAGTTCTGGATATCCCTAGCTTCTTGGCTGCTAACATTCAGACCCAGTTCCAAGAGCTTTCGGAAACCAGTCACTTCCACTTTTGTTCGATGGTCTTCTACCTCTTCTTATATCAGCGTGCTGATAAGTTCGAGGGTTTGGGTTTAGATAGGGTATACGATGTAAATTCTCAACCCCGACCAATTTTCGACTGGAACTTTGCAACACGGTAATTACCAAATGGGGTGGGTTATTCTAGGTTTCTAAACAAGTTCATGCCTATTGCCTACACTATCATCCATGACTCACCCTCGCCCAGGGTTTTTCCTAAAATGAAGAGCTGGCTACAAGCTGGTAAAACCCAAAGCACTGGGGATTGGTATCTATTTGACAATTACACCGAGATTCGGGTCTATGGAGCCGAGGCTCCCCCTTACTAGCTGCCTGTGTTTCCTGCTCGACAATTTTATGCTCTGGAGTATATTCGGCAGACTCTCAAATCCGATCAACTCCACTTTGTCCCCGCTAAGAAGGGTTTCATCCTAAAACTCCCTATCACTATTGGCCCGTTTATTGTAAATTCAAGACACGCCCTTCCTGTTGTTGAGAAGCTGTTGCAAGGCATGGATTTAAGACAGGGGAAGACTTGGCCCTATGATCCCCAGGGGATTATCTCTAACAGAAGAAGGAGGAACAAGTCTACTCCTTATACACATGAGTCGAGACCGTTTATAGAGTGGAGGGCTAACCTTGAAACTTGGCCTTTGATTTCTCAGATGGAGACAGATTCATCTGCCATAGGGGAAGGAGGAGAAGTCAATAGAAGTCAAGAAGAAGAAGTGGGACCCTCAGGAACAATTTCACCCCTCCGCAAAAAGCATAAAACAGTCTCAAGCGAGGCAGAGATCATAGGGGAAGAGAAGTTGCTTGAGCCATTTATACCATATGGCCAACCTGACGGAAGCAAAGTTGGGCTCAAAGTGCTGAGAGATAGTATTACCTCTTCTGACTACTCTGAGGTCTCACAGGCCATTGGAGATGATGCTTCACCAGTTGTAATTGAAAGGAGCCTGAAAAACAGAACAATCAGGGATAAGTACAAGGCCGAGTTGGAAGGTTACATGGAAAAATATCATACCAGGGTTTCAGCTTCCATGAATGTGGACACAGAACACCTGGTATTGTCTATGGCTGAGGCCATCTTGGATCCTAATGCAGGTATGACTAGTTACAGGGTGCTTGAGTATGCAATTGACATGGCCAAGGTACCAGCCCTTGACAAATGCAACCTGTTTCAGGTGGTTGGTGACATGTTGAAAGATGAGGTAATGAGGCTCACCATCACGCTGAAGAAGTTGGAGACTAAGCATGCACAGGTGAGGGCGACCCTAAAAAATGAGCTGGCAAATTCCCGTGCTCTGTTGAATCAAATACGCGGCCTCCTGGAGTTAATCAAAGGAAAGGAAACTGGAGACTCCAACCCACAGCGCTATGTGATTGAAAAATTGCAGAAGGAGGTCGCGTCACTAAAACACAAGGTTAGCATACCGGCATCCCACCATGTTCAGACGACTGAATTAGCATAGGCGGAGAAAGAAAAAGCAGACTTGGCTGACTCACTGGCGAAGGAGAAGGAGGAAAAAGAAAAAATGGCAGAGACAATGGCCATTCTTCAGGGCAGGCTGACAGAACTACAGACGACCTGGGACACTCACAGTTGTGTGCCAACTACAGTCTTACCAGAGACTAATTCGTTGTTTGGGCAACTGACTACAACGAAGGCTACAAATGCTATACTAGAGAAGTAGGCTTCCACCGTGAGGCTAAGAATAACTGAGTTGGAAACTGCCTTGGCTAAAAATACCAAGAAGATAGAGACTACGCAGAAGGAAATTGAGCAGGAAAAGAAGGAAAAAGCAGACCACCTAAAGACCATCACTGATCTCAACAGCCGCCTGAAGGGTAATATCGCCCTGAGGGATGCAAGAAGGATAATTTGGTCGGAAATCATCTCAGTGGTGACAGATCAGTGGGGGTTCCTGAAGATCATTGAAGAAACAAAATCGTCTGTGCTTTATCTCCGAAGGAAATATCAGGAGGGAGATCTCAACTTGCCCAGTAGAGCCCAGCATGCCAGAGGTTATATTTATTTCTTGAAAGAGTTGGAATCTGATGAGGTGGAGAAGCATGGCATACCAAGTTGGTTCAGGGAGGTCGTTGAATGCCAGAAGATTATTGAAAAAGAGTCTGCCCGCGTTATAGCTTCAGGGGCCCTACAACGTGTGACAACTAATATGGATCAGTTTGATACAGTTTGGGCCGAGATCACAACAGCTGGACTTCCGTCATGCTAGGATCCTACCACTCCCTCCGTGCTACAACCGTTATTAGAGTACAAAGCTCGTCTTCAAGAAGAAATGGACCGGATTGATTTATTGTCAAAAAAAACCGCCCGGTTAAAGGCTGAAATCATTGTTTCGTCGCTCCACCAAGAATTCGCTCTCCTTCATATGATAAAACACAAGATCCCCATCGAGGCAGGTTTCAACGCCCTCACCGAAGCCTATATCAAGGTGGAAGGATTCACATCGATGCCTAAACTTGCAGCAGATAGTCAGCAAAGATGCACCCGGTATGTCAGCCAGACCGCCAGCTCGTCAGCAAATGTTCCACCACCAGTGTCAGCGACTGCCTCAACCCCTTCTCATCAGTGAAATACTCTCAATTCATGATTCGACCCTAGTGGCCTTTTTACTTTTACTCTAGTAAATTACTTTTAAGTTTCAAGTGGAATTTATATTCCACTCCAGCATTTTACTTTTCTGCCAAGACTGTTGTTTAATATTTTGTTTCAAAACGGCCGAGTGCGCAACTGCAAATGATGAGATGCCTTTGTTCCTCATCAGAAGTTTTGTTTATTTTGATAAGGACCTCTAACTAATTTTGGGCATGCGAGGAAGATATTTTTCCCAAAAATATCTTCCCTCTTATGTTTGGAGGCCTCTTTATAAGCAAGATCTGAAGAGAAAAACAGGTTCCAGATTTTCTGAAGAATTTTGCTGTGAAAGAGTTTTTGTATGCTTGTTGTTGAAATCTCAATAGAAATGTGAAGAGCCCGTTGGGTCTCAACGGGAAGGAGTTTTATTTTAAGTGAGGATTTTGGTCTTAATGTTTTATAGTATGTAACTGTGCCTTATGTGATACTGTTTAATTGTTCATTTCAACGTTTCCACCTTTCTTATATCATGTTCTGGAATGCGAGTGGCTCACTAGTTCTGGTATAAATTTATCGCCATTGATACTTATACTAAACTTGTCTAGTGCTTTAAATATAGCTCAGGCATGATATGCTATTTCACTTTTCACTTCACTCATGTTTCCTCTATATTAAGTACTGTGGGATGTTATTCTTTGAAAGCTATTGACATGTATGGATTCTTATCATATTAAGCCCATCTCATGTTTAGATATGTTTATGGAATTCCATCACATTAGTAGTTAGTATTCCTTCTGTATTTTCTACGCTGCAAACGTCGTCTAACTTTTAAATCTCTATAAAGCACTTTAGAACCCAGCCCTCCTTACAGGAAGCTGTCTTTGAGTTGTCTGATGCATCTATATTGAGGACTCACTCCTTGCCTCTGCAGCGTCTTTTCATTGTGCTGAGTCTGTGAATATTCTGGTTCCATCTATATCACACCTCCCTATAGAAGTTGAAGTAGTAAAGAGCCTCATTCTAATAACGGTGTTGGTTTATATCTTATGCTCCTTACTATATAAGATGTCCTAGGCACTGGTCTTTCACAACTCAAGGCTGTCTCTAGGAATGAAAACATCTTTTTGGCGTCGTTGCCGAGGAACTGAATTTGAGAGAAATTAGAATCCCTGGGCCTCGACAAAACCTTATTCACTCTTCAATTAGGTGAGCATGGAGAGTTGAGAGATGTATATCCCTCACCTTGGCGACTCCACATTCATTTTTCAAGTAAATTTATTTGCAGTCCTGGCTCCTCGGAAGCCACACCCGAGGTCAGATACGTCTCAGCCAAAGATACCTTCTGTGTCTGACCCAGAGAGAATCCTACATAGAAGAAATTGGAGGGGAAGACAATTCATTCATACTGAGATCCCACAATTTTCCTTAGAAGACTTTCCGTCCTCTTCTTCTCAAATAGCCCAAGTGCAATGTTCTAACTCTGCTATGGGAGAAACTGGTTATTACTTAGATAGTCTACCTCTAGGAAACATCCAAATCAAAGACGAGGCAGAATCAATAGACACCACTCATTACACATTCCATCCCACTCCAGAGACCGAAGAAGTTAAAGAAGTCACTGAAGTATCTGCTGTTAATATTCCTCCTTATTCGTTAGCATCCCAAGCTGTTGTTCAATACATTCCTATTGTCATTCACACCTCACTTCCACCTTCTCCTCCTCTTACACATCAAACCCTCCTATTGCCTCCACCTCCTCCTCCAATGGCCAATTTCTCTGGCTTCCTGTTGAATAAATATGCCCCCTTGGCATTAACTCAAGTGTTGAATGATATGCCACAGGACTATCTAAAGATCTTGCCCCGATTCAATGGGGAAAACGAGATCGAAGCTCAAAAACACCTTGAGGTCTTATGCTCTTTCGCAGAAAATTTTAATGTGGAACATCTTGACGTAGTCCTAAGACTGTTTGTGCAATCTCTTGATGGTGAAGCCAGAAAATGGTTCAAGACATTGGGAGACCATTCTGTCACCACTTGGGAAGGGATGGAGGACACTTTTCTCAGAAAATGGGGAGAGAAGAAAGATCATGGACATTGTCTTACTGAGTTTAACACACTCAAGAAAAGACACAATGAAGGGGTGGCTGAATTTATTAAGAGATTTAACAAGTTGTATCTGAGCCTCCCCGCTGATATGAAACCTCACCAGACCGCTGCCGAGGTAGTTTTCGTGGTAGCTTTTGACTCTGAGTTTGGTTTCTCCTTGAGAGAAAGAAAGCCGACCACCCTGGATGATGCCCAGACAGATGCACTGGAGCTCGAGGCAAACTTTGCCTCCACTGGTAAATCGAAGGGAAAATCTGAACAGGATACTAGGAGAAGGGGAAAAGAAGAGGTATCCACCTCGAGCCAAGATAGAGATTCAGCTAATGACAGGATTGAGGAGATGAACAAGATGATTAAAAATCTTTCAGGTAAGCTGGTTAAACTTGAAATGGAGGCCAAGAATTCATCCTCCAAGAATTTCCAAAATACTCCAAACAGAGGTTATAATCCTCAATACAGGAAGCCACCCTTGCAGATACTGCAAAGGGAAAAGAAGGAGCAACAAGACCAGGTACCACACCCTCTATACTTGGAAGGTCAAGTAGATGGTCCTACCGAAGACACCACTTATGAGCAAGAGGAGGCATACCTTGCTTTCTCAAACAGTGATGAAGTTGAATGCCCCCTACATGAGAGCGACGAAGTAGAGGTGTCGGCACACACAGAAGAAAATAGCAAATGAAAACACCGAAGATCTTGAGATTGACGACTACTGCAAGCAGTTCGTCGATTTCATGGAAGCTCAGTTTAATAGAAGATATGACCTCAGATCTTCCAGGAAGAGAACTCGCACTTAGGATCAGGAAGAGGACACACCTCAAGAGGAAGCACCTGCTCAGAAGGAGGCAACAGCTCAAAGGAACCTAGACAAAGGTAAGAGGCCTCTTAACCAATCTTTGCAGTCTGCTAATCAAATTCCTTCATCTTCACAAGGGGTTACACTCCCTAGTGTCAAGCCAGTCATAAGGGAAGTCAAACCTCTCCTCCAGAACAAAGACTCAAAAGATAAAGAATCAAAAGAAGTTTCAGTAGATAGGTCCTCCTCTGCCTTCAGTTTACAAAAGGAGCTTGAGAAGGTAAAAATCCCAGTTCCCTTGACCGAATTGTTAAAACAGCCTGCATATCAGTCCCAGGTCACATCCTTTATGCTCCCTCCAGAAGTAATACACATTCCAGACAGTCTGAACCTTCAAGAAGAAAGGCCTATGGTTGTATTTGGCCCACATGTCGAAGAATTAGATGCTGCTACTCCCCCATTTTATGTGTCTTTAGTAATACATGACCTGCTGCTGCATAACTGTATGTTAGGTTCGGGAGCCTCTCATAACCTTTTGCCCCTCTCGGTCATGGAACAACTAGGACTACGGATCACCCGTCCATACAAAGACCTTTATTCATTTGACTCCAAAAGAGTTAAATGCCTGGGCATGATAAAGGACTTAGTGGTCAATCTGGCTCAGATCCCAGCAAAAAGTGTAGTGATGGACATCGTGGTGGCTGACATTCCAGCTCGCTTCGGCATGCTACTGTCAAGGTCTTGGGGGACTAAAATTGGTGGATCAATCAAGCTGGACCTGACCTATGCCACTATCCCTGTCTCTGGTGGCCAGGAGAGGAGACTGTAGATTTGTCAAGACAGTTACCAAGGCAGATGACTCAGTTAATTCTCCAGTTTATAGCAAGGAGGGAGATTTCTCATGTTTAATGCTATAGGAAGATCAAGAGTACGCTCGCGAACCATCATTTTACCAGATGAAGGCCGAGCAGTCCATAGAGAGTCCTGAATCAGAAATCTGGACACTTCATTTTGATGGAGCAAACTCCAGAGAAGGAAATGGGGCTGGGGTATTATTGATTTCTACTACAGGCCAATGGGTCCCTATGTCTTTCAAGCTGGAGTATGAAGCCACCAATAACATGGCCGAGTATGAAGCACTTCTGTTAGGGCTGCAGACAGCTAGGAGCATGAACATACAAAGTCTAAAGGTTCTGGGAGATTCGGAACTGGTAGTCAGACAAGTGAAGAATCAGTGCCAAGCCAAACATCCTAGGCTAAGGGCTTATATGAACGAAATTTGGGATCTGGTGGAGAATTTCTTCTTAGCATTCAATATCCAGTTCATGCCTCGAGAGAAAAATAGGATGGCAGATTCCCTTGCAGTGGCAGCTAGTACTTTTCGTCCACCTCAGAACCCTCTCTTGAGATATGAAATTGAGGTACGATATCGGCCATCAATCCCAGACAACATCAAACATTGGCAAGTGTTCGAAGATGAAGAACATGTGAAGAGATTCTTGGAAACAGTCGGGGAATTTTCCAACATGGAGATTGATACTTGTGAAGAAGAGGAGGCTGAAAAAACTTTAGGAGATAACTGGGAAGAAAAGGTGGCTGGCCACAAATTTCTGCAGCTGAAAGGAAATTTCATTCCCCGAGGACTAGTGCCCTTAGAAAGGTTGTTTAACAAGAATGATGTTCCACTGCAGCCGAACAAAGTTGTGGAGGAGAATTAGGTAGAAGATCTGAATCTTGGCACTGAGGCTGACCCCAAAATCGTGAAGTTGTCCAGGAAGGTCCCGGAAGAATATAAAGAGCTCTACCATAAATTATTCCAGTCATATAAATACGTGTTTGCATGGTCTTATCAAGACCTAAAAACCTTCGATATTAGCATCATGCAGCATAAAATTCCACTGAAAGGAGATGCAAAACCACACAAACAGAAGCTTAGACAAATAAATCCCCTGCTGCTACCCTCTATTGAGAAAGAAATTAAGAAACTGTTGGAGGCCAAAATCATTGTACCATTGAGATATTCTGAGTGGGTAGCAAACTTAGTCCCTGTACGGAAGAAGAACGGAGAAATAAGGCTATGTGTTGATTTTGGGAACCTGAACATAGCATCCTTAAAGGATAATTATCCACTGCCAAAGATGGATCACATCCTGCAGAAAGTGGTAGGAGCTTCTCGAATGTCGATGATGGATGGATTCTCTGAGTACAATCAGGTGGCTGTACTACCAGAAGATTAGAAGAAGACTGCCTTTACCACTCCATGGGGGACGTTTATGTATGCCAGGATGCCTTTTGGGTTGATTAACGCAGGGGCCACTTTTCAGAGGTCCATGGATATTGATTTTGTTGGGGAGCAAGATAAGTTTGTGGTGGTATACCTGGATGACATTACTGTGTTTTGAAAGAATGATGCAAAGCACATTGAACACTTGCGCAGAACTTTCGAAAAATGCAGAAGGTATGGCCTCTCCCTCAACCCATAGAAGTCTTTGTTTGCACTGGAAGAGGGCAAGCTTTTGGGACATATTGTAACCAAAGATGGAGTAAAGATAGACCCTAAGAGAGTAGAAGTTATAAATGGAATTTCCCTTCCCAGAAATAAAAAGGAAGTTCAGGTGTTCCTAGGCCGTATAAACTTCCTGAGGAGGTTCATCCCTAACTATGCTGAGATAGTTAGACATATAACTGACATGATGAAGAAGAATAATGAGGTAAAGTGGTCACAAGAATCACGAGAGGCCTTTGCCGGGATTAAAAATGCATTTGCTGAAGCCCCTGTGCTAGCAGGACCAGATTATGCCAAACCTTTTATGATATTTTCCTTTGCATCACCGCACACAGTGGCAGGAGTTCTATTGCAGAAAAATGAAGAAGGGTATGAGCAGCCCATCTCCTTTTTCAGTCAGGTGCTCCGTGATGCTGAGCTAAACTATAACATATTAGAAAAGCAGGCATATGCTCTGGTGAAGTGTTATGTATATTTTATTAATTATTAGTTAGATATAGTTATCTTAAGTTTTATTAAGTGAAAGGGCATGATCAAAGATCATGCCTCTTCACCAAGGGACACTATGAGGCTATATTTAAAGCCTCGGTAATTCCCCATTGTAATTATATCTCATCTTTTATCAATAATAATATATACTTATAAAGTTTACCAGAATTTTTACACTCCATTGGTATCAGAGCCATCGCTCTTCAGGATCTGTGTAATCACCCAGAATTAAGGAATTACAAGAAAATTCCAGAATTGCAGATTTTTTAAAAAAACCAAGTGCTTGTGGGTAGCAACATTTGTTTTTTAAAAAAAGAAGAGGGAAGATATATATATATATATATATATATATATATATATATATATATCAAAAGAGAGAAGGAAAGTTAACATAAAGGGGGAAATAAATTAAAAGGAAAAAAAAAAATATTTAAAAGAAAATAGTTCCAAAAGAAAAAAAGTAAAAGTAAAAAGAGATATATATATATATAAAGAAGTACATATACGTACATGTGAAGACAAAGTAAAAATAAACTTCACAAAGTAAAAAGAAATAAGGAAGAGTAATTGCTCGTGGTTTACAAGCTCATGGTTTTGGAGCCCATGGTAATTGCCCATGGTATTAAAACCCATTCACCCTTTTCAAAACAACGTGACTTTTCAAAGTTAACAATTTTTTTCCCATATATATATATATATATATAAAATTAAAATAATAAAATAATAATAATAATAATAATTATTATTATTATTATTATTATTATTTCAAAAAAAAATTAATTTAATTAATTAAATAAATATTAATTAATTAATTAATTAAAAAAAAGGGGAAAAACTGGCAGAAAAATATTCCCCACCTCATACATGTCAATGTCTTCATCAATGTCGATGGCCGAATTCCAGAAGAAATTGTTGGATCTTGAGAAACAGATCAATAATAATTCATATGACTTTGGAAAAAGATTAGTTGATCTTGAAGATACAGTTGCAAGACACTCCAATGACATCAAAAAGGTTCATGATACGACAAATTGAATAGCAAGACAAATGTGGCTAAATCATCATGAGGCCACAGAAAAGCATAGCGAAGCAATGAACAAGATGACAGAGCATAGCGAAGCAATGAACAAGATGACAGAGCATAGCGAAGCAATGAACAAGATGACAGAACTCTTCAATAAGCTAAATGATAAGATAGATAAGTTAAGTCAAACACAACCTCCAATATTCCCAAATGTCAAACATAATCAACTGAAAAACTCAGCTAATTCAGATCATCATCATGAATATAACATGTTTGAAAAAGAGCAATTAAATGAGGTTGAATTGGAAATCAGCTCACATGAAGGCTATAGTGTTGAACCACCTAGAAGTAGACACTCTAAGATCAACCATGAAAATTATAGAGTTGAGAAACCAAGAGAAGAAAATGCAACTCAATCCACTAATAAAGCCAATAATGCAGCAATAGAAGTTATTAAGAACTTTTATATAAATGAAAATCCAATGGTAGAAAAAGAAACAATGTCGGTGAAGGAGCGACATAAAGAATTCATCGTGACTGCTATCACAGATGCAACAACAGACATAGTCATTGAAAATGAAAGAAACCATGAAAATACAGATGCTTATAAACAACAAAATGTTTCATCCCCAGAATTGAACGAAAAATGTGAAGAGACAAACACATCCGAAGCCACTGGTACATTGCTAGAAGCTGTTAAGGCCTTCGATGCTGAAGCAGATATGGTTGTTAAGAAGGAAGTGTTTGATGATGAGGAGAAGTTGCATCAAACAATAATTGTGGGTAACTTACCTCTAAATCTAAAAAGGAATCACGAAAAATCACCAGAAGAACAAGGAATAGTTAGGAAACATGAAAAAGTCTTCCAAGACCTGCCAATAAAAATACCTCCTAATAAGGAACATGAACATCCAATAGAAGTCAAGAAAGGACCTGACCCTGTCAATATCAAATCTTGTCGCTATCCACATCACCAAAAGATTGAACTCGAGAATATACTCCACAATCTTTTTGAAATGTGGGAAGAAAGAGCTCGTCGCTCGAGAAACCCAAGGATTCGTCAACGTTGTCCATCATTACGTATGCTTTGAGGACAAGGCATATTTAAGAGAGGGGCAATGTTATGCATATTTTATTAATTATTAGTTAGATATAGTTATCTTAGGTTTTATTAAGTGAAAGGGCATGATCAAAGATCATGCCTCTTCACCAAGGGACACTATGAGGCTATATTTAAAGCCTCAGTGATTCCCCATTGTAATTATATCTCATCTTTTATCAATAATAATATATACTTATAAAGTTTACCAGAGTTTTTACACTCCATGAAGTCTCTCAAAGCTTTTCGTATGTATGTTTTGCAGTCCCATATCACTGCGTTTGTACCTACAGCAGCTGTCAAAGATATTCTCATCCAGGGAGACAGCGAAGGAAAAAGAGGGAAATGGATTGCCAAAATACAAGAGTATGAGCTAGACATCCGCCCTACCAAACTGATCAAGGGACAAGGGTTAGCCAAAATCCTGTCCAAATCAAACTGTCAGGCTCTGGGTATCAATTTGTCCATGATAGCAAATGAGGATTCTGGGATGAAGGAAGAGTCACAGGGAGTAGAGATAGCTTCTCAGAAGACACATATGAAGTACCTCATCAGCCCATGGTACAAAGAGATAGTGGAATATCTTCTAACACTCAGCTGCCCGCCCAGCTGTGACCTATTAGAGTCTTCTTGTTCAGCTCCAAAGAGTCAAGATTGACCTATGTTCATTGGTTTTCCCATTCTCCCATACATATATGGCTTGGTGCGTTTTTTTTATTGAACAGTCACGCCAATTGGTGCATGTTGCTTGTGTTGGAATAGCGCCAACCCCTGTTTGGCGCAGATTACCACCTTATAGTCGCACCGAATTCTGTAGGGTTTGGTTTAGCCTCTCTTTTGAAGTTTTTGGCCTGTTCCACTTGGCTCTTGGTGGTTTTTTGATTTGCAATTTCTTTATTGGGATTGTTTTGATTGTTGAAAGTTTTCTCTTCTCAGTTGTTCGTCCATTTTCTTATCAGTGCAGTTTTCGGCCTTAGGGTTTCTGAGTGTCTTAGCTCACTGAGCCTTCTAATTGGAAGTCAAGTCTTTTGATTTTTGTCAGTCTCATCCTTTTATCAATTGCGTTGAAGTCTTTCTTGATCCTTTGAACATTTGTTTGGTTGAATGATTATTTCATGTTTCGTTTGATTCTTCTTCTCACCGTTCCGAGCATAGATCACATAGCTCATTTGGATCATTTCGAAAGCTTTTTCTTTGTTTGGAAGAGTGATTCATTGGTTTAAGTGCATTTTTGTGTTTGTTGCTTTCATCGAATCATTCGGTTTAGCTCTTTACATTCGCAATCCTTGAACTAATGCTTGTTTTGTTTTTTCGTGAAATTTTGCATTGTGTGCTTCATTTCATTGAAAAAAAAAAAAAATTGCGTTCTTTCGTTTGCATGAAAAAGGAAGATTTATTTTGCATAACTAGTGCTTGATAACTAAAAAAGAGTTTTTCATTTTTCGCTTGATTGTATTAGATGCATTAGCAGATTTCTTCATGTGATTTCATTGATTACTATTGTTTGAAAGATCTCTATCCTTCTCTTAATTAGCGTTCATTGAAAGGAAAATGGTGTTCATTTGCATATAGTTTGCATTTAGGAAATTTGAGATCAAAATTCGGTAAGGCCTTGAAATTGAAACACTAATTCAAGATCAACTATACAATCCATTCAATTAGCCAAAGGAAACATTGGAACCTAATGCGAACATTTTAGTGGTCTAGGCTAGAGATGCATTCTGACGTTTTAAAACCTAATAGCTGTCGTTCGCCTTTTGGTTTTAGACAGTGCTAGTACGGACTTGTGCTCCCCATACCATCGAGTGTATAAAGGGAGACCCCATTAGGTTCAAATCCTTTATCCATAGGAAGTTGAGTCTGCTTCCCTGTAATTGTAATACATCGAACACAACATTCGGGGAGACTACTTGCACGTACATTAAGTCCTTGGTCATTTCTCTTTCATTTGATCACCAAGGTGTATCTGGTAGTTCACAGAAACTTGGTACACCCTCTTTCTTAGATAACCTAAGTAGTCAGTTCAATCTTTTCATGACTCCTTAAAAAGAGAAGAGATCATTGAGCACTTGTCCTTTCACGCTCGTTTAAAATTAAAAGTGACTAGAGTCATCTTTTCTCTGTGTCTCGACTCTTAAAACATGAAACAACAGAGTCTGGTTTCAATGTCATAAAATGAATTACCCACGATCACATCCCCGTTAAAATTTTGTTACTTGCCTTGTTTTTTTTCCTTAGACTTTGATCTTGAAGCCTTCGTTTGATTATCTCTTTTTCCTTTCTATTTTGGAATACAGTCATAGTGGCAGAACCACTAGTTTCATTGTCTTCTTCACTGCCTCCTAGTGGTAGTTCCTTTCCTGATGTTTCTTACGAAACCCCTCAGTCCACTAGGTCTGCCAAGTTTTTGCAGCCTATTCTCCCGAATGTTTTACCTCTTACTACCTGATCTCCCCATGAAGTGTCAGTTGAGTTCAATTGGCCTCCTCTAGGTGCTTGGTCTGGTTTTGGGGACGAGGAAGAATTTCCACCTCTTACTTCGAGATCACCATTTATAGTTGTTTCTATACCTCCTATTCCTCTTCGTCTTTTTGATGATCTTACGATTTCATCAGATATGGATTCTTTGAGTCTTGTTGGTAGTGAAGAAATTCCTGTTTCTATGGTGGAATATCAACTTTTCCCGAAAGATCTCCCGCATGTTTTTGTTCAATCTTATTTGCAATCGGTGTCACTTCCACCCCGTTATCAGACTTTGAGTCAGATTATGTCTGGTGTTGCATCCATAGCACAATCCGGTACATCAACTCCCACAAGGAGTTCAGTCCTCCCTTCGTTGGGACTATCACCTTCGACACTGAGTTCGTCGGTCACTGTTACGTCTATCCCAGTCCAACCTATCATCTATGTGGTGTTAGAAAATTAAATATTACAGAGCAATGCAACACATAAAATATGCGGAAAGTACAAGCACACAAAACACATAAAACCAGGGAGACAGATATACGTGGTTCACCCAGTTTGGGCTACGTCGACCCCGAACATCCAGTCCTTCATTTCTATTATCCAGCAAAATGAAGAGACAAAACGTACAACAGATCCGCTGTAATATCCTCTGTTCTCTCTCATAGTCTTCCTATCTGTTTCCCGCTCAGAGAATACACATACCATGTGCAGCCGCAATACAATACCCTCATAAAAGCGAGGGGTTGCCTTCTAGGGCAAAAAACCCTAAACTAAAAATAACTTCTACCGTCAGATCATCCGCCTAATGAACGACCCAGATTGACTAGAAATTACTATACTTTTACAAGGCAATTTTACATCTATTTTTGGCTTCGGGGGTGCTGCTCCCGAAACCCCCGCCAGGGGACCGCTAGCCCTCGGACCCCACGGGGGGGACAAGCCCCCCCGGCGTGCAAGGGTGTATAATTTTCCTGGGGTATACATCCAGCTAAAAAACAAGGATCTCTGAATCAGGAAGAAAATCAGGCTCCACACCCAACAATCTCCCACTTGGAGACTGATTGTAGCAATTCCACCGCTACTTCATTTGCTGGACAATGACTCCTCTTTAGACCTAGTTGTTCCTCATCTTCATCATCATCCTTGAAGACCAATTGAAATTGAGCACATTTTCAGTTTCTCCCTGGTTACAACTTTTGTTAGCATATTTGCAGGATTCTAGCTAGTGTGTATCTTTTCCAGCTTCAACTCTCCATCTTCTAATATTGACCGTATGAAATGGTACTTGAGATGTATGTGTTTAGTCCTGGAATGAAATGCTGAGTTCTTTGCAAGATGAATGGCACTTTGGCTATCACTGTATAACGTGCCCATATCATGCTTCTTACCCAATTCACCCATAAGCCTTTGTAACCAAATCATTTCTTTACTAGCCTCTATAGCAGAAACATACTCTGCTTTTGTTGTTGAAAGTGCAACAACACTTTGGATTTTTGAAACCCAACTGACAGCTGTTCCACCTACAGTAAATACATATCCTGTAGTGCTCCTCCTGTTATCTCTATCACCTGCCATATCTGCATCAACATATCCTTGTAGAGCAATGTTTGAACCACCAAAGCATAATGCTTGATTTGTGGTACCTCTCAAATATCTGAGAATCCATTTTACTGCCATCCAATGTTCTTTTCCTGGATTGTTCATATACCTGCTTACAACTCCCACTGCATGTGCAATATTAGGCCTTGTGCAGACCATTGCATACATTAAACTTCCAACTGCTGATGCATATGGAACTTTAGACATATAATCCATGTCTTCTTGGGTCTTTGGGCACATTTCCTTACTAAGTTTGAAATGGATAGCAAAAGGTGTACTAACTGGTTTTGCATTCTGCATATTAAATCTTTTCAACACCTTTTCTATGTACTCATTCTGAGATAGTGTTAATTTGCGATTTTTCCTGTCTCTAGTTATCCTCATACCAAGGATTTGTTTTGCAGCACCCAAATCCTTCATTGCAAATGAATTTGCCAATTTTCTTTTGAGCACATTTATTTCCTGCATGTTAGACCCTGCAACAAGCATGTCATCTACATACAATAACAATATAATATAAATTCCATCATTTTTCCTTTTTAGATAAACACAATGATCAGAGTGACATCTAGTATAACCTTGTTCAGACATAAACTTGTCAAATTTTAGATACCACTTCCTTGGAGCCTGTTTTAAGCCATACAAGCTCTTCTTTAACTTGCACACCAATTTTTCTTTCCCTTTTACCTCATATCCTTCTGGTTGCTGCATGTATATCTCTTCCTCCAAATCTCCATGGAGAAATGTTGTCTTTACATCTAACTGTTCAAGATGTAAATCTTCCGCTGCTACAAGACTTAAGATAGTTATGATTGAAGTCATCTTAACAATAGGAGAAAATATTTCATCAAAATCAATACCTTTCTTCTGTGCAAACCCCTTCACCACAAGTCTAGCTTTGTACCTCTGTTTTCCTCCATCTTCTTCCTTCAACCTGTAAACCCATTTATTATGCAATGTAGTTTTACCTGCAGGCAACCTGACTAAGTCCCAAGTCTGGTTATGCATTAAGGAGTCCATCTCTTCTTCCATGGCTAGCTCCCACTTCTTCCTACTTTCAACTTGCATTGCTTCTTCATAACATTCAGGTTCACCAGAATCAGTCAGCAATAAATAATATAATGAAGGAGAGTATCGTTCAGGGGGTCTACTTATCCTGGTAGATCTTCTAACACCACTTTCAGGTGTTTGAGGTTCCTGTTGCTATTGTGGTGGTTGCTGCTACAGTGGTTGCTGATTATTATTATTTTTAGGCACCTTTACTTTTTTAGATATCTCATCAAGAACCACATATTCCTTGCTTTCTTTTTACTGTTCTTTTCCTGCAACCGATTCTTATACAAGACCTTTTCACTGAATATTACATCTCTGCTCCTAATGATTTTGTGATTTTCATAATCATATAAGCGATAACCAAAATCATTAGCACCATATCCAATAAAGGTACATTTCTTTGATTTTTCCTCAAGCTTTGTTCTATTTTCTTTATTAATATGGAAAAAGGCCTCACAACCAAATGGCTTTAAAAAAGAGTAGTTTACCTTTTTACCTGTCCATGCTTCCTCTGGAATACCACCATCCAAGGAACTTGAAGGCCCTCTGTTTATTAGATAAACAACAGTATCTATAGCATCTACCCAAAATTGTAAAGGAAATCCTGCATGCAATCTCATGCACCTTGCACGCTCCATGATTGTTCTGTTCATCCTTTCTGACACACCATTTTCTTGTGGTGTTCTTGGAAATGTCTTCTCTCTACGAATTCCATGCTCTGAACAGTACCTATCAAACTCTTTGCTGCAATACTCACCTCCATTGTCTGATCTGAGACACTTCAACTTCTTTCCTGTCTCAATCTCAACCAAAGCTTTTCATTTCTTGAAAGTATCAAATACATCAGATTTATTCTGAATACAATAAATCCATGTTTTTCTAGTTGCATCATCAATAAAAGTAACATAATAATGAGAGCCACCGAGAGATGATACCTGAGCAGGTCCCCATACATTTGTATGCACAAGCTCCAATTTTTCACTCTTCTTTTCTTTCCCAACTTTGAGAAATCTGACTCTCTTTTGTTTTCCATAAATGCAATTCTCACAGAAATCCAAATCAACATTCTTCAAACCTGGCAACAAATTTCTTGAGTGAAGAATCTTCATCCCCTTCTCACTCATATGTCCGAGCCTATGATGCCATAGTGTTGCATCTGCTCCTTTGGAAGTTAAAGCATTAACAGAGTTAGAAATACCATTGCATAAATACAATGTACCAACCTTTTCGCCTTTTGCTATTACCAGGGCTCCTTTGGTAACCTTCCAAGCTTTATCTGTGAAAGTTGTAACACAACCTTCACCGCCTAACTGCCCTGTTGAAATCAGATTTTTCTTTAGATCTGGAACATGCCTTACCTCCTTTAATAGCCATTGGTTTCCATTATGTTGTTTTACAAGAACCTTACCCATTCCAACAATTTTACAGGGTTTATCATCACCCAAACGAACTTGTCCAAAATCTCCTTGAACATAGTCATGAAAATATTTCTTATCAGGTGTGGCATGGAATGAAGCCCCTGAATCTACAACCCAAGAATCAGTAACATTTTCGAAAGAAAGAATCAAAGCATCTTGTAACACATCACCTGTCACATTTTCTTCATGATTTTTTTCTTGTTGTGCGTCTCCTTCTTTTCCCTTCCAAGATCTACAGTCTTTATTTAGGTGTCATTTCTTTCCACATTTCCAACACACTATCCCCGATATGGACTTGGATCTGCCTTTCCTTGATTTACTGCGATATGCTGAGCTCTTTCCTCTTTCCATTTTTCTTTCCGGGGACTCTGCACTCAAAGCATTACCTGATGTCTCACCAGAGCTTTTCTGTCGCATTTCCTCGCTAAGGATAGCACCAACAACATCATCAAACTTTAAAGTGCTAGATCCAGAGACAAAGTTACTAATGGCCATTACTAAACCATTCCAACTCTCTGGCAATGAGCACAAGAATAACAGAGCTCTAACTTCATCATCAAAGTTTACCCCTACAGAACTTAACTGACTGGTAACTGTATTAAAATCATTTAAATGGTCTGCAACAGATCCACCTTCCGACATCTTCATATTAAATAGTCATTTCATAAGAAATACCTTGTTTGAGGCCGAGGGTTTTTCATATAGTTTCGCCAACGTCTGCATCAAACCCTCTGTTTTTGTTTCCTTCGAAATATTGAAGGCGATTGACGCCGAAAGGCATAGCCGTATTGTTCTTAGTGCCTTTCTATCGAGAATGTTCCATTCCGCATCTATCATGGCCGCTAGATTCTTTTCTTTTCCACTCAATGGTAGGTACAGATCTTTCTGATACAGATAATCTTCCATCTTCATCTTCCACAGCGGGAAGTTTTGGCCGTTAAATTTCTCGACCCTAAACTTAGCATCTTCCGCCATTGCTCCCACTCGAACCAGGAACCCTTCTTTCCTGCGATTTTATCAGCCAAATATACCTTCGGCTCTGATACCAGTTGTTAGAAAATTAAATATTACAGAGCAATGCAACACATAAAATATGCGGAAAATACAACCACACAAAACACATAAAACTAGAGAGACACAGATATACGTGGTTCACCCAGTTTGGGCTACGTCCACCCCGAACAGCTAGTCCTTCCTTTCTATTATCCAACAAAATGAAGAGACAAAACCTACAGCAGATCCGCTGTAATATCCTTTGTTCTCTCTCACAGTCCCCCTATTTGTTTCCCGCTCAGAGAATACACATACCATGCGCAGTCGCAATACAATACCCTCATAAAAGTGAGGGGTTGCCTTCTAGGGAAAATACCCTAAACTAAACATAACTTCTACCGTCAGATCATCCGCCTAATGAACGACCTAGATTGACTAGAAATTACTATACTTTTACAAGGAAATTTTACATCTATTTTTGGCTTCGGGGGCGTTGCCCCCGAAACCCCCGCCGGGGGACCGCTGGCCCCAAGACCCCCCAGCCGGGGGGGTCGGCCCCCCCAAACCCCGCGGGGGGGACAAGTCCCCCCCACACCCCCCGCGTGCAAGGGTGTATAATTTTCCTGGGGTATCCATCCAGCTAAAAAGCAAGGATATCTGAATCAGGAAGAAAAACAGGCTCCACACCCAACATGTGGCTTCGTCTACACCGATTGCTATGACTCAATAGTCATGATATTTTCACACTCACAAGTTTATTGTTCTTAATCCCGCATGGCCTGTCAATCAGGTTCCGAGTAGATCACAAGCTCACGCTTCGGAGACTGCACCTGCTGGTATGGCTACAACTACCCCTATGGTTTCTACCTATACTTTTGATGAGAACATGTTGGACATTCACCGATGATATGCTCCTTCTCTGGATGCTAATTATTCTGAGGCCCCATCTGCTTCTAGCATGACTTCGACTGTCCCTATGATTCTTAGTGGTCTTACTTTTGAAGAGTATTTGTTGGATGTTCAGCAACAAAACTCTCAAGGTTCTCAGCAGCCTCAAGCTCATGTCAATCCTCCCCATCACTATGATGTTGCCACTAACCCCATCTATTTGCTTCCTGTCGATCCCAATCAAGTTGTCTACTTGCCTTCAACAAATCCTTATTAGACCATTGCTCATCAAGGACCTGTGTTATAGGGACAACCCTCAGACTCACAAGGACAAACTTTACAGGGACAACCTTCAGCCTAGCAGGGACAACCCTTTGGTCCTCAAGGAAAACCTTACGGTCCGCAACATCAACCTTTGGTCCAACAAGGACAACCCTACTGTCCTTGAAGTCGGCCTCAACCAGGAACGTCTTATCTTGCTAGGGGGGAAATGTATCCACCACAGGGACAACCTCTTGTACAACAGTCGCAACCGTATGTTCCGTATGGCCAAAACTTTGTGAAACAAGGACAACCCTATGGTCCTGCTCTAGATTAACCTGGTCATCAGGGACAACCTGGTCCATCTCCACCATCGAGCCAACCTCTTCCACAAGGGCAACCCGGTGGCCCTCAGTATCCAAGCCAACCTGCTCCACAGGGGCAGCTTACCCAACATCAGCAGCCGATTCAAGCTACCCAACCAGCTCAACAACCTATTCAACCTGTTTATAAAACTCAGTAGGGTCCACTTATTTAGCAGTCCACTCACCTTGCTCAACAGGGTCCCACTGCTCAACCCCAAGGCACTTATTACACCCAAGTTCAATATCAACTGGTATATAGTGCGCCCTAAGGTTTCGCTTATTAACCTCAAAATCAATCTTAGTTGGTGTATAATCAACCTCAAGGCCATGCTTACATTCCGCAACAAAATCCATACGTTTCTCAGGAAGGACCTCAATGGTATGCTCAAAATCAGTATCTCGGTCCTCAACTCCAGTATTAGCAGAATTATCAGGCTCATAACCCCTATGGTCAAAATCCTTCGGGACAAAACATATGGGGGCAAAATTTCTCGCAGACTGGGTGGAATGTTAACACGGGTCTTTATCATAGACCTCTAATGCATTTTAATCCTCATTTACCATTTATCGCTAAGTTGGAACTGCCTGATGTTTCAAAGCTTACGAATGATCTAATTCTTTATATCCCGTATTGGCCTCTAGTTTCGACCAAGATTCCTGGTGATTGTCTTAAGTTTGAGGGCAAGTCTGGAGAAGACCCCCAAGCACATGTCATGACTTACCACTTGTGGTGTTCCTCTAACTCTTGGGTTGATGATTCCATCCGACTCTGTCTTTTCCAACGGACTCTTACTAGTGCTGCTGCAAAGTGGTACACTGAGCTTTCTCGTGAAATTTTTCAAGACTTCAACTCTCTCACCATGGCATTCCTTACACATTTCCAGTTATCGGTTCATTATGAGATTGGGACACATCTCCTTACATCCTTGAAGCATGACCGAGCCACTCATATCTCGGATCATATTCATGAATGGAGGCGTTGTCGTCTCTTGATCAAGTTTGATATTCCTGATCAAATTCTATCTGATTGGTTCACTACCTCCTTTGTCAATCAGATAGCAAAGGACATAGCTATGGGAGCATGTGTAACCGAGGAACAGGCCATTGCTCATGCTCAATACCTTGATCTTGTGTACTCTTAGTCTAGCATGTTGTATGATATATTGGCTAGTGCCCCTCGACCTGGAACTTCTAAAGCACCAACAACCCCATCCGTTGATGGTATTATTGGTTTCGTGTCTCAGACTTCTTGGAAGTATTCTCCTTCAAATTCTAGGAAGAAAACTTATAATCCTTCAAATGATATTGCTTCTCAGTCCACTCCGAAACCTGGTAAAACCTCGGAAGTCAATGTCATTCAGGGCAATCTGATGGATAAAAATTCCAAGGGGAAAAATAAGTGTAAAGGTAAGGCCAAAGCCGATACCCCAAAACTAGATTCTTCAAAACCCCGTGCTAATGATGGTTCACAGCGTAAGCCAAAGTAACCTTGTTTGATCTATGATGAAGAGCACTACACCAAGGACTGTCCTCGACGGGTCGAAGTAAGTAGATTTCTCAAAGGCACCCTGGGAACTACAATTGTTCTTAAAGAACCTTTTCCATCTCAGCAGACCCATATGGTAGAGAAACCTCAGTACTCTACCCCATTTGGCTCTCAGTTGTTCATGATGAATGGTTTTGCGTCCGTTTGTATTGCTACTTGATCGAAGTATTATATCGAATCGCGTCAAGCAGTGGGGAAAGAGATCACTGATGGTCCTCCTCCTCTGCTTGCTTCTGGCCCTCTTCATATTGAAAGGCCCAGTATTGAGCCCATTTTACGGCCACCTTCAAAAGGTGTACTCCGCAAGTATTCTTACAATCCAAACGTCCGTGTTGGTCAACATTACAGTATTGTTGAGGATTTGGCTCAGGCGCCATCTGCAATGTCTGCACTAGAAGTACTTCAGAGTTGTCCATATCAATGGAAGGCTTTGTTATCTGCGATTGGTGGGGTTGATCCTGCTGATACTAGCCTTCTTACTTTCGATTTAGATAATTTCATTCCATGACTCCTGCACCAGATTGCACTCATTATACAAGTTGTCATTAATGGTCTCGATATCCATCGAGCGGTTGTGGAAGAAGGTGCATCTACATGCATCATGTCATCTTCTTGCTAGAAAGCCATTGGTTCTCCAACCCTGAACTCATCACCAAATTCCCTTGAAGCATTTGATGGAAGGGAATCAAAACCTTTGGGTGTTCTCCTAGTTTACCGATTACCTTGAAAGGGTAGACAGTCAATGTCGAGGTAGAAGTATTTGATGCCAAGCTCAATTACAATCTTATCCTCGGTCGCAGTTGGAATCACGTCATGCTGTGTGTTCCGTCCACTCTCTTTCATGTCCTGAACTTCCCTCATGAAGGAAAGATTGTTACTGTTGATCAATTTTCATTATTCACCTCCTCTTCCGAGAGCACTGTTCCATATGTAGATCAGATTCCTACTCCTTACAAGAGCTTTGGGCTGGGTCTCTTCAAAGATCCTGTCCTCATGGGTATTTTTCCCCTTCCTCCACCCAAAACTATCCAGATCAACATGTCCTCTTGGTCTCATGACCCATGGATCATCCCTTCGCCTGAATATATCATTTCTTTCAGAGATTCGATGCCATTGATTCCAATCGAGATTGACTATTGTGAACTCATCACTGCTTTAGAACCTCTGTCTTCTGATCACGCTCCTTTGAGCATGTCTCTCGATGCTTATTCTCAATCCCCTTGGCTCGGCGATTCAGATTCCTCCGACCCCTTGAAAGAGATATTTCCCTCCAATGAAGCCATCGTGGAAACTATGTCTCTCAAGGATTTACCATGGGATGATGGTCATCATCGTTCCTCGTTCATGCCCAGCCTCAGTGCCATGTCTACGTGTCTTGAGAGGTTTGCATCTCAGGTTCCTTCTCCTCCGCTTCAAACACTTATTCTGACACATGAAGTTTTTACGGAGGGTAACCTGAGTAACATTACGCAAACGATTCCTATTGACATTTCCGTCAAACCGGGAATTGTCGAGAACATCCATATCGGGGTCACTAATTCTTTAGATGAATTTCAGGTTTATACTAGCCTTTTTCGCGAGTTTCGTGACGTCTTTGCATGGTCCTACGAAGAAATTCCTGAAATTGATCCCAGTATCGTGGTGCATGAGATTCCTACCTACCCTAGTTCGAAGCCTGTTCGTCAGCGCCTTCGTCCTGTGCACCCTCAGAAAGTTGCCGCCATTAAACGTGAAGTTTAAAAACTTCTCAACACTGGTTTCATCTACTTGATTCCCTTGACATAATGGGTGTCCAACATTGTCCTTGTAGATAAGAAACAGGGTACCATTCGATTCTGTGTTGATTATCGTGACATAAATATGCGAGTGAGATCTTTTCCCTCATGGACAACTTTTCTGGCTATAACCAAATTAACATTCCCCCGACTGATCAGCATAAGACCGATTTCATCTGTCCTTGGGGTGCTTTCGCATATGAGAAGCTTCCTTTCAGCTTGAAGAATGATAGGGCCACATTTCAGCGAGCGATGTCATATGCTTTTCATGATATTAAGCACATCATTCAACCTTATCTGGATGACCTTCCGACTCATTCAGCTATGTGTAAGGATCATCCTGACCATCTTCGTTGTCGACGCTACAATATCCAGCTCAATCTGCACAAATGCGTGTTCTGCGTTGATTCCAGTAGACTCTTAGGTTTTATCATGTCCAAAGACGGGATTCGCCTTGATCCGCTCAAAGTCGAGGCTATTATTAATCTCCCCTCTCCATGTTTTTTACATCAGCTGCAGAGTTTGCAGGGGAAGGCTAATTTTTTACGCCGTTTTATACCTAACTATGCCGAATTAGCTAAAAGATTCATGTGATTACTAAAGCAGGGTGTCCCTTTCCTTTGGGATGAGGTCGCCCAAAAGTATTTTGATGCTTTGAAGACGTTTCTTGTCAACGCTCCTCTGTTGCATCCTCCAAACTATCATCGTGATTTTTCCCTCTATTTAGCTGTCACTTTCAGCACCATTGCCATTGTTCTGATTCAAGATGATGATGATGGTGACGAGCATGTTATTTATTACCTCTCTTGTAACCTTCTCCATACCGAAACACATTATTCTCATGTTGAGAAGTTAGCATTAGCTACAGTTCAAGCAGTTCAACATTTTCATCATTATATTCCATTGCGTACTGTGACTATGATTTTGGAATGAAATCCCATGACCGATATATTGTCTTGACAATTGCTGGGGGCAAATACTCAAAGTGGATTTTTATCCTCTAAGAGTTCGATTTGGTGTTTACTACTTCCAAGTCAAATAAATCACCTGTCTTTGTTGATTTGATCTGCTCCCTTCCCTCTAACTCCGCTCTGTCTAGTTAAAGAACACATTCCAGATAAATACACTTTAGCCATTAACAGTCTTGGTATAGTGATATCATCGTATGTCTTCCACTTTATACGAGTTGAAGGTGAAGGATGCTCAGCAGCCGTCATACATCGTCTTAGGTTACCGATGAAATAGGTAACCGCAATGTTACCTACTTTTTTTTGGTAGCATAAAAAGCACCCGATTTTGAAAAGTGGTGATGCAGAATCACCATTTTTTTTTTTGGTGCACATTTTTGACACTTTAAAATTTTTATTTATGAAGTCTGAATATTTGTTTTAAAATGTTAGTGATTTTCATGCTAATTTTGAAATGTATTGATGCAGCATCAATTTTTTTTTTTTTTTTAGAGTGGTGATTTTCATGCTAATTTTGAAACGTATTGATGCTGCATCAACCTTTTTTTTTTAGAGCAGTGATTTTCATGCTAATTTTGAAACGTATTGATGCTGCATCAACCTTTTTTGTCTAGAGCAGTGATTTTCATGCTAATTTTGAAACGTATTGATGCTGCATCAACCTTTTTTTTTTAGAGTGGTGATTTTCATGTATGTAATAAAACACAAATTTAGATTAAAAAAAATATATAAAAACAGTTAAAAAAACCAATAAAAATGTAAAAAAAAAAAAATAGCTCATAAAAAGAAAAAATTTAAACAAAAATAAATAAAAAAAACAAAAATATTTGAAAATTATATCAAAGGAAATGACAAAATTTGAAGAAAAAAAACACATAATTTAAAGAAAAAAAACAAAAATCCACCAAAAAATTAAAAAAAATAAAAAATAAAAAACATTTTTTTCGAACTTATTAAAAAAAACAATATATTTAAAAATATATATATATTTAAAAAAAATTTAAAATAATTAAAATTACAAAATTAAAATTTAGGAAAAAAAAATTTAAAAAAAAATAAATTTAAATTTAAAAATATAAATTAAAAAATAATAATAATAATAAGGAAAAAAATACAACTTTTAAAATTTACAAAAAAAACAAATTAAAAAAAAACAATTAAAATTGAAAAAGAAAAAGAAAATAAAAATTAAAAAAAAAAAAAAAAAACCTATCATTAAAAAACAAAAAAAATGAAAAAAACCACGTGCAAATAATTAAAAAACAAATATACATAAATTTAGTGTTTTTTTTTTTTTTTTTTAGTGAAACCATTTATAGATTTTAAAAATGAAAAACTAAATAAACGAAAAAAATAAGAAAAACAATTAAATTAAATTAAAATTTAAAAATTTTAATAAATAAATTTTAAATTTTAAATTTTAAAAAAAAATTATTCTATAATATTAAATATAAAAAAAATTAAACAAATTGAATTTAAAATAAAAAAATTGAATTAAAAAAATAATTTTAAATTTTTTGAAATTCAATTTTTTTTTTTTAAATCAAATTAAAATAAAAATATTAAAAATTAAAAAAAAAATAAAAAAATAAAAATAAAATCAAATAAAAAATAGATGTAAGTATATATTAAAAAAAAAAAAAAAAAAAAACGAATTTTACTTCAAATAAAAATATTAAATTAAAAAAAAAATTTATTTTTTGAAAAAAAAAAATTTATTTTTTCAAATTAAAAAAAAAAAAAATAAAAAAGAAACAATTAAAAAAAACAATTAAAAAAAAATTTAAAAAAAAATCAATTAAAAAAAAAAACAATTAAAAAAAAATTTTTAAAAAAATCAATTAAAAAAAATAAATAAAAAAAAAAACATTTAAAAAAAAAAATTAAAAAAAAAATCAATAACGAAATGTATTTTATGGGGCGGCCCGCCCGCTGGGGAATCGGCCCTCCGCCCGCGGGGGCCCGGGAGGCCGGCTGGGCCGCCCCCGGGGCGCCGCCCGGCCGGCCACCGCCGCCCAGCGGGCGGGCCGCCCCCATAAATAACTTTTTTTTATTGATTTTTTTTTTAAATTTTTTTTTTAAATGTTTTTTTTTAAATTTTTTTTTTTAATTGATTTTTTTTTTTTAATTTTGTTTTTAAATTGTTTTTTTTTTTAAATTTTTTTTTTAATTGATTTTTTTTTAAATTTTTTTATTTTTTGTTTTAAATTTATTATTATTATTATTATTTTTAATAATTTTTATTAAATTTCGCCCATTTTTTTTATTTAATTGATTTTTTTTTTTTTTTAATTTCATAATTTTTCATTGTTATTAACTTTTACTTTTAGTTTTTTAATATAATTTTATAAAATTCAATAAATTTTTTATATATTTTTTTAATTTATTTCGATTTAATATGTTTTTTAAATGTTTTACTCTTTTTTATTTTTATTTTTTGTTAATTATGTAAATTTTTTATATTTTTTATTTCAATTAAAATTGTGTATTTAAAATTAGATTTTTTTTAAAATGAAACTTAATTTTTTTAAATTATTTTTTTTTTAATTTTTTTTAATTTAATTTTTTTTCTTTTTTTTTTTCAATTTTCCACTTTTAATTGATTTTTAAAGTTTTTAAAGTTTTCATTTAACAATATATATATTTTTTTCTTTTATATTTAAAATTTATTTTTTCTTTCAAAATTTATTTGTTTATTCATTTATTTATTAAAATTTAATATTTTTGTTTTTAAATTTAATTTGTTGTTTTAATATTAACCTCTTTTTTTTTTTAATTTAATAAAATTTGATGTATATACCTATTTTAATTTAAGTTCATATATATATTTTATTTTTTATAATTTAAATTTAATTTATTTTTTATAGTTTATTTGTTTTTTTAATATATATTGTTTTAAATTTGATATTTTTATTGTATTTTATTTTTATTTTATTTTTTTAATTAAATTTTTTTTTTTCCTTTTAATTTGAATAGTGTTTTTTTTTTTTTTAATTTTGAATTTTTAAATTTATTAAAATTTAATATATTTCCTTAAATTTAATTATTTGTTTTAAATTTTTTTTTTCTTTTTTAAAATTTAATAAGCATTTTCTTTTTCTTTTTTAAATTTAATTTCTATATTTTATTTTTTTAATTTCCTTCCTTTTTTTTACTTGTTTTTTTTTTTAAATTTAATATTTTTATTTTGTTTTTATTTTTATTTTTTAATTTCTATATTTTTTTAAATTTTAATCATAATTTTTTTTTGGTTTATTTTTTATTTTTTTTTTCCTTAAATTTTAGGTTTTTTTAATGATTGAATTAAAATTTTTACTTTGTTTTTATTTTTATTTTTTTTATCTTCATATATTTTTAAATTTTAAGCTTTTAAATGTTTTTATTTTTTTAATTTATTTTTTTTCTTAAATTTTAGGTTTTTTTTTAATGTTTGAATTTTAAAAATTAAAAAAATGTTACTTCTATTTTTAAAAATGCCAAAAGTATGACACAATTTTTTTTTTTGTTATTCCAGCATCAACTGGTTTTGTTTTGAGGGTGTTTTTTCAATCCTTTTTTCAAGAAACAATTTTGTTTTTACCATAATTTTATAAAATGTTGAAATTTGACCTTAAAAAAAAACGAAGTGCGTTATGGAAGACACACTTTTTTTTTGGGGGGTGTTTTTTCAATCCTTTTTTCAACAAACAATTTTTTTTTAGCATAATTTTAGAAAATGTTGAAATTTGACCTTAAAAAAAAAACAAGTGCGTTCTGGAAGACACACTGTTTTTTTTGGGGGTGTTTTTTCATGTTTTTTGAGAGTTTTTGGGCTAGAGTTCCCGTTTTGAGGTCAGGTTACCTATTTCATCGGTAACTATGTTGTCCGCCATCAATCGTAACCTTATCGTATTATCGGAGATACACTCTACCGCATCGGAGTCTATTCCATTCTCCTCTGGTGTTTGACTCTCGAGGAGCCTGAGAAAGTTCTGAATGATTGTCACAGTGGCGCCTATGGCAGTCACATGTTTGGTTATGCCAATGCACAAAAGGTTCTTCGTGCTAGGTATTTCTGGCCCTCTATCTTCAAAGAATGTATTTTCGCTGTCCGAAAATGTCATGATTGCCAGATTTATTAGCGCAAGATGCGCGTGCCGCCTGCACATCTCCACCCTGTCATTACCATTGGTCCATTTGCAAAGTGGGGCATCAATTTTATGAAGTTTAACCCTCACTCGGCCGAGGGGCATGCTTATATTATCGTAGTCGTTGACTACTTCACGAAATGGGCCGAAGCAATGCCTGCACTTGCCGCTAACGGTAAGACAACGGTTCAGTTCATATTCAATCACATCATTTCTAGGTTTGGTGTCTTTCAAGCCATCATTATCGATCATGGTTCCCATTTTTGGCGTTATATGGTGGCAGAGTTGACTTCCAGGTTGGGCTTGCATCACGACATCTCAACGCCATACTATCCTCAGGCCAATGGCTAGGTTGAAGCTGTAAACAAAGTTCTTGTCACCATGCTTCAACGTATGATTGGGATACACAAATCCAATTGGCATCTCATGTTATTTTCAGCTCTCTGGGCATACTGAACCTCAGTCAAGGATGCAACCAGATTCACTCCATTCTAGCTTGTTTATGGTCTGGAAGCTACCCTTCCAATTGAGTGTGAAATACCTTCGCTCAAGTTGGTTGTTGAATTACTACCCAACACTTCACCTGAAGAAGAGCGTCTTCTCTACTTAGAAAGGCTGGATGAAACTCGCTGCTTTGCTTCTTTGGTCATTGAGGCATAGAAGAAGCGGGTCAAAGCCCATTTTGACCACTCAGTTTCCCCTCACTCCTTTGTAGAAGGAGACCTCGTCCTCTTGTACGACCAAGCTCATGATAAGTTGGGGGTAGAAAAATTTCAACCCATGTGGCATGGGCCTTACATTGTTAAATGCGTTTTGAAGAATGGGGCCTATGAGCTCATTGATTATGAAGTTCATACTTTAGATCAACCCAGAAATGGGTTGTATCTCAAAAAGTACTATGCATGAGTCATTCCTACATGTTTTTTGTACATAGATGTTTTTTTAGATTTGTACATTTTTGGCTTGGTGTGTTTTGCGAGCGTTTTCCTACTTATTTGGTCGTTTCTTATTGTGCAGGCATCTATTACCCCTTATGTCGGTTTTGCAGATGGTGCTTCCCGAAGTACCCGAAACTTGTCTTTGATAGCCTGGGTGATTTATGATCCTGCTGGTGAGTTGGTAGACCTGCAAGATATTTGTCTAGGATGAACTACAAACAATGTCGCTTAATATAGTGTTGTCATTGAACTATTAACCGAGGTGATTACCCTTAGCATTAGTGCTTTGGTTGTAAATCTAGACTCATGGCTTGTTTTTCTTCAACTTAATGGGCATCATTCAGTTAGAAACCCTCACATTTTAACATTGTATTTATGTGTTCGTTTGCTAGAAAGACATTTTGATTATATCACATATCAACATATTCCTAGACAAATGAATGCATTAACTGATACAGTGGCTAACATTGTATTGGATAGACATTTTCATAATCTGTAAAATCTTCATCACATGAGAGACTCATATCAAATAGGAAAACAGATATATATATATGTATATACATATCAAATGTTTGCATCAGTGTGCACCATAAGTTTCAAAAAATATGTGTGTTTCTGTTACATCCTGAGACATCATGTCTCTCAAAAATATGCATAAATAAAGCCTGGGTGTCTAATCAGCACGATGATCATGATAGCATGTCACTTCTCAGATGAGCCGCCTCAACAAGCGGTGAACTCGGTTTGATACCCCTACAGTGTGTCTCTGATACACATGAGTAACATCGTCAAATCGCACATAGTCTGGGACCCCATGGGAAATTCCCTCCAATTTGTGCACAATCTCCTCCTCCTCACCCTGAGGGGCAACATCGAGATTGCGAGGTATTTGCCTCACTCTTGAAGACATCCCTGCAGGTCTCTCTGGACCTACATCTACATAATGCATGGATTAATTATCAGAATATACATATAAAAAAAAACATAATACTTATGAAAATTAAAATGAGTCTTACCAAGTGCTTCATCCCAATCCTCTCCTTCTGGGAGTGGGAGGTCTGGATCACCAGTGAAATCTGTGCTAGAGTAGGGCCAGTCCTCCATGACAATCAACTGTCGACGGTGCTAATCGAAGAATTTCGGTTTCCAGGTCATCTGTTGACCGCCCCCTGATCTTGGAATTAGAGCTTCCCATCGGGCCATCCGTGGTTCCAGTGCTGGTGGTGTCAGGACTATCACCTCTTGACACTGAAATATTGGTAGTCATTCCAGGAAGAACGATACCAGGATAGACCCATAACCAAAATGCTTCAATTTTGGCCTTCTTGCATGTTGTTAGCTGATGTTTTATATTGATTGTTACTGCCTCTGCCCAGTTGTATATGGTCGGTGTCAAGCAGTCTACAATAAGAAGTAGCTATGTTTTTGTTGCTTCGTACAGTGCCTGTGATCCCGCAGCTTGTGTGATCGTCTGTAGCACTACCTTCAATGTTAAATCCGGGATAGTCTGGATATCCATCTTCACGCTTTTTGATCCTTTCCGTGCCCCTGGACATACCCTGTCTATTACCATGCTCATGTTATCCATGGTAGGTCGGGTACCGGTCAAGATTGGTGCTGCTCCCCTTCGTGACAGTATTGTTATGAAATAGACGTCTGAAACATCAATCTCGAGTTCCTGATCTCGAAGAATGAATTTTTCCTGATCCTCGTCCCAGATGTTGATCAATTATTGCAATAGCTCTGGTTGAGCTCTGAGGCATGGTGTCATGAAGAAATTTTTCAGTCCACATTCTTTGAGAGCTTCCATGCATCTCTCATTATCCATGGCAAGCTCGTCTTCTTCATTGTGTTCCATTTCCTTCCACTCGATCACCAATTTTCTTCTTTTCACTTGCAAACATGTTCATATGGACATTATTAGCCAAATAAAAAGATGAAATTTGTGAAATTTAGGCTCACAAAGCTTGCATTGTGAGTTTAAAAATGTTGCACAGTTGGCACACCTTCGTTTAGAAAATCGAACGGTTGGCGTGAGTCCGTGCCCGAAACCTGCGCCGACCACTGTGCCCTAGTTTTCACAATTCCCCCCTCAGAAATTAAAACTGAAGGTTGCAGGTAATGAAAGAAGATTCAAAATGCGGGGAAGGATGTGGGCTCTTACCTGGAACTGACGGATTCAAGAACGATCTCTCGGATTACCTGCTATCGTCGCCGCAAAATCGCAGTGTAAAATGGGTAGTTATTGCTCCACAGGAGGTAAAAGTGAAAAGTAATTGGTTTTTACCATTTTTGGCATTTTATAGCTTTTCAGAACCCTAATTAGGTTTTAAGACATGTTTTTCGATTATTATACTATGTTATGTTCAGAAATGGGTTTTATGTTTGTCTCTTGTGTAGTGACAGGTTTTTAATGAGATAGCGATGAAGTAACGAATTGTATTTTATATTTTTTTCGGACTCGGTCAAAACACGAAAAGGTCACTACTGGAGTAATATTTCAGCTCTTTTTTGACTCTCTAAAACTGAAAATATTTTCGAGATTCTTTTCATTTTTAACTCGTTAAATGGTTGCAAAACGATATCTACCTAGTATACGTTTAACCCTTTTTCGAGCTGGGATAGATTATTTACGAAAAATGAATACCTTAGCCTATCACGACTAAGAGGTTCTTTCAGATATTGTTTTCTACCTTTTCGGATCTAAGAGACTATTTACGAAAAGGGACATGTTGGAGTTTTCTTTTTCGCTTATTTTCAAACTCTCTAAAAATGAAAAGACGTCGAGTTCTCCCTTGGTAGACTCGTTAAACCTTGATGACATCAAACATCATCACCATGACGTTCACCATGTTCCTCCTTCCTAGGGCTCGTAAAATGTACTAGGATGGATTTTTCCGAAGGAAAAACTTACAATGCAAGCATATGCTATCCCCTTCAAGCTTGTTTTAAAAAAATAATTGGGGTACCCGCCAAAAATGGTGGGGGGAAATTGAACCAAATTTTAGCTGTGTTGGCAGTATGTCACTCTTGAACATGACACTTGTCTGCATTAGTGTCAGGTTGGGGACATCTCATTTTGTCATTCTTGCCTTCATGGGTTTGGGTAATATGTTTTGACCTCTCATCTGCTCTTTGCCACATCATCATGACCTCAGATCCCTTGATGTCAAATACTGCAAAATCCAGAGTCGTGTCGCTGATATGTTCAAGAGAAGTTTCCCTCTGCAGTTTTCAACCTTCCTTTGATTCTCTGTTGCTCCTAATTCACTTTCATCATGTTCCTCTGTCTCCTGCCGATGATGTGGGATATGTTAGGGTTCCGTGATTTGGCTTATTGGCAAGCCAAATGACAGTGTAACATCAAACCAAGCTTTGGAACCCAAGGACCTAGCCTTCCTGGACTCAGAGAGGGCTCTCTCTATATGTGTAAGGGATATCTGTGTGTTTTCTTATTGTGTTCTGATTTTAGGCTAGTTATGAAGTAGGTTTTTTGGTTTTGGTTTTTTTTAGGTTGTGAGGGATGAAAATGATCAAAGATACGAGATAGGTAAAAAGATGTCAGCTCAACTGGGCTATGGGGTCGAAAAGGTCAAGAAAGCTATCAAGCGGTGATACAAGGCTGTTGAAGGGCCGATTTGGTTCAAGGTAGAAAGGATCTTTGGGAAAAATGGAGTAAATGGACATCAAGTTTGTGAACAACAAAGAATTTCAAGCATAACTAGTTCAATAGATAACATAAACATGGTAGGGCAAACCATTAATCATGCAAAATATAACTATAAGCTAATCAATACATAGAAATAAACATTCAAGCCATGCATAGAATTATATGACCCTCTAACTTTGGGAAATGGCTATCAGACTTTGGGGAAAGCAATTAAGAAAGACAAACAACTTAACTTACTATGCCAAAACACCTAAACATAGTACTTCAAGTTATTGGGCACTTTGAACAACAAGATTTGCATAGTTTTAGGCAAAGGACTAGATCGAAACTAGGCCTCCTTGGTTCAACAAAATGATAATCTAATCAGTCAAAGAGAAATTTCATGAATGGAACTATAGCCAGACATAGTTAAGCAGGGCGTACTGTAAGTCATACTTAGCATGTATAAAACCATGAATGAAACAAGCAACAATATCCTAAATTATTAAAGAGCAGTCAAGAATTCTTTAATGTTACTTAGGAAGAAGAAAACAAATAAGCTATGAAGAAACAAGAAATTTGAGGTGCCTCCATGGGCATGTCTCAAATTTGTTCTCTACTGATCTATAACAAGCAAGAAACATGTATTCATGAATGAAAACTAGAAGACAAAACAAAGAAAGAGACACTATACCATTCTACCAAGTCATGGAATCCAACAACAATCCTCTATTCATCATCCAAGAACATCCAAGAGGCAATCCAAAAGCATGAGACAAGTATTTCTTCCAAAGCTTATATGACCATATATTGCTTCTATCATCAAGTTCAGCCTTGTTTTACAATGAAAGGCTTTGGAATATATAGGCCAAAGTGAGGAAAACCTCATGGTTCAACCTGCCATCCTATTGGCCTAATCAAAATATCTAAACTTGTCCTTGAGGCTTTGCAAAGTCCAAGGCACAAAATATCTCATAAAATATCTAGAAAATACTAAAAAAGGGAATTAAATTGACTTTTCACAACTTTTCATGTGCAAAAATAGCTAAATGCACATGAGGAAATATCAGTGTTTAAAGGTTCAAAAATTACAAAAATATTCAAAATTTACATCAGCAAAAGGTCCCATGACTTGCCGGCAACATTTGGCAGCCTTCCCGATGTCAAAACGAGGCTCATGATAGCTCGTTAGAAAACTCTAAGTGTCTACTTTCTGGAACATCTTGAATTTTCCCAATATGATGCCTAGAAGTCCTCCAAAAATAGGCCTGTGTGTAAAAACCCAGAAAATAAACCTTGTTGATAAACGGGGCAGAATGTTGAAAAAGTGAGTGTTTTTTGCCATTTTGGGGAAGCAAATGATCTCCAAATGTCCTGAAAATCACTGCGTATGTGCTCCTAAAAATATGGGATCCAATGACACCATTCTCCTCCTTTGACGATCTCCCAAAATGAAATGGCGAATTTCATGAGTTTTGACCAAAAACCCAAAAATGCCAAAAACCAAAATATGTCAAAATGTGCCCAAAATCAGTCAGTATGACCCTTAAGGGTTCTTAGCAACATGTTCTGAAGCAGAAGCCAAAATATGAAGTCTTGATGTGTCTTTCTTCACTTTTCGTGTCGGGCGCTTCTCTTTAGCCTCCTTTAGATTTTCTTGGGTTTTCTTCTTTGATGTTTGGCATTCTGGCTTTGGTGAAGAAGTCATGGCCCCTTGCCTAGGAGAGACAGATAGCACATGCTTTGGAGAATGTTCTTCATGATCCATGTTTGTATTTTCTTGCCCTCATCATCTATCACTGCTTTGATTTTCTTCATGGCGCTGCTCTTCATCAATATGTTCTTCATCAATCCACTCCTACTATCCTGCCTGGGAGGCATCTTGACCTAGATGCGCTCTTGAACCACCAAACTGCCTTAAAGTTTTTGAAAATGCCTTCTTCAAACAAAAATATTTCTCAACCTGTCAACTTATTGTTTGATCAAGATAAAATTGGTTTTGAATGCTGTGTAAAATGTCTCCTTTGATATAAGATCCCTGCTATTCAAAACACTGTCTTTTTTCTGTATGCCAAACAACAAGCAGTTTCAAGAATAAGCATACTATCAACACAGTCAAATGATTTTCTGAGTTTATGGTAAAATCATCTAGCTTTTAGTACTTTGGATGACATACGACAGCCTTGTTTTTGGATAAAGGCAGAACAACAATCTTCTTAGATCAAAACACTAATCTCTTCTTTGTATGCTTTTCAACAAGTATATTCAACACCATTACACAGTCCAACAAAATGCATCTACACAGTCAAAGGTCGCTGTGTTATAGGTATAGTCATCAGGTCCCTTGTGTTTGGTGTGAGCACAAACAATCTTGTAGGAGTCAAACAATGAAAACTCCTTTGAATCAAAACACTGCCCTGGTATTCAATATTTCCTTACCCAGCGTTTGACAATACCTCCAAACTGATTATACTGCTTTCTCACTAAGGTCTGTTTATGGTCGAAAGGCAACCATGACCTTGTTCTTCATCACACCGAGGAAGACTTTGAATAATGGCCAAGTAATACACATATGATTACTGTGTTTGAAATTAGGATCAATGTTTCATTTTTCAAATGCTAAGTTTTCACCTTTAAAACAGGGCCTTTATCTCTCATCATTTCTTTGAAGGCAGCTACAATGGTTTTTTACATCAATGCAAATTCAACACTCTTTGATGTTTCGCCTCTAGCCGACATAACCACAACAAATCTCATTTTTCACACAAAATTCAAACCTATGGTTTAAAATGTTATTTTTAACCCTTTCACTCTGTCTTAGCAGTCTTAAAAGAGCAAATAGGCACATAAAATACCTTTGGAATCGATGATGATGCTTCTTGAGGAGTTTGATCCGCTTTAGGATTGATTTGGAGGCATTTGGATCACTTGAACTTGCGCGACACTTTTGATAGGAAAGGCGCCGCACGATTTGAGAGGTGTCGGGTCACTGTCGGGCCGACAGGACCAACGCCCACAGGCACGCCGCGCCACAATGCTTTCCTTTGTAAAAACTGCGCCCAAACGCGCCGCACGGTTGCACAGGCGCGCCGCGCAACCTTTTGACCCCGAAAAACTCTGTTTTTTGCTCAAACACTTCTTTTATGGTCTTGTGAACAGCAAGAGGGGTTTGCTTCGTGTGTTGAAATGTGAAATACGTGTGGCCAACGGTCTCCAAACTTCATATTTGAAAAATATCACAACCCTTTGAAGTGCTTTAATGAAGGTTTTTGAGAAACAACCATTTTTAAGATTTAAAACTTTCACTGTTTCTCAATATAGAGATAAAGTCTTCCCTTTTGATATCTGCACTGTGGAATGAAAACTCTGCTTTGAGATATATGAAGGATTATAGATGTGCCTTTAAATGATGCTTCTCTTTTAAAGAATGAAATATTTCTTTTCTGATATCTGTGCTGTGGAGGGAGTTTTGCTTTGAGCTACTGTGGCTCACCTTCTGTCACTGGTGTTGTGTGAGGTTTTTCTTTGACATTATGAGGGAGATATCTTCACCTTTCTACAAACTAAACTGACATTTTTGCTCTGGATGCTATGAGTATATCTTGTCCAATGTGTAAACCGAATTAGATGGCAAGCGCTGCTTGAGATTTCTTTTTTACTGTGGGTGGAAACAAAACAGAGGATGATGTATATAGAGTTTGAAAAGTGCACAAGGGAGGCCTGTCCCTTGTTTTCCTGTGAAGGGGGTTTGCAAGAAACTTGAGTTTTCATCCATTTCATCTCTTTTTAGAAAACAACTTCTTCAGAGTCTTTGCCATATGCCATGAGTCTTTTTTACCTTTCAAACCCTGATGAGCTCCTTTACTGTGCTTATGAAGAAGACCTTCTTTTACAGGTGCTTGTTTCCTTTTGAACATGATGGCAAAGGTTACTTTGATACCAAGACCCCTCTGACTCCTCTGGTCATCAGTTTACTAATATTTCTTCACTGATGATAAACTCATTAGCTTTACATTGTAACTAACTAATAGTGAACTCATGCAAATCATTTCTGTGAAACCCACTGCTTTCCTTCTTTGTTCTTACATCATTTCTCTGTTTCAACTGTCTCCTATTGTGTTTACATTTTGTCTATCAGTTAGTGAAAACTCTATAATCAAGCACTGCTCTGGCCCTCTACTTATGAATGAAGGAGGTGCTTTAAACCCTCTGCTTGTAGATGAAGGAGGTTCTTCATTCTTCAAGTATCATCAGCCCTGTGACAGTACTATTTTTCCTTTTACTGTCCTTTCAGGCTTTGAATGTGATTGCAAGAGTTTGATGAAAAATTCTTTGCTCTATAGCTGCATCCCAGGCTCAAGATAACATTGAGAAGCAGATGTCTTCTCATGTGGAGCCAAAAATTGTCTTCTGAGATGCTGGTATGTTTCTGTCCTTGAAAGATCCATCAAACACTGTAAAAACATCTAAAATCAGCTTGACTTATGGTCTATGTATTGCTGAGACTTAAGGGTGTATTAGTGGTGCGACCTAGGGCTGTAACCAACTTCATTAGCAGATTAGGAAGGTCTGTTATGACTGGTCTATAGCAGATGGAGGTTTTTGGCTCTTTGATAGTTTTCCAAGGGAGAAATGCCTTAAAGCGCCACTTCCTAACTTAGGGGAGACTGTTTGAATAGATTTGGATTGTCTCTTTAGAGCTGATGGGCAGACTAGTATGGCTGAGGCTAGGTAGGATTTGATATTGAGGTTTCATCTTGTCATGGGCGGACTGAAAGGTAGGAGGGCAAAAAAGTTTTATGGGTGTTTTCCCAGCTGGTAAATTTGACAAATTTTTAGATTGGCTGTTGGCAAACTTGGCTGCTTACAACTAGTCATCACCAACAAGTAAAAAATACTGATGAATAACAGGATACATTATGGCCCTCCTTCGACCAGGTCACTTCCTGTCGACTTCAACTCATTATCTAGGAAGTTGGTCTAGAGACTCCCTACCGATACCTTGGAGACTGCATGCCTCAATGGCAGGTTCTTTGCATTCAATGACAGGTCCACATCATTGGCCTTTGATCAAGTGATTCTTCAGGTGTTTGACGCCAGAGCACTGTTCACATTTCTTGGATTGTACCTGTTGTACCTTGAGAGCCATTGCAATTATTGGTGGTTTCTCTCGTACCTATTAACAAATTTCATCATTGGCTAGTAATCAGGTGATTTTCTTGCATGTTCGACTTCAACTCATATATTCGCATGCTTGAATTTGTACTTGTTCGGATCGAGATGGAGCGCAAGACCCTGGGTTTTGTCTAATAAGATCCAGGCTATGGGATATTATGGTGTATCATGATTTTTTGCGTGAATCTTTTGATTGGATGGCCACGACCATACCTGAGTCTATTTTGTTGATCCTTACTGCTGGATGGTTGCGTCCATACCTCGGATCTCAGTTCATATATGTACTCTATTATGGATGGCTGCACCCATGCCACATGTTCATGTATCAGAGATATCAGTTATATTTTTAATTGCAGGTCTTCTTACAACGGTGTTTGGTTCAAACACGTTCCCGTAAAGCATTTCACCCCTTCCTCTCTCTCGGACCTCATGCTTTAGGGGGCATCTATTACACAACATTTTTTTACTGTCCTTGTAACCCCCATCCCGAACATTGGAGGCTCATTTTTGTGACCAAAATAAAGTGTCATGCCTTGCAAATACCATCATTTCATCCCTTCCCATGAGTACAACAATCCTTTTGTTGACAATTTGCTGAATAGACCATCAGAAACACATGTTTTTTCCTTGGCACTGATAGCCTGTTATGCCCTCGCGCCAATGAGAAAGATTAACACTAGCCCTGGCGTCAGTTGGCACTCTATCTCAGTTAGCTTCCCATGCTAATATGTTTATGGAATTTTTTTTTAAGAATAGAGGCAAAGTTTCCATTATAACAACTTCGTGGGAAAGTCATAGGGAGTGGTTCGACTGAATAACCATGGCCTTCCTCCTTTGGCCTCTTGTTTCCACTTTTTGGGGAAACCTCCCAAGGGATAAGGCCTCCCTTCCACCATAGCAGGGATCCCAACCTCCTCCTCTCCCTCTATGAATATAGCCATCTACCATTGATGTGCTAGCTGAACTGAACATATTGTTGCAGAAATGATGAAGAGATTTCTATTCATTTTGCTAGAGAAAGATAGAATGGAAGAGACCCATATTGAGAGAGCTTAGGCTTGTGTCTCCATCCCGTCTAAATTCCCTAACATTCATTGAGATGTGCTTCGACTGAAACCCGCTGAAGGAGGTTGTGACGTCAAGGCTTGGTTGTAGCTCTTTCTTCTATCAATACATATGCATGACTATTGTCTGGTTCCCATTTTGTGTTGATGTATTTTATTTGATGCAATGTGCTTAACCCTCCTTCACTGGTTAGTAGTTATGGATGAGATTTTTGTTTTGTATGCTGCTCTTGTTTGTTGATCTTAGTGCAACTATCCAAGCATCGCTGCGAAGGATCGTGTCCCGCAAAAATAGGAATCGAGAGGCTACCACTACAACAGCTACGATAACAATGTTGGACTCCAGGTAGGTGGATCTACCTCATCTATTTCATTAATTAATTAGGAACCTACACTCTAGATTGTTTTTTTGTTTCTAGACCCACTCTAGGGCTAGAGAGATCGTCTCTGTCCGCAAAGAGGATTTACCTTCATAACACATGCCCTCAATATTTATGTACGAGTTTGTCCACATCACTCATGACATCCTATGTTATATGGCTAACGTGTCCCTTCACCTTATCAACCATCTCAGAACTGTTACCCCTATGTTGTGGGCCCAAGATGACCACCTCAGTTGTTACGTGGCATGCTCCACATGCTCTCGGCCAAAATTAATCCAAATATAAAATGTTTTAAATGTATATAACATACTATGTCACACAACATTGATACAAACTAGCATTTGCACCAATAGGGTGCAAATATATGTCGATAGAAATGTAGATGAATGTAGAGTGACACAGAGGTAACACTTCATGAAACAAGGATGTGGACGTGGAAGGCATAAAGAATCATGAGGCTAAAGTATAAATGGGTAAAAATGCATTATAGAATTTGAAATATATCAAATTTCTATCATCAAACTCATAACTAAACCAAAAGTGATTTTCGAGGAGACATCATTGCGATATTCTACCATCTTCTCTAAATAACATCTTGGATATTATGATGAGAATATGTTTGGATGGGGGAGGAAAAAAACAATTAAGAAACACACATTTCATAGGGTGCTCAAAAGGCTAAGCGAATTGAATTGGTGTCCTTTTGTGCTTCAATTTAAGGAATTCAAAGTTTTTATCATGCTGAGATTTTGAATGGACAACAAGTGGACTACGTGCTCTCATTCTTGTTTCAAAGTTTAGAAAATGAAGCCTTGAAGGACTAGATAGGTTGAAAAGGACAACAATTTTTTTCAAACAAAACATGGAAATTTGGAAAACTTGATGCCTATTGGAATTTAAAGGAAAAGCACAAATGATATCCTCACCTCCATTTTATTGTTATTATTCATCTTCATCTTAAATAAACTTAAATTAAATTAAATAATTACATACTTTCATATATATATATATATATATATATATATATATATATATATATATATATATATATATATATATTCATTTTAAATTTGGATTTATCTAGAAAAATGTTAAATTTTTTAATACGTAATTTTTTAATATAAATAAATTAATACATAATAAATAATTAAATAATATATGCATTTTAAAAAATTGACTATTTTTCATTTTCTATTTTGTGAGGAAAGAAATCAAGGTCTCTCTAAAGTGGGTTGTTGGTGCCAAGCCAACCCACCTATAAACTCAAGAGTTCACAAGGCTCAAAGCCAGTTCAAAGCCAATATAACAATATTTAAAACTATAACATACAATAAAAAAAAATTACTTTGTATCTAAGGTTAAACTCTAAACCATACTTCACATCATAAATCATATTCTACTCTATAAAATTCCTAATCCCAAGGCTAAAAACAGGATTCACCCTATCATTGTAATGTTGAAAGTCTTACGACTATACATTCTAATCTTGGTCATGAAGATTTACTTATCAAATTCATAAGTTATGATTTATAAGGTTTATACAATTTTTATTACACTCCAGCTCTGACACACGGATTTTAAAGTTCATAAAATCACAGAAAATTACCAAACGGAAACTTGTTTTAAACAAAGCTTCACAGGCATGAACTGATAAATTAATTGCAATAGGTACCCGTGTTTATTATTCTGGTACAGGTGTAAGATTTCATGCGATATGGTGTGGTTTAAAATATTCATGTTCTTTGGATCTTCGTCGTTGATCTTGGGCAGACCTACAGATCTCAGTTTAGGTGGGAGATGTGTTGATATCTCTGCCAACCCTAAGGGTTTCTGCCTTTGTTGTTGAATCCGTGTCGGTTCCTTCACCGTGCCTTTGTTCCTTAGAGTATGTTGCTTCCACTGTGATGGTTTGAGCTCCGGCTCTGCAAAACCATATACATTATCTGAGCTATACTTGAATTCAGGGTTCGGAAGTTGTAGCATGGCCAGGAGGGTCTATGCTTCATTCGATGTGGTGTATCCCATGGTGAACTACCATTGTCTCCACATATTCACGCGTTCAGGTAAACCCTTCACTATTCCAACATTGTTCTGCTTAAACACATGGTTTTTTCCTTCTATAGTGAATTAACCTCTCGAATTTATTCTCGTGCTTAACATATAACTTTTATCTTCGTTGTTGAAGGATTCCAGTGATCAAAAATGTCGCTCCAGAGCTTCTTTTACAGGTTAGCTTCATTACATTTTACAATTTCTCTTCTATAAAATTTCACAAAGAATTTTATTTTAAAGAAAATAACCTTTCTCATTCGATTTTCTCATCGTTTTGATGATAGGTTAGTCCCTTTACTGATTTTAAAATCTAATTCAACTTCGTATGGAGAAAAGGAGGTTTTTAGCTACCCAGGTTATGCGGCTAACAAGAATAATTCTTTCCAGGTACCTCAATGTAGCTAACCATCCCAGCTATCTTAACTGCCTCAACGTTCTCCTAATTTTCATGAAGTTTTTATTTAGCCAGACTCGGTTTTCCTTATAAGTTGAAAATTGGCCTGAATGCCTTATTTGATTTTTCCTTTGCTCTTACGTAAATATTGTGATATAATTCGAGACAATGTCCAGCCAGTCCCATGTGGACTACCTTCTCATCTACTATCTTTACAGTGTAAATTTTACTGGGCTCAGGATGTATATTTTGTTATGTTTTCTTTAATAAGACTTTTGGTTCCGTCCGAGTATGTAATTACAAAAGAAGTCTTTTATAAATTCCTGTTTCTTCTAGTACAATTGCTTCTTTTGGACTATAAGAGGATACTAAATTTCACACAGTTGTTGCCTATTGTTTAATGGTATATAATTATGATAGTTTTGCATGTATCATTTAAAAGTAATTGTATTTGGATTTTTCGTCATGATTTCCTTCTAAAATTCTTTCGAGAAGTTAGACATGAATAAAAGTTCAACCTTTGGGTCCTATCTCTATTTTATTTTATGTGTAAAGCTATTACATAAGTATTCTCTTTAGTATTTCTTGCTCAAAGTCCATGTATATATATATATATATATATATATATATATATATATATATATATATATATATATGCATTGTTTTACTGAAGTTTATTCTCAGCGCAAAGTTTTTCGGTACTATATATATCTATTCTTCTGTCTATTTTCTTCTATGAAAGAATTCAAGATAGGCGGTGTCCGGACCACCTTACGAATATGTCTGCGTATAGCGAATTTATGAGAAGCGACTAGTGTTGGGTTGGGATTCCACCCGCCCCCCCGAACGACAGCCTTCTCTGCTTAACTAGGTTTTTAATAAAGTTCTTTTACAGTATTGTATGCATGCAACCAATTTTTTGTCTATACTTCTTGTATAGCCATATTGTATAGTTTATTATTAAGAAAGAATCGAGGGTTCTTGTAGCTTATACTGCATTCACCAATGTAATGCTACCTTACAGGCCAGTTCATTTACTGAAATATTTGGTTACTATAAGATAACTCACTGTAAATCTATTTAAGCTTAACAGGAAATCTTGATTAATTTTCTTTCACTTCCTATATTTAACACCCCTTGTTGTATTCACTATAAACTAAATTATTACATCCTCTTTATGTAGGCAAGATCTACTAGGGTTTTCTAAACATATTATCATTTTGCATATAGCTTACAACATTTTATATAAACCTGGAAAAGAATGCATGTTAGGAAATTAATAACTCAGAAACTAATATGGTTCTTCAAAAGTTATGATCATATAAATAACAACATCCATTCCTAGTAAACAAAACAATATTTGCACTTACTCAGATTAAAGGTACCACAGTACTTAATAACACTGAGCATTCACAGTTACTTATCTGATTTGAAAGTTAAAGTTGTGGTCCTCCCAACCTTCAAGAGAGGCGATTACGTCCTCCTCTTGCTCCTGTGCTCCAATCTTGAAAGGTATGGGTTAATAGTGGATTCTTCTGCTGTGACCTCAAGACACCTAGTCCAGTCAGTACCAGAAATAATTCGGGATTTACTAAGTGTTTCCATTGATCACAACCAGCTCTGGAAAATTATCACTCTCCCTTTTTCCATCAACAGAACCCCTACTCCTCACTGGGATCAGTCTCTTATCCCCAGAAAAGCAGGTAATTGTTTCCAACTGTCCCCAACCACTTTCCAGTTCTTGGAAAACATTTACCATCAGCTTTTACTTTTTACGAAGTTAATTCCCATAACTGATTTAATATCCATAATTAATCACTAAGGACAAAAACATTATAACTCATCATGTTACTAGTCAGACTTTGAACCTAGTTGGAGAAGATAACACACATTATACCCAACAACCCTATATAAACTCAATTGAAAAAAATTAATCTTCTTAATATCCAATAAAACTATATTTAAAATAGATTTAAAATATTATCACTCAATTATAGTACTTATATTATTATTTTTTAAATTTATAATATAATTTTCGTATATTTTATTATTTAAATTAAATTATATTTAATTTTTTACCATATTATATAATCCTTATGAACGTATATAAATTAATGAATTACTAGAAATATATCTTAGAAAATTTATTGAAATAAATATCATTTAACAATTTGATATGTAATTGTTAAACCAATAACTTAAAATGTTAGCTTTAATAACTTGAAAAGTCCATGTGAATAATTTCAATTCTTTTATATTTTTGTTTTAACTAAAATCTCAAGAGATAATTTTACTTGAGATGATTTTTTTTAGTTTAATTTATTTTTTAGAATAAATAAATAAATACAATTTAAAAAAACTTCTAAGTCATTTTTAATAAAATTTTGTTGAGTTTAAAATAATATTGATTGTAAAATAAATTTAAAAATAAAACAATTTAAAACATTTAAATTACATTTATGATAAAAAGTTTCCTAATACTATATTAAATTTCAATCAAATTGTCTGTGGGATCTTGGTTAAACTGTAATGAAGTGGGTTGTTATAGCACTCATCATAGGTTGAATTCTCTTCCCCAATCAGGACGATGTATCTAGACATGCTCATGAAAATGGAGTTAAAAAAGAAGAAGAGAAAAATGAAAGGTACTACCAAGCTTACCAAAAAAAAAAAAAATCAATCAAATTCACTTAAAAAATAATAATGATGATGATGATGATAGTTATCATCCATTAAGAGCAATGCGGTCTATCAAACCTTAAGAGAGGAGAAAGAATCTAAGTTTGCTTCTTCAAAATCTTGTTTTCATGGTCAAAGAGAAGGGAAAGAGCAATGTGGTCTATCAGAATTTAAGAGAGGAGAAAGAATCTAAGTTTGATTCTTCAAAATCATGTTTTTATGGTCAAGGAGAAGGGAAATAAGCGCTCCAAGATCCATATAGGTGGGTTTACTTAATAGGTCAAGATGATTGGAAGCGTGGCAGATGGTAGGGAATTGAGAGCGAATGTGAGTAAGAGTCGGACAATCTTAAAGGAAGTGTTTTTCATCTTCCACCTTCTTAGAATAGAAAATCTGACATATTCCATCGTTCCAAGGGGTCTTGGGGATAAACCACGGCCTAGTCTCACTCCGAAGATCATAAGAATTATTTCTTGTCTTAGAGATGTTCATTTTTTCTTATTATTGGACAATGTAGAGAGATAATTCTGATTATCAAGGGTGGGGTTGATCACTTCCTTATAGTATATTTTCTTCCTTTTACCCTCTAGCTCCTGATCCTCCGACAACTTGTCCTTAAACTTGGAGGTAATAGTATTTTTGATATTATCTTTGCTTCCCATACCGAGCTCCTCCTTAATCCCCCAATGGTCCTCTTTAATTCCCCAATGGTTGAGCCACGACTGGGCATCCTTATACCACCCGCACTTGAGACGAAGGTGAGGGTTTTGACCATAGTTAGAAGAAATTTTAAAGAGCCCTTTTTATTCCATGTTATCAAACTTCTTCTTATACATTAGATATCTAAAAACAACTATAATTAAACTATAAAAATTATTGATGTCATTAGATAAACCAATCATATTTAAATTTAGAAAAATTAATAACATAAAATTAAATATATTAAAAATTAATGTATTATAAAATTACCATTAACCTTAATTTAAAGTGTTAATTTTTTATTATAATTAATTAAAAAAAACTATATTTACATCGTTCAAATAAAAATAAATTTATGAATATATAATTTGAAAGTTTATTGTGAAATAGAAAAAAATTATAAATATTATTATATTAAAAATGTAAATAATGAAAAATAATTTATTTTATAATGTTGTATATAGTGATAATTAATATCCTTTAAAAATTTTATAATTTAATGACCATTAAAAAATAAAAATAAAAAATAAAAATTGTTTAACATTTTTTTTTATACTTACACAGAAATGAAAATGACATATGAGGAAAACACTGGCCAACATTGTTCTCATGATCAATGTCAGATTCTTCATTGTTGCTTTGATTTAATTCGTTTAAAGAGTGTCCTTCAATATCATATGTATTCGCCACATTAGGCACAACAACAATATTTTTGACATTATGGTCTAATTTATTCCCTTGATAGTAGAATTTAAGCAGTTTGTTTTCTGGGTACACCTTTTATACTGGCCATTTAATGTTGAGTTTCAGCCATACACTGGCTCTAACATTTATAAGTTGTGGGAGCTCAATTTTTATTTCCACTTAATTGCTCGACTTCTACTGAGACAATTTTCGGCATCCTACAAAGTTAAGTTAAAGCATATCAGCATCTCCTTGGGGTCACAATTTGATGCTAAGAGACAACATCCCATTAGTCCGAACCATATTGGAAAAAAATGGGTAGGTTTAAAGACTTTTATCTATTGGAATTTCTGAGAATTCCTAAACAAACTCAGAGAGAATGATACTCTCCTTCTTAACACAGAGAAATTAAAAAAAAAAATTGCTTGCTAGGAGACAGAGTTTGCACGCTTGAAAACTTCTATTTCATTAGCTTAAACAAAACTATTACCAAAAAAAACTTCCTCTGTTGAGGGATTACAAAAATATAGACTGCTACAAACACAGTGCCAATATACTTCACTGTCTCTCATGCAAAAAATGCACTCTGTGCTTTTTACAAAAACTCTGTCTCTCTTACACAATAGCCTTCGGGCTCACTCTGTTTTTCTTTTAACACACTTTGCTATTGCAATAATACACTGATGTGTAAATTCAAATATACATTAGCTCCACGGGCCTTTTTGTATGGCGCAGCACATGTTTTTAATTAACAAAACTAAAAATAAATAAACCTATGTATCGCCCTTTCAGGGCCACCTAACAATAATGCACATACATTAACATTAAAAAAAAAAAATTAATCAAACTATAACATATCATAAGCCTTCATAACCTTCAGCCATTCACCCGGACTTCAAACTGATAAAGCCAAAATGAAATCAGATTTCACATCACATTTCAGGTTGCTGACGTAGGGAGGAAATGTTATCCGAAAAGAGTTATCAACCGGCGTTTATACTTTTTCGGGTCCGGAAATGGGGTTTGGGTACGGGCCCAAAATAAAACCCGAAAAGTTATTCATTCCGGCTCATTAAAAAGTTCGGGTCCGGTTTTGAACTCTGCGAATGGGCCAAATAAAAATGTGATCGAATTATATCGCTCCACGTGCTCCTGCTGACTTGGCGGTGGGACCACTGCTCCCATGGCCTGTGGGGACCGCTTGTCTTCAAACAAAGCAACTCCCGCGTACAAAAACAAATACTCTTTTTTCTAAAAAAAATCTCTGTTTTTCAAAATACAGAGGACAATAACATTTTAACATTGATTTTTCACTGAAATGGCATGCGGCCAGAGTACAAAAAGCTTAGAGATGAAAAATGGAAAGCGGTCATTACAAAAATTACTGAAATAAAATTAGAAAGCGGCACTAGTGCAGAGAAGTTGAAGTTAACACTTCAACACTCCCCCTTAAGTTCAACCGCTAGGTTATCATTCATACCCATGCATTTCGTCAAATGTTCAAAACTCTTCTGCCCCAATGGCTTGGTCATAATACCTGCAAACTGCTCCTGAGTTCTGCAATGTTTTAAAATGATTTCTCCATTTTTCAATAGCTCCCTGATGTAGTGAAACTTAGCATCTATGTGCTTTGTCCTTTTATGAAACACAAAATTTTTAGACAATGCTATGGCCGAGCTATTGTCATAATAAATGACTGTGCCTTTTACCTGTTCTTGACATAAACTTCTCAACATTCTCTTCATCCATACTGCTTGACACGCTGCTGCTGTAGCTGCTACATACTCTGCCTCTGCTGTAGATAATGCTACAATAGGCTGTTTCTTAGAAGCCCATGAAATGGCTCCCGAACCCATGTGAAAAGCATAACCAAAAGTATTTTTTTGGTCATCTACACTTCCAACCCAATCACTGTCAGTGTATCTAATTAATTTTGAATTTTCTGAAGTGGTATATAAAATTCCATACCTTTTAGTTCCTTTAACATACCTCATAATTATTTTTGCTGCCTGCCAATGTGCTTCTTTTGGCCTCTCCAAGAATTTGGAAATCAAACTAACAGCATGCATAATATCCAGCCTAGTTGCAGTCAAATACATGAGGTTGCCGACTATGCTCTTGTACAAGCTAGGATCAAAATCCTTACTGTTGTCCTCTTTGCTGAGTTTTAATCCCATCACTGTGGGAGTAATTGCTGCCTTGCAATCCTGCATGTTAAATCTCTCCAAAACTTCATTCACATATTTTTCTTGAGAAATAAAAATTTTATTTTCATTCTGCTTTACTTCTATTCCTAAGAAGTATTTCAGCAAACCCATATCAGTCATTTCAAATTCATCTTTCATGACCTTTTTAAAAATTTCAACAAGGTAATAATCATTACCTGTAAAGATCACATCATCAACATATAACACAACAATCACCATCTTACCATCTTTTTCTTTGATGTATAAGGTGGGTTCTCCCTCACATTTTTCAAACCCATTTTCCAGTAGATAGGAATCTATCCTACTGTACCATGCTATTGGTGCTTGTTTCAGCCCATATAGAGCTTTCTTCAATCTGCACACTTTGTGCTCTTGGCCTTTCTTCTCATAGCCCAGAGGTTTTTCAATATAAACCTCTTGCATTAACACTCCATTTAGAAATGCTAACTTCACATCCATTTGGTAAACTTTCCACTTGTTTTGTGCTGCTATGGACAACACTTCTCTCACAGTTTCCATTCTTGCAACCGGTGCGAAAGTTTCCTCATAGTCTCTCCCATGTTGCTGCTTATACCCTTTGGCAAAAAATCTGGCCTTGTGTCTTTCAATCTTACCTTGAGCGTTACTCTTGGTCTTGTAGACCCATTTAACTCCAATGACTTCTTTACCTTCTGGGAGTTCAACCAAATCCCATGTCTTGTTTCTCTCTATGGCATTAATCTCTTCATCCATAGCTTCTATCCATTTCCTATCTTTAATAGCTTCTTCAAAATGAATAGGATCATCAACATGAAAATATAAAGCAAATAAAGAGTTCATACCTTCATTTGCTGCCTCTTGCTCATAAATTTTATTTAAATTTCTGAACTTTGTTCCTCTTTCATTTGGTGTATAAGTGCTTGAAGTAGCACTCGAATCTCCTCCTTGTGGTGTGTTTGGAGAAGCACTCTCATTACTTCTAAAGGGTGTTCTTACTCTAGCTTGTGGTGTCCCTTGCTGTCCTTGTGTTGGTGCTGCTATTGAGGGATGTATTTCAGCGATCTCTTCATCATTTTCATCATGAGACAAACAGTTTTTAACATTCATTGTTTTCTCAATGCTTCCATTCCAAGCTTCCTCTTCAATGAACTGAACATCTCTTCTCACAATAAACTTCTTGGTGGATGGGTTATACAACCTGTAAGCTTTGGATTCCTCACTGTATCCAATAAAAATACATTTCTCCCCCTTGCTATCCAACTTCTTCCTTAGCTGATCTAGAATGTGTGCATAAGCCACACAACCAAAAAATTTCATGTGGGTGACTCCTTGTTTTGTGCCACTCCATGCCTCTTCCGGAACTCTGTTCATTACTTCTTTTTTTGGGCATCTATTCAAGATATATGCTGCAAAATGTATAGCTTCAGCTCAATAATCATTTGGAAAATGTTTTGCCTTTAGCATACTCCTTACCATATCCATGATTGTCCTATTTTTCCCTTTGGCAACTCCATTTTGCTGCGGAGTGTACCTTTCTATAAATTTCTTATGGATCCCATTTTCTCTGCAAAAACGCAGAAATTATTTAGAGATGTACTCACCTCCTCTATCAGTCCTAGGGACTTTGATATGCTACCCACTTTGGTTCTCCACAAGTGCTTTAAAATTGTAGAATTTTTCAAACACTTCACTTTTATTTTTCAAAAAATAAACCGAAGTTTTTCTTGTAAAATCATCAATAAAAGTTAATATATAGTGGCTGCTTCCAAGTGATGTTGTTTGCATTGGTCCACATAAATCTGAGTGGACAATTTCTAAGGGTGCCTTTTCCCTTATGCTTTTTCCAGATGGAAAAATTTCTCTGTGTTGTTTACCCAAGATACAACCTTCACATAGGTTGTCCGGTTTCTCAATCAATGGTAATCCTCTTACCATTCCTTTCCTATGTAACAAATTAAGACCTCCAAAGTTGAGATGTCCAAATCTCAAGTGCCATAACCAATTTTCGTCCTTTTCTTCTCTTTGGAAAGCCTCTTGTGTCACTGTTGCCATTTCTTCTCCATTTTTCAAATCTTCCCTCCTTCTGAGAGGGAACATTCTGTTCCTTGTCATCCTTATTTCAGTAATACATTGTTTGCTTGGAGGTTTATCCATGATGGTGCATACATCATCTTCAAAGAAAACATTGTAGCTCTTTTGAATGAGCTGCCCAATGCTTAACAAATTACATTTCATACCTGGCACATAATATACATCAGGCATGCTCTTATTTTCTCCCTTCTTTGTCAAGACATTTACTATGTCTTTTCCTGTGACAGAAATCTTACTGTCTGTTCCCAATGTGACTTGAGACTTCACATTTTCATCTAACATAGAAAACATAGTAATTTTTCCTGTGATATGGTTACTACATCCTGAATCTAGGAACCATAAATCTTCACTCTTTTCCTCAGCCATATTACATGCTAAAAACAATTTATCTTGGCTGATATTTTCTCTAGTGAAATTTGCACTGGGTCTATTACCCATGTCATTCTGCTTCTTCCTAAATTCATTTTCATAATGCCCATATTTTTTACAATAATGATACTGGACATTGGATTTGTCATACCTTTGTCCATGAGCATGTTGTTGTCCACTTTGCTAGCTTCTGCTTTGGCCTTGGTTCTGATTTTGATTGCTGCCCCTTTCTTGAGAATTTGTTGGACTGTTTCTTCCTCCTCTGTTTTGGCTTTTGCCTCTTCCTCTCTTGTTTCCTTTGCCTTGACCTCTTCCTCCTCCAAAGGACATCTGGGTTTTGAAGGCATGCTCCAAAGATGAGTTTTCATTTCTACCCAATCTTTGTTCATGTGTCATCAGTGATGCACGAAGCTCATCAACTGAAAAGTTTGAGAGATATTTTGTCTCTTCTATGCTGGTGACTATAACATCAAACCTTGAGGGTAAGCTCTTCAAAATTTTCTCCACAATCGTTCTTTCTTAAAGTGTCTCTCCATGAGAGTTTATCTGTGTGACCATTCCAATCACATGTGTGAAGAATGAGTCTATGTTATCAGACTCCTTCATGCAGAGAGTCTCAAAATCTCTCCTCAGCAATTGTAGTTTTGTTTTCTTCACTTTCTCCATGCCTTGATAGGCTGTCTTGAGAGTTTCCCATGCTTCTTTGGATCTCTTAGCTGCTGATATCCTTGGAAACATACTCTCATGTACTGCTTGATACAAATAGAAGAGGGATTTATAGTCCTTCTTCTTATTGATCTTCAACAAGTCCTTCTCTGCTTGTGTTAATGCATTAAACTCATTTTCATCTACTAACTCTTCAAAACCATCCTCAACAAGTTCCCATAAGTCTTGAGAGGCAAACAGGGCTCTCATGGTGATTGCTCAATAATCATAGTTTTTCCCATTAAATTGTGGGAGCTGAGAATTACCAATACTCATGTTTGTGCTGGCTCCTACCATGCTTGCACTCTAAACTATGCTTTAAATCTTGACTGTGATTTTTTTTAAATAAACTGAGTGTCTGCAAATAGTAACACAAAAATCTGTTTTGAGAATACCTTGGATTCTTTTTTACTGAGCCTTCACTCTGCTGGAGAAGCTGCTGCAAAAAAAAATCCTTCCTTCAGCTTCTTTGACACCTTCAAAGAGCCTAGACTAGCTCTGATACCATGTTGGAATTTTTGAGAATTCCTGAACAAACTCAGAGAGAATGATACTCTCCTTAACACGGAGAAATTAAAAAAAAAAATGCTTGCTGGGAGACAGAGTTTGCATACTTGAAAACTTCTATTTCATTAACTTAAACAAAACTGTTACAAAAAAAAACTTCCTCTGTTGAGGGATTACAAAAATATGGACTGCTACAAACATAGTGCCAATATACGTCATTGTCTCTCATGCAAAAAATGCACTCTGTGCTTTTTACAAAAACTCTGTCTCTCTTACACAATAGCCTTCGAGATCACTCTGTTTTTCTTTTAACACACTCTGCTGTTGCAATAATACACTGCTGTGTAAATTCAAAAATACATTAGCCTCACGGGCCTTTTTTTATGGCGCAACACATGTTTTAATTAACAAAACTAAAAATAAATAAACCTACATATCGCCCTTTCGGGCCCACCTAACAATAGTGCACATACATTAACATTAAAACAAAAACATTAATCAAACTTTAACATATCATAAGCCTTTGTAACCTTCTGCCGTTCGCCCGGACTTCAAAACGATAAAGCCAAAATGCAATCAGAATTCACATCACATTTCGGGCTGCTGACGTAGGGAGGAAATGTTATCCGAAAAGATTTATCAACCGACGTTTATACTTTTTCACGGGCCTGGAAATGGGGTTTGGGTACGGGCCCAAAATAAACCCTGAAAAGTTATTCATTTCGGCTCATTAAAAAGTTCAGGTCCGGTTTTGAACTCTATGGACGGGCCAAATAAAAATTTGATTGAATTAGATCGCTCCATGTGCTCCTGCTGACTTGGCAGTGGGACCACTGCTCCCATGGTCTATGGGGACCGCCAGACTTCAAACAAAGTAACTCCCGCGTACAAAAACAAGTACTCTATTTTCTAAACAAAAGCTCTGTTTTTCAAAATACAGAGGACAGTAACATTTTAACATTGATTGTTCACTGAAATGGCAAGCGGCCAGAGTACAGAAAGCTTGGATATGAAAAATGGAAAGCGGCCGTTGTAGAAATTGCTGAAATAAAATTAGAAAGCGGCGCTGGTGCAGAGCAGCTGAAGTTAACACTTCAACATTATCTTCTTTTTAAAATTTTTTACTACTAACGTTTTTGAACTGAATATGAGTCCGGACCAACCTGGATGAATTTTAATCAAATTTCATGGGAACATGTCTCAGGCTCTCCTTGTGGTCACAGTTTGATGCTCAGAGACAACATCCCCATTATTCCAAGCCACCCTGGGAAAAACCGGGTAGGTTTTATGGTTTTTATAGTTTTTCATTTTTTTTTATTACCAACGTTCTTGAACTTGACCAACATGTCATTCTAGACCAACTTTAGATGGACTGTAATCAAATTTCAAGGGAATTTCGTGAAATTGTTCATATTTTTGTTCGACATTAGGTTCAGCTTGAAGTTCGACCGACAATGGAGTTTGGTGAATTTCGAATTTAATTGATTTTGTTAGCCTAAGGGGTGACTTCGCATAACATCTATAGTTGCAAGTACTGACTTGCATAACTACCATATTTGCCCAAAAAATTGAATACAGGGTAATTTACATTTTTTCAAAATCACATTTCTTTACCAGAATTCATTGCTCTTTCAACAATCTACGGAGCAAGCAACAAGCTTACTTTCCTGTTGCTGAAGCTTCAGGCAGTCTAAGAACGGAGATATCAGAGAGTATCATTTAACCCTAAATTTTTTTTATTATTATTAAAAATACTATAGAAATTAGTCAAACGGACGTGGTACACATGTTCAAAATTGTGTCAAAGACAAACTCTGGTATAAATGCATATCAGCATAACTATCAACCTAATTACAAAAACATATATTAAAAATATACTCATATATTTTTGGCCCATTCGTGATCCCCTCCATGTATCCTCTGAACGGATGCCATATTCCACATTATGTGGTATATATACATAATATTTCGATTAAACCAAACACGATGCACAATCGAACCCCACGGAATGACCATAAGTCATAGCCAAATATTTGTGTAATTTAAAAATATATCAACCCTATGTAATGACCATAAGTCATAACAAGTTATTTGTGTAATTTAGAAATATACGTGTGTGGGCACATCACATGTTCTCCACGCCCCTACATACTTCTCCATGTATGGCATATGCCATAATTTGCATTAAACACAATAAATTATGATCCACGCTACATCCACCTAATACTAATAGATGAATGGAATAGGGTACCAATGAATGAATGAATGACATTTTAAATTTTATCAGATTAAAAATGGTTTATTGGTAATAGTCTATGGGATTATCAATTTCGTTGTCTTTTACTTTTTATAATTCAATCATTTTCTTATTCACATTGACGATGAGTTCACCCAATCTTCTAACAGTTTTCTCACTGAAAAGACAATGCCACAAAATTTATGCTAACAAACTGAGCTACTGTCCCTGATGTCTCTGAAAGCACCACATTCCAAAATGAATTTTTTTTTTTTTTTTTTTTCCTGATTCCACTGCCTCATAAGTGCAAAAAGTACACACCCTTTCTTCCCAAGCTTCTTTAGTTCTCTTCCACCATCTTGTTTAACAATGTAATATCCCGAATGAGATATTTTAACTAAAAGTGCAGGAAATAACTAAACCCCACATTATGTCGTAAAAACAACATTTACTTAACAAAAGATTGCCATGTAAAATAAAATATACAAGTACATGAAAATACATAACACCATAATGCAGTAAAATAACTCAAATGAAAGATAGTTGATATAACTAGAATAGAACTGGCCTCAAGAAAATCTACCGCACTGCTGCACTGTGTTGGCCTCCAAAACTCAATTGTTGCACTCTTCCTCCGGCAGCAACTACCACTGAATCCACTGAAGCACCCATTGAAGATTTGAATGATCCTCACTCCAATATTTTTGTAGCTCTGTAAAACTTCTGAATGAATTCTCCTCAAAGAGACTTGGGTTTTCGTCCAACACTCACAAATCACCCGAGGGTTTCTGTTCTGGGCCTACTATTGAAGTAGAGAACCACATTCTCAAACCTCTCATACACAAGAAAATGATCTAATCTCAGATATCCCTCAATGGCCTCCTCCCTTTCTTTTATAGATCTCCTGGATCCTTCTAGAGCCTTATTTTATTATTCTTTTATTCATGGAGCACTTTTCCCTTTTATTTAAATATTATTTTTTAATGCGGAAAAGAGTAGATCGGCTACCACATCTCCTTCGGTCACTGAAACTCATGTGAAACCGTCCCATCATGTAGGTATCCTCGCCTCGGTTCCAATGAAATATTACATTAAGGTGTTCTATCATATTTTCCTCCCGGAATACCACCTTGAGTGTAATCAGCTGAGTTAAGCCCACAAATAACTCAATTTTCCGAAAGTTGTCAGAATGCACTGGAACGAAAGGAAAATTGCTCGGATGATGGAATATATCAAGCGAGTGACACCCAACCTCATAGAAACTCCTAAAAACTCCTCCAAAAATCCCCTGGGCCCGCTGATGACACCAACCTGTACTTGTGATGAGTCTGCTCCTAACTCCGAAATTCCATCCTAGCCCTGTCATAGGTGACACAAAAAAAGGGAATATTACAGACCTTCTGCCCCAAGATTGTTTGCCCTCAAGAAATCCAAATATGTGGGCCACCCTGTTGGCTCGATGCAACTGAGACCCAACACCCAGATCCCATACAAACCCCTGGGTGCTACTATGCACCTGTGTCAAGCCACTTGGAATAGACCCCTCAATGTCGGGATCCCAAATTGATCTCTCACTGTACCTATCATCAAAAAATCCTCCCAGATCCCAACGCGACCATGGCCAATCATCGCCCAAGTCTCGCGGCTCGGACTGCGCATTGGCTCTAGCTATAATTGATGCCCCGTGAAGTGAAGTTCACCAACAAGAATCAATGCTCCTTGGCTCCTACTGTGTTGTACCTCTAACTGTATAAGCTGCCCCACCAACTATGTACCAACTCATCACCTCTCTCCAATCCAAGTCCTGACTCAATCCCATGCTGTAATGTTCCCAATTTTTAGCCTCAAGCTAAAATGGAAGATTATAGTTGCACATTTTATTTTTGTTTAATAAAATGGGGAAGGAGACATCTTAGCCCCTTTATAATAAAGAAATAATACTCCTTATGTGAAAAGGAGGTGAATAAGCAGCTGGAATAAAACACCTAAAGGTGTGAATGGAACCCGGATCACTTGGCTTAGTCATCTTTGACTAAAGTCAACAGCGCTACCCAAGGAGAAGAGACTTCCTAGAGAAGCTGTGCAGTTTTGGAGGGAAGACACTCACATGAGAGTGGAAACCCTAATTGGTGGGACCTTGGTGGAGAAGAGTTCCCTTTCTTTATATGGAGGAGATGGCAGCCCATTTGCATTATGTTTTTTGGAGTTTCAGACTTGGGTCTGCAAAGGCTTGCATCCCTGGGATGTTTAGCAGGGTGATGGTGCCCTCGGGCACTAGGGTGTTCCCGATCGGGAATCCCTACCTCTTCCTCAAGGAAGGATGAGGATTGAGCTGATTTTCCTCAATCCGGCATTGGCCACAGCTACATTCATCTCCTACAGCATTAGCTCTGCAGTAGAGAGGACGTTGTGTTGCTGGGTGCAGCAAAGGAGGAACTCATGGAGTCATCTTAGCTTGTCTTCTTCAGCGTAGGAGTGATATATTCATTGGAGGAGCTTCAAGGAGGATTCCCGGGCTTCATATCAGATATTTGACACTTGGCCAACATTCCATCATCTCCCACTGCGCATTCCATGGAGGAAACTACGTTATTTTATGGAGGCAGTGAGAGAGGGTTTCATTGAGCTCATCAGGAGTGTGTTTTTGAGACAAAGGGATCAGCCCTTTGTGTTGGAGACATCATCAGAGGAGGGCAATCAGATTTCAGATCAGCCACAACCTCATTCTCATTTTGTATCGGTTTCAGTGACAACTCAATTATCACATTTTTGTATGTTCCGGCATTTCTAACAATCTCTCCTAGATTGGCTAGAAATCCCATAGTTCAGCCCATTTTCTTGTTATTGGGAATTATTTGTATTCCTTCAGCCATATGTACATTTCATTCATGTTCAGCAGCTTATACCTTTATATACACAGCGCAGTCACTGCTCTCCGACATTTTGTGGAGTTGCAGCAACTCATGTATTTCATTGTTCATGCATTGGAGGTTGGTTCTTAAGGCTTGAGTGGCTTTTCCCTCAACTATTTCTTGTATTTTATTGCTGATATATCATAATACAATGATTTTTGTATCATTTCCCTCTTATGATGTATTCAGAGTTGCAAATTTCATGTTTATGTTCATATATTGTTGTAAGCTCTCTCATTGAGCATTGTTTTAAAGACCTTGATTGGGGAGATCTGAATAGCCCATCTAGATTTATTTCTTTGAACTCATTTTCTGCAAGGGAGTTGTATTAGATGTATTCTAGGGCATCCCAGTGGTGGTTTGCCTTATTTTTGCAGAGGCTTCCTTATACAGCGTCCTCAAGGATCCTGTAGCAGAAATTCCCGAGGTGGAATTTTGCATATCCATAGACAAATTCTGTGAAGGGCCAGCTAGCCTCAGGATCTCTCCCTTCTTTGGAAGGAGACATATCCTGTAAATTCCCCAACATTCAATCTCTCGAATGGACTTGTGGTGTCTCACTGAAGAAGGAATTGGAATATCTTAAGATATTCCCGATGGAGCAGCAAGTTCCAGATTTGGAACATTACACATGTTGATCCTGATCTCCTAAAGTCGGGATGGAGTGTTGAAGAAATGACAACCTGTGCTCCACTGCCAACTGGAATCTGTAGCATCTGCCATATCTAAGGGCCCCTGCTCCATTGAGCTCCTTACGAATAAGATCATACCATCAAGAGGGTACCAATTCATGATCTCTCGCCAATATATCTCGGGAGAAGGATCCAATGTAGTGAAAAATGCATACGAAACATGCCTGGAGTGTTGTCGCCAACCTATAATCAACGCATGTTGATCTGTCCTGTCTGCCAATGAGATTTGCCTGTAGAGGAAGGCCTCTCTCTCTATAATGGGCCAAAGTGGGCAAGATATGTTGCAAGCCCCATCGATGTACTCCTGGAGAGTGCTACTCCCTGAAAGTATTGCAACTCTATTGACTTCATGTGCATCTATCTACACCTCATCCGTGTGTCGTGTGTCGTCCCAAAGATGGATGCTCCACCATCTCCAACAGCTCCTCCCTCTCCTGATCGGGAATGTCATGCTCCTGCTATATACTAGCCTCCTGCAAAACTATCCCATAAACCTCCAACATCTCATGAGGATGAGTATCTGCCACTACAGTCACCAGACTCGATGTCTATGCATTTGACTGCTCCTCCTCAATGGTTGACTCATGCTCCATCATATGCTACTCTAGCTGAATCGTCACAAGTGACTCATTGCCTAGAGTATCTCTCGTGGATTCCTTTGATTGCTCACCCTGCATACTAGAATACAACTCCGACCTACTGTCACCAACTCCGCATGACTACTCTCGCTCCCTAGAAGCACCCTCATATGATCTCGTGGGCTCATCTGAAGAAGAGTCCTCATCCTAGCATACAGAAGGAATTTCATTCTATTATTCCCCTGCCACATCATCTACATCACTCAAGCATGAGTGATTACGCCTCCAAGGCTCTTTGCAAATGAAGCAAATTCCCTTCTTCCTTAGCTCATTTCTGCTACCTGGTCCTCCAAACTGGAGTAGCTCCTCCCTAGTCAACTGTCTCCTAAATAGCCCAAGTTCTTCTCAATGAACCCTTGGGCTAGCTCATAAGTAGCAGATGAGACCAACTGTCCTCTCCTCCAAATGCTCAGCAACCTAATCTACAACTCCCAGAAAATGGCCTCCTGGTTTCTCACACATGATGATAGGATGGACTGCACGTGTGCTATGACAGTGTTAGGATGGTGTCTCCTAATGCTGAAGAAGCATTGGAACATTTGTAGAATCAATTCATCACACTCAAGATCAAACATGATGTCATACGTTTTGAATGTGGCCATACTTCCTAAAATCTCAAGCTTCTTCCCAAAGGTAGAGACTGCACTATTGTCCAAAAATTGAAAATTCTCTACTATCAATCTCATAACCCTCCTAATAACATCATCATTGTATGGAGCTATAGGCATGATTAACTTCATAATGTTACTGAAGCATGATGCAAAGGGAAGCCTGAACCCCTCACAAGGTTCCTCCATGAATTTGGGTTGTATAAGAGCAAGCATAGCAGGTTCAAGAGCCCAAATCAGTTTCTTCCCTTCTACTTGGCTTGTTTTGGACAGGATTTCATTAAGCTCATCAAGTTTGGACAAAACTCTCCATGTCATCTTCATGTGTTTCAAATCTGTCCCAAGTGCAAGAATTTTGTGACCAATCCCCAATTCTTCCTGCAAATCTTTTGGCTGTTCTTTTTGAAGGATGACATAAATTCCTCTTGAAAAGCATTTGCTATTCAATTTTGTTTTCTGGTCTTCTAATGAATGGTGGTTCAAGGAACCAACTTCTATTTTATTTTTATCCATCTATTTAGAAACCCCTCCATGGTTCAACAATAAATACAAGGTTAAATACAATAAAAGATGTAGACTTATACAAAATGAGACCTTCCTACTGTAATACAAGATCTGCTCTACAACAACCTCTATTTTCTACTTTTGATCACCTCCAGAGACTACCAACACCACACATACAAACAATATTTCTCATCCAATCAAGGCGCTAACTTATACAAACAACATTAATGGCGTTAAAATAGACTCCGCCATACAATCTCTGCTCATGACAACAACTTACATGTTTTCCTTGCTAAGACCCGCATCATACAAGGTCTAAAATTGTTGTTGAATCGAAATCCCTATCACTGTGCAACCCTAACAACAAAACATCAACAAACTAACAGCTATAGTGGCATCTGTGAAATTCCCCTTGTACAATTATTTTTGTTATGTCAAAATTTTTTTGAGTGTGCTTGGGAATTGTTTTTGGGAGAATTTTTCAAATAGTTAGGTGATGAACATGTTGTAGGTGACTTTCATGATTTTTCTTCTGGATCAATTTATTAAGTGCTCAATAAGTACCCAATAGACTTCGAACATAGACTTGCTCTAATTGATATCAGACCCAAAAATTAGCATATTGATGATATTTGACAATATGGAAATGACACCAACATAAACAGTCTTTTCTCAACTTGAAACAAGAATATATGGTGAGCAGATGAGAGAGCGATTGAATATGGTCTAGATGCCGACAATAAATTCACAAGCATCAGTTTGGGGAGCAGTGATAGGCAGTGGTGAAACAATGATGAACAACAAACAGTTTTGCTTTGTTATAGCAGCGAACATGCATTCCTTTCTGGGATATGTTGGCCACCACAAATTTCGATCCCCGAAATGTTAACCTTTGAAGACTTGATCCTTGGGATTAAGGATTTCGGCCTATCTCTTTCATCATGTCACTGTTGAAATGTCGCCATTGTGTACAGTCCAATACGTCCATATATGTGCATGCCACCAAATGCAGTAATAAAACTACAACCCACAAAAAATCTTGACCAACAACAGAATATCAGAGGGACATGCTCCTTTTAGCAAAGAAACTCGACGCCTGAGCGCAGGCTATCTTTTTGTAGCCTGTCCTCGATATATGGCAGATATTAACCCTCGAAGAAATCCACCTCCTGCAGAACAAATTGACTTCCAAGCAAATTCGGCCCTCCTTGAGAATGTATACGACCCCTATAATAAAATTGTTGGACAGACAACTACTGGGGCTTGTGGAAATTACGCTCAGGTTCCAAGGGTTCTTCAATAAACAACGGCTTATAGTCTTGGGTCAATTTTTGTCCCTTGAGAATGGCTTTGTCTTCCCAAATAATCACGCAGAGTGGCCTTTGAGATTTAGTTCGATCCCTTCCATAAAATTTCGGCCAATGAAGACGTGACAATAAAGCTTCCCACAGAAACTCTGCATACATGTCAATTGCCACTTCAACCTGATTTAACAATGGAAAATTTAACGCTGGTTTTCATAATTAATATTTCATGGCTCAATCCATATGTATGATTTTGGCTTTCGACCATAGAAAATAATGAGTCGGCTACATATTTGGGCAATTTGGTTTCATGCGGCCCTCTCATTTCCATTATAACATCAACACTTTTATTATTATCAGCGGATTCTGCCTCTCTATGGTGTCTGTGATGTTGTGTGGCCTCTTGCCCTTGCTAGCTAAGATCAATCTCTGAAATAAAATGCTTTCGGATCTCCTGGTGGATTTGGCTTTCAATGGATTTGTCTGCTTGCCCACGTGCCAATTGCATCAGCAATGATTTTGAAACAACGATTTTGAATTAATCTCCTCCTTCAAGTTCAATATTCAAAGCCACCCGCTTCTAAGATCTAATCATATGTTGCAGCCTTGGGATGGCTCCACCTCCCATTAAAATTTCAATGTAATTTAGTCGCTTCAGACTTTGGCTAAATATATTCAGCCTCTTGATAATTTGATAAAAGCATCCTTAATACTTTCAATCTGGCAACAAAGTGCCGACGAAAGATTCTTCCACACCAAATTGTGTTGAATTATCATTAACCAATTCTCGTTCTGCTGCGAGAACTGTGTGTTTGGTTTATTTGGAAAAATATATATGAAGTTGCAGATCCAGCGGCTCCGACAAATAGATGAATAATCTTCGAACAATAATAGTTGCGACTAAAACCCTTGATTTTGGATTTTCAAATCAACCCCACGACTGAACCAAGGTCAAAGCTCTGATACCACTATAATATCTTGAATGGGATATTTTAACTAAAAATGCAGAAAATCACTGAACTCCACATTATGTGGTAAAATCAACATTTACTTGAAAAATCAAGTTACGTTTTGTGTTGGACTTTGAGGTGCATTTTATAGTCCATTCTAAATTGTGTGTCAACTCAGAGATTTGACTGCTAAGTCTACTAATGCATACATACTTTACCCCTTTGGTTTTGGACCTGTGACCTCTTAGGAGGAAACACATGATATTAACCATTAGGCCCACTCTATATATGTATATATGGAGAGAAATTGCTATAAAAAATTTCTTTAATGTTTTCCATAATAAGTATTTTAATATCTAAAACAAAAATTAATTGAAAGTAAACAAATTCAAATATTCCTAATATAAATTAAATGTGTAATTTTATTTTTAATATAAAAACTCAATATATATGGTAATAAAATGTTTAAATATACTTGGTTAAATAATGTTGACTGTTATTTCAAAATATATTAATAATAAAAAATATTTTGAATAAAATAATGTGGTTTATGAATACAATACTTTAATATTCAGGTAAAATAAAATATTATATATTATATGGTTTGAAAAAAAAACAAAATCTATCTATATACTATATAAATCAATTTAAAATCAATTTAAAAAATTTTAAACAGTTTTATTATTCTACAATTTTACCCATTATCAAACATATTTTTTCTACAATCAATGAAAATTTTGGTATAATTATAAAGTATAATTTATAAAATCTATCTTTTTTCAAATTTTACATTCTAAAATAAATTTAAAACATTAATTCCATGGATCAAGATTAAAATAGATTTTTTAATAAACTTTCTTTTATTAAATCATACATTTTTGTACACTACATATACTTTTTATAAAAAAATATTTAAACCAATTAAGTGAACCATGAATACGTAATTAGTAGTAAGATGTAATTGTTTTTTTTTAACCCAAAAAAACAAACTTTTTCATTTCTAAAAAGAAAATACAGACTCAGCTTTTCTGAGAACTCTATGATCTGTTGAGTGCAATACTAAGCTGGAGATTGCTACAACTTACAGTACAGTACTTTTTCCAGTTAATTACATTTTTCGCGTTACACAGTTCTATTCAAAAGATTACTTAGGATGTAATTGTTTTATATGCGTAGAATCCTGTTTTCTGTAATTACAACTTGATCAGTTTTACCTTCGCTCTTACTTTTCCAACGAGTGTTCGGGGCCTCGGGCATATCTAAATATAATACCGACCAGTGTTTGGGCATATCCCATGCATGAATTTCATATTTATGTAATATAACGACACATTTAGATATCCCCACATACCAGTTTTTAACATTGTTGTTATTGAGATTGAAAAATCCCAATTTAAAGATACCGCCCTTAGAAATCCTGGTTTGATTACCGGTGAGAGAGCCGCCAAATAATATGCTGTCGGAAGTTGCGTCTTTCGCATTGCCAAGCTTTATCTGAAGCAGCAGCACAAGGAGCATAAAGAAATAAGACATAATTTCATCTGAAAGTTGCACTCTCATTCCCCTTTCACTCCCCATTCTAAAATCAATGAACTGCCCTGCTTCACACCATACCCTTAGTGTTCATGAATGTTGTTGTCTATTCAAGTTGAATGAGTCGGCACGGTATAAGTCATTATAACGTGTTCAAGATTGATAGGCTTTGCCGCTGGTCTCGTCAATTTAAAAGAACGAGCCGATGCTATATACCTAAACTAATGGCGGGCTGAGTTGCTGACCGCAGTTCAGCGATATACACCGACTGAATGCGGTCCGCCTTTTGAATGTTCTCCATTCATTCAAAAGTTCCGCATTCCCCATCATAACGTCTGTTCCAACCATTACCAAATTCCAGTCAAAAATATTATATTCCCAGCGAAATTACCGGCTCCGTAGACAATGCCACTCCCTCGTCGCCCAATTTCACTATTTAAATAAAAAATATTAAAAATAATTAATTAAATTTAATAATTACGCCGAAGGCGGTTTTGGGAACATTCGTTATCTATCGAAGACTTCTCAAACCCGGTCAATTGTTTTTTATAACCTATCAACTATAACTTTTCACATGTCATTTAAAAATTTTGATTTTTTTAATTTATTTTTGGAGTGAGTCTAATGGTTAAGAGTATGTGTTTCCTATTAAAAGGTTATGGGTTCAAAAACTAGAAGGGTAGAGTATGTGTCACGTCCTTATATCCATGGTATTCTTTCAACCAACAATAAGTGGGTGCGACATTACCTTAATTTTCTTTTTCTCAATTCTAAGTAAGTAGACTATGCCTCTCTACAACACTTAATTAATTGTCTTTCAATGTTTCATCAAATTTAGCAGTGGAATAAAATAAACATCAACATCAAATCCTCATGTACGCCTATACATACAAGTGAGAGGCAACTCCTGAAATATGAGTGCCCGATATAATGTTTCATAAACAGTCATATAGCTTATTAAATATGCATACTTCTTTTAAAATACATCAATACAACATTTGAAAACCTTCTCGGCCTTGTCCTACACTTGCTGCACGCACTCGGGTCAAGTCGTGACCTCTCCTGCACGTTTGTTCAGTTTCTACATGCGTTCACGACTCTGCCCACGGAGTACACGAGTCGACCCGACTGTCATGAAGCTCGAGGCTGTGACCCAACTCTACTCGCAATATCATAGACCCATTTTTGCTCGTTCACAACTTCCACACCTCCACTGCACTTTGCATCGCAGAACTCCCCAACACCATGACTCCACTGGTCCGACACTTTCAACGTGACCCGACTCGTTTGGAACACTCTAGGCGTTATACCCGACTCCACCGGTTTGCACACTTCTGTGCTGTAAAACCCAACTTTGCCCAGTGTTGTTGTTCGGTACACCTGTCTACACTTCATTGCTGTGTTCGGGTAGAAGAACCTGACTCAGCCCGTCCAAGTGACTTATCCGCAAAAACCCTGATATTGACTTCAGAAGGTAGTTTCTACTCGATGTCTGCCTACTGCACTTCCTTGTTGCAGTGCCGCTCCTTTTGGAGCTCATTGTCTCCTCTTCCCTCTTCGCTATGCTTGAGTGAATGTGAGTTCGATGATGAATGTCCAAATGTCATCCAACACTTGCCTATTCATGCGATTAAGTGTGGACCCGTATGAGGGGCTCTCATGCCCAACTGTGGGGTCAACCCACTTGCCAAATATGTCGGCTTCCATCCTTTTATGCATCGACATGTCCATTATGTTAGCCACCTATAAATTTTTGGCATAGCAAACAGGTGGCTAAATATGTTTCTGAGTCTTCAAGAGAAACTTTTCTGTTGTAAATCTCTCATTCTTAAAGCCTCCATGTGTCTTCTGTCTTTCAAAGAATCTTCACTGTTGTTTCCATTAAAGAACCCTGCTGATTAGTGAAAGAAGTTGCTGTCAAAGAGGCCTCCATTTTCTTCCTTTTCATTCCCACAATTTCCCCTTTTGTCACCCTTATTCCCTTCACAAATTTCCTCTCTAACCCTCCATTTAACCTCTAAATCTTCCTAAATCCCCTTTAAAACCATATACTGCCCTCTATTTGGTTTAAAGATGCCTTTTGTCGTTTACCGGAACCCCTTTCTAAGCCTTAAAAACCCTATTTTTTGGCCTAAAATCACCCTTTAACACTTTAGGGCTTAAGCCCCTTTTGGTTTAGCCCTTAACCCTTTCCTCTGCATGTAACCGGCGCCTAAGACCGAGCGCTAAGGCCTAATCGCTAATCACAATCAGAGTTTTCACCTTTCTCAACTTTCCCTTTATTCCCCCAGATTCCCGATGCGATGAGCCGATCCCCTCCGCCCCTTCTTCTAATCCTGACCATCCGATCGTAGAATCCAACGATCGAGATTAAACCATTTCTCCGCCCACAACCCCTCTCCATTACCCCTCCGATTGAGTATTAACCGTCGAACTTACTCCCAGATCCGACGGTCATCGCTTAATCGCATTGCGCAAGTCTTAAGGTGCCATCCCCTTGTCTCCTCCGATTTTCGATCCCCGATTCAAATCTGACCGTCCATTATCAAGATCGGACGATCAGGGTTAAGCCCGAAAGTCCATTGATCCGCCCGCTCCATGACAATGATCTCACGTCATCCCTGGGCCCTGCTGACCTCATCAAAATTTCCCCATCGGAGTTGATTCGCACCGTCGGATTTGCACCCGATGATCCGACGGTCGCTGGTGCGTTTCGCAAAAGTTTTTTGCCTGTGCGTTAATGCCCAAAAGTTTTCCGAAACTGGTGGCTTTGAAAAGGACACGCGTCAATCGCTGTGTCGTATCGCATTTCTTTTGCAAAAATAGCTTACCACCCAAAACTTTTGTGAAAACCACTACTGGTTTTCCGCCTAACCACCTTGCCTCACAGCATTGACCTTCTGCTTTCATCTCCGCTGTCGATCCCCAAAGATCTGATGGTCCGAACTTAATGTCGCCCCATTGCACTTTCGCCCAATTTCCTCCCAACTGTTTCTCCGAACGATCTTAACCATTGATCATTTTGATCTGATGGTTGTGATTTAAACTCCCACCCAAACCTCTAAAGCAGTCTGCTGAACCTTTTTTCAAAGGATTTTCTTAATTTTTTGCTCGTTTTTGCAGGATTATACAGGGTTTTTCCCACCATTTTAAAACAGCATGAAGGCAAGGAATGACTGTCCCAAGTCTTCAGTACACAGAGGGATCCAAGGGAGCTTTCAATCCCTCCACCTGTGTGAATCTCCATGCGCCTGCGAAACAACCAAAACACTGTGAATATCAGCTAAACAGAGAGTATTAGCACCAAAGTGAAGATCAGAGCCAGATCAACGAAAACACAAAGGACACATCAGCAGATAGCCACCACACGCAAAATCAGAGAGGCTAGTCACTCTCCATCGACCCATACTGCCCCTGCAGTCCTATTTTCCATTAACACGGGTCACAGTCAAGGCAGTCAGAGATATTATGGGCGTACATGCAGCTCAGAAGTAAATTGTCAGCGTACCAGAGTTTTCGAAAGTCAAACAAAACAACTAGAGTACAAATACAAGAAAAGGTCCATTTAATAAGTATGGAGCATGTCACTTCTTCTCCATCAAGCCTCCCAGAGGTCGAGAAACATTAAAATTATTCATTTAATTGGGCCAACAATCTCCTCTGTTACTCCTCCTCCTCATTCACCTATAAATATTCATTGAAAATACATTGTAAAGGTTGTTGGTTGATAGGGATTGTAATGAATGTTAGAACTGTTATTGAGGAGAAGTACTTGAGTAGTTTGTAAATAGTAGTCTGGGAAGAGAAGTTTGGATTGTGAAAGGCCATTGTGCTCAAAGTGTGTGACTGGTTTTGCACATCAATTGAACAAGCAGATTCACGGGATCCTGGTCTATATTATTGGTGATGTTTCCTTACTGTAATTGTCTCCTTTCATGTTTAATCATACTGTCCATTATTCTCTGATAAGAATCAATAATCTAGCTTAGGATATACTACTGCAAAGTACCCTAATGCTTCCTGCTCTTCTTATCCTTTATGTTTTCTGCTGATTGTATATCTAAGAAAAAATTCACTATAATTTAACCAGTGAAAGAGGTTGGTTGGCCCATGCTTACTGATGTATAAATTTAGAATTTGTTTCTCAGATGTTCTTGTTTGGTTTTAACTAGAAGAATTGTGAAACTGGGAGGTTCGAGTTAGCCCTGTCTCACTAGGTGCCTTTTCCAACAGCCAGTCTTTCAAGATCCCTTGGAGTTAGTGTCAAAAGCATTGAAGGTTAAAAGTCTTTCTCTGATCTTAGGCCTTGCTCTGTGTTAAAATCTTGAATGTTTTCTACCTTCTGAAAGTGGTTATGAGGACTGCTGGACTATTTTCCTTAAGAGTATGCTGAAATCAGGCCTGGATTTAAATGACATCTGACCTAATCTTAAGCTACCCTTTGTGTCTCTATTGAGAGTTTCCTTTGAAAGTATGTCAAAAGCAGGATAGGTTCAAAGTCCTTACCTGATCTTAGGCTGCACTTTGGTCTCTTTCATTTCACCTCACTCCTTAATGTTTCCATCTCACTACCTATCTAAAAGATCCTTTGGTATAGATGACTTGCCCTATGGAAACCCTTGGATAGTCATTATGCAAGTAATCCCCTTTCATGACTCCATAACCCAATGGATTGGCACTTCTTTGACCTATCTTCCCATGCTAAAACATCCTTCTATTTAGTGCCCTTTCTTCCATATAACCTTCTCAGTTAATGATCTCCAACCAAACAAACAAATCAAAAAACCCCTGTGCTTCATACCTAGCCTAATACCTCAATTTGAGCCTTAAAGATATATCATTCTTTGCATTTATAGAGAGATCCCTCTCTAGATCCAGGAGGGCTAGATCCTGGGATCCTAAATTGGTTTGATGTTGTATTATCTTTTGTTCTTTCCAATCTGGCCAAAACATAGGAACCACAACACATTAAATAATCCATGCAGCTTCTATAAACATGTCAAGTCGTGTTTCTCGTGCTCGTGCCACAACTGCTATGCGTAGTGCTACTCACGCTCTCCATCTGCGTCACACCTCTCCACACGCTATTGTTGCTTGTTACCCACGCGAAAATTGCTTTCTGCCCAACCAAACTCCATACATTCGGTTCGTCGGAGCGCACCCATCTATGTGTGTTTCGTCGCACACTGACCAAGTGTTGTCGCATCGCCACCCAAGTTAGACGTCCTTTGCGCTAAAGCACGCCCACCACTATTGGTGGTCGCTATACGACTCATGGTCCTTACATCCTCCACCACTCTAAAAATGTTGTTGTCCCTGACAACACCTCATATTGTTGCAATATCCCATCACAAACTATCGTCGCAAATTTTGATGCAAAGTGTCATTGACTCCAACATGCCCATGTCCATGCCACCAACCCTGCTATGTATCATGTCAGCATCCAGATGTGATCACTCTTGATCTGTTTCCTTTCTCTAATCGGAATAAAACTCTTCAATAAATCATGTGCTGGATCCCCCTGTGATGGTGAGTAGCTAATCCAACCGAACATCTCCTCCACAAGAACATATGCTCCCTACATCATCATGAGTGTCAAAACATCTTTCTATCAACTGTACATCTCACTCCACTGCCTGCTCATAAGGTTAGAGAACTCACTGCCTTAAGCAGATGACAATGAGTCTCATCCCCATGTTATTCTAGAAAGAGGGGGAAGAAGTGGAGGCCGAAGGTGCTCCCTCTTCTTCAACTATCAAATCATTGACCTATCTGGATCTTCCTCTTCCAATCTCAACATGTATGCTTCCCGAATTTATTCCTGAATCTATGGATCAACATCTCCTTTCTTTTCCATTGCCTCAAGTCTTCTCATAATATCAGAGAGACCATTGGACAATGCCATAATAATATGTGCCTACTTATGAAGTTTGTCCTCTGTAACGGTCAATCTTCCCCAGAGTTCTTATTCTCGTTTGATGTCTAACACACTCATAGTTGTCTTTTTACAATTGGTTGAATATGCTCCTATGGTCGGTATGCCAATAGGATGATCATCTCGACCATCATAAATGTACAACTTCCTCATATGTGGTACCACCATAACTTCAAATTGCTTGAAAATTTCCATGCTTGGCACAACTTCATAATCATCTATTCTCACAACCAGGAAATCAACATCTCCAATCTCAATTGGTGTTTTCTCAACAACTCCAATTACAAAATCAGGAGGTGAATTCACTACTTTCAACTTAGCTTGGACTGGTTTGAACTTCAATCCAACTTTCCTAGCAGTTTCATCTCCAATGAATTTGTGTGTAGCACCACTATCCATCATAGTGAGAAGTGTTCCCTTTGCAATCTTCATGTTCACAAATTCGAGTTTGTTCCAATTAGGATCACGTCTAGGGACAACTTCTACAGCTGTTGCAGCTCCCAAAACCTGCGCAGTCCCCACTATGGGTTCCTTCTTTTTCTCCAATTGTATTGTTGCGGCCAACTTCAGTCTATATGGGCAGTTCTTTACTGTGTGGCCCTCAGTACAAATCCAACACTTCAAGGGCTCTTTCATTTTCAACTTAGTATTCGATCTTGAAGTTTATTCCTTCGGTGATTTTTCCTTTGCCTTCTCAGGTTTCTTCCTCTTTTCGGTCCCCTCATCATAGTGTACAATCATTCTATCCATCGCAACAAAAGCCTCTTCCAAGGTTTTAGTCTTTTTCCTTTTCACCTCATTGCATGCCCAAGGTTTTAATCAAATGATTAAGTTAAACACCTTGTCTTTCTCCACCATGTCTAGTAATTCTAGGATAGTAATTTGATACTCAGTTTGATACTGCTGGAGACTTCCATTCTGTTTAATGTATTTAATAATAGTTCTCACATCCAATGTCTCATCTTGTGGACTAAAGTGTACCTGAAAATATTCTTTCATCTCTTCCCATGTCATGATGTCATATCCTTCACCATGTGCAATCTGGTCAAGTTTCCTTCTCCACCACATTTTCGCATCTTCTGTCAAGAATTGAGAAATAATATTCACCTTCACTTCTTCATTAGGAATAACCAATCGGTCCAAGTATTTTTCCATGTCCCATAAGAAGTTTCCAAGTGCCTTCGCATTCCTTGCTCCACCATATGATTCTGGTTCTTTAATATTCACATGGGTAGTCCCTCTAGAAGTTCCTTGCCGCATAACTCTTTTCAAAAAAGCTATTTCTTAATTCACATCTTTCAGATTCTCATGAGCCTTGGAAATCTCATCTACGAATCGACCCCTCGATGTTATGTTTTCTTTCACAGCTTCACCAAGTTTCCATTCAGTGTACTCATTGCGTACAACCAATGCATCGAACTCGACCTTCCATATAGTTTTTTCATGTTTCAATGTGTCTATCTCATCAAGAGATTTTGTATGCCTCTCTTGAATTTCTTCCATTTTCTTTTCAAAATATTCCATACGATCCAACATCTTCTCCATGATGAATTTCTAAGGAATTACTTGTGGTGCCTCAACCACTTAAGGTTCCTCCATAATACCTTCTAGTTGTCTTGCTTGAGAATGAGTTAAGACCATATACCAATTGGTTCAACTTCGACCCTACAATGTGCCCCTGTGAAACTTGCAATAAATATCAAAGCCCTGAACAAAGTATCCTTTGAAACCACCTGTAATGTAGTGGGATCAGTTCTGCAACCCTATCCAAAATGAACTCTTGGTACCAACCGTAATCTAATACACAGTTCGAGAGCTCTGATACCACATGTCACATCCCTATATCCGTGGTAGTCTTTCAACCAACAATAAGTGAGTGCAACACTACCTTACTTTTCTTTTTCTCAATACTAAGTAAGTAGACTATGCCTCTCTACAACACTTAATTAATTATCTTCCAGTGTATCATCAAATTTAGCAACGGAATAAAATAAACATCAACATCAAATCCTCATGTACGCCCATACATACAAAGGAGGGGCATCTCCCAAAATATGAGTGCCCGATATTATGTTTCATAAACAGTCATATAGCTTATTAAATCTACATACTTCTTTTAAAATACATCAATACAACATTTGAAAACCTTCCCGGTGGTGTCGTGCACTTGCTTCATGCACTCAAGTCAAGTCCTGACCTCTCTTGCACATCCATTCAGTTTTTGCACACGTTCATGACTCTGCCCGCGGAGTACACGAGTCGACCTAGTTGTCGTGTAGCTCAAGGCCATGACCTGACTCTACCCGCAATATCACAGACTCGTTTTTGCTCGTTCATCGCTTTTGCACCTCCGCTGCACTTTGCACCACTAAACTCCCCAACACCACGACTCCACCGTTCGGACGCTTTTAGCGTGACCCGAATTGTTTGGAACACTCTAGGCGTTATAACCGACTTCGACGGTCTGCACACTTTCACGCTGTAAAAGTCGACTCTTCCCTGTTGGAAATACTGAGAGGGGGGTGAATTAGTATTTCTTTTCAATTATTATTTTTACCAATTAGATCACTTATATTTAGAACACAAAATGAACAGTAAGAATAAAAGCTTTTATTAATTTCTTCTTTACAATAAATCAAGTACAATATATGTAGGGCTCCAACCCTAGATGAAGACACCAATCTTCAATCTCCCAAGCTCCAACTTGTATTTTCCAAGCACCGACTTGGACTTCCAAGGCTCCAACCTTGTCAATTCTGAGGCACAAACCTCAAGGGATCCAACCCTATATCTGGTACAGGCTCCAACCTGGTCTCTTGAGGACTCCTATCCTATAGGGCTCCAACCCTATCTTCCAAGGTACCAACCTTGTCAATTTTGAGGCACCAACCTCAAGGGCTCCAACCCTATCTTCCAAGGCACCAACCTTGTCTCTATGAGGCTCCAACCTCCTGCTTCATTTCGTCAAGATATATTTGGTTATACTTACGGATCCCAATGTATTCTTCAATGAGCCCTGTAAATATTCACTTAGTATTTATTGTAGTCTCCACATTACGTCATCAATGACAACCTAGATTAACAATATCCCCCTTTGTCATTGATGGAAATATTCTTTCCCTTTCAACGTTCTCTCCCCCTTTGACATCAATGGCAAATGGGGTGCCCGAATACTCCTCCTGTCAAGCTGCTTCTTTTCTTCATGAATTGTAGTCCTTCATAGGTATGTTACTCTCGTTGTCATGGTGCTCTTCAATGAACTTGCTCCCCCTATGCATTTGCATATCTTCATGTAAATGGTCAATCCACTCCCCTTGCTTGCATAACCTCTGCTAGCTCTTGTTTTTTTTCTTCAACAAGAAATATTGCATCCTTTTGATCAAGTGGAAGACATCTTCAACAATGGTGCATTGGGTGAGTAACAGATCATGTTCTTCAATGGAAATAATCTTTCAAGATTGTCCATGCATGATTTATCAACAGTTGGATAATTTCAACAAGGATAGTTAAGAATCACAAGCTCCCCCTAACAATATGCATGGTCTTTCTTTTGGCAGTCTCATCATCAAAGCTTGAAATATCAAGGATGACTTCATCTAGTCAACAACATGTGTTGTTGGTTGGAGTGTTCAAAAGATTTCTGGAGGCAACTTGCTTCCTTATCCATACTTGTGTAACTTTCTTCTCTGGCATATTTCTAGCTTGTGCAGGAGCCCATGTCAAGTTACAATCACATGCCATATGTCCAATGTTATGGCAATTGAAGCACTCTATATTGTTCATGAATAAGAAATCATGTATTATTCTTGCAAAATTTCTTGTAGGAGATTGACGGGGACCATTATATTTGTCCTTGTGGTATGCCCTACAATCCTTTTCCATGTGTCCGAAATTTGTACAAGAATAACAATAACCAAAAAAATACTTTGGTACCTGGAGGATGGAGATTGCCTTGATGCACTTCCAAAGTCATTTTGTCTTGGGATTATTTGATCAAATTTATTTCCTCTTGCATTCTTGACACCATCTACATATCTTCTTGGAGTGGGGTTTCTTCCAATGTCACTTTGAATCTTCTCCTTTTCTTTGTTGGAATTGGGGGCATCAAAATTTCTTCCAGGCTTCTCCACATCCTTGTTGTTTGAAGAATTAGGGTTTTCATTATTTGAAGGTTCACCTATATAGCCAAGACCTAATTTATCAAGGGGAGACCTTTGCTGACTTAGGATGTCATCTAGGGTTTGAGATCTTTTCAAGTTTTTATTCAGCAATTCAACTTCTTTTTCAAGAAAGACAATTTCTCCTTTCAACTTTTCACAATCTTCATCTTTCATAAGTAGTTGCTTCTTCATTTCTTCCATCATTCTTGTTGCTTCATGTGATTCGATTTTAAGGGAGATGATATTTGATTTCATTATGAAGACTTCTTCATTCTCCTTTGCTAGACTACTCTCCAATTCTTCTTTTATTCTTGTAGCTTCACATGTTTCGACCTTGAGAAGATTGATGTCTGATTTTAGTTTCAATATTTCTTCATCCTTTTCGTCTATTTGGCATATCATGGTGTTTCTCTCCTTTTCTGCTTCATTAACTTGTCCTTCTATGAATTCCAAATTTTCCATCACCTTCTCAGCTCCTTGTGCTTGTTTCCTTGCTTCTTCTAGCTGAGATCTAAGAGAGGAGATCTCTTCCTTGTATTGACCAATCTCTGCTTCAAGATTTTTCAAGCTCTTAATTCTTTGTTCAAGGTGGCTTGACAAAGTTTCTTCCCTTTTCTTTGCCTTATCCAATTGATTTGTTATAGATATGACTTCTTCATGATGCTTTCTTCTATTTTGATGAAATTCCTCTTTAAGTTTGGCGAGCTCATCATCTCTTTCTTGTACATGAAGCTTGAAAAAGTCAACTTCCTTCCTTGTCTTGTCTTGGTTACCATCTTGCGCTTTCTTCTTAAGTTCCTCATTTTCATTTTTCAAACTGTCAATCTCTTCCATGGAAGCCATAAGTTTATTCAAGAGATCTTCTTCAAAGTCTTCTTTGTTCTCTTCATCTTCTAGGTCTTCTTTAACCTTGTTGTCATCTCTCTTATCTTCAGCTTCCTTGACGGATTCTATACTTATTTCTTGTTTTCCATCATCTTCTTGACTAGAGATCATTGCTAATGCTCCTTTTGAGTGAAGATCATGAAGTTTGTCCCATATGACTTTTGTTGACGAACATTTTTCGAAATTGGCCTTCACAAAATTTGGTAACCCATTCAAAATTGCCTTCATTGCTCTTGTATTGTACTCGTTGGATTCTTCATCCATCGTGCCATTAGTAATCAATGATTTCCAAACTTTAATTCCTTGAGTCTTAAAGAAATTCCTCATTCTTGCCACCCATATATCAAAGTTTCCATTGAACAATCGAGCCTTCGCAAATTGATTTACTTCAATTTCAATGGTTGAGGAAGACATGTCTTTAGGAGGATTGGATACTTTCTTTCTTGGCTTTGCCAATTGTGTTCTAATGATCAACCTTCAAGCTGTTAGGCTTTGAGTGAAGGTACTGCCTCTGATACCAATTGTTGGAAATAGTGAAAGGGGGGTCAATCAATATTTCTTTTCAATTCTTATTTTTACCAGTTAGATCACTTATATTTTAAACAAAAAATGAACAGTAAGAATAAATTCTTTTATTAATTTCTTATTTACAATAAATCAAGTACAATATATGTAGGGCTCCAACCCTAGATTAAGACACCAATCTTCAATCTCCAAGGCTCCAACCTGTATTTTCCAAGCACTGACTTGGACTTCCAAGGCTCCAACATTGTCAATTCTGAGGCACCAACCTCAAGGGCTCCAACCCTATATTTGGTACAGGTTCCAACCTGGTCTCTTGAGGACTCCTATCCTCTAGGGCTCCAATCCTATATTCCAAGGTACCAACCTTGTCAATTCTAAGGCACCAACCTCAAGGGCTCCAACCCTATCTTCCAAGGCACCAACCTTGTCTCTATGAGGCTCCAACCTCTTGCTTCATTTCATCAAGATATATTTGGTTATACTTACGGCTCCCAATGTTTTCTTCAACGAGCCCTGTCAATATTCACTTAGTCTTTATTGTAGTCTCCACATTACGACATCAATGACAACCTAGATTAACATTCCTGATGTCGTTGTTCGATATGCATGTCCACACTTCATTGCTGCGTTCGGGCAGAAGAACCCGACTCGACCCGTCCAAGTGACTTATTTGCAGAAACCCAAATATCGACTTCGGAAGGTAGCTTCGACCCGATGTCCGCCTGCTGCACTTCCTTGTTATAGTCCCACTCCTTTTGGAGCTCACTGTATCCTCTTCGCTCTTCACTATGCGGGAGTGAATGTGAGTTCAGTGATGAATATCCAAATGTCATCCAACACTTACCTATTCATATCGATAAGTGTGAACTTGTATGAGGGCCTCCCATGTCCAACCATGGGTCAACTCACTTGCCAAATATGTCAGCTTCCATCCTTTTATGTGTTGGCCTGTCCATCAAATAATCCATGTGGCCGCTATAAACATGTCAATCGATCAACGATGTATTGTCACACCGTAACCGAGCATTTGGTTTGTGCGGGCGCCCATGTCAAGTCGTGTTACCCTCACCCTTGCCACAACCAATATGTGTAGTGATACCCGCGCTCTCCATCCACGTCGCACCTTTCCACATGCTATCATTTCTTGTTTCCCATACGAATGCCACATGCTGCCCAACCAAACTCCATACGTTAGGTTTTTCGGAGCGTGTCCGTCTATGTGATTTTTGTCACACTTTCGTCGCACACTCACCAAGTGTTGTCACATTGCCACCCGAGTTGGGCATCTGTCACGCTAAAGCACGCCCGCTGCTATCGGTGGTCACTATACGACTCATGGTCCTTACAGTATGTATGCCTTTGTAGACTTAGAAATCAAATTGTTGTGAGGAGATGGGTCCCTTGTCCCACAAACAATGGGTCTCATACACCAATTTGATGTCTATCTTGACAGTAAGCTTAAAATTTGATAATAATAATAATAATAAAAATAAAAATAAAATTACTATCGCCCTCCAATAGTCAGCATGAAGCAAATTTCAAAAGAATCCACACAGCAATGTTATGGCTGACTTTGGATGTTGAAAAAAAGATGCGAGAGGAAGGAAAACCACCTACTAGGATCCTTTCACAATACCATTCACTATAATGTTGAGATTTCATTCCAAAGGGATCTGAGCTGCCATGTAAGTTATTGCGTTCTTTCTCTGGTTTAATCGATTTAATCAAATTGGGGAAAATAACAGGTTGTATTAATTTCAATTTGGATTAAATATATTTGAAATGCCTTGAAAAATTTCAACATAAATCCTTGTTTGTGGATTATGTCAGAATTTCTGAGTATTCCAAACACACAGAGGAAACAAAAATTCCTCAACTCAACACAGAGATTTAATAGTAACAAAGCTAGACAAAGATGGATAAAAACACTTCTATTTCATTAAAACAAAGGTCTGATACAAAATGAGAATATTTCCTTCAGAACGAAGTTCTGGATTTACACAAAAGATTAGTTGCTACAAACACAACGTTACAATTTTTTTTTTGCTCTCTATCTCTATTTTTGCCTTCGAGCATAATACACACAGTCAATACTCTAATGCTTTGTCGCTACATTATATTTTTATTTAACAAACTAAATTTATATATATTATAAACATTACATGTTTATAATAGATATATTAAAACATATTTATATATATCACCAAAGTATTTTTAATAAAAACTTTGTCGCGACGCTTTTACAACATAAAAAATTAAAACATTTATCCTAAGGTTTGAAACCTTATACAGCGCATTTCGCGGATTTGAAAACAAAAAGTAAACCCGTTTTAATGAGCTTATCGCATCCAAATTCGGGCACGATAAATGTGCACCTGAACGGTGTGATAGAGCCCTCATTGGCTGGCGGGTACACACGCTAGCGGAATTCAAAAAAATTCAAAAGGTTTAAGACTTTTATCGCATCCATTTTGGCCTTCGGTGATGCTAGCTCGGTTTCGTGCGATACACACAGGATTGGTTGAGTGCTTCGTGACTTGGCATGTGGGTCCTCCATCCATCGAGCGAGTGAAGAACTATGGTGACGAGGCTTCAAACGCTGCGAATGACTTCAGATTGGACGACGGTCTTGGTGATGTGGACTATGGGCTCCACTTAAATGACGTGGCCCAATTCAAATACAAAACAAAACAAAATGTGCGAGGGTTTAATTGATAGTTGGTTGGCGGACTTTATGGCATGGAGGGCAGATTTTTAAATGCGAAGGTTGCGCGGTTCAAACCATGAAATTCATTATGAAACAGGGTTACGACCTTTAACAAAATTTTGGGTTTTTCAGGGTTTAAAGACTCAGTTTTAATGCTCGATGGAGTATAAACATAAATAAGAAATTTTTTTCCGTTCACTGTCCTTTGAATTTCAATCAAACTTAAACTCTTGTCCTCCTTATGCTACTACTGTAGTTGGAATTAATATTTCCAACACTCCCCCTTAAATTCAACTGCTGCATTTTCTTGCATACCCAAAAAATTTCTCAAATAATTAAAACTCTTCCACCCCAATGGTTTTGTTATGATATCAACAAACTTCTCTTATTTTCTACAATGTTGTAAAACAATTTCTCCATTGCTCACTAATTCTCTGATGTAGTGATATTTTACATCAATGTGTTTTGTTCTCTTATGAAACATTGAATTCTTTAATAATGCTATTGCTGAGATATTATCACAATAAACTATTGTGCCTTTTACCTTTTCATGACACAAACTTCTCAAAATTCTCCTCATCCATACTGCTTGACATGATGTTGTTGTAGCTGCCACATACTCTGCCTCTACTGTTGATAAATCCACAATTGGCTATTTCTTAGAAGCCCATGAAATGGCTCCTGATCCCATATGAAAAACATATCCAGAGGTGCTTTTCCTGTCATCTATACTTCCAGCCCAATCACTGTTAGTATATCTAATCAATTCAAAATTTTCTAAAGTGGTGTATAAAATACCATACCTCTTTGTTCCTTTCACATACCTCAGAATTCTTTTTGCTGCTTTCCAATGTGTCTCCTTTGGCATTTCCATAAATTTAGAAATTAAACTTACAACATGCATAATATCAAGCCTAGTTATAGTCAAATACATGAGGCTCCCAACTATCCTCTTATACAAACTTGGATCAAAATCCTTGTTGCTGTCTTCCTTGCTCTGTTTCAATCCCATCACCGTAGGAGTAATTGTTGCCTTGCAATCCTGCATGTTAAATCTTTCCAAAATTTCTTTTACATGTTTATCTTGAGAGATAGAAATTTTATTTTCATTTTTATCTACTTCTATTCCTAAGAAGTATCTTACCAATCCCATATCAATCATCTCAAATTCATCCTTCGTGATTGTTTTAAAATTCTCAATGAGATAAGAATAATTACCTATGAATATCACATCATCAACATACAAATCAACAATCAACATCTTACCATATTTCTCTTTGATGTATAATGTGGGTTCTCCTTCACATTTTTCAAACCCATTTTTCAGTAGATAGACATCTATCCTACTGTACCATGCTCTTGGTGTTTGTTTCAGCCCATACAGAGCTTTCTTCAATCTTCATACCTTGTGCTCTTGGCCTTCTTTCTCATAGCCTAGAGGTTGTTCAACATAAACCTCTTCCATCAATCATCCATTTAGGAATGCTGATTTCACATCCATTTGGTAAACCTTCCACTTGTGTTGTGCAGCTATGGACAACACTGCTCTTACTATTTCCATTCTTACAACCGGTGCAAAATTTTCCTCATAATCTCTTCCTTGTTGCTGCTTGTAGCCTTTGACAACAAGTTTGGCCTTGTGCCTTTCAATCTTACATTAAAAATTTCTTTTGGTTTTATAAACCCATTTTACTCCAATGACTTCCTTACATTTTGGGAGATCAACTCATTCCCATGTCTTATTTTTCTCTATTGCATTTATTTCTTCATCCATAGCATCTATCCATTTCTTATCTTTTACTTCTTCTTAAAAATGAATAGGATATTTTACATGATAATACAATGCAAATAAAGAGTTCATACTTTCATTTGTTGCCTCTTGCTCATAATTTTCATTCAGACTTCTGAATTTGGTTCCTCTTTTACTTGTTGAACTTGTGCTTGTAGAAGCACTCAAATCTGCTCCTTGTGATGTGCTTGGAGATGCACTGTCATCACTTCTCAAGAGTGTTAACATACCTACTTGTGGTGTCCCTTGTTGTCCTTGTATTGGTGGAGGTGGTGTTGCTAATGAGGGATGTCTTTCAACCATTTCTTCCTCATCATCATTATGAGACAAACATCTTTTAACATTCATTGTTTTCTCAATCATTAAGGGAATTTTGACGTCTAAAATGGGCCTCCTAAGGAAAATGTATGATCAAAATTCACTTTATGAGAACCAATCACATTTTAGGAGATGACATCATCCCTAATAGTTGAGGTGGCATTGCTTGAGTTAAAGGTACTTATTTGTCACATTCTCAATGGTGGATAAAAACTCATGGTTAACCATGGTAGTGCTCTGAGTACTTTTAAAGTCAAAGTAAAGTACTCATAATAAATGTCATTTCACACTTTTTGAATAAAAATATATTATTGTCATTTCATATCTCTTAATGCACATCCCCATACATTTATTATATTATATTATATTATTTTTATATAGTATATTAATTATATGTTATTATACAATTTAAATAATATAAATTTTAATTAATAGCACATAATATAATTAAGAATTTATAAATTTATATTTATATTTTATTTTAAGTTATTTAAGTACAAAGGACAAATTCATTAGTTGTTCAATGATAATGACTTTTTCTTGAAAAACTCATTCTTATTTATAGTCACATCATACAACTTTTATTAATTTTATTTTGGTACAACGTTTGAATTGAATTTAACTATGGTTACATGGATTGTGGTGCAAAAAGTGAATTGAAAATTCATAAATATTATTTTATTGGTTTAGCTATTATTTTATTATTTCCTTAGGAGGCCCATTTTAGACCTCAAAATTTCTCTAATGTGCTTCCATCCCAAACTTCTTCCTCAATAAATTGTACATCTTTGCTTATCATAAATTTCTTGGTGGATGGGTTATACAATCTGTATGCTTTGGATTATTCACTGTATCCAAAAAATATGCACTTCTCTCCCAAACTGTCCAACTTCTTCCTTAGTTGATCCGGAATGTGTGCATAAGTTACACAACCAAAAAATCTCATGTGGGTGACAAATTGTTTTATGCCACTCCATGCTTCTTCCGGAACTCTGTTCATAACACTCTTTTTTGGGCATCTATTCAACACATATGATGCACAATGTATAACTTCAACACAATATTCATTTGGAAAATGTTTTGCCTTCAACATGCTTCTTACCATGTCTATGATGGTTCTATTTTTTCTTTCAGCAACTCCATTTTGTTGTGGTGTATACCTTGCTGTAAATTGTTTGTAAATTCCATTTTCTCTGCAAAAACGCAGAAATTCTTTGGAGATATATTCTATTCTCCTATATATTCTTAAGACCTTAATATGCTGCCCATTTTGATTCTCTACAAGAGCCTTAAAGTGACAGAACTTCTCAAACACTTCACTTTTAAATTTCAAGAAATAAACCCATTTTTTTCTTGTGTAATCATCAATAAAGGTTAGCATATAGTGGCTGCCTTCTAATGATGGTGTTTGCATTGGTCCACACAAATCTAAATGACAATTTCTAAAAGTCCCTTTGCCCTTATGCTATTTCTTGATGGAAAGCTTTCTCTGTGTTGTTTGCCCAAGATGCAGCCTTCACATAGGCTGTCTGATTTCTCAATCAATGGTAATCCCTTTACCATTATTTTCCTATGCAACAAATTCAGACCTCCAAAGTTGAGATGTCCAAATATAAAATGCCATAACCAATTTTCATCATTTTATTCTCTTTGGAATGTCTCTTGTGTCACTGCTGCCATTGCAACTTCTTTCTTCAAATCTACTCTCATCTTGAGAGGAAACATTCCATTTCTTGTCATCTTTACTTGTGCAATGTATTGCTTGCTTGGTGGTTTATCCATGATGGTGGATACATCATCTTCAAAAAATACATTTTAGCCCTTTTAAATGAGCTTTCCAATGCTTAACAAATTACATTTCATACCTGGTACATAGTATACATCAAATATGCTCTTCTTTTCTCCTTTCTTTGTCAATACACTCACTCTGTCTTTTTCCATGACAGAGACTTTACTGTCTATCCCCAATGTTACTTGAGACTTCACATTTTCATCTAACATGTAAAACATTGAAATATTTCCAGTCATATGGTTGCTACATCCTGAATCTAGAAACCATATATCTTCATTCTTTTCTTCAGCCATATTACATGCTAAAAACAAGTTCTCTTGACTGATATTTTCTTTAGTAAAATTAGCACTGGGTCTATTATCCATGTCACTATGTTTCTTCCTACATTCATTGGCATAATGGCCATACTTCTTACAATAGTGACATTGGACTTGAGATTTATCATACCTTTGTCCATGTGCTTGATTTTGTCCACCTTGTTGGCTATTTCCTTGGCTTTGAATCTGACTTTGATTGTTGCCCCTTCCACTTGTATTTTCAGGGTTGTTTCTTCCTCTATTTTGGCTGCTGGCTCTTCCTTTTCCTCTGTAGTTTCCTCTGCCTTGACCTCTTCCTCTTCCAAAGGACATTTGGGTCTTGAAGGCATGCTCCAAAGATGAGTTTTTTATTATGCCCAATCTTTATTCATGTGTCATCAATGATGCATGAAGCTCATCAACAGTAAACTTTGAGAGATCATTTGTCTCTTCAATGGTTGTTACTATCACATCAAATATTGAGGGTAGGCTCCTCAACAATTTCTCCACTATTCTTCTTTATTCTACTATCTTTCCATGAGATCTCATTTGGGTAACCAACCCAATCAAAACTGTGAACAATGAGCCTATTGTATCAGAATATTTCATGCAAATGACTTCAAAATATCTTCTCATTAATTGAAGCTTTGTTGTCTTTACCTTCTCCATACCTTGGTAGGCTATCTGGAGGGTATCCCATGCATCCTTGGACCTCTTTGTTGCTGCAATTCTTGGAAATATACTTTCATACATTTCTTGAAAGAGATAGAAGAGGACTTTTACTCTTCAGAAAATCCTTCTCTGCCTGTGTTAAGGCATTAAATGCTTTTTCATCTGCTGGTTCTTATAAACCATCTTCAACTAGCTCCGATAAATCTTGAGCGGAAAATAAGGCTCTCATTGTGATGGTCCAATAGTCATAGTTCTTCCCATTGAACTGTGGGAGTTGAGTATTTACCATACTCGTGCTTGTGCTAGCTCCTGCCATGGCTAGCTTTCTGAACTATGCCAAAAAAAACTTGACTGTGTTTCTAAATAAACCTTCTCACTGATGAGAGATAAACTCTGTCTTTCAGTTCTCTGGACTGCACTTTTTAAAGCAAACACAAAAAAAACTCTATTTTGGTAAATACCTTGTTTTTTTGAGTCTTCACACTGTTGGTCAAAAGCATCAACAACTCCTTATTCCTTCAGTTTCTTTAGAAAATGTAAAGAGCCTGGACTAGCTCCAATATCGTGTCAGAATTTCTGAGTATTCCAAACACACAGAGGAAACAAAAATTCCTCAACTCAAGATAGAGATTTAATAGTAACAAAACTGGACAGAGATGGATAAAAACATTTCTATTTCATTAAAACAAAGGTCTGATACAAAATGAGATTCTTTCCTTCAGAATGAAGTTTTGGATTTACACAAAATATTAGCTGCTACAAACACAGCGTTACAATTTCTTTTTTTGCTCTTTGTCTCTGTTTCTGCCTTCGGGCATAATACACACAATCAATACTCTAATGATTTGTCGCTGTGTTATATTTTTATATAACTTTATATATATTATAAACATTACATGTTTATAATATATATATTAAACCATATTTATATATATCACCAAATTCTTTTTAACAAAAACTTTGTCGCGACGCTTTTACAACATAAAACATTAAAACATTTATCCTAAGGTTTGAAACCTTATACAATGCATTTTACGGATTTGAAAAAAATAAATAAATAGGTTTTAATGAGCTTATCGCATCCAAATTCTGGCCTGCTGATTGTGCACCTGAACGGTGTGATAGAGGCCTCATTGGCTGGTGGGTACGCACGCTGGCAAACTTCAAAACAAATTCAAAACGTTTAAGACTTTTATCGCATCCATTTTGGCCTCCGGTGACGTCAACTCGGTTTCATGCGATACACACAGGATTGGTCGAGCGCTTCGCGACTTGGCATGTGGGTCCTCCATCCATCGTGCGAGTGAAGAAATATGGTGACGAGGCTTCAAACGATGCGAACGACTTCGGATTGGATGACGGTCTTGGCAACGTGGACTATGGGCTCCACTTAAATGATGTGGCCCAATTCAAATGCAAAACAAAACAAAACGCGTGAGGGTTTAATTGATAGTTGGTTGGTGGACTTTATGGCGCGGAGGATAGAGTTTTAAATGTTAAGGTTGCATGGTTCAAACCATAGAATTCATTGTGAAACAGGGCTACAACCTTTAACAAAATTTTGGGTTTTGCAGGGTTTAAAGACTCAGTTTTAATGCTCAATGGAGTATAAACAGAAACAAGAAATTTTATGTCGTTCACTGTCCTTTTTATTTCAATCAAACTTAAACTCTTGTCCTCCTTCTGCTACTGTTGTAGTTTGAATTAATATTCCCAGCAGAATAAAAGTAAGTGGTGAAATATTTCACTGGTAATTTTTCATGGGAATGGTCTCCAAGGAAAATTTTCAGTGTTTTTTAAAGTGAAGCCCTAGTTAACGCAAATGAAATTATTTTCCCCACGGAAAATGAGTTTTTCAGTCAATTCCTGAAAGAGCATGCCACAAGTTTACTTTTCTGTAGCCTGATTCTATTTATTAAGCAAGACTCCTTTAAGAAGTTTGTTCTGGCCAATATTTAAGTATGGCTCCCTGCCCCTGCATTGGATGTATACCGGGCACATCCATGTGCTATGTTTTTTTCCTGTAGCTAGCTGGAATGCACCCAATCAGCATATGGTTTGTGCAAAGTTAATAAATATCGATATGGTATAATATATGAAAAACAAGAGTCTCGGATGGGAAAATCAAATACATAAAATAACGGAAATATGCACCTTAGTAATATGGAAAACATGCAAATTTCACTGAAGTACTAGTAAATAATATATATTTTTTAAATCAAGATATGAAAAATGAAGACCATAGTCTAACGAGGTCACAATTTTACCAATAAGATAATTGAAATGGAAATTTTTATAGGATTTTGAGAAAATCTGACAGAAAGTTTTCCAAATTTGATTTATAGATGTAAGTTTCAGGATTTTGGGTGTCCATAGGTTCTTGATTATGTTGAATCCATATCCATAGATAAATTCTCGATGATACTAAATCCATTTCCACATTTTAAATCACAAACACTAAAAATTAGTTTTTTTTTTTTTTTTAACTTTCACTATATTAAAAAATAAATAAATGTTAGGCTCATTCATAGACTGTCTCAAAGAGGAATATTTTATCTCTCACAGGTGATAGCTATATGGCAACAAGGGCGTCTGATATGGAAATCTGCTGCCCAACTAAGGTTACTTGATCGGGATGCTGGACTTTGGCAGCGCTATGTGGCATGCTTACATGTGGGTGGTTTAAGCTTTCAATAGGAAGGAGATCAAATAGTATGGGACAAGCTTATGAAAGGGTATGGGTTAGTTGTGAAGGACATCTACAATCACATTCTCTGTAATCAGATAGGAGACAAGGCTCTTTCTCTGTTCAGTGTATATTGGTGTTGGAAAATCCCACACAAAATCTTACTTTTTGGATGGTTAGTTTGGAAGGACCGTATACTGACCTGGGATAATCTAAGCAAAACGGGAATGCATGGTCCTGGATGGTGCATTTTTTGTCAAGCCCAAGGAGAATCGGTTGTCCATTTATTTTTGTCTTGCCCTGTTATTCACAAGATATGGTCCCTCTTCTCTCATTTTCTTATTGCTCTGGGGTGGCGGGCAGACAATTTCATTAATACTCTCGTAATATGGGTAGCGAACAAAGGAAAATTCAAAGTACTGCCCTTTTATTTTTTTTGGGAGATATGGTTAGCAAAAAATCATTTTGTATTTGATGGAAGGCTTGTGAATATTTCTCAAATCCATGGGGCCATTATGGCTTGGATTGTTGCTCAACCGCTTCCATTTTCTGTTATAAAGGATTTGTCACACTGCATTTGGCCCCATTCAATATCTCTTCCGACAGTTTTCTTCGATGGGGCTCAATAGCAGGGTGTGTGTGGATGTGGGGCATGGAAAAAGCTTGAAGATCTAGAAAGATACCAGATCTATTGGAATGGTGGTAGGGGAACAAATAATAAGGCATAAATTTTGGCATTTTGGAGTGGTCTATGGTTGGCCTACAATTTGCAACTGCAATCTGTGAACATCTAAAGAGATGCTAAGATTGTCCTAGATGGGATTTATGGAAGGTCTCACTATAACCCAAAAGGTTTGCAAGGGCGGATTTGTCGTATAAAATCCCTCTTCGCAAAGCTCAATGATCCAACATTGCAACACATTTACAGAGAAAAAAATACTCGTGCTGATCAATTATCAAAGAAGGGCCTCACTGCCTCTCCGGGCAGTATCTATAACCTCCATTACTGTAGTTCCATATTGTTACAAGAATATGTTGTCTCATCTCCTTGAATGCTACAGGGCCTTTTTTCATGCATGTTTTGTCATGTTGTTTTTTATGATTCTTCATGGTGTAGTCTCTGTAATCAAGCGAGTCAAATATTTTTTCAGTGTGCTTCCCTTGTCCCTTTGTATGAGAAGGTGTATGCCTCTCCTCCATCAAGCGAGTTGGCCTTCTATCAAGCGAGCCTGCATATATTACTATCATTATGCCTCATCTCTTCCCTTGACTCACGTGGCTTATATCATTGTTTAATAGCCTGGTTGTCATGAATTTGGTTGAACAGGTTGGTTGAGTCTTAAATCTCTGTTTTTCTCATATTTAGACTCGTCTTGTTGACTAAGCTCAGATGGATGTTTACTTTATTTCCCTCAGTCTTGGTTTCTTTAGGATGAAATTTTATGTGACGATTTATCTAAATGTCTAATATCTCGTGATGACAAGAACACATTTTTGAGAATCTGGTCTGATGCCATAAGAAGCATACATGAGACAATGTACTGTTTATTTTCTTAATACAAATGAACAACGTTTTTTCCTCTCTGAAAAAATAAACTTAGCCATCTAGCTGAACTAACTTAGTGTTTTATACAACATTTTTTTAAAACTAAATTACACAGATTTGAGTCTTGTCGTCCACTGTATTTTTAAGTTCTAAGCTCTTACTAAATTATAATGTCTTTCATACAAGGGTTTTGAAGATTTTTGGTTCCAATTAAATTATAGAGTGGTTCGTATAAAGATTTTAAGCAACGCAGGTTCGAAACCCGCCATCTACTTTTTTATAAATTATAGGGTGTTTTATACAAAGATATTATGTTTTAATTAAACTGTGTAGGTTTCAATCATGCCATCCACGGTACTTCTAGGCTCTAAATTCATTTATACAATGATTTTTTGGAGTTTTTGTGGTTTAATTAAATTACAGGATTTATATCAATATTTTAAAAAGATCTTAATCCCGAGACGAAACTTACCCATTCACAATTTTCCTAAAACATTAACTAAATTATAGTGTTTTATACAATGTTTTCTTGTTTTAATTAAATTGAGCAGGTTGCAATCCTGTTGTCCACTGTTTTTCTCAGCTTTAATCAAATTATTATGTGCTTTATAAGGGATGAAGAGAACATTATTTTTTATTAAATTATTAAAAGAGATTGAACAGATATATTATTAAAAAAATTATTATATTTAATTGGAAAAAAATTATAATAGAATAAAAAAAATATAAAATAAAATATAATTAAAATATTAAAAAATAGTTTTAAAAAAATTAAACCATATCCAATAAAGGTACATTTCTTTGATTTTACCCCAATATTTGCTCTATTTTATTTATTAATGTGGACAAAGGCCTCACAAACAAAAGACTTTAAAAAAGAGTAGTTTACCTTTTTACATGTCCATGCCTCCTCTCGAATACCACCATCCAAGGAGCTTGAAGGCCCTCTATTTATTAGATAAACAAAAAAATCTACAACATCTGCCCAAAATTGTAAAGGCAATCCTGCATGCAATCTCATGCACCTTGCACGCTCCATGATTGTCCTGTTCATCCTTTCTGACACACCATTTTCTTGTGGTGTTCTTAGAACTGTCTTCTCTCTGCGTATTCCATGCTATGAATAGTACCTATCAAACTATTTACTGCAATATTCAACTCCATTGTTTGATCTAAGACACTTCAACTTCTTTCCCGTCTCAATCTCAACCAAAGCTTTCCATTTCTTGAAAGTATTAGATACATCATATTTATTCTAAATACAATAAATCCAAGTTTTTCTAGTTGCGTCATCAATAAAAGTAACATGATAACGAGAGCCACCGAGAGATGATACCTGAGAAGGTCCACATACATCTGTATGCACAAGCTCTATTTTTTCTCTCTTCTTTTCTTTCCCAACTCTAATAAATCTGAATCTCTTCTGTTTTCCATATATACAATTCTCACATAAATCCAAATAAATATTCTTCAAACTTGACAAAAAATTTCTTGAGTGAAGAATATTCATCCCCTTCTCACTCATGTGTCTGAGCCTATGATTCCATAATGCTACATCTTCTCCTTTGGAATTTAAAGCATTAACAGAGTTAGAAATACCATTGCATAAATACAATGTACCAACCTTTTCTCCTTTTTCTATTACCAAGGCTCCTTTAGTGACCTTCCAGGTTTTATATGTGAAAGTTGTCACACAACCTTCACGGCCTAATTGCAATGTTGAAATAATATTTTTATTCAGATATGGAACATGCCTTACCTCCTTTAATAACCATTGGTTTCCATTCTGCTGTTTTACAAGAACTTTACCCATTCCAATGATTTTATAGGGTTTATCATCACCCAGAAGAACCTGTCCAAAATCTCCTTGAACATAGTCATGAAAATATTTCTTATCAGGTGTGGGCATGGAATGAGGCCCCTGAATCTACCACCCAGGAATCAGTAGCATTTTTTAAAGAAATAATCAAAGTATATTGTAACACATCACCTATCACATTTTCTTCATGATTGTTTTCTTGTTGTGTGTCTTCTTCTTTTCCCTTCCGAGATTTACAATATTTCTTTACCTGTCCTTTCTTTCTGCATTTCCAGCACACTATCCTCGATCTGGAATTGGATCTGCCTTTTCTTGATTTACTGTGATATCTTGAGCTCTTTCCTCTTTCCATTTTTCTTTCCCTAGTCTCTGCACTCAAATAATTATTCGATGTCTCACCGGAGATTTTCCGTCGCATTTCCTCGCTAAGGATGGCACCAATAACATCATCAAAATTTAAAGTACTAGATCTAGAGACAGAGTTACTAATGGTTGTAACTAAACCATTCCAACTTTTTGGAAATGAGAACAGAAATAACATAGCCCTAAATAAATCATCAAAGTTTACTGCTACAGAAATTAACTAGCTGGTAACTGTATTAAATTAATTTAAATGGTTAGCAAAAGATCCACCTTCTGACATCTTCATATTAAATAAACGTTTCATAAGAAATACCTTATTTGAGGCCAAGGGTTTTTCATATAGTTTGGACAATGCCGTCATTAAACCCTATGTTGTCATTTCCTTCGAAATATTGAAGGCTACCGGTGCCGCCAGGCACAGCCGTATTGTTCCAAGTGCCTTGCTGTCAAGAATATCCCACTCTTCATCTGTCATACCTGAAAACTTATTTGTTTTTCCACTCAATGGTGGGTACATATATTTCTGATACAGATAATCTTCCATATGCGTATTCCATAGCTTGAAGTTTTGGCCGTTAAATTTCTTGACCCTAAACCTGTCATTTTCCGCCATTGGTCCCACTCGAACCAGGACCCTTCCTTCCTATGAGTTTATCAACCAAATATATCTTTGGCTCTTATACCAGTTGTTAAAAAATTATATATTATAGAGCAATGGAACACTTACAATATGCAAAAACATAAACAAAGAAAACATATGAAACAAGAGAGACACAGATATACGTGGTTCACCCAATTTGGGCTACGTCCACCCCGAACTACCAGTCCTTCCTTTATATTATCCAGCAAGATGAAGAGACACAACCTACATCAGAGCCATTTTAATATCCTATACTCTCTCTCACAATACTCCTTTCTGTTTCTCGCTCATAATACACATACAATACACAACCACAATACAATACCCTCATGGGGTTTCCTTCTAGGGGAAAAAAACCCTACATTAAATGTAACTTCTACTATTAGATCATTCACCTAATGAACGAGATTGAATACGAAATTACAATATTTTACAGGGAAATTTTACAAGTCCCCCCCTCACCCCCCCGCACCCCCCCCCCCCGGCCGCGTGGATAGGTGTACAGTCTCCCTGGGGTATACATCTGACTGAAACAAAGACCTCTAAATCAGGATGAAAATAAAGCTCCACACCCAACACATATTAGGGCATAACTATTAGGCCCTAGAGGGGTCATTAACAATCACCTAATGATAGAAAATTATGCCAACCTTGCAGATAAATACCTCAACACCCAAGCACAGGAAATTGCACACTATGATGAAATTTCTAGACTGTTGGGAGAGGAATGTGTCATGACAAGTCAGAGAAGATGGAATGGCCTCCCTATTAGCCTAAGAAACATGGAGTATCATACTCCAGATATATTGAGATATTCCCTATAGAGGGAACCTTTGTACAAGAGGGCCATGTATACAATGAAGATCTAATGGCTTGAATTAAAAATCAGTCCACCTTTGTTGTTGGGACTAGGCGGAGGAAACGAAAAAGCTGAATAAAACAAAGAATGGGGGGAGGTAGAAAAGGATGCAGGATTATACCCTCCTGAGGGGACTGCTTCCCTGATTCCTTGGGATTTCAGAGAGGCCACTAAGGCACTAAAAGAGATGAAGAAAGAGGACTAAGTTTCTCAGAGGATGAGCAACCATTTGGTAGGAGGGTGATGACGAGCACCATAATTAGGTACATTTTAAGGGGTTCATTGTCACATTTTTAGCCTAATTATTCTCTCTTTATCACATTTAATTGCAATATGGTCATATGTTTCTTAGTGTAGATGGTGTATTAAGGTTTGTCATACTTCAAAGGCCTAATGTGGTTTAAATGCAAGAAAATTGAGATAATATGCCATTTTTGAGGAATATTGCACAATCAGAACTCATAGTAGGTAAGGAGTGATTGTGGGTGGGATGAACACCTACTTAACTCCTAAAGGAAACCAACATATCATCTAGATTCTCCTCCAAAAACTTGAAATCAAAGGCAGCCAAGAAAGTGGAAGATCAAGGGGATCCAAGCTCCACTTCTCTCAAGTTCCAAGGATACAAACCACCTAGTTTTTAGGGAGTGGTTGGTAGCCTCCCTTTAGGATAAATAGGGCAAAGAAAGAGCTCACTAGGATTCTATTTTTGGATGTATCTAGAGCACTCTTAGTTCTTGTAATATAAAATTGCAACTTTCATATGTTATGTACAAGACTGGTTATGAAATAAAATGAGTATTTGGTTTCTTATCCATTGATTTATTTTCAAGGAGCTGAGATTGTGGGTTAAGGCCCAATCCATTTGCCTCAGACTCTCTTATGTACTTGTGTTCACATTTCATGTTGCAGTAGTTTGTCTCTTTACATTTCATGTTGCAGTAGTTAGTCTCTTTACATTTCATGTTGCAGTAGTTAGTCTCTTTAGATTTCATGTTCAGTAGCATTTGAAATCTCAAAACCTGTGTGTTAAAGCCTCTCGCTATCACCTCTTCCATTGGAGTTTGAGGAGGGTAGATATTCACCATAGAACCAAAGTTTCTTTCAATTTATGATTTCTTGGAAAATTTAGAGAGGTTTCTTTTCTTATCATGGACATGTTGTAGGTACATAGTTAGATTTATATTTCAAGTGCATAGGTAGGTTTACTTAAATTCAACTCATATTTTCCACCATTTTCATAATATATTTTTCAATGATGAATTCATGAACTGTAGTTTTCTTGCACGTTTGAGTAGAGTATCAGAGGAGGACTTCTCTAGCACCATTAGCTTTAGTCTCCACCCTTCATCATGTTGATACTTTTGAGGGTTGGAGATTATTAAAAGTCTCTTCTTGATAATTACTTGTGAGCTTAATTATGTATTTTCTTCATTATCTTTTTTAGTCTTTCATCAAGTCAATTATAGAAGTAAATGAGACACAAACTTAGGCTCCTATAGCCAGGGAAAAACCTCCCCCTCTTGGAGATGAAAACCCTCAAATAATTCTTCTTATATATCTTCAAATGACAAGGACCATGACCAAGACTCAGACCCTTGATCTAGATATGCTTCCAAGACCTTGATGCCGCTTCTTCAGATGATACGAAACTCAAATATTCTCCTTTATAACAATCTGCATTGTTCTGCACTTGACCTAGAGAGCTCGGTCTCTTTTCACACCTTCCAAATTGATCTTCTTTTAAGCATTGTGTGAGTGAATGCACTACAGGACCTTCGTTAAACAAATTTGCACTTGGACTGCTGTATTGTTGTCTCTGAATTCCATATTCCTCTTTTCTTATATAGACATAATATATATATAATGACTTTGTGACCCTTAACTCATAGAGAGATCCACACTGTTACTTCTTCGTGAAGTCTGCAATATAGTACGCATTGTTATCAATTTAGTTTTTCTGGGTTAACCTTCAGTCTTATCCACGTTTGTCTGCATTTACCTTCAATCTCATCCACATATTCCTATTCATAAGTTCGAACATTTTCCTGTCCTTTATCTGCACTTCTTCCTGTTGTTTTTTAGCACCTTTTCCTCTGAGAAATACGAAAAATGTCTTTGTTTTCCTATAGAAAAATCCACACTTTTCAGAGCTATTTGAATTCTTGTTCTTCATTTTTCTGCGAATTCCAACTGGATATATATAGTTTTGGTGCCTGTAATTGAGCCGACCTGTCATTTGGTAATTGGAGCCAACTTCTTCATTGTGAATTAGGCTAACAAGAGTAGGATTATTCCAGTGTGGATGAGGCATTTCTTTACTGCATTTAAAGCTTGTCTTCCATCAATATTTGAGGACTGATGTGAGCTTCTTCCATAAGGTCTTGGAGCATATAGCTGGACTAGATCTAACACTTAACTCAAACCTAATGGAAATCAAGAAGAAGTCCATACTTAATAAAACTTCCTCATGAAACCCATGAAGAAAATACAACAAAAATATATAAAGATTATTTTGACTTTTTCTTTTTCATAAGTACATAATTACATAGTCAACATGAAGACCGAAGTAGTTACACTTTTCAACACATCAACCAGCTTCCAACCCAGTTGCCTTCATCCCTGTTTTTTTGGAATTCTCCATCGCAACACCAGGAGCCACCTTGGAGGTGCAATACAAGATTTGAGAGAAGTTATGAGCTTGACCAAGGGGTTTTATACCATTCATATACTTAGGTCCACCTTCATTCCACTTCTCCTACCCCTTTCCTCATCATTTCAAGCCTCAAAATACCCTCGGCCTGTTTCCAGTAGCGTTTCAGGACATCTTGTAGCACTACAGGAAATCCTATAGCAGCACAAACCACTTAATCCTTCATCACAAAACCTCTCTTTCACCTTATATAGAACTGGAACAACCTCCAATACACCTTCAACTCTGAAACCATGAGTCAAGGACCCTTTTAGGTCACCTTAGCGCCTCCTTCGTTTGCTGCAAAACATAGTTATTGAAAAGCATTGTTAGCTTATTGATAGATGCATTGTTAAGAATAATAGTTAGGCATGAGATATATATAGTTCAATCAGTCATTTGGTTTATCATGTGTGCCTAGATTAGTTCCCCTTCTTGCAAGTTCAATTCAGCAATTTAAATCATGAATGCCACTTAGTTTAACTTCCTTTCTTGCATTAACTTAAGTATGAATTTCTCTTTCTTACAAATAGCTAAATGAATCATTATGATCTAGAATAGTTTATTTTATTCCTAATAGATTAGTGGTCATGAGTTATTTTTAGTCTTAGTTTTCCCTAGCAGTAAACCTAGATAATTCCTTTCCTAGAAGTAACCCTAGCACTAGCACCTCATTGTAGAACTTAGAAGAGGATGACATGAGTAGAATTCATTTGTTGTGTATATAGCACTATCACCTCCAAGTTTTTATGAACCCTGTGTTGATAAAGTAAATTTGAGTAGCCTATGGGAGTTGCAACACTCTTGGCGCAATACCTAGGCTCACCAATGAGAATAAGAGGAACGGATTTGGTTTAATTTTTTGAAAGCATGTAAGACAAGAAATACTACTCAACATAAAACTAGTTTCAACTAATGATTTCAAGTGAATAGAGATAGTGAAGGTGATTTAGTAAGTGTTGGGTCATAAAAAGGTATCTTTTGAACACCTAATTAGCCTACATTAATCATCAATCCGGGAGCGTATTTTTATTTCAAGAGTGTACTCTGTCTGAGGCTGCAATTGTCTAAGAGCAATGCCGTGAAGATGTAGTACAAAATAACAAATGAAAAATCTTGGAAAGAAACCTAATTACAGTGACATGAATGGAAGGGTCAAAATACTTCAATCTTGCAGAACATCGATCAAGGATGCAGTAGCAGTAACTCTTTCCCTTAGAAATCGATGCAAGATGACCAATCTGGGGACTTGGAAGAAAAGCCTCTATCCTCTACAGTTGGAGATCTTAAAGCAATCAAACCGAAAGAAGATTCAATGAAAGCAACTTAAAGGAAACACAATCTGGAAAGGAACATCAACATATAATTATAACTCATCTGTTTACTAATCAAATACTATGAATAAGTAATGAACAGAAATGGAACAACAACGTGAAATGAACAACAATTACAATTCTAACATATTCAAGCCACTAGATTTCTATGCTTCAATTCTGTCGACATCTTCTTACCACACAAAAATAAATTATAACAGATTATAAACTAATGGAACAACAACTCAAATAAGATACAAGTCAGCGAAGCTTTATAATAACAGCAAGATAATCGAACAACGAATCATGTTTCTTGTAAAGAATGAAATAGCAATGAATCTGTATTTGATCCAATCAACAATAAACCAATTCTGTAATTAAAACAAACATTCAACGCACTCCACATGACAGTAAGCAAAGATTAAAATACAAACATCGAAGTGATTCCACCAGAGCCGAGCCCTTAGCGCCAGTGAAATACTGTTGGGCTAATTCAGAACTGTAGAAGGTAGATGAAACGCGTGGCTTATATTAAACCAACATAAAGTTTTACAGAGAAGTTTCTCTCAAAACAGAGAGTTAATAAAACAGAGAAAATATAAAGTCTTTCGATCAGTTCCTAACTTCAACAACAATCATCATCCCTTTGTCACTAAAGGACATGGCTTTATATATCAAATCTCAATGAACCAATCAAGGAATAGGATGGGTTTGAATAGCGATAGGATCGAAAGATCCTGAGGGATTCGCTCCTCTGCATTTAGTCATCATTCTGTTTACTCTCACTGAGGCCGAGCTGTCCCCTGCCTTTTCTGGGCTATTCGTTTAGATCTCTTTGCCTTTCGCTGGATATGGTTCAACGCTGATGGAGCAACAGTTAGATTATTCTCAACCCCGACTTTGGTGCAGCTGTTCACCTCTTCAAATTCCTGTTTGTCAATCAATAAGTAACCTTAAGTCATATTTTCATACTAAACATAAACATTTCCAATTCTATAGTAATTCTTATGATAAATTACCTTTCCAAGGCAAACAGGAGTATATCTATGGTAAAAGAATGAGTAAATACATAGTAATTTCATACCTCTTTCATTTCCCAACATACCCCCCTGCTTAATTTTTTTCATGCCCTCATGAAAAATATAGTTCACATGGAGAGTAGTCAAAGAATAAGCCGGATAAGGTTTGTCATCAACAGGCCTAAAACCACGTAGTGCAGCTAATTCCTCAAAAACATGTTCTGTCTGTCCTTCAGGAAGTTCATAAATAGCTTTATAGTCAGAAGCAGGGTACCATGCAATAGGGCTGTGGAACCTACATCCTAACCAATATGGTCCTTCTTTTAAAACAAGATGGCTATAGGAAATCAAACGGTCTGCTGCTAGCCCAAAGTTTCTATAATTAAATGGTTCCCTATTTTGCACATTCTGATTGGAGATTCTCCACCGGACCTTGGCTGCTACATAAGCTTGGTTTTTAATGGATGAGAAATAGTCTGTTCCATTCAAAATAATTGATTTGTGGACAGGCCCCAGAGTTTGGGTAACGCCTTCCTTTGTCATCAAACTTTTTTGTCTAGCCCAAAATTGAAGTGGGTCCTGAGGTTCACTTCTGACCCACAGATGTAATCCATTTTCCTGCCTTTGAAAGGCGTTATAAGCTTTAAGCCATTTTAATTGATTTACAGCAAAGGAAATGAATGCCTGAAACTAAACATCTCCAATAAAAGGGCTAGGGTTTGATTCACAGTCATTTTCAAGTATTAGACTATGCAAGTAAAATTCACACAAAAGGCGTTGTACTTTGATCCCATAAAGTTTGTAGCATGATATAAAGTCATCTTTGGTTTTTAGCTCTATGAATTTCCCTGCCCTAACTGCCTTGATCTTTGATTGTAAATATATTTCTAGTAAAAACAAAGCATAGTTTTTGGCGGGGCATCTACAGGCTAAGACATCAATATACAAGGAGCAGAGAGTGTCCATTTGAGTGTAGGCTAGTTTTAGTTGGTTCATTACCTTATCATCCTTTACCTCTGCTTTCCAACATTTTTCATGAGCTTCAGCTTCGGCTTCATGAATAATTCTCATTTGTTGCTGCAATTCCTGATATCTCTTTCTTGGGATAGTATCTTCCTCCAATCTCTGCCATTCTATTCGGGCCTGTGTCAATTCTTCTTGAAGTCTGACTAGTGTTGGATCACTAAAAGTATGTTGACTGCTAGATTGCATATTTTCACTTAGAATAGGTTCCTCTCGAATAGCTTGTGTTGGAACAACCATTTGTTGCTCCGCATTCTCATAATTAGGCTCAGGTATGGTTTCTTCTGTAATGTGGGGGCTCCTATTAGTGGTCACCTTTCTCTTTTTCGAAACTATTTTGATAGCAATGCTTCTTCTCTTAGGGGCTCGCTTAGGCATCTGTTTCATTCTCAGAATCCTAATGGTTAGCCTGAGCTGTTCTACTAGTTTATGAAGCTTTATTCGTTCCCTGCAAAGCTTCTCAATCTCAGTTTTTTTCCTCCTCTTTCTTAATAGAACAACCATTCCTTTATCTGAAACCGTTTTCTCAACAGGGTTTTGGCCTATATCAGCTATGCCTTCAGTAAAATTTTCTTCTTTTTCTTCTCCTTGGGGTTCTTCTTCCACATTCATACCCCCTTGGCTAAATTATTCGGGAATCATATTCTCATTTAACTCTGCAGTCTCCTGGGGGCTTCTAGTTTCAGCGTTCTCTTTCTCCTGTTCACGCCTCTCAGGAGAAGCAACCCTAGCTTCGCTAGGGTTTGCTGTTTCATTTAGTTTTTCTCCAGTTGTTTCTTTATCAATATCAGAGTACTATGGTAGTTGATTAATATCTATACTGAGGTCCAAGGGGCTATGAGGCCGTGCATAATCACTCATATTGGCCAAAATATGGGCCAATTGGTCTTCCTATAAAGGGCTTACGATAACATTTTCGGGCAGCTCTATTTCATCCTTATTGCTGCTATGATTGTCCTCATCTTCCGCACAGGTGTGATAGCTTCCTTCCTCTTCATCTGAATACCGAATTTCTCCTTCAACTTCTTCTTCTTCAGAATTTCATTTGATTCCTTCTTCCTTATTATCTCCTTCCTCTTGCACTGGATTGTTTTTCACTACCGGTATGATGACTTATTTCTTCTTTGTCCGAGTAGCAAATTTCTCCTTCCAATTGTTCTTCCTCATCAGTCCGAGGGCTTACTCCCTCCAATTGTGGAGGTTGTTCCTCCTCTGAGCTGTGCAATTACAGGGGTTGGCTGCCACTGCCCGGGAGTCCTTCCACCATCCTCCTACTTCGTTTCAATCGGAGGGACTGTCTGTGTGTAGAAGGCTTAGCTATTGAGCCGACCATCCTCTTCTGTTTTGGAGCAGGTAGAGCTAACCCTCCGTCGATGGAAAATATTAATTATTCCCAGCTGGTCTGTTGCTGGGCGAGGCTACGACTCACTATTAATCGAATTAGAAAATGGTGGCTGACCACCATATCTGCATGTTGGGCTTTTCTTATACCACGAGTAGTATCATGCAACAAAGAATTTAAAAATGCAGGCAAATTAATGGTGCATTTATATTTTAATACAGCTAGTAGCTTAAGGTGGCGAGGTCTTACCACATCCTTTCTTCCGTCACACATTATGTAAGCCTGCACAATATTGGCCAAATCTGTACATGGTTCTCCTAATGATGCTGGCTGGACTCCTTTACCTTTGATAACTAACGTCTGTCCATCGTCTTGAAAAATCTTCATGGCTTCCCTAATCCTAATCTTCTTCTGAGTCCAGATAGTCCCTTGTGTGGGAATGCCAAATACTTCTGCAATTATCTCGTCGGATACAGCTATCTGCCTTCCTCTGACCATGGAGGATCCTTCCTGCAGGTTCAATAAAAATTCGGTGGCCACTGCTTTGTGGGGTTGCTGCATTCTCATGAAATATGTAATCCACCCCAGTCTTTCTAAAATTGCTCGTGCAGCATCAGAGACGATCAACACCTATGGTTCACTGCGAATTGGTCGTCCCCCCATCTCTACGCTCTGTTAATTTTCTCAACACACAGTAATCACAATGGAACAACACATCATAGTTCATTGAAATTTTTTTATTTCCTAAGATGCAGGGATTTAGTTCATATATAGGCAAGGAAATCTTGGAGTTTGATTTGCATGCAGACATCCCCCCCCCGAATGAATGAAAGGTCGCCCTCGACCGTCAATTGAGAGGAGCATGTGTGGCACAGCAATAGTACAACAGTAAAAAGCAGGCGTAATTATAATACATTCAATCAAATTACAGCAATTACTGAAATCAATGCATGTGATGAATCGTTAATAAATAGAAAATCGTTTTGTAATGATTCAAATACGAGGAGAAGGGACAACATAGGATAAACATAAGTACAATTGCGTTATTTAGCATTTTGAACTAATATGATCGATTTGTAATGATTTTCATGTATAATAGGTTCAGAGGTAAAGGTAAGGGATTCATATTTTCATTTAACATTTAAATAAAGATATAGGAAAAGGGTTAAATATAAATATTGATGTGTATAAATGTGACTTCAATACCATCAGCAGAGCTCTGTTGCCCACAGGTGTCCATAACCTTGACAGAGTTGCTTTCTTACCCACGGAACCATTGTCCTTTATTTATGCCGAGGAAGTGCTTTTTTATTGAATATCATGACGGAGGCCATTGTGTTGGCTTGGTGACCAGATAAACCACAATGTCGTTCACCGGGAAGAAGTGAAAGGTGGGCAGTCCGGCTCGTGATGAGACCTCCTGTTCCAAGGACTTCTTGATTTTTTCAATTGTCTATTGGACCATTTCCCTGGTTTGGTGGCCATAATGGGAATGCCACTTCACTGTCTTCCCTATGATCACAGTAGGCTGGCTCTTGGTGAGACCCCCTATCCTCCATCTGCAAAATCATTATTAATGAAATATGTAAATTTTTTTTTTTTTTTTTTCACAGCACTTTTCCTCAGTTATTCATAAGGGATGGCTCAACACTCCTTAAGAGTAGGGATGGTGGAAGAAGTCTGAACATCTCAATAGAAAAAAATATTCCCTTATTCTTATTCCATAGATAAACATCAAAGAAAATTATAGCATGTGGGGAAGAACCAATCATGATAAAAATAATCGATCAGATTAGTTCAATGGTAATAAAATAGCAAAGTTATGTTATTGATCATGCCCCTTTTTCCTTTTTTCTTATCATTACTAGACAATTTTCTTAAAAAAATGACGATTTCTTTTGACTTGTTGATTACAGTAAGCTTTAATTTGTATGATTGTATATAAATGATATATTTTCCTTTAGAAAAGTAATCAAAGATTCAAAATGTTGGCTTAAAACAAAAAAAAATCCACTCAAAAAGTGTTGTTCCTTTAATTAGAACAACAAAAACAATCTGCGGAACTGCTGTTCCTTTCAAAAGGAACAACAAGAAAATACTCTGCGAAAGTGTTGTTCCTTTAGAAAGGAACAACAAAAGAACTCTGTGAAACTGTTGTTCCTTTCGAAAGGAACAACAGATGTGCTGTTCCTTTAGAAAGGAATAGCAAAACAAATGAAATAAACATAAATTTTTTCTCTTTTTTATTTTAAGGAAATCGGATTTCATGAAACAAACGATGAAGAAATAAAGAAGTAATATTAACAGAATGTTAAAAAAAACAAATTACATAAAACAACAATCGAGAAATGGAAAAATTCTTTATGTACAAAATTTGAAAAAAATTATTTATCAAGCTGGTGCCGAGGAGGAGTTCTCCCCTTCAGCAAGAATTTCCATTGTAGAATCTTCTCGTAACTGTTGGTAAAAGGATTCCTGGGTAAGCGGTTTATGATATAATCATACTCGATGACCGTTTACCTTGAAGGAATGTCCAGATCCATCAATGGTAACTAATGTAACAGTGCCATTATCATGCACTTTTTGTATTTCATAGGGTCCAAGCCATCGTGTCTGGAGTTTTCCTGGGAAATCCTGAAACCTGGAATCATATAGGAGTGCCTAGTCTCCTTCGTGGAATATCTTCTCTTTGATATGGGCATCATGCCATTTGGCTCTCTGTTGCTGAATTAATGCTGTGTGCTGAAGAGCAGAGAGCCTAATTTCATCTAACTCATTAATTTGCTGCAGTCTTTTAGCCTAGGCTTCATTCAGATTTAGACCCACCTTTTGAGCTGTTATTAATGTTTGAATTTCGAATTCTATAGGAAATATGGGTTCTTTTCCAAATACCAATTGGTATGGTGAATACCCTGTAGTAGGTCTCCACGTTGTTCGATATGCCCATAATGCTTCTGGAAATATGTAGGCCCAATCTCATCTATGAGAGGCAACGGTTTTTGTTAATATAGATTCGATCACTTTGTTTGTGCTCTCCACTTGGCCATTGGCCTGTGGGTGATATGGAGTTGTAATCTTGTGCTGAACGTGGTAGTTTTGCAATGTTTCAACTAATTTATTACCTACAAATTGTGGTCCTCCATCTGTGATTATGTCCCTTGGGAGGCCATAGCGCACAAATATTTGGAAAAGAAACTGTATTACAGAGTCCTCTGTAGCTTTTGAAAGAGATTTTGATTCAACCCATTTGGTGACATACTCAGTTGCAACTAGGACATATGTTTTTTGGTTTGATGGGGGGCTAATAGGACCAACAAAGTCAAGGGCCCAACGTTCAAATGGTTCGATCACTAGTTGAGGGTTCAGAGGCATTTCATCAGACTGCCCAGGGCGACCTGCCCTTTGGCAGCTATCACAGGCTTGTACGAATTTTTTAGCATCTTTAAAGATAGTAGGCCAATAATAGCCTATTCGTAACACTTTATGGGCAGTTCTACGATCTACAAAATGTCCGCCACACTGTCCATCATGGCATGCTTTCAAGATGTCAAATACCTCATCCTCCCTAATGCATATCCTTATTTGCATATCTGCACCTGTATGAAATAGGTAGCCTCCAATCCAGGAGAAGCGGGTACTACGATGTATTATTTGCTTACGTTCATTAAGGGACAGATTTTTAGGTAATTTACCTATTTCCAAATAGTTCGCTATATCAGCATACCATGGTGTTCTAATAGTAACAACGAAGAGATGTTCATCTGGAAAGTGGTCTTCAACTACTTCTATATCTGTTGGCTTTGGCATTCTTGACAGAAAGTCAGCTACAGGGTTCTCTTTCCTAGGTCGATCTCCGATTGTGATATCAAATTTCTGCAGTAAAATCAACCATCTTGTCACTCTTCCGTTTGTAACAGGTTTATTTGCTAAAAATTTAATGGCAGAGTGATCAGTATATAGTACTACATGATACCCAGTTATGTAATGTCTAAATTTGTTTATAGCATGAACTACAGCTAAAAATTCTTTCTCAGTCATAGTATAATTTAATTCAACAGGGGATAGATTTTTTCTAATATAGTAAATTGCATATGGCTTCCTGTCTTCCTCCTGCCCAAGTACTGCTCCAATTGCTGTGTCTGAGGCATCAGATGAAATTTGGAACGACAAATTCCAATTTGGGCCCCTCAGCACTGGGGTTGTTGAAACGAGCTTTTTCAGATCATTAAAGGCATTGTCACATTTATCTGTCCAAATGAAATCAACATTTCCAATCAGTGCATATAAAGGTGCAGCTATTAGAGAATAATGTTCTATAAATCTTCTATAGTAACCAGAAAATCCAAGAAAGCTACGTACCTATGTTTGTGTAGTAGGTGTAGGAATTAACAAGAGTATTTGAATTTTAGCCGGGTCTACTTGAATTCCAGCTGCTGAAATATAATGCCCTAAGATAACTCCTTCGGTCATCATCATAAGACACTTTTCATTGCTTAAGCAAAGCCTAGTGTCAATACATCTCTGTAATACCTTTTCTAGGTTTTCCAATGCAGGCTCAAATTCATCCCCATAGGGTGTGAAATCATCCATATATACTTCGAGGCCTTCATTTATTAAGTCTGAAAAAATGCTGAGAATTTCCCTTTGGAATGTAGCAGGGGCATTGCATAGCCCAAAAAGTAGGACTCGGTAGGCAAATGTTCCCCATGGACAGGTAAAAATAGTTTTTTCCTGGTCTTCAGGGGCAATCTGGATTTGGTTGTACCCACTAAAGCCATCGAGGAAAGAGAAGAATTTCTTCCCTGCCAATGTGTCTAATACTTGGTCAATGAAAGGAAGGGGAAAGTGGTATTTTTGTGTTGCCTTATTAAGTTCACGGTAATCTACACATATCCTCCACTTTCCGTTCTTTTTTGGTACTACCACTAATGGGGAGACCCACTTGCTATCAGATATTGGGTAGATGAAATTAACATCCAATAGTTTTTGTAATTCAACTTTCACAATATCTTTAAGGTGAGGATTTAGTCTCCTTTGAGGTTGGCGAATGGGTCTTGCATCTTTTTCAATGTAAATGTGGTGAGTACACAATTGAGGATCAATTCCTTTCATATCGGGGTAATCCCATGCAAAGGCTGCTTTGTATTTTCGTAACAATTGTACCAATTTCTCTTCTTGTTCAGTAGTGAGATTTTTATTAATATTTAAAGTTTTTCCCGGCTCAATTTCTACAACCTTTCTATTACTCACAGAAGTAGTAGGTATTGTTTGATCAGGAATATCTTTGAAAGGATATTCTTCTTCTTTATTATCGAATGCTACTTTGATCATGTGACATTGCAAATGAGATCTGGTTTGTGACTTATTAATAAAATTATTAATGATATCATCCTCTATTTGATCTTTAAAATCAAGAGCATTTTCTATAGTTAGAGGTGATCTCATATTCTCCATAAGATATGATGCAGGTGGTTTTCTTGTTTTGATTATTGATAGACTTGGCTGGGTTGGGGGATATAGGGCTAAATTATTGACATAATTTCCCCTTGTAATTGTCATGTTGCCTTGTCGGCATCCAATATAAGCATCGGCAGTTGCCAACCAAGGTCTACCTAGGATTAACGGGTGCCCATCTAGTCGATTCTTTGGATTGATAACTGGGAAGTCAACAGGGTATTCCCAGGAATCTACAGATACCATTACATCTTGTAGTATACCTTCTGATTTGACTACTGATCGGTCAGCCAATTCCAACAAGGTTGTTGTTGGTTCTAGTGATGTAATGCCAAGTTTTTGACAGGTGGTGGTTGTTAAAATGTTAATTTCTGCTTCCAAATCAACTAAGGCATTTGGAAATGATTGCCCATTGATCTGCACTGTCACTATAGGATTTCTTGGGTCTTCATATTTGATGGTGTTTCCATTCTTGATAATAAGTCAGATAAGGTACCGAATATTTGGACAGTAGGATTGGTTGTTGTTCTCCTCTTTGGCTTCTTTATGCATAATTCCTTAATGGTTTTTGCATATATAGGAATGTCTTGAATAGCTTGAAGGAGAGGGATTTTTATACACAAATTTTTTAATTCTCCCAGAAGATCAAAATTAGGTTGTTCTAGTGGACTAGGTATAATTAATCGTTCTGGGAATGGTGGAGAGGAAGTTGTTACTTATTGTTGACTTCGTTGTTGATTTTGTTGTTGAACTTCCTTCTCACTTTGTACTGTTTGTTCTACAGGTAACAGATCTTCAATGTGGACATCATTGTTTCTCTCTGTTTCGACTATGTGCCCAGACCTTAATTGAAGATCATTACACTCCCTCAGTTCAGTTTCTACTTCTGGGGGTTCCATTATTTGGACAGACTGAACTGACCTATTGTTTGGGTTTGGGTTGGGTTGGGCTAGGAGTTGTGGTCTTAAATTGGTCTGGGGCTTTGTATAAGGAGCTAGCAGTGTAGGTTGAGAGAGAGGAATTGATCCATCTAGCTGATTTGTAGGTTTTTTCCAGTTTGACTGCCAGGCCTGACTCTGGGAAGTAGAGGGGGACCATTGTGTAGGCCAGAAAGGTGGGTAGAAAGGAAAGCTAGGCCAATTATTTTGATTTGTTTGATTTGGCCAAGATGTGGGAGGAAATGGCTGTTGTGACCAATTAGGGAAAGGTGGTTGATTCTGCCACATCCCACTATATTTTTGAGCATTATATTGAGGAGGTTGAAAAGAAAATGGATCATTTGGCATTCCTGATGGTCATGGCTGCCATTGTCGGCACTGATTAAGCAAACATACCACTTCTGATTCTTCTTCTGCCTCCTTATAAACTGCTTTTAGGCCAGGAAGCGAAGGACATCCCTCTGTAGGGTGATCTTTTGTGCAAATGGCGCAGACTTTAATCACATCCAACGGGCATTCTTTGTGGCTGTGCTTCTTTCTACATCTGGGACATAATATTGCCAAGTTCTGCTCTGCTTCTGCCTGTTTCTGTTTGGCTTGCATAATATCGAACTGCATTGTTAGAGTCCCAAGTATGTCTGTCTTAAAGTCTTCTAGCAGATTTCCAATCTCTGCACGAGTCACACCTTCATTAGAGGTCTTATTTCCCCTTGTGATTATATCACGTTCTGCTGATTTCAACCTTGTATTGCCCCTCGAACTCCTGATGCACAAATCAATGATGTTAGGATAAATTTCCTGATATATATCACCTTTTCCCATAATATTCAATATTTAAACCCATTGATCTTTCATTCCCCTAATTAATGTGGTTTTCAAAACATTATCAGGTAAGGGTAAAGATGCATAAGGGGATCTCTGAAGATTGTATTGGAAGCGTTCCACATACTCTTCCAAAGTTTCATTTGGTTTTGCTGTCATTTGGAATATCTCATCTTTTAATTCCCGAGACCTACAATAATCTTGATACTTCTTTAAAAATTCAGCCTTCATATGATCCCAATTAGTTATGACACCCCCACCTAATCCCATAAACCATCGTAAATTTTCCCATTTTAATGTAGAAGGGAATAGTTTTAGTTTTTGGGCATCGGTGGTGTAATCGTATCCTCTGCACAGCACATAAAATTCAAATAAAAACGCATCTGGGTCCTCTGATGTTAAGCCATGAAATGTGGGAATATGTTGAAGAGGAATAGCTTTCATGGGTGCATTGACTGCAGTATCTACTATAGGATATTGCAACATAGAGGTCTGCTACTAATTCTGATTTTGGTTCTGGGCCATTTGATCGAAGATATGCCAATATCCCTCTGGGATTTCCAAGGAATTTCTAGGTTGATGAGCAGGGGTAGGAATGGCTTTGACAGCACTCCCTTTGTCTGGGATAATAAGTATTTCCTGTCGACCTACTGTTTGGGGTGATTCAGGAACTTGGTTCTGAATAAGTTGAACATCACTTCCCTTATCTGGGCTGCTTATTGTTTGGGCAGTTTCAATAGGAGATTTCAAGTTTGTGATTTCTCCTGTTTCCCCTTCTCCTTCTCGGAGATTGCTAGCATTCCCTTCTTGAAGGAAACTTATGCAAGGATTCTCAATTTCTTGGGAATCTTGCTCAATTCCCTCTGTTTGACTGTGTATCTCAGCAAAGGCTTCAGATGATGACTCTGTAGCCTGAAGGGAACTAGTAGGCTATCTAGAAGTAGTTCTTTTAAATCCTACTGATGGCTGAGATTCAGTTCTTTTAAGGATTTCATCAATAAAGGTTGTGCGCCCAAGGGTCACCGTTCCCTTAGGTTTTTCAGTTTTAGGAGGAATTTTGTTTCGCTTAGTTGATTTATTCATTCAAAGGAACAAACCTTCATTCCTACCTAAAGAAATAAGCTTACCTACTTCTGCTGTGAAGCGGGCTGCGAGCAAGTGTGTTTCTTGCCTAGTGCACAGGTTCTTACCTTCCGTCTTTAATACCCAATTCTCCGCAAGAAAAAGAAAATCAACTGTGCATTACTCCTTTAAAATGGCATACACTCTCCTCGGGAATGACGCCAAAATGTTGGGTCATAAAAAGGTATCTTTTGAACACCTAATTAGCCTACATTAATCATCAATATGGGAGCATATTTTTATTTCAAGAGTGTACTCTATCCGAGCCTGCAATTGTCTAAGATCAATGCCATGAAGATGTAGTACAAAACAACAAATGCAAAAGCTTGGAAAGAAACCTAATTACAGTGACATGAATGGAAAGGTCAAACTACTTCAATATTGCAGAACATTGATCAGGGATGCAGTAGCAGTAAATATTTCCCTTAGAATCGATGCAAGATGACCAATCTAGGGACTTGGAAGCAAAATCCTCTTTCCTCTACATTTGGAGATCTTAAAGAAATCAAACCGAAAGCAGATTCAATGAAAGCAAATTAAAGGAAACGCAATCTGGAAAGGAACAATAGCATATAATTATAAATCATCTGTTTACTAATCAAAGACTATGAATAAGTAATGAACAGAAATGGAACAGCAACGTGAAATGAACAACAATTACAATTATAACATATTCAAGCCACTGGATTTCTATGCTTCAATTCTGTCGACAGCTTCTTACCATGCAACAATCAATTATAACAGATTATAAACTAATGGAACAGCAACTCAAATCAGATACAAGTCAACGAAGCTTTATAATAACAGCAAGATAATAGAATAACGAATCATGCTTCTTGTAAAGAATGAAATAGAAATGACTCTGTATTTGATCCAATCAACAATAAACCAATTCTATAATTAAAACAAACATTCAACGCACTCCACACGACAGTAAGCAAATATTAAAATACAAACAACGAAGTGATTCCACCAAAGTCGGGCCCTTAGCGCCAGTGAAATACTGCTGGGCTAATTCAAAAATATAGAAGGTAGATGAAACACGTGTCTTATATTAAACCAAAATAAATTTTTACAAAGAATTTTCTCTCAAAACAAAGAGTTAATAAAACAGAGAAAATATAAAGTCTTTCGATCAGTTCCTAACTTCAACAACAATCGTCGTCCCTTTGTCACTAAAGGACATGGCTTTATATATCAAATCTCGACGGACCAATCAAGTAATAGGATGAGTTTGAACAACGATCCCTTAGGATCAAAAGATCCTGAGGGATTCGCTCCTCTGCGTTTAGTCATCATTCTGTTTACTCTGACTGAGGCCGAGCTGTCCCCTGCCTTTTCTGGGCTATTCGTTCAGATCTCTTTGCCTTTGGATGGATATGGTTCAACGCTGATGGAGCAGTAGTTAGATTATTCTCAACCTCGCCTTTGGTACAGCTGTTCACCTCTTAGAATTCTTGTTTGTCAATCAAAAATTAACCTTAAGTCATCTTTTCATACTAAACATAAACATTTCCAATTCTATAGTAATTCTTATGATAAATTACCTTTCCAAGGAAAACAGGAGTATATCTATGGTAAAAGAATGAGTAAATACATAGTAATTTCATACCTCTTTCACTGCCCAATAGTAAGGGGCAGGATAGGCAGTTCTGCTGATAATATAACTTGATTTAGTTGTAGATAGGGTGAGTAAATAATCATGAGGATGAAAATCACAACGTCAATTCATAGATGAATTCGAATTTCCATTCAGAGGAAAAGACACATAATTGTCCAACTTATATAAAACAGAGCACAACAATGAATTATGCAATATTTACTCTTAAGATAAATCATGAAGACATATGTTTAAACCATGGAACCATAAGAAAAAAATGATAACATAGATGATAACATACCAACAAAGGTTTGACACAAGAATCCCTATCAAACTCCTTCTGCCTTCTTCTATTCACTTGAGAAATTGATACAACATACAAAATAATAGCCTTACTTCTTCACACTGACCAACCCTTTCTACATTCATATTCATGAATTATATACAATATTCTCTTCCTAATTCAAAGGGGGTCGAAATTCACCTTTTCTCAAAGATAGGAAGAGGTTACAATGCTTTAGGAATAAAATATTTGGAAAATCTACTCATATCCTACTAACTAGGGTTTGGTTTTTGACTAACTAGAAATATGCTAACTCCAGAGAAAATCATTGGATTTGGTAGAAAAATATTCAAAATTCATCATCCAATTCAGTTTGGAATCAATTATTCAAATTTGGAGGTCCACCAAGTGGAATTTCAAAAATATCTAGAACTCCGTCAACAAATCTGGATTGGCGAAATTGTGAAAAATGGGTCTCAAAGTGACACTTGTAATTCCCAAACCGTAACACATGTGAAAAAATTGAAATATATTTTTGTTATTTGGCCCATTATTGAAAAAAAATATTTTAGTTTTCAAAAATTCATTTCCATATGTTAGAAAAATGTGCTAAAAAACAATGGTTGAAACAGGAAGAAAAATATAGAATTTTATTTTTTGAAAAATAGGCCTAAAAGATAGTTGTATATCTCCTAAACCATAATATTTGTGTAAAACATGAAAGATTTTTTTTTATTTGTCCCATGATTGAGAAATATCTCTTTTGGGTTTCTAAAATTCATCTCCAGTTGGTCAGAACCGACTCTTGAAGTTGACTGTGTGAAAGCACAACGTCGGTGTTGCACAACCTCCTAATTCAATAGAACACAATAACGAAGCAACTATATTTTTTGAATATATCATAAACGGTATGTCAGATTGAGCTCATTTTTTGACATAAAGTTAATATCACCATATCCCTTCTCCAAAAAAACTTTGATCCAAATCCAACTCACCAATCGTGAGAAAATACAAAAATGGTTGTAGATGGTTGTGGCTCATTTCTTGAAAACCGTGAAGCATATTGTCCTAAAATTAAGTGAATTTATTTATCTCACCCTCATGAATCTATTGTAAAACTTTCATGGAAAATAAGTACAGGGTTTAAGAGATATGGTAAAAATATGGTGACCATGTGAAAGCGCAACACTCCATGCTTATATTATCTTCGGCCTTCATATGACATGCAGAGGTTATTGGGATGGCATGGAATGATTCATAAAATGTTTCAAACCCATGAGAAAACTTCTAGGCCATACATAAACCTTCAAACCCCAAACCTTCTTCTTGCAGCAAAAGCATTGTGCAGCGCACCTCTATCCACATGACATGAACACACACCGAGCTTTTGATGGGAGAAATGGAGAGCTGGGAGACCTTGGATAAAGGAAAACATGAAAATAACCTACCACAGTGGCTAAGAGTGGATTTTTATGGTGATTTTTATGGTTTTTAACTAGAAATACCAAAGCACGTCACTTGGAAAAAGCACAACAATTGTCCTCTTGACCATTGTCATGTTGCTAATGTCATGAACATTCATGATTAACATGTAAATTGACTTAAGACACCTACAAATCTCAAATTAATAGAAAGGATGAAATGAAAAATATTCATATAATGTAGGACCTTAACAAAGCCTACACCTACTCCTTTTCAGTCTGGTGTTACTCTTACCACTAGTTGCACCACACCCTAAGCGGATCCTACATTATATCTCCAACTAGTTGGAAACCTACTCTATTTAACATACACCCAAATTGACATTTATTATGCAATTAAGATGGTTTCTAGATTCTCTCAAGATCCTCATCAGAGTCACTGGAAGGTATCGAAGCATCCTCTGAGATATTTCAGGGAACTTCAAATTTTGGCATTAAATACACTATTGGTTCTCCTGAGCTTGTAGGATTCACAAATTCTAACTAGAATATATCAGTTCATGATCATAAGTCCACCTCTAGATTTATTTATTTTCTTGGTTTTTTTCCCATTTCTTGATCTTTCAAGAAAAAATCATCGATTTCACTATCTGTGGTAGACGTCGAGTATCAAGTTGTTGTTCTTGCAATTTGAGTAGTTCTTTGGTTGCAAAAGTTATTTCTTGAGTTTGGAATTTAGTAGGATCAACCTACTCTTGTTGGTGTGATAATCAAAGTGAAAAAATATTTCTATAAATCTTGTGGAGCATCAATAGTCTAAACACATTGAGATCTTACAGGTTTCTCTCTCTCTCTCCACTTATGAGTGTTTGTACATGGGTACCTAAATATGCCTCATTGTTAGGACCCATTCTCTATTTTATTTCTTCTTTATTTCCTCCTTATGTTTTTCTTATGTGGAGTCTTAGAGTTCCAATAAAAAGAGCCTTGGAACTGGTAAGTTTTCATATCTTCCTTACTTGTTGTGTTGTAAGTCTTATCTTCTGGATATCACTAGAAGCTTTCCTTGCTCCTATAAATTAGGTTGACATACAACATATCTTCTCAAGAAATGAAGTGATTTCTCTTCATTCTTCATTTTGTGTAATCTCTTCATAAAAGGATTATTAGGATTTAAAGTATGATCCATGGGTACTTTTATATTCTTATAGTATAGAAAAAACAAATGTTGAGATTTATCTCCAAAGAAGTTATGCTCTTTTTTTCTTTTTAGTTAAATTGATTAATTAAAAAATATTTTATTCTAATTCATCCAATACTTTATTTTAATTAAAAATTGTTGATTAATTAATGATAACTTTTTAGTAAAAAATAGATGTTATATTCTAACTGCTAGAAAACATATCCCTTCATCTATTTAATCTAATGCCATGATCTTGTTCTTCATCTTTTCCTGAATATGAACCACACTAGATGGTTTGAAAGGCGTCAACTAAAAGTTCTTTTATGTGTTTTTTACCGAAAGATCTCTCAACATTCATAATATGGATCACAAATGCCTGAATTCAGATAAAAAAATAGTCATGTGAACAAGTGTCATATGAAGAGAGATATTTTTTTTTTGCCATGTGGTATTAATAAGCCATGGTATTGGCCCATGGTATTGTAACAAAGCTTATTTACAGATTAAGAATCTACATAGTAAAGCAGGGCTAAATCTCCATGGTTAAGAATCTTCTTCCGTTATAATAAAGTTATAATTTAGTTAGTTTTTACGGTATTTTTAATTTTAGGGATGTGAAATGTATCATGAAATTAGTGGTTTGATGCTTATTATGGATTTATGCATCTCTTCTTTTATCAGCCATTTAATTGTGTCGAGAGGCACTCTTTAGCTGAATATGAAAGAGATGTTGTTATGTCATGTAAAAATTAGCAGTTTTTGGACTCCGGGTTTTGAAAACCCATGGTTTTCCCATGGTATTATTAATCCATGTTTTTTCCCATGGTATTCTTCTCTAATGCATCCTATATAAAGGATAATAATTAAACAAGTTGGGATCCATCTTAACTGTGGATCTACCAATAACCGAGAGGGACAAAATCTCCTTTCACTCTAAAAGAGGTTTGCACCTCAAGAGATTTTATCCCTCTTTTCCCTCTAAAAGAGGTTTCCATCTCAAAATATTTGATCCCTCTCAACACTTGGTAGATCTAGAGTGAAGATGGATCTAGACTATTTTATATCACTACACTAGTAATAGTCATAGATCAAAGGTTGAGGTTTATCTTAAAATTAGCTATGCATTTTTAAATTTGTAATTAAATTAATTAATTAAAAATAATTTCATATAAACATGAGTTATGGTTTTTTGGGCATGTTGTATTAATAATCCATGGACCACGATATTGTAACAAAAACTATTTACAAACTAAGAATCTCCATAGGAAAATGGGAATGAATCTCCATAGTTTAGTAAATATTATTGCATTTTTTATTGTGTATATGTTTAATTCTTTTGATAATAAATAATAATAATAATTACGCCATAAGGAATTCCTTTGGGATGAACTTCCCTCTAGTCTTAACTATCTTCCTTATGCTCTGTTTTGATCTGATGTTAGACGATTCAAATATTTTCCAATGTTGGATAAAATATATTTTCATAACTACCTTTATAAACTACACAACCCTTTCCCTACCGAAGGAAGAATTCTCGCTCTCTCTTCTTCGACAACGGGAAAATATTTACAATGACGGGTTGAATAGCTTCGATAGTTTTTATAAACATGCGTAAGGTTTGTGTTGTAGATCCGAATGATATAATAAAATGAGTTGTGTGTGGAATCTGTAATGTATTGTCTGTGAGAAGCTTACAGATGATTTGTACCCCAAAATCATGCAAAAGAGGTAAATATTTGGGTTATATGAAGGTTTTTGATGTCTGGAAAACTACAGTTTGAATCTATTTTTTTGTGAAACTTTTACAAATATTATTTTATTTTTGTGTGTTGATCTCCACATACCTGGTGAATATGATTGAATGTGATGTGTTTATTTTTGTTTTGAACTTCATTTACTTGTAGTATCTTCTTGAATGCAATGGGTTTATTTTTTATGTTTATATCCATTTTCTTGTTGGTGCCACTTGAATATAATGCGTTTCTTGAAAAAAATCGGCATCTTTTGAATGTGTTCCATAAATAAAATGAAGTTAAGCTAGTACGTAAGCAATTATTTGGGCTTGATGTGAAGTTTTATTTACAGCTTTAAGGTTTCCTTATTATATGGATAGCTTTAGTCATGCTGGATAGCTTTTGATTAAGATTTGTAACTATAGAGCTGAGATTGAAGTAAATATTAAACAAAATATGAACTTGTTGCTTTTTATTTTTATTTTTCAAGGTTTTAATGTGTGAGCAACTACTTCTGTAGAATGTGCTTGTTTGTCTACAAAAACAAAGCCCAAGTTTTGGTTGATTTGCTGAAAGGCAGTTGAATCTATTCTTTTATAAGATAACAACTCTTATAATATAACAAAGAAGCTATATGTTTTTTATCGCCACTCAGGGTTTAAATTTGGCGATTAAATTTGTACTAAATGGACGTCTATTTTTCAAGAGTTTAAATATTTTTGACAAAGAACAAAATCCATAATTCCAAGTGCCTATTCGTTTATTTAAGTTTTCTTGTGTGGAAAAAGGACTTTGGGAGCTCTGGCTTGGGAAAATTCATATGCCTTCCTTATGCCTCTATAGAGAAAAAACTATCAACATATTCAATATATATCTCTCCAGAGAGGAGACATTCAACAACACTTTGGATCTTTGCATATCTAAACCGCTTAATTCGTCATATAAAAAATTATACAGGGATGTTGAGGATTATTTCTTTGAATAGAAATTCCAAACAATTCAGTCCACAATCTCTTGTCGAATGTATATTGAAAAAACAAAAGTATTCGGTCTAAAATCACACCCACAACAAAAATATATTTAAATTCCATTCCCTATCGCTAAATTCAAGGAAATATTTTTATATTTAACATATCTATGTCAACAAAAACATATTTATCACCCACATGCTGGATAATGTGGGTATCCCATTCAAATGCTTAAAATGCCCCAAATATGAGTATTGGGTGGCAGTAAGCACCATAAATATTAATATGAATTGTGTGGGTAAATAAGTTTAAGCTTACAATATTAGATGAGGCTATAGGTAACAATGTTATTAATTTATCATATGTTTCACAAATGGAAATTAAACATGATACCAAAAAATAGGAAGATACACAAAATTTGGCCTCTATGATGAAAGATGGAATTGTCACTCAACCTTATCTACATGATGATCATGGGAAGGAAAAAAATGAACCTTTACAATCCAAAGGAAAAGTACATATGCATATGTATAGCTGCAATTCCCCTTTGTTTTCCTATGAAAATTTGGACAAAGTAAGGCCTTCTTCCTCCTATTGGGTTACCTTCATAAATCCTTAAATCACAAGTTCCTTGAGGGGGGTAACACTTATGAGTTAAGTTAAAATTCATCTAATGTGTCTTTAGTTAAGGGTCTCTCTTTAGAGATTCACTTGTAAATTAATTAATTTTTTATTAATAATTGCCTTAGGTGGTCAGGTCCACTGGGGCGATGGATTTTTTTTATCTATAATTTAATCTCACACACACTATTATAATAACACTTTAATATTTTGTGTGAGTAATTAACTTAAGGAATTCAAAATATGTTATGAAGAATTGGGTAGTGGATAAAAACCATAATATATGAATTTTAGGACATTTTTGTTTCCCATTAAGTTATTCTCATGTTTTTAGCAAAAATTAATTGTAATATATTCATGCAGACTCTGTGATAGTTTCTATTTACAATGGACCTGCAAAATAAAGAATTGTGTATATTTATTGTCTCTTCTACTTGGAAGAGTCCATAATTTATTTTGTCTCAATCTGTATAAATTACATTTCATATCAAAGTTTAGAGTCAATCAAGATGACATTGTCATTTATTAAATTCAATTCCTTATCATAGATATCACAAATTTCCATGGAAGTCAATTTCATTATTAGAAAATAACACCAAAATGAAGATGAAGAAGAAGAAAGTGATGGAATTGAAAATAATAACACCGATAAATGAAAACATGACCAATGAAGTAACTCCTTCCCTCACATTACTAATTTTTTCTGGTAGTAGAATTGGAGTCCCATGGCAACCTAGTTATTAAAGGCTCATAGTTAATAAATAATTCAAATGAAGACCTCATCGCAAGAGCCACCTCCATTCATAATCTTTCCATTGAATAAATTTCTCCTCTTCACTGCAACTGATAATGGGTGCTCATAAGATCTTTCCATTTCAAAGCCTCCTAGGATGGCACAACTATATATTACAATCCTACAGGAATATTTGAAGGATATATTTATAAATATCATGACTTTAAAATACCAAGAGATAATGATCTTTAGATCATATGCTCTATATTGAAAGACAATAACCAGGTTTACACAGGAGAACAAAGCTAAGAAGATGAGGATGAGAATGAATGAATAAGTGTATTATAATGTGTTATGTTGTATAATTCCTTTTATAATAAATCCTTTCAAATTCTATGGAGAACTAGTAATATTTATCTTACCTTATCAATTTGATGTCTAAATTAAAATAACCCAAGCATTATTGATTTCCCATGTTGGAATTGCATGTTGCATTTTATTTATTTATTAAAATTAATGCTAACATAAAATTGATTCCACATGCTGATGAACATCTTCTGAACATCATCACTAATAGACACATATAATACGATAACACACTTTATATGATATGGTGTTATCGTAGCTTCTAACAAGTTAATTCAAAAACATTTCTTTAATTAATACATATTCTTTAAAATTGTTTTAATGTCAAATGTGTATAATAATGAAACAATAATTGTATAGCTACAATTTTAACTAAAATACATTTATTTTAATTAATACATATTCTTTAAAGTTATTTTAATGTCAAATGCGTATAACAATGAAACAATAGTTGTATAGTTCCAATTTTAACTAAAATGTTTTTTTTAATTAATACATATTCTTTAAAATTGTTTTAATGTCAAATGTGTATACTAATGACATAGTAGTTATTAGTTCTAAGAAGAATGGTTTCACGTGGTAGGTGTTAGCACTCCACCAAATTCCTAAGGTTGAAGAAGGAATCCCAACAGACGTAACCATAGACCAAGCTTTTGACTTGATATCTAGCCCTATCAAGTCAGAGAGAGCTCTCTCCAAAGGGTCACAGCTAGGAGGGTTGGAGAAATTAGGGTTTTTAGGCTAGATATTGAGTGCAAGGGGTTGTTTTGATTTGATTTGGTTGGAGTATCACTGGATGAAGAAATTAGGTCAAGGAAATCTAGGTCAGGGAAAATGAGATAGGGTTGCAGGGATCAATAGGGAAAGGTAGGCATAAGGCTTATCACTTGAAAAGGATTGTGATGGAATGGTGTTGAGACTGAAAAGAAGCAAGGAAGAGCATGGCAGATGTACTCTTCTTAGATAGATGAAAATGGACAAACTATGATCAAGTCCCCAAAACAGAGCATGTGCAAGCATGTGTGTCGATTATCTAACTTAAAAGAGGTCATACCATAGAGATGAAGTGAACATGAATAAAATAAATTCTAACATATGACACTGAAGAAAAGAAAATGATAAACATCAATACCACAAGTATCCCATAAAATACCTGCAACTCCTCTTTATTAGCTGGGAAAATTGAGTACAATAGTTCCTTGATCAATAAGCAAACATACAAACTGATTCCAACCCTTGCTTAGTGTGAAGAAAGGGGCTAAATAGACATAAAAAAAGTTTCACTCATCCTTAGGGTTTGAATCCATGAGGTGAGGAAGAGATCCACTAATTTATGAACTGAAAACTGAAGTGTAGGATGGTCCAAGTGACTCACTCCTCATTACACTCAAACTGATTCATCTTGAGTAAAGTATAACTTAACCTAATGAATCTACCCCTAGGTAAATTATCCTTGACATAATTACATTTACCATGATGAATTACATTCATAAAAATATTATTTTGTGAGATGAAATAAGAATTTACAGTGAAAAACCACAAAACTCAGTAAACTTTCATATGTGCCATCTTCCTGTCATGTGCTCCCTCCATGTTCAAGGTGACGTTTGATTGACCTACAGGTGTAAAAATCTGGCACAATATGGCTTGTTGGAAAGATTTGAATGTACTCTTTCTAAATATGCCTCAAGTTCTGAAAATGATGTTGATTTGACCCCTCAAAATTTCAATCTCCCAAGACTGCTCTGTGTGCAGCGCCCAGGCAAAAATATGGGCAGAAACATGATTTTTAGGGTGTTTTTTCCCTTTTCACTGACCACTTTGACTCCAAAATCTTAGAAAATGTACAGGATGCATGTATTCATAATTTGGAACATAATTTTGGTGATATTTTTCCCATTATATGACCTTATCATTTGCGCAGCGCCTAGGGCGATGCACATATGAAAAAATTTCTACTAAATCCTTATTCAGAAAAACACAGTCAAACTCATAATTTGCAAAAAAAGTTGTAAATGCCTCAAAATTTGTTAAAATAGCTGATGATGATGTGTCTAGGCTTGAAGGGAAGCCTCAACAAGAATTTCCAACTTTTTCTTTTCCTCCATGGTCAACTCTTCAATTTTGGCATTGGCACTTGTGAGGTTGGCCAATGCAATTTTCTACTTTAGGGCATAGTGTTTGACCTTTCTCCTCAATAGGTAATTGTCCTTATTTTCCTTGGCTAGCAGCTTCTCCAAGTGCTAATTCAATCTATCAAGTCATGGCTCCCTGTTCTCATTGATCACTATGGCAAGCTGCTCATTTAGGGTTAGCTGATCAACAAGCTCAGCTTCCCTTTGCATCTCTAGAGCTAGGGCTCTTTTCAGCACTCTAGTTCTAGGTCTCTATCTTGGTACCTATTCTTCTTCATCATAAACTAAGCCATACCTTTCAAGTGTTTCATATAGCATGAATTTGGCCTTTTGAGCCTTCCTTTGAGCAGTGTAATACGTAACCTCATCAATGACCTGTTTAGTTTTCAATTGTTCATTCTCTTGCTCAATAAATTTTATGACATATATAGCCCTGTCAAGATTAGTTTGGAGCTCATTAATATTGGCATCCTTAGCTTTGATGGCTTCATTTGTGATTTTTTCACTGTCATCCTCATCTAGGTCAACAAGCTGAAATTCCTGCTATGTTTCATGAGTGTCCTCCTCATCATGAATTCCTATCTCATTGACCTTCACTTTGCCTTTTTCCACCTGTTATGTTGTTGTAGAAGGCATGGCCCCTTCCATTCCATGTGGAGAAAACACATGCTTGTAGCCTCTCTGGTAGGTTTTTGGCAATGTCTCAACCTCAACCAAACTAGCCCACTTAGGCTCATTGACCTCGATCCTGTTGGGTGACCCCATGTCATGATGAGATGGAGATGAAGGAGGTGTAGTGGAATGATCAGATGATGATGAATGAGCTATGGGTTGAGATGGAGGGATGGAAGTGGGTGGGTGGGATGATGAAGGCACATTTTGTGCATGTTGAGTAGGAGGATCTCTGAATATATCATGGGCTATGAAGGTGTTCCATGAAATGTTTAGTTGATTAAGATGGTGGAGGACTATGATCTTAATGAGGGAATAATGGAATAAGATTTTCATTTGATGTTCATATTTCCTATTTTGGACAATGAATTCCATTTTATCTATGCTTTGTAAAAGGTAATAGGGTATGTTGAGCATCTTTACCCTAGTGAAATGCATCAAGAGGCGGATGTGCTAAGTATAAAGCCTTGAAAATCTATCCTCACCCGAAAATTATTTCATGATTATATTTATCATCGGTGCATATCTGTCCTGAAGGTGGGAAAAATGAAAGAACCTCTTTCTCTCATTCTTATACCTTGGTTTCAGGAAAGGCTCAAAGTAGTTTTCCTCAAAATCACTCTTTTTGAACCACTTCTCCCTAACATTCAAGATCCCGGTGGCAGCTGAAATGATGGCAGTTGAGATAGTAAAGGTGACTCCAGCTAAAGTGACTTGGTTTTTTTGGAGGTTGGATATGAAGAGCCTAATCAACCTGGCATGGTGCTAAACCCTCTGAGCTTGTTCACATAAATCATAACAACCAACATATTTGAAACATGTTACTGTCATTGGAGAGGCCAAAAGTTCCCTAGTGTTAGTAGGTTCGAGTCTGAGCACTCTTCCACCTCTATGTGGCATCCTCTCTTATGTTTCCTCTCCTTTAGTGAATGATATGTTTCCTTCCTCTTTTTCCATGGTGTTTTTTTCAAAACCCTATGTATTAGGAATGATAATGTGTGTAAGGATAATTTTTGGGGATATGAAATGGGGAAAGGGAAATTTGTGGGAAATAGTTTTAGAGTTATGAGAAATGGGGAAGGGAAAAGAAGTGATAGTGTGATGGGAACTGGGATGGGGAATTTGGGAATTATGATGGAGAATTGGGAAATGGGAGCCTAGGTAAAAAGAAGCATCTAGGACTTAGGGTTTTAGGTTTTAAGAGCTTAGGGATAGGGATTATACTAACACAGATTTGAGAATCATTTTTTTCAATACGGGATGGATGCAAAAGGGTAAGGGAGTGAGTCTTGGGAGTTGGGAGTGTTAGGGAGGAAAACTAGGGTTTTGAGTGGTTAAAACACCAATTTATCAAGAAAATTTTCACAACACCAAACAAATAACTTGACAGAGTTAAATGATGATGGAAAACACCTTTACTTGTTTGCTGGAGGCTCAAATAGATTTTGCAGTGTTTCTAGCGGTGATTTGGCGAAATTTGGGTGATTTGCTGGCTTGTTGGACATATGCGCAACGCCTTAAGGCTGTGCGCCCTATCTTAAGGTTGTGTTCCCTCTCTTCAGAATGTGTGCCCTCTCTTAAGGTTGTGTGCCCTCTGCTGAAATTTTCTCCACTTATGCTCAGAAAATCGAAAAAATCGCTCTCTTCAAGTGTTTGCTTGATGGAATAGGAGGCAAATGAATTTGAAATTAATGTCTAGGAGTCTTTAATTCTTGAGTTAATTTATATTTGAATCAAAAACCAACTTTTCCATTGTTTCCTTTCACTTTTTTGACACTTTTTCTAATTACCCTTTTTCTTTTGACTTTTCTTCTTTGCAGGGTGAAGTTGGTGGAGTTTGGCACCTTTCATTTTCAGTTGATGATCTTCAGTTTGGCATATGTGATTTGAGTTGGCATCTAGGGAAAGAACTTATTACATATAATAAACATAAAATTACATAAAAAATTAAAAATAAATTACATCTATGTTTTCATATCAAAATTACAATTTTGATATGAAAATCAAACTTTAAAAATAAGAATTAGAACTTTAAAAAAATATCATATTTTCATTTTGATAACCTTTTGCAGATGATAATAAAATGTTTATTGAGTCACTCTCACACCTTTTTTTGACCTTATTGAGTTTAAATGGTGCATTTTTGGACCTTGAACAATAAAACCTAATGACCTAATGGGACCTTGAATGACCTGACTCCATGGTTGACATAAGACATAGTGAAATGAGCCTTTGAAAAGTGTTCTAAAGCTAAGCAAGACATGAAGGTGGGCCAAAAAATTTGAACTTTTGAAGGAGAGTGAGGTGTTATGACTTGGAATACCATCAGTGAATCAATTTTTTTTACATGACCTAATGGAATGATAAAAAAATTTAGAGTGGGACCCCTAAAATGAGTATAAAAAGAGTATTTTTGATCACTAATGGCAGAATTCATATTCTGACACTAATAGTAGGAAAAGTGTTTAAAAACGTTTCTTATACATTGGCAACTTACTCAACACCTAGAAGTGCAAGATTTTTTGGAACCTTATAGATTTATAAAATGTATATGGATCATATTGTCCATCCTTTCTTAGTGACAATGTAACTCCTACTTGCCGAATTAGTTCCATAAACATGAGGGAAGGAATACACCATTGATGATTTGTCCTCATGTTTTTAAAAGTAGAGTTGTCTTTGTAAATTAATATAAGATTTTTTTATTTTATTTTATTTCAATTCTAGAGATTAATTTAACAATAGCATAACATTTTCACTTCCAATTTCCCAACATTCCAATATCTAAAATTTTTAATTCTTCATTTAAAGCTTCACTTGATAAAGGAAAGACAAAGATCCCAATTATTGAGTGAGAACAACAGTAATAATTCTCTTTTACTCAAATTGGGATACATTTGAATCACATAATATATCACATCACTTTTCCTCTATGAATTTTTTTATATGCTAGCGAGTTACAACATTTCCTTTGCAACATTTCGTGCAATTTATAGTAATAAAAATAATAATGAAGTTATGGACACACTAGGATTTGAGGCCGAGGGCCTGCATTGGCCAAGAATGGGCTAGGGTTTGAAGATAATTAGAAGGGAATCTCCTATTCCCCTCAATAAAAAAAGCATTACCTTAACCGCTTTCACCTGGAGATCAGTGCACTCACTGTTAATAGAGGTGTGGTGTTTTCTTGACAAATCCCTTCTGTAGATAGAGCCAATCTCCCAAGGTTCAGTGGCTTAACCTAGAAACAAAAAAAAAAAACTACACTATTTTTCCATATATATATATTCAAAGTATAAGATTACCTACTTTATGTCAGTGATATTTCTTCTTCTCTTCACTTGTTCACTCTAGTCCAACTTTAACTACCAAACATAGAATATTGCAAATTAGCCAAGACAAGCAAAGAGATTTAGATATACAATAAGATATACTCAAATAACTTTGAATAAGAGACCAAGGAACCTTATTCTACACATGTATAACCAAAGACATGATGCATGGGAAAAACAATGCAATTTGTATTAATGATAACAAAGAAATCTTACAATCGTTATTGAGGCCTTGATGTTGTGAATCTCTCCCAGTCTTCTCGTCCTTTATTTTCCATAGTGATAAAGTCTTCAATATCACCAACACATAAGGATGGATCATGGACCTTCAAACTCAAATGGATAACATTATGGAAGAATCAAAGTCTCCAGAAGCCAACCTAGCTGACTCTATTGTTGGTACCACTTTTATAGGGAAAATGAGGTAGTTTTAGATCCACCATACTAGGGCTAGATCCACTTTGAAAGGGGGTATGTTTCATGAGATAAGGGATAAAGCCTCATTAATAGTAATTTGAGATCATATTCAACAGAAAATGGATGAATATGTTTCCAAGGCCTCTAGAAGGGGAAGCTTCGAAATTCTATTTTATTTTTCCTCATTTCCAAGTGTCATCACACTTTTGGTAAAGAAAACATGTGCTGACCAATGAAATTTTCATGTATGAAACATGCACTATCAGAGGTGCTAATGGAGCAAGGTGCAATGGGGTTCCAAATTCGGGTTTTGAACCAATGTAATCCAAGATTATTATAACTTTTGGGAATATTTTTACTTTTGGCCTTGCACGGGATTGATGGATGGTGAGAGATTCGAGCTTGGGGCCTTTTACCTAAGTGCGAAAAAATGGCCTATAACAAGGGGAGTCAACGAGGCGTTGGTGCTAACATTTCCAGGTTCTAAACAGGGAGGAAAAAAATGAAGACATTATTCTAAGGCGACCGCATCCTGGTAGGTCTGATACTTTCCGATCTAGCATTCTAGAGTAGGTTCCAACTCAGACATGGTGAATCTATTCAACTATGAAATTATGAAAAGTGATGGAAGCCCCATTTTTAGAAACTTTAAGGAGCTAATAGCCTCCTGGTATGCTAGGATACAAGGTGTAGAAGGATCTACCCTGCAACCAACACTTCCCACATATTTGGCTCTAGTGGATGCTCGGGGTGCAGGGACACAGTTAGTAGGGCATTCTTTTCAAAAAAATGTTAGAAATTGTAAGTAAGTGGTCATCACGCAGTCATACTAAGGAGGGGTGTCTGCTGGAGAGTTTTTGGGGAGAAACCAAGGTTACTACATCTTTCTTTGGAGCTTTTATTTCTCATGAAGGGTTATTTACAGTGGTTCCTATATAGACAAATGTGGATATATCATCATAGGAATTGTAACACATGGGGTGTAATAGCCCTGGTGAAAATTCCATGTAATAAAGTTAAAATAATAACCACATTTGATGGGACATCATGTATTCCAAGATTAGTGTTGGGAAAAAAATCCTAGTGCAGGTGTTCACATGTTTATTATGGCTAAGGAAAATGGAAAAGGCTATGGCTAAGGAATTAAAGAGGTAAAAAGTATTTTTGGCACATTTATTTATGCAAATAATGGAAATTAGGAGAAAAGGGAGATGGAAGGTTACAGGTTTCATGTGAAGGTGAAAATGAAGGAAAATAATTGAAAATGAATAAAATAGAATCATTTTCTATAAAAATGCTTCCGACGATCAGTTGGTACCTTTTGTCAGTGTATTTTTGGAGTTCTCTCATTATTATCTCTCTTTCTCTCATACCCTTGGAGCACTCTTGGATATTGTGGATACTTGGTGATTTGGAGCAAGAAGGAAAGGGAGGAGCAGGAAAGCACAAGCGTATATTGGGATCAATATCTACATTGGGTTTTGATTGTAGGTACCAAGTTGCATGTATGTTTTGCTCACTGGTTTTGGCATGCATGGTGTATGTATGTGGATTTTCCTAGCCTTTCCATTTCTTGGATAGCCATGGTGTTGTGGGTTTATTTCCATTTATTTTTTTCTGGTTTGTTTTCATAATTCCTTTAGCTGTGGGTTAAGTTATTAGTTCCTACAAGCTTGGTTGGAAAAACACTTTGGAAGCATGACAGACAACTGTGGGTTGAGGTACTAGCCTTGGAAGCCTTGGTTGAACAAATGCTCTGGAAACCTTAGGTGGGTTGAGTTATTAGTCTTGGAAGCCTTGGTTGAACAAATGTTCTCGAAGCCCTAGGTGAGTTGATCTACTAGTCCTCGAAGCCCTGGTTGGACAAACACTTTGGAAGCCCTATAATATTTGGGGTTCATTTACTAGTCCTAAAAGCCCTGGTTGGAACAAACACTCTGGAGCTATGGAACAACTTGGATAGAGACCAAATCTGTGATGGTTGTGACGCCCAACTATGAGGTGGAGTCACTGGTTGAGAATTGAGGTGGTTTGGCCTCTAGAAGCCCTAAATTTATTTTGATTGATGTGTTTAATGAGATCCCACATTCATGCTTAGAATATGGAATGAGGGTGATTGGCTGAAGTGAGACTTGGCTCACCAAATCTATGTTCGGGTGGAATGTGGAAGTCCCATATTTGGTTGGTGTTTACATTCAGTAATGAAGAGTTCATTCCTTTGATATTTGGTATGAAAATATACTGGTTTATGTATGGATTTATTGTTGTTGTATCCATTTTACTTTTGTGGTTATTTTGTTGATTATAAGCATGTATTTGATTAGTGATGATGTATGAATCTATCCATGTTTTTACTTGTAAATGAATTCAAAATGTATATATGGTCAAATAGGTTGTATTTTAGCTAATGATTTAATGGAGAAATGCCTCTTAGTGATTCTCATATAAGTATGAGACCCCTATGTTCAAATATATTGTTTATGCCTATAGATTCAATGCTTGTGACATGTTTGAAAAAATTCCTGTCACGGATAGCAGGGGTTTGGTTGAGTCCTTAATGATATGTTTGTTTCTACATCATTGTACTATTGTTATTTATCAAGTTTAAAATTTTCATGAAGTTATCGGCAATGACCTAGGCTTTGGGCTTGAAAAAGTGGCTAAAATCCTAGATCCGCCGGCACAGAACTGAGAAATTGGGGACCTAGCCACTGGCTTACATCACTATGCCTACAACTATAGCCTCCCAACCACTAGCAGTGTTATGCCTGCAACTATGGCTAAAAGAGGCCAAAAACTTAGTGTGACCTAGGGGAAAGAGGCTTGGAAGGTTGGGTTAGCTCCTAGGGGAGTCGTGGATGATTTACAAGGTCTATTTGTCATGTTTCCATTGATTCCATTTCCTTAAGGTTGCTTAGGATGTTGAATCTCTTATTAGTGGCATCTCGTCACATGTTTACCCTAGTTGGACGGTTACCTGGGTAGATGTGGGAAGAGGGTGTTACAAGGGGAAAGGAAAAAAGGTTATCTACAATATTTTTTTCGATCTCCACAAAACATTCCTAAACAAGTGCTCACAAGGCCGACTATGACAGAAAGTTTTACACCCATTTCGAGCAGTACTCAAACTCCCCTCCCACATCCTTCTATTACTGTCCATGCTAGAGGGGGATACAAAACACAAGAAGGTGAGAAGGAAGACCATATAAGTGAGGGTTTAAATTTTCACTCAGGATAATCTACTCAGGTTGCAAAGGGATAAAAATACAAGGCCATTAAAGGAATAAACCCAATAGGAAATTCGATTTGAGTCTAGGGGTGAATGTTTGTATGCAGGAAGTGGCCATGATGGTAGACAAAACTTTAGTTGGTAGAACACATGGTCAAAAATTCAATATCAAAACACTGGAGGAATGGGCAGAAGCAAAGGTAAGTCAAACTATTGCAAACCATCCAAAGGTATATATTTTATCTAATGGATGAATGTAGTTGGATTGAAAATCTCACAAAGAAGCTTTATTCATATCCTAGAGGACCTAGAGTATAGACTCAACTCTTGTTTTATTCAAATTCTCGACATCCCTCTTCAATGTGCGTCTAGAAAGGTTGTATGTAGCACCAATTTGGGTGTGGCTCCCTGGTTGGATACTAGTGTTATGGAAGGAGGAGATATTTAAATATGTGGGTAAAAATTTGGGTTCCTTCTTGGATGCAAGCTACTCTTTTCTTTAGACCAAAGACAAGTTGATGGCAAGGAGTTTAGAAAATATTGATTAAAGGGGGGGATTATTGGAAGCCTTGAATATAGGGGATGGTCAAGGAAGCCTTCAACCTATGGATAATGAAGGGGTTTTGTTTAAATGTTGCATATGTAATAAATATGGCCACACTCTCAAGTTTTGTAAGTTGTTGTTTAATAAAAAAAAGGAGGAAGGTTTAGAAAAATCATATGCAAAAGGAGACTGCTAAGACATCCTCTAACATCAGTGATCCAAATTTACACATGAATGAAAACCCTCAGGAACCTCCAGATATTTCTATGGTTAACATTTTTATCCTTCCTCGTGAAGTCAAAGAACTAGCAGAGGAAATTGATCAGACATTAGCAGGTTGTGATTTATGTTGGAAATACTGAGAGGGGGGGTGAATTATTATTCTTTTGCAATTGTTATTTTTTATGCCAATTAAATCACTTATAAACAAAACAAAAAATTAATAATAAATAATTTTATTAATCATATTGATGAGGACCTTATCCTCTTTACAACAAATCAAGTACAATAATGCTTCCGGGCTCCAACCCTAAATGAAAACTCCAATCTTCAATCTACCAGACTCCAACCTGTATGGTGCCAAGATCCAACTAAGTCTTTATGAGGCTCCAACCTCTACAGATCTAACCCTTTCCATTGGCACAATCTCCAAATTGATCTCTTGAGGTCTCTTATCCTCTAGGGCACCAACCCTATCAATCTACTGTAACTCTTAAATATAAGTTGAGTGGTTCTTAAAGGTCTCCTAAAAAATTATGTAGCAATCCTTGACAATATATTTAAACGCCATCGCTTAGCTCATCAATGACAACTTTATGATTCTCAAAAGGTGTCTCCACAACTCTTCATGTCACCCAAACAATTTTATTTAAGGTTATTTTATGACTTCAACAATGCATCACAAGGTTAATGACTCTAAGATAGGCTTCTACACGTGACTTCAAAAATGATTTGGTAATGCTTCTCTTCAAGATGTATCAAGCATAGGTAAAACTGTCTTAAGAATTTCTTCATAAGATGCTGTTAGTGATCAGTATTTTTCACTTGTTGGTGATGACTAGTTGTAACAGCCAAGTTTTCTAGCAGCTGATCTAAAAAATTGTCAAATTTGCCAGCTGGAAAACACCCATAAACTTTTTTTGCCCTCTTACCTTTCAGTTCGCCCATGACGAGATGAAACCTCATTGTCAAGTCCTATCTAGCCTCAGCCATACTAGCTTGTCCATCAGCTCCAAAGAAAACAATCCAAATCTGTCCAAAGAAATCTCCCCTAAGTTAGGTAGTGGCGCTTTAGGCATTTCTCCCTTGGAAAACTATCCTAAAGCCAAAGAACCTCTATCTACTACAGACCAGTCATAACAGACCTCCCATTCTGCAAGTAAAGTTGGTTACAACCCTAGGTCGCTCCACTAATAAACCCTCAAGTATCAGCTATACATGTACCATAGGTCAAATTGATTTTAGGTGGTTTTATAGTGTTTACATGGATCTTTCAAGAAGAAAAACATACCAGCATTCCCAGAAGATAGTATTTGTTTCCACATGAGAAGACAATTGCTTCTCAATATGATTTTGAGCCTGGGACGCAGCTACAGAGCAGAGAGTTGTTTCATTAAGCTCCTGCGATCACAGTCAAAGCATGAAAAGACAGTGAAAGGAAAAATAACACTGTTAAAGGTTGATGAGATGGCATGACCGAAAAACCTCCTTCATCTATAAGCAAAGGGTTTGATGACTGAAAAACCTCCTTCATCTATAAGCAGAGGGATTGAAGACTGAAGAACCTCCTTCATTTTATAAGTAGAGGGTTAAGAGTGCCTCCTTCATCTATAAGCAGAGGGCCAATGGACAAATTTTGATTTTAAGAATTGCACTGACTGTAAGACAATTTTTGAAGTACAGTGAGACAAAAACTAAGGGTTTCTAAAATAAAATGATGATTAAAGGCAGAGGTAGAGCAGTAGTGCTTTTAAAAATTGTTTACATAAGTTCCTCTGTTATTTAGTTACAATGTGAAGTAATGGGTTCATCATCAATGAAGAAATATTATTAAGCTGATGGCCAAAGGATCCAAAAGGGTCTTGGTCCCAAGCTGACCTCTGCCATCATGAACAAGGGAAACCACTAAGAGTGAGGATTGCTTTTCAAAAGGCACTATTCTTTCTATTCATAAAGAATTTCCTTTCAAAATTACTCATCATAGTGGACAAAAGGCAATTTGAGTTTAGTTTTCCAAAAAGGCATTGCAACTAAACACACAAGCTCATAAATATGTAAGAAGGATTATGGCATGAGTTTCAAAATTCTGGAACAACATTCAAAGCCAATAATGCATGCCACTATTACAAATGAAGGCATTCTCCTTATGAAAATAGGTCAAAGGTACCTTGTTTTTGTAGTTTGAGTAGAGAATAAGTTTTCAGAAGAAGTGCCCTCTTGATGGACAGATGATAGTAAAGCTTAGGTGAATACAACTAGGCCTCACTCACAGTCAAAGAGAAGCATCATTTGGAGAATACATCTACAGTCCCTATATGGATTTGAGCCATATTCCCTCTAACAAGCAGATATAATCATAAGGAACAGAAGCTGTCAATCAAGTTTTAAAGAGATAGGTCATCTCCTTGTAAAATGGCAAAAGATGCTTCACCACTCATTGGTATGTTTTGAGCAGATTTCCCATTTTGAAGATGTCATTAAAGGGTTAGCAGTGGCAGAATTTCCTTTTTAATAATAAATAATAGTGAAAAGAGTTTGACCCTTGGATGATTTTATTACAAGAGGAAAGAGTCATATCTGCCAAAACTAGCCAAATAACATGCACAGAATTTTTGCCAACATTATTTAAAAGTATGATCCCCTTATAGCACGTTCAAAGTCACTGTGGTTTTGTTTTCAAATAAACAAAGGTAGTGGTTTTAAAGAAAGGAGCCTTCAAAACCCTCACAAGTCAAACTCAAGGGTAGTTGGACTTTTGCGTTCAAAAGAGAATAAGGAGACCGTTGCAAGCCATTTGACATTCTCAAAACACAAGGCAACACTCCCCTTTGGATGTCCATGAGACCGAAGAAGGGGTTTTCAGGAAAATTCATAGATTTTCCGGGCTTGAAGACTGCACGGCGCGCCTGTAGAGTTGCGCGGCGCATTCAGGCGAAGTTTTTCCAAAGGGTTGCACTGTCGCGCGGCACGCCTGTAGGCGCCAGACACGACTGCCCGTTAGTGACCCGACAGCTTCTCTTTGCGCAGTGCCTTCCATAGTAAACGTGCCGCGGTAGTTTCAAACCATCAAAATGCCTCCAAAAGCTTTGAAAGCTGCTCAAACCCCTCAAACAACGACTGCCATTGATTTTCAAGGTATTTATGTGCCTCCTTGGTATATTCAAATTTCTAAAAAGGTGATCAATGCTGCGTTTTTCAAAGACTAAATGATGGTGAAAAAATAAAACTTTCGATGTAAATCGAGGTGTGTTGGGGCGAAAAGGTTTGAAGAATATTGTTATAGTTAGTTGAAAGTGAAGTGGTCATTTTTTATGTCAAAGGCCTAAACAATGCCCTCAGAACAATGTTAAAACATAAACCTGCAAGTCAGAATATACATAGTAGTGAAGGTTTTGTCAAATTGTGAAGGTAACCTTACTATGATAAAACAAAGCTAAACTCTGGCAGCTATATGCATTGGTGAAAACAGTGCTTAGGAGGGTTGATCTTTTTGTTTAAAAACCTGATATTTTCTGTGGTTTATGATTACTCAAGGTGAACATAGTAAAGGTGGTGGGTTTTTATGATGTCAAAAAGCTTGACAAATTTCCCTCAAAACAAGTTGAAAGGTGGAGGCAGTGTTTAAAGGGAGGAAAGACAGGGTTTGAAAAGTGAAACAGTGGGCCTAATTTCAAACAGCAGTGATAGTGTTTTGTCATTTCAAAAGTCTCCTCTGTGTGGTTAAAAAAGCAAAAACTAGTGTTTTCTCTTTTGTTCCATAAAGAAGAATTTAGTGAGTGAAGTTATTAAATCAGTTTGGAGGTTTTCTGTCTAACTATGGGTGAGGAATAGTGAACACAAGGAGGGTGTTTTTGATTAGGAGGAGTATTTTGCCTCTGTCTAAAATACTAGGCTGCCTTGCTTACATCAAAACATCAAGAGCTTTGTGACCTTACCCAAACACATTGATCATTTGACTGTGTATACCTTCTATTTGACTGTGGGCATATTATTATAACTTACTTGTTGATTGGCATACAAAATGGGAAAAGCAGTGTTTTGGAAGGAGTAGAGACCTGATATCAAAGAAACATTTCACACAACATTTGAGGCAAATTTGCCTTGATCAAACAGTGGTTGACAAAGAAGACAGAGCTGTGTTTGAGAAAACATTTCGAAAAACCATTTGAGGCAGTTTGGTTTTACAGAGAGCATCCAGCACAAGATTCCTCCCAGGCAGGATAGTAGGAGTGGTTTGCATAAGATATTTGAGCCTACTTCCACTGAAGAAGTGAATTCCCACCCATCAATCTTGTTCAATTTCCATGAGGTCGGGTGCTTAGATTTTTGTCAAAGGGTGCAAGAGGTGAAGAGATTTTCTCCTTTGACACACCTTTGCACTTTAAGGTTTCAAGACAAGCATTTCCAGTTGGCAGGCCTTGACTTCAAATTCTCTCCAAGGTCCATCTCCAAGGCCACTAAAATCCCCTATATTGGTGAGAAATGGTTTAAGCAATGCCACTTGGACTCAGAAGATTACAAGCCCTTTCTAAAGCCTGAGCAAAGAGAGTCATGTCCTTCTATTTTCCCTTTCTCATATCTTATAGCCAGCTATGCCCCCCTCATGAAGATCATCATGAAATACTTCACTTGTGAGAGAATATTCTCCCGAATCTATGCTTATCACATTCGAATGCTCATGCATTTCACTAGGGCCAGATTGCTAAATCTTCCTTTCTTCTTACACAAGAGCATTGAGAAAATGGCCTCCACTATTCAGAAGAAGCCTCCTTCACAACAAATAGCATGTCTGTTCCATCACTCTCTCATCAAAATCATCATTCTTCATCAGCTTGAAAAGAGAGAGGTCTCTTGGGATACTTTCATCACCCATCCGGATTTCTCCACTGTCCCTCCAATTCACACATCCCCTACACCTCCTACTCATCATCCTTCACCTTCCTCTAGCAAACCCATTCCTAAAAAACTCAAGTTTACCACAGAGCAAGAAGAAGAGCCTGAAGAGGGAGAAGAGCATGACCATGATTATGAGGAAGATGATGAAGGGTAGCGAGATGAAGAACAACAGACTTATGATGAGGGTGAGCAGCCTTATGATGACACACAACAGCCAAAAGAGACTGAACAACAACATCACAGTGAGGAGGAACCGGAGCAGCATGAAGATGTTGAAAAAAGGTATGAAAGTGATGAACAGGGGCAGTCAAAAGAAGACACACAACAGCTACATCATGATGAACAGGGGCAGCATGAAAGTGCTGAACAGAAGCAGCATGAGAGTGATAAACAGGGGCAGCCACAACCTGTTACACATCAGCCACAGCATGAGGGACAACAGCCTCAAGAAGAAAAATGGCAAAGTGACAAGGGTAAAGAACCCATGGAGCATTTGCTAGCTTCCTCTCTGAGGCAAGGGGCCATGCTCTCTTCTCCGAAAGTCGCCAAGCCCCAGACAACAAAGAAAAGGCTGCCTAGAGTTGTCACTCCAAATGTGACTAGGGCCCTCTGAAGCAAAGGAAAATTGCCCAAGAAGCCCATGATTGATTTTCCCAGGAGGAAGAGCACTAGAATAGCCACCCAAAGCAAAGGGAAGGGCAAGGAAGAAGGAAATCATGAACAGGAGAGTGCATTCGACATCATCCAAATACAAAGCGATGATAGTGATAATGAGGCCCAGATTCTAGAAAACCTCTTGATCCATAGAGAAAGCCAAATTGATGTCTTGAAGAATGATCTTCATAGAGCTAGGAATTTCAATCAATTTTTGCAAATCCAAAATAAGAAAATGAGTGTCCATATGCCTGTTTATGAGACACGGGTGACCAAATACAAGAAGGAGGCCTCCAAAGCCCAAGTGAGGTTGGAAGAACTCATGGGTGAGTTCGATGAAATTGAAGGTGAAGATCATCCTAGGTGAAAGAGGCCAAGAACCATGGGGCTAAAAAAGGCCCTTGAGAAGCAAAAAGAAGAGGAAAATGCCCTTCTCCAATCTACCCCTCTCACTGCATTGTTCGAACAAGAGATAGAGAACCATAGGGAGGCATGGCTTGAGAGAGTTAATGACCACTTGGAGAAGAAATTGGAGAAGGAAAATAGGGATTTAGACCTTCAAAGGAGAATGACAGGGCATTATAAAAAGTTAAATCAGTTTGCCTGACGGAAGTTGAAGGCTGCTCAAGAAAAACTCAAGGAGGCTAAAGGGAAGCGCCCGGCACAAAAATTGAGGAAAGACACCTCAAGACTTCATATTTTGGCCTCTGCTTCACAACATGTTGTTGGAAACCCCTAAGGGTCATGCTCACCAATTTTGGGCAAATTTCGACATATTTTGGTTTTTTTTTCATTTTTGGGTTTTTGGCCAAAACTCATGGGCTTCACCATTTCAGTTTGGGGGATCATCAAAGGATGAGAATGGTATCATTGGATGCCATACTTTTAGGAGCATATACTCAGCGATTTTCAGAACATTTGAAGATCATTTTCTCCCCCGAAATGGCGAAAAATGCTCGCTTTTTCTACACTCTGCCCGGTCCATCAGCGAGGCTTATTTTTTTGGTTTTTTTACACAAAGGCCTACTTTTGGAAGACTTTTAGGAATCCGATTGGGAAAATTCAAGTTTTTCTTGAAAGTAGACACTCAGATCTTTCAAACGAGCTATCATGAGCCTTATTTTGACATTGGGAAGGCTGCCAAAAGTTGCCGGCAAGTTAGGGGACCTTTTGCTGATGTATTTTTTGAGTATTTTTGTAAAAATTGAACCTTTCAAAACTACTTTTTCCTCATGTGCGTTTAGCTATTTTTGCACATGAGAATTTATAAAAAGTCAATTTATTTCCCTCTTTTAGAACTTTTTAGATATTTTATGAGATATTTTGTGCCTTGGGCTTTGCAAAGCCTCAAGGACAAAATAAGATATTTTGGATAGGCCAATGAGATTGCAAGTTGAACTAAGAGGTTTTCCTCACTTTGGCCTATATATTCCAAAGGCTTTCATTGTAAACAAGGTTGAACTTGATGAATAGAAGCAATATATGGTCATATAAGCTTTGGAACAAATACTTGTCTCATGCTTTTGGATAGTTTCTTGGATGTTCTTGGATGATGAAAGAGGATTGTTGTTGGATTCCATGACTTGGTAGAATGGTATAGTGTCTCTCTCTCTGTTTTGTTTTCTAGTTTTTATTCATAAATCCATCTTCTTGCTTGCTATAGGACAGTAGAGAAAAAATTTGAGACATGCCCTTGGAGGCACCTCAAATTTCCTGTTTCTTCATGGCTTCCATGTTTTCTTCATTCTTAGTCACATTAAAGAATTCTTGATTACTCTTTAATAACTTAAGGATATTTTTGCTTGTTTAATTCATGGTTTTATGCATGCTAAGTATGATTTATGGTATGCCCTGCTTACTCATGGCTAGCCATAGCTCCATCCATGAAATTTCTCTTTGAGTGATTATATTTTCATTTGTTAAACCAAGGAGTTCTTGTTCTGATCTTGCCCTTTGCCTAAGACTATGCAATCTTGTTTTCAAAGTGCCCAATAACTTGAAGTACTGTGTTTAGGTGTTCCGGCATAGTGATTTGAGTTTTTTTTCTGTCTTAAGTGTATTTCCCCAAAGTCTGATAGCCATTTCCCAAAGTTAGAGAGTTATATATCTCTATGCATGGCTTGAATGTTTATTTCTATGTATTGATTAGCTTATAGTTACATTTCTCATGATTAATGGTTTTCCCTACCATGTTTATGTCAGCTATTAAGCTAGTTATGCTTGAAATCCTTTGTTGTTCACAATCTTGATGTCCATCTTACTCCATTTTGCCCAAAGATCCATTTTACCTCAAATCAAATCGGCCCTTCAACAACCTTGTATCACCATCTGATAGCTTTCTTGACCTTTTCGACCCCATAGCCCATTTGATCTGACATATTTTTACCTATCTTATATCTTTGATCAGTTTCATCCCTCACAACCTAAAAACCAAAACCAAAAACCTACTTCATAACTAACCTAAAATCAGAACACAATAAGAAAACACACAGATACCCTTACAAAAATAGAGAGAGCCCTCTCTGAGTCCAGGAAGGCTAGGTCCTTCGGCTCCAAATATTGGTTTGATGTTACACTGTCATTTGGCTTGCCAATCAGCCAAATCACGGGACCCTAACATAATGGCGATCACGGTGGGACTCTGAGTGATAAACAAACTTAGTTTCCCTAAATATTTAGAGACCTTTGAGAATACTATCTGGTTGACTTATCCCACCGCTCACTAACATAATGGCGATCATGGTGGACATTGAGTCAAAACATCCTAGGTATCCCTTAGGAACTCTCAAAATCTCAGTCAAACTTAGAAGAGTAGAATATGGCTTTCACCATCTTAGCAAAATGATGATTCAGTCATAGGAAGCTCTTCCAAACCTCACAGGAAAGCAGTCCATAAAATCATTTAGAGTAAACTCTTTTTGTTCTCGCCACCCTAGCAAAGTGATGAAACAAGTTTAGAGTACTTTAATAAACCATAGGCTGCACATAAAAACTCAGAAAAATCCCAAAACATTCCCAGATTGGTTTTTGCCTAGTTACTACTGGTGGACCATAGCTACACCTTTACAAAAAATACCAAGCTCCACCTGGCGACTCCACTAGCCTCCAGTAGGCCTAAAAACTCCATAAAAGACCAAAAAATTCATAAACCATACCTTTCTGCTAACTCATCCTTCCAAAAACTTAAACTTAGGGTGGAAACTCTGTAATCAGTGACAAACTAAGTATAGCTTAGCGATTCAGAAAACCTCACCTAAACATAGGAGATAAGAAGAAGCCTTCTTGCCAAGAAAACCATTAGCTTGTCCATATAGCCTAGCAAACTGTTGAAACCAAGTGAATCACTCTTCTTTGAAAATTTCCATTTCAAAGTTTGCTGTAAATTTTTTTCCCAAAGCATCTTTGATAGTGTTGGTGGTGGACTATAGTTCTCATAGAAATCCACTTGGCGACTCCACTAGTCCATCCTTTTTGTTTTGACCATCATTTACATTAAGTAAAACCCCAGAGAGGCCATTCATTCAAAACAGGCACAAATTCCATCCTCTCTAAACTCTAGACCCGAAATCTGGCTTCACGAAGAATCAACACCAGATCTCATCCAGACCCAAATCCCCCTATCATAGTAGATGACCCAGAGAAGATTCTATGGCAAGCTTCCGAAACTGGCAATTTAGGTACCGATAGGTCCATCCATAAAGCAAGATCAATACCTAAACATCTCACTGCCTTGCAGGATTCCCCCTTTGACTTAAAATCAGCAAAAACCCTTTTTAGAAGCGAGTCACCTCCCACACCTCCCACACCTCCCTTTGAATTAAAACAGTGTGTATAACTCCTCACCTCCCACACCTCCCACACTCTCCCGACTCTCAGCTTCTCCATCACTTTGGCTCCTACCATCCCAGATCTGCTCAAAATCAGATCACTAGTCCAAGTACATCTGCCACACCTATCCAAACCACTACTGTTCAAACCACCTCAGCTCATCCCACAAGCCCTCATTTTGTAAATCATCCATTAGCTCCCGTCATGGCAGCCTGGTACGCACCTTTGGTGTTGCCACAACCTTTGGCTCCCTTACAAAACGACTATCAAGCCAAAATCCCACACTTTACTGGAGACGAGACTACCACAACTCAACAACATGTAGATAGGATTAGCGATGCCTTTGAATACATGGAAATAGAAGACGAGACCATCAGAATGAGAATGTTCGCCCAAAGCCTGGGCAGGGAACCCAAAAAATAGTTTAAGAGCTTAACTCCAAACAGCATCCACAACCTCCCAAAACGCTACCAAGTTTTCATAAACAAGTGGGAAATCCGAAAGAACCCCATTCAAATCTTGTCAGAATATAACAATCTAAAACGGGAAAATGGGGAAAGTGTCTAGGGATACTGCACTAGGTTCAACAGTGTGTACAACGCCCTCCCACCTCACTTCAAACCCCCGCTTGGTTCAGCCTTAGAAAACTTCCCCGAGGGTTTTGACCCAGACATGACTTATCAACTAAGAGACAAGGACCCCTTTACCTTAGAGGAAATGCAAAAAGTAGCCATAAGGGTAGAAGCCAGCTTAGTAGAAAAAAGAGCTAGGACTAGATCAGAAAGGAAAGTCACATATCAAGATGAGGTCTCCACTTTATCCCCTTCCCTAGATCCTAGAATAGATGACTTGGTTAGGTCCATGGCCAAAATGTGGGAGAAAATAAGTGAGAAGACCCCTCTTAGAGACAACCATCCAAACCCTCCAAACAGAAACCAGAACCAAAATTTTAGGAGGGAACAGCCTCAAAACGAACCAAGGGAAAATGACCAACAAATTAGGCCACCATTTAATGAAAATTATGTGGAAGAAGATGATAGGGATACATAACCCATTGATGAAAATCATTTGAACCTCATAGGGTCTGATAATGAGAGTGAGGTGTATCTCACAGAAGAAGAACAAGCATTCTTCTCTCCGAATCAGGATGAAACCAACTATGAAGATCCCGAGGATCCTGCCATACATTTTCAGAATGCCATAGTAGAAGCTCACAGGAAATATGACCTTAGAAGCAAAAAAAATCAAGACAACTCAATGAAAGGTAGCTCAGACACTGCTAAAACGCCTGATACCATCCTTAAGAAAGCAGTGAACAACAAAAAAATCATGGTCGGTAAAAATGAACAAAACAAAGATAGAGTTACCCAAACTAGTCTTGACTTAGATGCTCCTAGTACTTCCACAATGATTCCCGAGGTGGCTGTGGCAAATAAATCCCGAAAAAGAGACAAAAAACTCAGAACATAGAGAAAGTCATGGCTGAAAAAGCCGAAGAAAACATGTCTAAACTACAACTACCTTTTAGTTTTGAGGGTGAAATTGCCAAAATAAAGATCACCATGCCTCTTACTGAGCTCATCACCCAAAACTCTTACAAGTCCCAAGTGTTAAAGGTCCTGAATATAGGAAATGATGCCAACACCCTTAATCTAGCTGATGACACTCTTGAAGTGTTGTTTGGTTCGAAAATAGAAGGGAAATTCCAAGAGAGAACCACTCTTCCCTTTTACATCAGTTTGAATATCCATGACCAAATCCTTCACAATGCCATGCTAGACTCCGGCGCCTCGCATAATCTTATGCCGAAGGTTGTAATGGAAATATTAGGCCTAGAAATCAAAAGACCATAAAAAGACTTATATTCATTTGATTCTAGTAGAGCCAAATGTCTAGGCTTGATCAAAAATATTTGTTTTAGTTTGGCCCAAATACCTGCAAAACATCTGATCATGGACATAGTGGTAGCAGACATTCCCCCCCAAGCACGGAATGCTTCTATGCAGATCTTTGGGAGCCAATCTCCAAGGGAATATTCAACCTGATATGTCCTACGCCACTATTCCTGTGTTTGACCAAACAAGAATACTCTATTGAGAGTCACACATGAAATACATGAGGCCAGATAACATCCCAATGTATTCCCTGCATTCCAACTTGAACTCTTTTATTCTGCACACTGATGAGGACATTGAAGAACAAGCAGAAGAAAGTAAAACAAACTTAGGCCCACCACATCAGCTGCCCCTAGTTCTCTATGATGAATTATACTCTCAAAACTATAATGATCATAAACAGCTATGTCTTGAGGAAAGTAAGTGTGTTCCTTTTGAAATAGGAATAGAGCAAGAAGCACAAACCATTATGTACTATCAAGCGAATTGCTCAAACCTTAGTCAAACATCAGCAATAACATCAGGAAAATTTTTCAGAACAAAGGCATTAGAAGACTTACATATCATAAACCTTTTCGTTACTCAAGAGCAGGGAAGCTTAATTTTTTTACCATACCTCAAAGATTTACCATCACATAACTCTTCCACTGCAAGTGAAACCTTGACTGTAGCCATAACAGCTCAAAATCTAGAAAAAATGCCTAATAAACTCCTTATGAGCGAACATGATAACTGCAATCCAAGTATACCTGAGTTACTTGAACTGGCTAATATCCTTTCATTCCATCAAAGACTTAGAACTGCTAGAATTGGCAATCTCATGCAGAATACTACCTCATGCATAGAAAACAATGAAAAACACTATACCACTACCATCACTCCAAGAAACAACTTCGACAAAATAAAATACAAAAATCTGAACCAATCAGTAATAATCAAAGATAAAATAGCTGGTCATAGGATTTGTTTTGATTTCAGAAATGCTAATATACATCCTGATGACAAAATTTTTATCCTTTCTACCCAAGACCATGATATACCAATGATAAGTTCTTTTAATCATATGTATTTGAAAGATGATGTTTCAGGTTATAGCCAAATGATTCCCTTGCAAAGTAGATAGCTCAAAGATTTTTTCCAGTATGTTGGAAGTAGTTCCAGTGTCAGACTCAGAATTGAAAAACCACCCCATATCAAAAATATGCTCCTAAAAGACATGTTTCCAGTCATGAACTTCTGCATTTTAACATACCTTGATGATGTCATTATTTATTTCAAAAATGACAAAGAATATATGCATTACTTAAGGAAGATGTATAGTAAAGGAAGGAAAGGAAATCGGAGGTATAAAGAGGTACAGCGGGAAGATACGGGTTCGTTCAGAGATTCTTGCATGAATCCTTATGTCATGCTGGAAAGAGAAAATTTTCGAAATTTCTCTTTTCAGGAGTTGAGTGGACCAAGAGTGGTAGGAGATCCTTACGAGGATAAGATGCTTAATTTTCGCCATTTCCAAGATTTCTGAGTTTAAAACATTTTCAACCACTGTATCTATCACTGTTTGAAAAATAGATAAAACATAAAAGTCAAAAACAATAGAAAAATAGAAAATAGGGCAGTTTGAAAAATAGAAAAAAGGCCCCATGTTCAAAAAATAGTCATTCAGAAAGCGTGCAAGTCTGAATGCCACTACTAGTACTCAAATGTCTTGTTCAGTTATCTAGCCTAATCATAGCTGAACATGTTTTAAATTTATTTGCTGATAAGTTAGTGAGTGGAAAAGATGGTCAAAATTGTGTAAGATTGACTTATCAAAGAGAGTAGATTAGGAAAAGATACTGGTTCCACATGCTTAAAACAGAACCAAAGAAGGAAGCGGGAATGAAAAACAAATTGTGCATCCTAACTTTGTTTTCCTAGTTTCCATTTTATGCAAAATAATATTTGTGTGCAACTTATCTTTCATGCCGCAAGTACATGACAAATCAGACTGTCTAACCCTGATATGATCATTTTTCAATTTCGTGTTTTAGATTAGAGAACAAAATCTTGTCAAACAGCTTAACCTTGACAGTTGATCTAGCATAGGTAGAGTAATGAAGGAGTTCATCAGCTTAATCTGAACTCCCGGTAGATATAAGTATAGAACTAGATAGTTTCATTTAATATATATATATATATATATATATATATATATATATATATATATATTGTCAAAAGGCTGCTAGTCCAAATGCGGAAAAAAGAAGAAAAAATGTTAGGAAAGATAGTAGGGTAGGTAGAAATATTATTGATGCTAATCATGCAGTCAATTTTCAGAAGTAGCATCAAGGAAGAGTGAAATTTGTGCCAATGGGTAAGGCACTGGTCTTAATAAGCCAAAGATCTGAAATTTTGGACACCTCCTGAAAAGGAGCTGCCCTCCCCAAATGGAGCCACTGTTAGTCATCAATATTTTTCACTTGTTGGTGATGACTAGTTGTAACAGCCAAGTTTTCTATCAGCTGATCTAAAAATTTTCAAATTTTCCAGTTGGAAAACACCCATAAACTTTTTTCCCTCTTACCTTTCAGTCTTCCCATGACGAGATGAACCTCATTATCAAGCCCCATCTAGCCTCAGCCATAATAGTTTGCCCATCAGCTCCAAAGAAACAATCCAAATCTGTCCAAAGAAATTTCCCCTAAGTTAGGTAGTGGCGCTTTAGGCATTCCTCCATTGGAAAACCACTCTAAAGCTAAAGAACCTCTACCTGCTATAGACCAATTATAACAGACCTTCCCATTCTGCAAATAAATTTGGTTACAACCCTAGGTCGCACCACTAATAAACCCTCAAGTCTCAACAATACATGTACCATAGGTCAAACTGATTTTAGGTGGTTTTACAGTGTTTTCATGGATCTTTCAAGAACAAAAAGCATACCAGCATTCCCAGGAGATAGTATTTGTTTCCACATGGGAAGACAGCTGCTTCTGATGTGACTTCGAGCCTGGAATGTAGCTACAGGGCAGGGAGTTGTTTCATTAAGCTCCTACGATCACAATCAAAGCATGAAAAGACAATGAAAGAAAAAATAACACTGTTAAAGGCTGGTGAGATGGCATGACTGAAAAACCTCCTTCATATATAAGCAGAGGGTTTGAAGATTGAAGAACCTCCTTCATCTTATAAGTAGAGGGTTAAGAGCGCCTCCTTCATCTATAAGCAGAGGGCCAGTAGACAAAGTCTGTTTTTAAGCTTTTCTCTAATTGTAAAGACAAATTTTTTGGGTGCAGTGAAACAACAACTAAGGGTTTCTGAAATAAAATGATGATTAAAGGCAGAGGCAGAGCAGTAGTGCTTTTAAAAATTGTTTACAGAAGTTCCTCTGTTATTTAGTTACAATGTGAAGTAATGGTTTCATCATCAATGAAGAAATATTATTAAGCTGATGGCCAAAGGAGCCAAAGAGTCTTGGTCCCAAACTGACCTATGCCATCATGTACAAGGGAAACCACTAAGAGTGATGATTGCTTTTCAAAAAGTACTGTTCTTCCTATTTCATAAAAACTTCCTTCAACAAACTCATCATAAAGGACAGAGGCAACTTGAGTTTAGTTTTCCCAAAGAGCAGTGCAACTAAACATACAAACTCATAAATATGTAGGAAGGATTATGGCATGTGTTTCAGATTCTAGAAAAAATTTCAAAGCCAATAAGGCATGCCACTATTACAAATGAAGGCATTTTCCTTATGAAAAGGGTCAAAGGTACTTTACTGTTGCATTTTGAGTAAAAGGGGAGGTTTAAAAGAAGTCCCCTTTTTTGATGAACAGGGAATGGTAAAGCATGAGTGAATGCAACTGAGCTTTTTGCACCCACAGTCAGAAGAGGAGCTTAAAAAACACTTAGCAGTTCAATCAGCTTCACAGTGAGCATTATCACCTTTAAAATAGCAAAAGCAGAAAATGTCAATAAAATTTTAAAGAGATAGGTCATCTCCTTGCAAAAAGGCAAAAGAGGCTTCACCACTCATTGATATGTTTTGAGCAGATTTCCCATTTTGAAGGTGTCATTAAAGGGTCAGTAGTGGTAGAGTCTCATTTTTAATGATAAAGCACAGTGAAAAAAGTTTGACCCTTGGGATGATTTTTATTACAATAGGAAAGAGTCATATCTACAAAAACTGACCAGATAGCATGCACATCTTGTTGCCAACATTATTTAAAGTATGGACCCCTTATAGCTCTTTCAAAATCACTTTGGTTTTGTTTTCAAATAAACAAAGGCATTTGTTTCAAAGAAGAAGCCTTCAAAACCCTCACAAGTCAAACTCAAGGGTAGTTGGCTTTTTACGTTCAAAAAAGGTTAAGGACCATTGCAAATCTATTTTGCATTACCAAAACACAAGGCATCGCTCCCCTCTTGTTGTTCACTACACCGGAGAACGAGTTTTTGAGCAAAATCCACAGATTTTCGAGCTTGAAGACCACGCAGCACGCTTGTAGAGCTGCGCGGCGTGTTCAGGAGGAGTTTTACACAGGGGTTTAGTTGTTGCGCGGTGTGCGGCGTGCCTGTAAGCATCGGTCACGACGGCCCGACAGTGACACAATAGTTGTTCTTTGCGCGACGCCTTCTCTATTAAACGTGCTGCGGATGTTTCAAACCATCAAAATGTTTCCAAAAGCCCTGAAACCTGCTCGAACTTGTCAAACAAGGGCTGCCATCAACCTCCAAGGTATTTTGTTTTCCCCCCTTGCTAAATTCAAACTGCTAGATGGTGTTTTGAAACAGTGAAAACCTTTGGTATAAATCAAGGTAATTTGAGTGAATTTTTTGAAAGAAAGTTACAGTTGGTTGATAGTGAAGTGATAATTCTAGCTTCAAAGAGCCTAAACACTGCCCTCAGAACAGTGCCTCAACATAAACCTGCAAGTCCAAATATACACAATAGTGAAGGTCTCATAAAAAGTGTGAAGGTAACCTTACTATGATAAAATAAAGCTAACCTCTGTCAGCATTTGTAATGGAGAAAACAATGCTTAGGAGGGTTGATAGTTTTGTTTAAAACTCGAGATTTGTTGTGGTTTATGTTTGCTCAAAGTGAACATAGTGAGAATGGTGAGTTTTTATTGATGTTAAAATCCTGATAAACTGTCCTAAAAAATAGTGTTAGAAGGTGGAGCAGTTTTAGAAAGGGAAACTAAGTGTTGAAAAGTGAAACAGGGAGCCTAATTTCAACAACAATGATCATTGTATGAGTGCTCTGTCATTTTAGAAGTCCTCCTTGTATGGTGAAGAGCAAAGTCAATGCTGCCTTTTTGTACATGAAACAAACCTTAGTGAATGAAGCTGTTAAATCAGTCTGAAGAGGTTTTCTGTCTAACTGTGGGTGAGGAATAGTGAACACAAGGAAGGTGTTTTTGATTGGGAGGAGTTTTTTGCTTTTTGTCTGCTACAAGGCTGTCTTGTTTTTATCAAAACACCAAGAGCTCGGTGATATTATACAAACGCAGAAAATCACTTGAATGTGTATACCTTTTATATGACTGTGTGCTTGTTATTATAAATATTGATTTATTGGCATATGAAGGGAGAAAAGACATTGTTTTGGAAGGAGCAGAGAATTGACATCACAAAAGCATCTCACACAACATTTGAACAAATTTTCCTCGATCAAAGTAGTGATTTACAAAGAAGACAGAGTTGTGTTTGAGAAGACATTGAAAAAACCTTTGAGGCAATTTGGTTTTGCAGAGATCATCCAGAACAAGATGCCTCCCAGGCAGGACAGTAGGAGTGGTTTGCATAAGCGATTTGAGCCTACTTCCACTGAAGAAGTGAATGCCCACCCATCAGTCTTATTCAATTTCCATGAGGTGGGATGTTTAGATTTTTGTCAAAGGGTGCAAGAGGTGAAGAGTTTTTCTCCTTTGACACACCTTTGCGCTTTGAGGTTTCAAGATAAGCATTTCTAGTTGGCAGGCCTTGACTTCAAATTTTCTCCAAGGTCCATCTCCAAGGCCACTAAAATCCCCTATATTGGTGAGAAATGGTTTAAAAAAAGCCATTTGGACTCAAAATATTACAAGCCCTTTCTAAAGCCTGAACACAGAGATTCATGTCCCTCTATTTTCCCTTTCTCATATCTTTTAGCCAGCTACGCCCCTCTCATGAAGATTATCATGAAGTACTTCACTTGAGAGGGAATATTCTCCCAAATCTATGCCAATCACATTCGACTGCTCATGCATTTCACAAGGACCAAGCTGCTAAATCTTCCTTTCTTCTTACACAAGAGCATTGAGAAAATGGCTTCCACTGTTCAGAAGAAGCCTCCTTCACAGCAAATAGCCTGCCTCTTCCATCACTCTCTCATCAAAATCATCATTCTTCATCAACTTGAAAAGAGAGAGGTCTCTTGGGATACCTTCATCACCCATCCAGATTTCTCCACTGTCCCTCTAGTTCACACATCCCCTACACCTCCTACTCATCATCATTCACCTTCCTCTAGCAGACCCATTCCTAAAAAACTCAAGTTTACCACAGAGCAAGAAGAAGAGCCTGAAGAGGGAGAATAGCATGACCATGATGATGAGGAAGATGATAAAGGGCAACAACATGAAGAACAACAGACTGATGATGAAGGGCAGTGACATGAATAACAACAGACTGATGATGAAGGGCAGCAACATGAAGAACAACAGACTCATGATGAGGGTGAGCAGAGCTTTGATGATACACAATAGACTTATGATGAGGGTGAGACAGAGTAGCGAGATTAGCCACAAGGTTCTGAAAAAGGGCAGCCACAGCATGAGGGACAACAGCCTCTAGAAGAAAAAGGGTAAAGTGACAAGGGTAAAGAACCCATGGAGCATGTGCTAGCTACCTCTCCGAGGCAAGGGGCCATGCTCTCTTCTCCGAAAATCACCAAACCCCGGACAACAAAGAAAAGAGTGCCTAGAGTTGTCAGTCCAAATGTGACAAGGGCCCACCGAAGTAAAGGAAAATTGCCAAAGAATCCCATGATTGATTTGCCTAGGAGGAAGAGCACTAGAATAGCCACCCAAAGCAAAGGGAAAAGTAAGGAAGAACACAGTCATGAACAGGAGAGTGCATTCGACATCATCCAAATCCAAAGCGATGATAGTGATAATGAGGTCCGGATTCTAGAAAACCTCTTGATCCATAGAGAAATCCAAATTGATGCCTTGAAGGCTGATCTTCATAGAGCTAGGAACTTCAATCAATTCTTGCAAGTTCAAAATAAGCAATTGAGTGTCCATATGGCTGTTTATGAGACACGGGCGACCAAGTACAAGAAGGAGGCCTCCAAAGCCCAAGTGAGGTTGGAGGAACTCATGGGTGAGTTTAATGAAAGTGAAGGCGAAGATAAGTCTAGGCAAAAGAGGCCTAGAACCATGGGGCTAAAAAGGGCCCTTGAGAAGCAAAAAGAAGAGGAAAATTCCCTTCTCCATTCTACCCCTCTCACTGCATTGTCCGAACAAGAGATAGAGAAAAATAGGGAGGCATGGCTTGAGAGAGTCAATGATCACTTGGAGAGGAAATTGGAGAAGGCAATCAGGGACTTGGACCTTCAAAGGAGAATGACGGGGCATTATAAAAAGCTAAATCAGTTTTCTCGGCAGAAGTTGAAGGATGCTCAAGAAAAACTCAAGGAGGCCAAAGGGAAGCGCTCGACACAAAAATTAAGGAAAGACACCCCAAGACTTCAAATCTTGGCCTCCGCTTGACAACATTTTGCTGAGAACCCTTGAGGGTCATGCTCGCCAAGTTTGGGCGAATTTCGACATATTTTGGTTTTTTGTCATTTTTGGGTTTTTGGCCAAAAACCATGGGCTTCGCCATTTCAGTTTGGGGGATCATCAAAGGATGAGAATGATACCATTGGATGCCATAATTTTAGGAGAACACACTCAGCTATTTTCAAGACATTTGAATATCATTTTCTCCCCTGAAATGGTGAAAAATGCTTGCTTTTTCTACACTCTGCCCGGTCTATCAGCAAGCCTTTTTTTTGGTTTTTTACACACAGACCTATTTTTGGAGGATTTCCATGCATCAGATTACAAAAATTAAAGTTTCTCTAGAAATTAGACACTCATATCTTTCCAACGAGCTATCATGAGCCTAATTTTGACATAGGGAAGGCTGCCAAACTTTGCTGGCAAGTTAGGGGACCTTTTGCTGATGTATTTTTTGAGTATTTTTGTGAAAATTAAACCTTTAAAAACTGCTTTTTCCTCATGTGCGTTTAGCTATTTTTGCACATGAGAAGTTATGAAAAGTCAATTTATTTCCCTCTTTTAGCATTTTTTAGATATTTTATGAGATATTTTGTGCCTTGGGCTTTGCAAAGCCTCAAGGACAAAATAAGATATTTTGGATAGGCCAATGAGATTGAAAGTTGAACTAAGAGGTTTTCCTCACTTTGGCCTATATATTCCAAAGGATTTCATTGTAAACAAGGCTGAACTTGATGATTAGAAGCAATATATGGCCATATAAGCTTTGTAAGAAATACTTGTCTCATGCTTTTGGATAGTCTCTTGGATGTTCTTGGATGATGAAAGAGGATTGTTGTTGGATTCCATGACTTGGTAGAATGGTATAGTGTCTCTCTCTTTGTTTTGTTTCCTAGTTTTCATTCATAAATCCATGTTTCTTGCTTGCTATAGGACAGTAGAGAACAAATTTGAGACATGCCCTTGGAGGCACCTCAAATTTCCTGTTTCTTCATAGCTTCCATGTTTTCTTCATCCTTAGTCACATTAAAGAATTCTTGATTGCTCTTTAATAACTTAAGGATATTGTTGCTTGTTTCATTCATTATTTTATGCATGCTAAGTATGATTTACGGTATGCCCTGCTTACTCATAGCTAGCCATAGCTCCATCCATGAAATTTCTCTTTGACTGATTAGATTGTCATTTGTTGAACCAAGGAGGTCTTGTTCTAATCTTGCCCTTTTCCTAAGACTATGAAATCTTGTTTTCAAAGTGCCCAATAACTTGAAGTACTATGTTTAGGTGTTCCGGCATAGTGATTTGAGTTTCTTTTCTATCTTAAGTATATTTCCCAAAGTCTGATAGCCATTTCCCAAAGTTAGAGAGTTATATATCTCTATGCATGGCTTGAATGTTTATTTCTATGTATTGATTAGCTTATAGTTACATTTCTCATGATTAATGGTTTGCCGTACCATGTTTATGTCAGCTATTAAACTAGTTATGCTTGAAATACTTTGTTGTTCACAAACTTGATGTCCATATTACTCCATTTTTCCCAAAGATCCTTTCTACCTCGAATCAAATCGGCCCTTCAACAACCTTGTATCACCGTTTGATAGATTTCTTGACCTCTTCCACCCCATAGCCTAGTTGATCTGACATATTTTTACCTATCTTATATCTTTGATCAGTTTCATCCCTCACAACCTAAAAACCGAAAACAAAAAACCTACTTCATAACTAGCCTAAAATCAGAACACAATAAGCTAACACATAGATATCCCTTACACAAATAGAGAGAGCCATCTCTGAGTCCAGGAAGGCTAGGTCCTTGTGCTCCAAATATTGGTTTGATGTTACACTATCATTTGGCTTGCCAATCAGCCAAATCATGAGACCCTAATAGGTTACTCCAACCTTTTTCATCCGGTCTCCAAGAATTAAAACACAATAAAACAACACCCAAGGGTAGGCAGATAGGGGGAGAAAATGTGCAAGGCTCGAAAACGAAACAAGTGGGACCCACAGGGTGAAAGGAACAAGTGTTTTATGCCCTCCCCCCCCCCCTCTAGATGAAACACTGGCAGAGATTCTAGACCCTACCAGTGAATCTTGATTTGTTGTAGCCGCTACAACACCCTCAAAAAATTCAGCATCTAAAATTTTTTGAGCCCCCCTGAGCATCGAAAAGCTAAGTCAAAATCTGAAGTTCAAATCTAATTCAGGAAAAGCCTTAAGCTGCTGAGTCACAGTATAGGTATTTTTCCCAATTTTCAACCTAGCAACCCTGTGACCTATCAGGATGCCAAGTCACCAAGTCGCAAATCACACTCAAACTTCAAAATCGCGACCTAGAGACCTTGCGACCCTGCGACCTGGAGACCCTACGACCCTCCAGGTCGCAAGGTCGCAAGGTCATGGGGTTGCACATATCTTAAGCGCGGGATATTTGCGACCCAACGACCTCATTAATTGCCCGCACATGCGACCCTTTTATAAATAGAAGGGTCGCTAGGTCGCATTTCACTTACATGATGGAGAGCGACAAAACCCTTCTGATAGGCCAACTAGAGCGCGATTTTCTTGGGTAAGTTGCCTAATCCTCTTGATGTTTCTGTTTTTTCTATTTTTTTCCCTTTTCCACTGACCTTAGCCATTTTTAAGCTATCTACCATCTCCCATTTCAGATCCTTTTGAACCTGAGCCTTGTTCAGTTATCCAAATCACATCCATTCCTAACACAGATTTATAAATGGAGCCAACTAGCCTCCCCTATGTCTGTCTCTTCCCCTAATAACCACTTCATCCTCTTTTATGGGTTTTCCTCACTCAATCCTTATATTGTTTTAAGTTAAAAAAATGAAGCAAAGGACGACATCGCCGTCGAAATATCTCGACCAGCCCTAGCACGACCTCTGACCTTGCGAACCTCGTGATCTCACAACCTCGCGACCTCGTGACCCCGATCGCTAAGTCGCTAAGACACAGCCTGCTCAAAAATGGATGTTTGCGACCTTGCGACTCAACGACCCAGTGACCCGGTCGCAAGTTGCTAAGTCGCAAGGTCGCACCCTCATGAATTGTGAAACCTTTGCGACCTAGTGACCTCGCGACCTTGTCGTAGGGTCGCCAAGTCGTAAGTTCGCTCCCTTATAAAAGTTTAAACCTCTATGACCCAGGGACCCAAGAAATAGGTCGCTAAGTCACAAATCCACCCTTTCCTAGATTTCAGTTGGTCAAAGTTAAAAGCAGTACCTAGGCATTTATTATTATGGCATCTGTCTTTTCGTGGGATTGTTTTATGAATATGCCAGGGAACCTTGAAGCAAAGTTAGAGTGCGTCTCCATCTAGCCTCAAGCGACATGGGACCTCTGGTAGTTCGTAAGAAAAACAAGAGCCCAGAGATAGAAATCACAGAAGGTGAAATGCCAATGTCTCCTCCCCCGATCTATGGGGACACCGCATATACATTTAGCAGAGAAGAAAGTATGAGTTGGTATCCAGTATACCAAGAATTTGCCCAACCAGAATTTCCAGAGGACCTCCTCGACCAGCAAGTATATGTACAAGTTAAGAGGTCTAAGCTTCACTACGCAGGAGCCCACCCAGCTATATTTCCATGTGCAGAAGTGATTGAATGGATCATACAGAACATCTACCCCAAGAAGTGGGTAATTCGAGACTACGAGGGAAAGGATTTTGCGAATCTAAAAGGCTTTGATGCAGAATATTATTACGCACTTCCAGAATCGGAACAGATATTCACAGAGGAATGGGCCACCTCCCATGCGGTCCCCGTAGCAGACACCCTGAGAGGATGGTGGGAAGAACCCAAGAAGTTCAAGATCAAGAATGATCAGGAGTACCCAGTGGCCGGCCTCAGAAAGCTATACAAGCTGGTGGTAGCTATGCTTTGTAAGATATATGGTCGTCCTGATGCCACCACATTTAGTGGTACTTGGGTAACCTTGATGAACTTTGTCACTGTATATGGCACCCATTTCAATTGGGCCAGCCTACTAATGGTGGATCTCAAAATGAACATATCTATAGCACTGGTACCAGAGGAGAGATACTCGTTCAAATTTTACATGGCCTCTTACCTGTTGGATGCAGTTTGTTCCAGGTGCCACTTTGAGGGATGGGCCCACAACTGGGATCAGGAGCAGGGATGCCCAATTCACAAAGAATTGCAGGTATTCTAGGATTCTAAATACAAGTAGGATATAGAGTCAATCTCACAAAGTTTCATCCTTGCACTCTACAGGAAATTTTTTGGTCATGATACCCCATGCATGTCCTGGCAAGCAATGGAAACGTTAGTCAAAGTAGAACATTGGTTTCCATTTGCAGAATACACCTTTATTCGAGTCTTTATTTCATTCAAGACTCCCCATGCTCTACCTCAATTCTTCACGAAAAAGATGCTTCTTCAGGAAGTATGTTATAAGATGACTTCCAGCTTCTCAAAGGTCCTTACTAAAGGTAAGAAAAATTTGTGGCCTACATTGCCGCTCACCATCGGTGCTTACAAAGTCAAGGAATTCAGGGAGGTAAAGGCAGAAGCTGAACAAATCAAAGGTTTCTACCTGGTGCCATTGGATCACTGGACATACGATCCTGAGAGGATAGTCCCTGACCACTTGTTGAAGCCTCGAAAATCATCACTTCAAACATTGGGGGAAAACCACCCGGTCGGGACCTTAGGACAGCTCCTTTTTTGTTTGGTGTGTTGGCTCTAATTGGATTGATAGGACCAGTTTCCTAATAACTTAAATGGGTTGGTGATGGAATGATTGGATGAGTGAAAAATGGGACTAAAATAACTTAAATAATCTATCTAATTTAATCTATAACTGATAAATAATTCTAAAACTTAACCTGGGTGTCAAATATGAATACAACTTTAAGATTGTTTCAATTAAATAAATAACCACGAAAATGTATTATAATTTAACTAAAAAATGCAGCATCAAATAATGATAACTCTTTTTAAGAAATTAAACAGAGTTATAATAACACATTGTACTCATCATTTTATATATCATTTGCATATACTGTAAGAGATGAATATTTTTACACACTCAGAAATGATATGTGTAAAGAAATATTATAAAACAAATACATATAAATGATAGAAAAATTTAAAGAGGATATCTCATAACATAAGAAATTTAGTTGTGAATAGATAGAAATACCATATCCATCTTGATACTTTTCCCAATGCAATTCAATATCCAAATCCAGCACTTCAATGTAAAATAGGCTCCAAGATACATAAATGCAATTCTTAAAGACAATTTTCCATAAAACCACCAGATGTGATCCTTTATAAAAATATAAGAGTCAATGGAGTACAAAAATATAACATCCAAGTCAAAATATTACAAATTCAGGACCCATTTCTAAATGCATGAAAGGGGTTTAAATAGAAACTTAAAATAAAACAAAATAACTAAAACTACTGCTACAATCTATCTCATCGAAAATCTAAAAATAGAATTTCTATATTGAAGTGAAACTGATTCATTGATTATCAACTTCTTTTACTTTTGGTAATTTAACTGGGGTACAATCTGAGATCAAATTAGTGGCATACAAGCTATCATTAATCAACTATGTTATATCATTCATCATACTTTTAGCTCTCGATATGGATCTTTCTGATTTCATTAGTTGTTGTTCCCATTCCACAAATAAAATTTCCTTGTGTCTCTCTTCAATTCTAGGAATATTAGCTTTTCTTCCTTGCTCTGTATCCTGCCATGAAAGGAATTCAGAAATTTTTTTGTCAGCATCATCAATTTCTTGCCTGAGATTGACTGCTTCATCTATCAAAGATGATGTTATTTCGCACAAGGGCTCAGCTTGTGCCAACTTTAGACAAAATTCATTTTACTGCTGAGATAACAGTTTGTTCATTTCAAGAGCTTCAGTTTTGAATTGATCTAATTTTGGGTAATCCTTGAACTTGTCCAATGCTGATTGGAATATTTTCTCTTGTTCAATATTTTCATTTTTCTCATTTTGCAGAATATTTTGTAAGTTTTCTACCTCTTGATTCAACTGCTGTTGTTTCTTCAAGGCTTGTTCATCAATCTTCTTCTTTTCAATGCTAAGCTAGTCCTCCAACTGTTTAGATCTGAGCTCCTTATCTTGCAATTGTTTTTTCAGCTGAACAATCTTTTGCTGATTCTCTGTGGTCTGTTCCTCCAACATAGCTATCTGTAAGTCTTTTTGTTTCATCAACTGAGAGACTTCAGAAGCTTTGTCTATAGTTGCAGCATTGTAGGCATCTAGAGATAATTTGGTGAGATCCTCTGACGGATTCACCTCAACATTTTTATAAACAATGTTCATAAATTCCACTTGTGATGTTGAAAGTGGATCCTGGTCAGTCCTTCTCCTCTTCCTTTGTTTTCTAACAACAACCCTATGCTTAGGACTGTAAAATATGTCTAGAGGAGGAATTTCTTCTATTTTCAACATAATTTCACCTGTAGGATGTTCAGGAATAACTTCCATATCTTGATCTTCCAGAACTTTAACTTGGGGATTATTTTGTTGTCTTATTTGCTGGGCAAATTGCTCATATTGGCTCAGTAAATGGGGAGAAATTATAAGTTCAGTAGATTCCACTACTTTCTCAGTAGTTCTTTCTCTTCCAATTTGAGAATCTGGATTATTTCTTATATCTCCTTTTGTTGCTTATGCAGTAAATTTTATGCCTGTATCTTTTTTCTCAGCATGAATATTGGTCTAAAAAATTGTACTTTCATTCCCTGTTTGAAATGTAGTTTCTTTTCCAATAGGCTCATTGGACTGACTGTCAATATTCTCCTTTGGAACATCAGGCTTGCCACTTGTATTTACATTTTTAGTCTGTACATCTACCTGGCTAGTAGATGTTTCTTTTCCTGCTTGGTTGGCTGCAATCCTCTTTTTCCTTTTGCTGTTTTTCAGACTCTTGCACATGAATTCTTAATTTATCTATAGGAGCTTTGAGCAGTCTATGGATTCTAAATAACATGAATTTATTCATATCTTCATTATAAAATTTATACTTGGCTAAGTTATAGACTTGGGACAAATTATCAACAGAAATAAACAAATCATCAAACTCATTTGGTTCATGCTCAAATTGAGCGATTGAAACTAAAGTGGTAAAATAAAACGCCACCTTCTTTGGGTCATATTGCTTGCCTAGAACTGTAGAGAGTTTAAGGTCTCTTATCTTGATGACCTCCTTCTCAGCATGTGTGAAGTTATGGAGAGTATAATCCCCACAGTGGAAGGGAAAAGTAGGCCACATCAACTTTTTATTATTCTTCAAAGACCTGGACATACCTTCTACTGTTAACTGATAGAAATGTCTTGTGCTAATAGTTTATCTAGAATATACAATTGTAAAATATGGGGTTCTACAATACTCCCAAAAATTCTAACATAGGGAAACTTATCTTCCCCAAAATAGTCACCAATTTGGGATAAATTAGACTTAGCTTTCTTAGAAAGCCGGGGAGGAAATCGGTCAAAAATATTTTGATAAACAGGGATGAGGAAACCGTGACAAATTCTATAAACATGGTTTTTAAAATGAACTTTCCACAAGAACTTATGATAAATATGAATAGGAGCAGGATTTTTGGGGGTCCATTTCCCTCCTAACATGGGAAATTCAGAGTTGAAACATAAGGCATCTAGAATATAGGCACACAAGTAAAATGGGGTTGTTTTTCTCGTGTCCTTGTCCCTTCTATACTCGAGAATTCTATTGGCTATCTTATCTGAAAGAATGATAGCCCAGTCCATGATTTCGGAACTTACAGCATAATGGATTAAAGGTACAATTTGTATAGAAAACCTAGTTGAATTATCATTTCCAAATAGGCTGCACATCATTGCGGCAGCGTAATAGTATGGAGACAAAAGGGACTCCATAGAGTACATACCTGATGCCTCGTTTTTGTGCTTCTCTGGAGCTCTTCTCCATTCTCTGATTGGCTCCGACTAATTTTCATTATTTGCAGCAAATTCCTTGATGAAGGCTTTGTTGTAGATTTTCTGCGGGTCCGGAAGGTGGTACATTGCTTTAATTTCCTCTTCTTTAAATGACCCAAATGTTGTCCCAGTAGCTGAAACAAACATCTTGTTCTGGATGGTGACATTATCTATCACCCAGTGGATCACATCATAGTAAAAGGGAAAATGTTTTCCCGAGCTGCAATTCGGTGCAGGAATGAATTCGCAAGTGCTTGAAGAGAAGTTTCTGAATCGGACTTTGAGTCATTTTTGTCAGGTACTGTTGCCTTCTCCATAGTGACCTTAGGATTTTCCCTTTCAATGAGGTTATATATCTCTTCCCAAGCGAGTTTTGCAAGACCTTGGCATGATGTTTCTGTAACCAGCTTAATTTTGGATGGTTTCTCTTTAGGTACCATGGTGAAAATAGGGGTCTTTGTAGCGACAGTGGCATTTTCTTTCCTGGATATTTTAGACATTTCGTTGTCTGGTAACATTTCTCTTGCTCGAAAAATTAAAGGATTGGACGTTCTGTTGTTCTGCAATGGAGAAAAGTTTTCAGACGCGGTAAAAAGAGAATAAAGAGAACAACTATATAAAAGATCTTATTCATTGATTTTCATTTATAACTATGTATTTTAAACTTAAATGCTCTCTTTAGAAATCACACTCAACGTATTTGAAAGTGAATCAATAACCATCATTCTTTTGATTTTATATTAATAATAAACGTACAATTAGAGATCGGCGGTTTTGAAATGAGAACATAAAGCTTTCCATTTGAATCATGCGATTGCGATTAATAAATAACATATGTGCAATGTAAAATATAAATATTAAGTGTTAATTGCATTGGGGATTTTCAAGAGGGACAACTAATAATATTTCATAATCTCCGCCGATTTCCGATTGTGATGATGGTGTATCGCATTGGCTCTTTTCAATGAAATGAGTTGCAAATGATAATAGCCAATTTGCAATTGTGATTACGGTGTAGTCCATCGCATCGAAGATTTTTGTATCATGAGTGAATATAATGTGTGTTCCTCTAAAATGGAATTGCGATCAATCACATTGCATCGGAGTTTTGCAAATGACCGAATGAAGAGTTTGCATTTTCGTTTTTCGAATTGCGTTTTGCGATTGAGCTCATCGCATCGGAGATTATAAAACAAGCGCATATTACATTGATTTTCCGAAATGCGATTGCGATCAATCGCATCGGAGTTTTTCTAAAACAAATATACAACTTAATGATATATGTGATTTGCGATTGTGATTACTATATCACATCGGACTTTGTTCCAATTGAATATTTTTATGTATTATGTTAATGTGATAAAGTCTTTAAATCTCATCGGATCAGAAATTTTTCAATGTTGCATTTGTTTATATACACTTGCTATTAAAGATATGCAATATTTCTCTTTTAACAATGAGCCTTTATTGTTCTATTAAAAAATGATCAGCTTTCCTTTAATTTTTCATTCCTATCTTAAGAAAAAAAAAAGGGGACCTATTTCTAAATGAAATTTACTCTAAAAATTAGGAATGGGGAGGGTTGTTGTACTGTACAACAATTGGCGATTCACTGGAAGAAACAGTTATCTCTGAAAAAAAAATGAATACTATATTTTTAGTAAGTAATTTTTTTTAAAGATATTTAAAACTATCTTAGAGAAATTTTAAATAAAATCTAACTCTGAAAAAGAATAAAAATCACTTCCAATTTCTTTCTAATTCCTCAAAGATAAAAACATTTTTTGGTTTTCTCTAGCCTTGATTGGTTGATAATAATGAAGTAAGGGGCCTTTCCAAGTTTAGCTTTTGTAATATAATCTATTGTCATAGGCATTGCCTCTGCTGCCTGCAAACATTCATAGTCTCAACAGGGTTACCTTTTAACCATTAACCATTTCATTGTCCCATCCAACTAAGATTATGATTCTTTAAAAATAAATTCATAAGACATATTATCTCATGTTTTTTTTTGTTTTTTACTTATTTTTTAGTTTAAGAGCCATTGTTCTAGTTTGGTAGCCAGTTAGTAACAATGCCATTCACTGGTTGTAATTAAATTGAACAAGCTGGCTCGTGATGAGACCCCTTGTCTTACATTTATAAGCCACTACCCTGTTTTGGTATGCAGTGTTGGTAATTTTAGTTTTATTACTTCTTATGATCATGGTAAGCAGGCTCATGATGAGACCTCTTATCTCTTAAATTTTTCCATATAATTTCTTAGAATTACATTCTAAAAAATCACAACCTAAATTGATGGGGTGAAATAGTTTTATCTTTAAGAATAAATGGATGACAATTTTCAGAGTTTTTTTGAGTGCCAAAACTTGAAAAATTATTTACTTTTTAAAGATAACATTTCTCTGCTCAATAAACTTATAATGATTTACATTTTCCTCAAGGTTTCAAAAGATCATGCAAATGTTTTAAACATATTTTCAAAGTTTAACATTTTATTTTAAACTATCCAAAACTGTAATCATTTCCCCAAAATAAGTATTTATAATCTTCTTCCAAAGACATTTTCTAATAGTAAAAAGTCGATTAGAGACTTATTAACAACCTTTATTTTACAAAACAAACAAAAATTATAGAAAGGAATATGTATAGGTAAGAAGGGGTTACCTCCTTATGAAAATAATTTCTTTAAGACAAGCCCATTTACAGGAAGAGATTCTTTCTTTCCTATTAAATCTTGGAGTATGAATGTATATGAGCCTATATTTTCAGCAATCTGAAATTGTCCAAGCCACATTTTCTAAAGTTTGGTATGCTTACCTTTTTCTTCATGTGCTTTATCCCATTTCAGAACAAGATCACCAATTGACAATTTTTTTGAGCCAGTGGAACTTGAATCAAATGAAGATTTTACAAGCTGTTGATGTTTTTCATGAATACCTTTTTCTTTCTCTCTATCTTCTTCTAATTTAAAGATTTGATCAAATCTCAACTGAATATATGAGGAAGGATTTTCTTCAATAAATTTCACTAGAGCTAATGATGGGAGAACTAGATTTGATGGTATCACAGCTTCTTTTCCATAAAATAAATTGAAAGGTGAAGTTCCTATTCAATATTTATAAGTAATACGATCAGCCCATAATGCAAAGATTAAAGACTTGTGCCAATTCTTTTGATTTTGATCAATGGTTCTTTTAATGATTTTGATGAGATTTTTGTTAGTAGATTTAGCTAAACCATTACCTTGTGGATAATAATTTGTTGAATATTTCAATTTAAAACCTCTTTTGATTGCAAATTCCATTATACTATTCCCAGAAAAATAAGATGCATTGTCAAAGACAAGAGCGTTAGGTACACCAAACTTGGTAATGATGAATTGATCTATGAAATCAATAATTGCATAAGAATTGGCTACCTTTAGAGGAATTTATTCTACCCACTTTGTGAAGTAATCTGTTGCTGTAAAGATGTATTTGTGCTGTTTGGAAGAATGAGGTACTATTTCACCAATAATATGAAGCCCCCAATATTGTTCAAATGGTTGCTCAATATTTACTGGTTGCAAAGGAAAAGCTGGCTTCCTTTGTCTTCCACTAGTAGTTTGATAAATCTTGCACTTCCTTAAGTAGTCATGTGTATCTTTGAAAAGGGTAGGCAAATAATATCCAGCATGGATGATTTTGTGAGCTGTGGTATCACCTCCAAAATGTCCACCTGCTGGTCCATCATGTAATTCCTGTAATACCTTTTTTGCTTCAGTATTTTCAAGACATCTTAATAGGATTGAATCATAATTCTTTCTGAATAACACATTATCAATGATTTCATATTTAATAGCCTTCAATCCTAAAGCATGTTTGTTATTATAGCTGAGATTAGAAGGAGCATACCCATTTTTCAAGTAGAAGATCAGATCAGCATATTGAGATTCATAATCTGTAACACTTATCTGATTTATTTGAACAACATTATCTGGATCTTGATTTTCCGGTATGTTGTGAGCTCCTTCTAATAATCTGGAAAAATTTTGACCTCTAACAATCTTGGTTGGCTTAATATCAATATCATGTTCTTGAAAATCTGTCACCCAATTAGCCCTCTTTTCTCCTACTTCCTTTTGAATTAATAATTGTCTTACTGCAGAGAATGGGACAATAATTTTTGTATGTGTTTTTATAAGAAAAGGTCTAAATTTTTTGATTGAATTAAACACAGCGAAGGCTTGTTTTTCTACATCGGAATAATTAAGCTCATCTCCTTGCAAATTCGAGCTAAAGAAAGAAATTGGTGCTTCTATTTGTTGATCATTGAGCTGTGTTAAAACAACAGCATAGGATGTTTTGGTGGCCAAAGTATACAGAATAAAATATTTAGAAAAATTATGAGTATTCAATGTAGAGGCATTAATGATTGCCTATTTGATTGCATCAAAGGCTTCTTTCTCTTTATACCCCCATTTGAATAATGAATTTTTCTTAATCATATTCTGCATAGGTAAAACAATTTGAGAAAAATCGGGAATGAATCTTTTTACAAAATTGATTTGTCCTAGAAATGATTGCATGGATTTTTTGTTATGAGGTAAAGAAATATCAGAAATTTCTTTCACTCTATCAGGGTCAATATATATACCATATTTTGACACAACAAACCCTAAGAGTTTTCCTTCATTGAGAGAAAAGAAGGATTTCTTTGGGTTTAAAGAAATACCAAACCTTATACATCTTTCAAGTATTTGTTTCAAATCATGTAGATGATTGGCTTTCTTTTTTGAAAATACTGTTATGTCATCTAGATAAATAACAAATGATCTATTAATCAGACCCTTAAATGCAATATCCATGGCTCTCTAGAAAGTAGCTCCTGCATTTATTAAACCAAAAGGCAATTTCTGATAAGCATAGGTTCCCCATTTGGTTCTGAAAGTGGTTTTCAGCTTATCATCTGGATGAAATAATATTTGGTTATATCCTAAAAAACCATCAAGAAAAGACATGAGTTCAAAACCAGCTAATTTTTGAAGTATTTGTTCCATTGTTGGCAATGGGAAATTGTCCTTTTGACATGCCTTTTTAAAATTTCTAAAATCAATGCAGATTCTAATATCTCCATTTTTCTTCCTGATAGGTACCATGTTGGAAACCCAATTAGAATGCCTAACAGGAAAAATAATTTTGGCTTTTAAATGTTTATTGAGTTCTACCTTGATTTGATCTTTAAGATTTGGATGAATTTTCCTTAACTTCTGTTGAACAGGTTTGACATTAGAAAGCATTGGAATTGTATGTTGAATAAAAAAAGTATCATAAGTTTTCAAGTCTTCATAATTCCAAGAAAAAATATTTTTATACCTACTCAGAAGTTTGATGAAAGCAACTCTTTCTTCTGGAGTTAAATTGAGTCCTAGATTGACATTTTGAGGTTTGGATTCAGAGCCAAGATTTACTAATTCAAACTTCAAAGTAGAACTTTGAAGTTTAGCATTAGTAACTTTCTTGAATCTGTGTTTTATATCATATAGGTGTTCATGTTTAACTACAGATTTAGGAATAGGATTTTCATTACTTCTTCAGGTATTTTGAAGATCATGATCTTCTTCATCAATAATTTGTTCATCATAAAATTTCTCCGAAGTCAAGAAATTCAATATATCTTGATCATGATAAAATACTCTCCAGTTTGTGATATTATCAGGAACAGACAATCGAAAGATTAATTCGACTAAAAATCTATCATGACTGTAATCTTCAACAGGAAGGAGTTTGGATGCAACATTAGCTAACAAATCAGCTGATGTATTTTGAGCTCTAGGGATAGGAAAGATGTTGAATGCTAAAAATTGAGTGGTAAGGTCTTGCACAAGGGTTTGATAATGTTTAAGATGCCCTGAAAGACAATGGATGGTATTTCTTACTTGTTATGACAATTTTAGAATCTCCATATACTTTCAAGTATTTGACTTTTAACCCTATTGCTTTATAAAGCCCTTGGATCAAGGCTTCATATTCTGCAATATTGTTTGTGCACTCAAATTCTAGTCTAAATGAAAACATGGTTTTCTCTCCATCTGGATCAATTAAAATGCATCCTGCTCCTCCTCCATCACTAGATTTTGATCCATCAAAATATAATGACCAAAATAAAGATTTATTTACAGGTTTATCTACATATGTATTAGAAACATTAACAATTCTAGAAGAATCAGATTGTGAAAAATTTTCAATTTGCGAAATAAAAGTATTTACAGAAAGGGGTGATTGTGGTGCAGTGAAATTCCCAAGGAATTATTCAGTAGAATAACCTCCAAGAATGTTGTTATTAAAAGCTACAGGTTCATTTGCTTGCTCAAATTCAGTTACAGTATGCATCATGTGTTTTTCTTGCTCTACTTTGATTTGATTTGGTTTCCCTTTGTAGGGAAGCTACATATGTGAATAATCAGTTGCGATATAACCATTAAGCTTTGCAGACCAATCCCTGCTTAAAACTAATCCATAGAATTTATGAATATCTGCAACTAGAATATCAATTCTTTGGACAATCCTAGGACCAAAAGCTAATCGAATAGTAACTGAAATGATTTGTCCTACAACTTGAACTTTAGAGCGATCCAATTAAACAATGTGAACTGCAGAATTTTGTGGTTCAATATTCAATTTTGCACAGACTGAAGTAGGCATTATATTAGAGGATGCTCCTGAATCTATCAAAAAATTATTTAAATTCTTGTTGTCGATTTTATAAGTCAAAAGAAAAGGAGGTGTCTGAGAATTTGATCTTTCTCCAATAAGAACATTATCTATGGCATCTACTTTTTTTGGTGGTTTACCGGTTCCTTTAACTGCTTTGGCAAATACAGCAGTTGGTACAGGAGTAATAGGTGTTGCATTTAATTCTTTCAATAGCATCTTCTATTTATGTTTAAGTTTGCTGATTTCATGTAAGCAAATGTTCGCTCTAGTCTTTTTCATATCTTCAACAATGTTATAATCCATAGGATCTGATACCACCAAAGTCTTAGATGTTGATGTAGGAGGATTAGAGGATGATGGCTGATTTTGAGTGGGTAAGGGAGAAGCTTTGTTTATAGGGGATTTGTTTGAATTTGTGCTTTTCTTCTTAGGAGTAGATTGAACAGGTTCTTCTACAGATTTACTCCTTGTACTTACAGGCATGGCTTCTTGTTCATTATTTGAGTTAGGGAGAATGAAATCCCACATCCCATGTAATTCAACTATTTCCTCTTTCTCTTCCTCTTCATCTGATACTGGAGGAGTATCTTCTTCTTCTTCTTCCTCTTCTAATTCTGCATTGGAGATTGAATTGGGAGGTTTAGATTTAGCTTGATTTCTCTTGAAATTTATGAATGGTCTCTTGGTAGAAGTCTCTACCACTTGCTTTTTAATCTCAACCATTATCTACAAAAATTGCTATGTTTGAGGGCAAAGCATTTATATACCATTCACTTCTAACTTTCTCACTAGGTTTTGAATCTTTTGGAATTTTATTCAAAAGTTTGTTGAATCGAGAGTTAAAATATTTAACGGGTTCCTTCTGTTTTGTCCTCAGATTAGAGAGGTCATTGATTAAGGTAGCTATTGATCTGTCATCTCCAAATTTGGTCAAGAAATAATATGCAAAAATATCCCAACTTGTAATAGATCCTGAAGGTAATGAGAAATACCAGGATCCTGCTGTCCCTTGTAAAGTATACGAGAATAGTCTAACTACAACATCTTCATGTTCTACTGCATTCAAATTTACAACAAGCATAAAGTTATTGATATGTTCTTCTACTGGTATACCAAGGTTAGGACTAAATTTTGGCAGCCATTTTTCAGGATGATCTGGTAAATCATGTAAAGGTGCAGCCATATTAATATCTCCCGGTCTAGCCCATGGTCTTGGTGCTGCTTGTGCCATTTTTGTGATAACTATTGAAGAACTAGAAGAGACAGTTGTTTTTTGGACAGATGTTATTTGAGCAGATGATATTGGAACATCTGGTATTTGAATAGCTGATGTTGAAACAACTATACTTTTCTGAGTTGGGGTTTGGGAAACAGATGATTGAATTTGCGATGAAGAACTAATATCACTCTCTGATTCCGATTTGGTTTTTCTTGTTTTAACTCTACTAGGTAAAGGAAATTCCTTTGGAGGAATACCAATTTTTTTACTCTGTGACCTAGTGAGGGGTCTGGAAGAAACAACTTGTGAAGTAACACTACCTTCATATATTTCAGATTCTTCTAATGACAAAGAGAACCCTTGGATTTTATGAACTAAAGCTTGTATTTTAGGGGACTTAGGAGGTTGATTATCTAATTGGTTTGATACTTTGGTAGTGGGTGTTTGAATATCTCTATCAATTTCTTCTCTGGTGATTTGAGAAATAGAAGAAATTGAAGAGGGTGATGAGGGTGAACTGCTCTTTAAATGGCCTGCAGATTTGGATTTATCTGCCATTCATAGCTTAGGCCCTCCTTTTAGTGCCAGAAGTGTTGAAGCCTCGAAAATTGTTGCTTCAAAAATTGGGGGAAAACCACCCGGTCAGGACCTTAGGACAGTTCCTTTTCCGTTTGGTGTGGTGGCTCCGTCTGGATTGATAGGACCAGTTTCCTAATAACTTAAATGGGTTGGTGATGGAATGATTGGATGAGTGAAAAATGGGACTAAAATAACTTAAATAATCTATCTAATTTAATCTATGACTAATAAATAATTCTAAAACTTAACCCGAGTGTCAAATATGAATACAACTTTAAGATTGTTTCAATTAAATAAATAACCATGAAAATGTATTATAATTTAACTGAATTATGTAGCATCAAATAATGATAACTCTGTTTAAGAAATTAAACAGAGTTATAATAACACATTGTACTCATCATTTTATATATCATTTGCATATACTGTGTTAGTATGAATCTTTTGTTGAAGTGTACGAAAAAAGACCACTTTAGCTACGCATAACATATAGCCCTAACATCAAATATGGCTACCAATATATTCAAATTTGCAGTTAGTTGATCAAGACAAATGCTGCAAAAATCCAGATCTATGCATAAAGAGACATTAAGCAGTAAAAATAAGGTTTTGCTCCATACATCCAATAGACAAGACAAGAACAATATTTTTTGAAAGAATTTTGTATTAAGGGCACCTGGGAGGAAAACAAGAAAGGTGTTTCCAATTCTCCTCAATGGGATGGGTTCTTGAAAGTCCTCAGCACTTCAGATCTAGTATTTCTCTCTCTTGTTGGTGTAGAAAACCCAGACAAACATAGAACTCAAAGGGAGCTCACAAAGTAAATAATGGAAAATTTGACAATGATAATGGCTCAAAGTCAGACCAAGAGTATAGATCCAGAGTGATCTAATAGGCAACAAAAGGTGAAGAATGGTAGGAAAAACCCTCCTATTTATAACAAAATATTGGGTCATTCTAGATCTTGGTGCATGATTAAAATAACATTAACCAAATCTAGATCCATCTTTTATGGAATATTTTATTATATTTGTTGGAGGGAAAAAGTATTTGACTTGGGTCAAATCCCTTTATTTGTAAATAATAAATAAATAAATGATTTATTTATCATTTTAAGGAAGTGGTTGAAAGATAATCAAATAAATAATGATTTATTTAATTATTTATGGGTGATTTAGTCATATTTAACAAGGGATATTATTTAAATAAGATTTAAACAATTATTCCTAAAAAATAATAAGATAAATAAGGATTTATCTAATTAATTTCTTTGTTTTGGGTTAAACATGACCAGGAATAATAATTAAATTATTGTTTAATTAATTATTCCATGAGGGAAATCAAACAAATATAGGTTTGTTTAATGTTTCCCTTTGGGGTTTCTTGTTTAGACCATAAAAAACCTAATAAATGTGTTTTATTAAGTTGTTTTACATAGTGAAAGAAATTTTACTTAGGGTAAAATTGATCTTACATGGTGTACTTGGGTCCATCTAATGATAATAGGTTAGATGACCAAAAAATGGTGTAACAGATTGCCCCCCAGCGTGCGAGTGTTAGGAGCAAATCATATGACCGAAGTACATTGTAAGAACTCAATCACTAGACATCAAAAGGGAAGTCAGAGAGAGAAATGGAAGGTAGTCTAATGTGCTGAAGAACTAGACCCTGAGGAGACGAGACTTACAAGTGCAACATGTCTCTTTTTATGAGAGGGTACCTGTGCTAAAGGCAGCGGGGGAGGCATACCTATGCCCACCGAGACAAAGTACAAAAGAATAGTGTGTCCAATAAACAAGGGACCGAACCATAAAGCATAGCCTGGCATAAACATGAGCCAGATAAAAATACAATGAGGGATCCCACATACATGTTGTGCCTGGGATAACAGCCAGGACTTATACAATAATATCTGAGTACATGAGATACAAATACAACCGAAATTCCCCCCTGGAAACGGGGAAGGGCTCACAAAATCTGACAGATACATGAAAATCAAAGAGGCGTTGCAAGTGGCTAAGGCCGACATCATCAAATATGTGGAGCTGCATCGAAGGCTGCAATGAAGAGGTCATCCGGGCATGTTGGGGGCTACCTGTAGGGCCACCCCCTCATGAGGGTTGAGACATCTCACACACACTCGGGAATCACCAAGAGCTACTGCTGCATCACTGAACCATCAAGTATACGGATCTCGATCATGCTGAAAGGAGATGGAGCTGAGAAAAAATCAAGTCAAAGGGTAATGAGAAATCCCTTTGCCTGATCCAAGGCATCGAACAAGAGTGGAAGCTGGAACTAAGTTACACTGCCCTCTAGACCCGTCTTCTGGAATGAATGAGTTGATGTCGACAGAAGGAGGTCCACCATAGGTGAGGCAATAAGGGATCCTCACCTAAGGCATGAGAGAAAATAGTAGAGCAACTAACAGACTAATACCAATGATGATGATGAAATGGAGGGGACTGAGTAGCGAATGGACGACTTCCCTTGTTAGAGCATAAAGGGCATGAATGACATGGCAGCGACTGACACAATATCATGAGGGATAAGGGACAGTTGGACTGAAGGCCATAATGTGCGACACGAGAGAGGGACCAAGCAATGAAGGATGGAGGACTATAGCGGGATACAAAAAGACTCTGGTTAGACTCCATGAATGCGATGATGACTCAACTCGGATGCTCTAAACAAGGGCGACTCGATGGTGCTGCCACATAGTAAATGTCCAATGGGGGACCATGAAAACATGAGTACAGGATGGTATCTCATGACGAAAATCAACACGAACAAGGACAAGTAAGGAGGCAAAGTGGTGCCCCAAGTACAAGTGTTGTAAGTGAAGAAATTCGATTTTGAGGAGGGTTATGGTTGAGGGTCATAGGTGCCCCCAAGCATGTTGTGGTCATGCCAAAATGTATTTAGAAAAAGGGGAATCTAAACACATTTTAATGATGTGGTGTGCCATTTGTTTTCATTATGGTTATGCAGTTTGAGAAAGGGAATGGAGGATTACCAATCTCTTCTGGTACTGCATATAGGAATCAAATGGACTTTAAGTTTTCAGGTTGGCATACCTAGTGTCACTATCCCAAAGAGAGGATTTTGAGATAATGAACTGATGCTCTCATAGAAAATCTATAGGTTGGTCAACAATAATGTCTAAGAGACGGGGTTGCTGATGTAAGATGAAGGAATGATAAGGGTTATCATCCCTAGAGTGATCTGAAGTGATATGGGACTCTAGAGGTTCTTCTAAATGTGGAAGAATAATGGTACTAAATTTGGCATGACCAGATACACTAGGAGAGTTATGGAGAATTGCTTCTCTTGGTCTCTCAAATGTGGGTGCCCCCTTACCCAAACATTGGGTTTCAATGTAATGGTCACATGGTGTATGTGTTGTGAACGCATGGGTTCGATGTAAGGGGGAATAGATAAAGTCAAGGGTGGGGATTTCTTCCATAATTTCGTGATCGTGATAGAAGATGGGGTGATTAGTCGAAGAAAGATCACCTGACGCGACGAAGCTACCTGACTCATCATCATGAGAAGAGGGGTTCACATGCACATCGTCACAAGGGGTGACATAATAGTAAGCAGATAAAGGATCTACCGATGTTGAGCCCAGGGTGATCGCTGAAGGAAGGTTAAGCGAAACAACAAGGGAGGATTCAGAGGGAATGTTCCCCGAGGGTCTCATGGATGATGATAGGTAGAAAATGCTGGATGAAGGCTCCGTCATCTCGACATCAGGAGGGGGAATTTCAATGGGAGAAGTCATGTCGGGTAGTTCTGCCAAAGCAAAATGCGCAAATAGGGGAGAAGTGGACTCATTGCACTTGGCCTCGAATTGGCGGACCGCGGCTAGAGAGGCGCGGAAGTCCTCGAGGCGGGGACAAAGGTGGGTGTAATGGCCATGGAGATCACACAAAGCACAGGGGTGGTTGGTGTGAATAGTCTTGGGGTTCTTGGCCGTGGTCGCGGAAGGAATAGAGGCTTCCAGGACCGTGGACTCAGGGAACGCGACATTAACCATGGGCTTGAGATGAAGCAATTCAGGACAGGTATGGGGGGCGTGACCGAAAACATCACACAAAGCACACTGGAGGGTATGCTTTGGAGGCTGAGGAGGGGCAGGGTTTGTCGGGGCAGCCTTGTCCTTTGATGCCCCCTTGCAAGCTTTTCCCTTCTTACCTGAAGCGGTCGCAACAAGAGGTGGTTCCTGTTGAGGTGACTGAGGCACTGTTGTAGCGGGAGAAGTCATGGGGACCGGTTGAACCAGAGTCAAAGCAATATAAGGTTTAGGTTGACCAAGAAGGGTTGTGGCTGGAGGATCATGGTACTAGACAGGAATCCCAAGGGTCAAGTTAGGAAGAGAGAGGGTGGCCATGACCGGTACCATGTACACTCCTAGTGGGGGAGCTAGGAACGGTATCTGACCAGAGGGGTAATGGCCAGTTGGGACGGCTCCTAAATGGATAAGGCTTGGAGAAACTGTTCGAGGATGGTAAAGAGGCTCATGAATACCAACTACAGGTGAAGGGCTAGGAGTAGGTTACGGAGAGCGCGGTTGCTGACTAGCCGAAGTAGGTTGCTTGAGAGCAGCCTGAGACGATTGCATCATGCAAACATTCGATGAGCTGGGGTTGGAGACAGGAGGAGGAGGAAGACCAGGGAAGGTTCCAAGCAAAGAGGAGTCTTTGTAGACACCGGGAGAGACACTGGTCAAAGAATCGACGGTTTTCTTATTGTCTATAGAAGAGATGGTCATCTCAAGGGGGGTTTGAGATTCTAGCTCATGATATGTCAACTGGTCAATGGTGACTATCTTTCCATTACGAGGGAAAGACATCTTACGGAAAACGATGGATGGGACAGCAGACATGGCATAGGTGTAGCTCCGCCCTAAGAGAATGTCGTAATCTAGAGGGGCGTCGATGAATTCAACGTCAACGCAAACAGTCTTTCCCACCAGAGTGATAGGACAATTACGGAATAGGCCAATGGGCTGGGAGGCGTGGCCATCCCACGCTCGAAGGGTGATCATGGAAGGGGCCAACTCAGGAGATCCGAGTTTTTTCCAAACTGAAGTGGACTTCACACAGGTGGATGCCCCCTCATCAATGATACACCGAGAAACGTTAGCATTCCAGATTTTAACTGGGATTTGGAAAGCGACGGAAGCAGGAAGAGGAGGATGTTCTGATTGATGGGTGTCGAAAAAAATTAATTGGTCATCAGTAGGATCTACAGTGCCCATGGCAGATAGTAGAGACTTATTTTAGGAAGGGTACGACTAGAGGAGTTCCAATGTAGAAATGGCAGCAGGAAACTGCGCCAAATAATCTACTATGCTATATGAATGAGCAGCTCGACTAGAAGCATCATTTCGGCATAATGGGCCTTTAGGAATCTTGGTATGAACCTCAACTTTGGGTTGAGGGATATGTAAGGGACCATTGGATGTCGAAAGAGTCTCTGTAGAACCTGAAGAAGGGGACTCGGGGACAGACGGAGTGGGAGGCTTGGGGTTCTGACGAGATCGAGTTTGAAGGTTAAGGTCGATGGTTAGAGGTGGATCAGAGTTCATCATGAGGATCTGGTAATTGGAGGAACTAAAAGGGGAAGGTTGAGTGGCCACCTGTCCGTCAGGTGGTTGGGTAGCCACGAATCCCTGCTGTGCATCCACGTGCTCTTGAGGGGGCGGTGATTGTTGTTGCAGGGGTTGAGAAGGCAAGGAGGCAGGGGTGCTGATGCTGGAGGAGCTGGAGCACCAAACTGCGGATACGAATAATAAGGGGGTTGGGTAACAGTATGGTGAATAGGAAGTTGGGCCAAAAGAGGAGGCATGCTGTATCCTGGATACGTGCTACCGGGAGGGGAACAAGTGCGGGAGGTGCTGCCCCCACCCCTAGGAAAACCACAACCCATGGGAGGTTGGGCATATGGATGAGAGAGAGCTCCAACGATACCGTCAGCGGCATGAGGTGCCTCAGGTGCATTGACACCACCGAGTCTGGGGAGATCAGGTATAACGGTATAAACATAACCTGTTTGAGCATAGATCAAGTCATATTTGAACGCTAGTTGGAGGGCGGCTTCTTCGGTTTGGGGAAAATGCGATGCGACATCTTTACCGATGGGAGGCAAGAGAGATCTAAGGAACCAGTCCATGTAGACACGGTCTTTGAAGGTAGGGGATTGACATAGGCTCTTTCTTCTCTGCCATTACTGGACATGATCGGATAGGCGGGTCGTAGATGATTGATGGAAAGAAGTCAAAAGTTTGATACCAGTGTCATAACGAAGGGGATGTTGGAAGTAAGATAAAAAATCCCGGGCAAGAGTCACAAAGGTGGTATGAGAGGAAGGGGCCTGATCAACATAACACTTAGAAGCCGCGCCTGTAAGAGTTTGTTGGAACAACCAAAGATGGACAGAGTCATCGGTAATGGAGGTAGAATCGGTAATGGAGGTAGATGAACACCAGATGTGGAAAGATCGAACATGATTTGAAGGATCTTCTCCAGCAAGGCCTTCAAACTTTCGGATGTCGAAAGGGAGCTTTTTTGGCATAGCAGGCCAAATAGCGTCATGATGTATAGGGTCGTTTATCAACCAGTCCAAATCGGGGAGGCTGAGGCCTGCCATGAAGGGGAGCAAGGGCGCAGCCGAGGTAGTTCCTGTGGCGGTTCTGCTAGTAGCATTCCTGGTATTGGGGCTGGGATTATCGCTAGCGTTAGGCCCTAGACCAGACATAGTGAAGGTGACAGGGGGAGAACCAGAAGTAAAAGGAGAACCCAAGGAGTCAGAAGAGGAGTCGGAGTGCGGACTCGGAGGAGGACTAACTCGACGACGGTGGGAGGGAGTAGCTCAAACAACCGGAAACTGAGGGTGAAGGCCAAGAAGTCTCCGAGATGTATGCCTTGGGGGCACAATGATGATAACACAAACATGGCACAAGGGGAAGAAGAACGACCAACAAGGACAGGGAGGTGCAGAATCAAGAGATTACAATGTCGAAACAAGGGCAGATAGATGCAGTGTCAATTGATTTTAAAATGTTTTAAAGTCTTTGCCTGGCAGTGTTAACCAGGCTCTTCTTCGCTTAGGGTGAGTGTGTGGCGTGCTTTAATTTTAATTTTTAAACCCAGACGTTTTGAGAGAAAAAGAAAAAGTGTGCTACGTAACTGAAAATAAATCTGCAGAGAACAGTATATAATGCTGAAATAACAGAAAATTAACAGCTATCAATGCATCGATCTAACCCAAGAAGGTGGGTCTCTAAAAAATAATCTAAAAGAGGGAAAAAATATAGTCAAAACACACTAAAAAGAGGCCTATAGATCTAAGGTCGGGAGGGACAGGGATCCAAAGGGGAAAACTGCTGAAAATAGGTGCAGAACACAGCCAATAGGCAGAGGCAAGGTGGCTGTAAAAAAGGAGGAAATCAGCTAAAGGCAGAAGGGACAAGGAGGAGTCCCTAAAGGTAGATCCAAAAAAAACTATAGGAGGTGATTTGAAAGGGAGAAGAGCTGATTTAAAGGGATTTGAAAAGGAGGGATCAGATCTAAAAAAGGGAAGGCTGAAACTCTGAAAAATCAGACACCCGAAACAGCTAAAACTCTTCCACCAAAAGTGGAGGGTATTGAAGCCCTAGGGGGCTATGTTCCCACTTATATGAATAAAAAAAATCAGAAATAGGTCTAAACGGGCTGAGACGGAGGTCAAACAACCCTAACAGAGGTTCAGACAAAACCCAAAAAAATTTCAGAAAAATCCAGAAAAAAGTCCAGGTCGCAGTTTTTGACCATTTTTTCGCCTAGGTCGCAGTTTTTGGGCTGTTTTCCACTACCCAGGATGTAGTTTTTGGGCAAAAAAGTGCGACCTGCACTTCCGGCACTCTCGGCGGCAGATTTCAGAAAAAAATTTCGTCTCAGCTACGGCTGATGGCTGTCACCTGCGCAATAGGGCCAGAAACACACAGAAGTTAAAAATTTTAATGTTTTGAGGGTTTTAGAGGATTTTAGAGGTGAAAGGCACCATAAAAATAGGAAAAATAAAAATCTGAAGAGAAACCCTAGGGTTTGAAGTAGTTGGATATGCAGGAATATGAAAAACAATAGCGGTCCTAATTGAAAACCCGTGTGGAGTCGCCAGTTGTTAGTATGAATCTTTTGTCGAAGTGTACAAAAAAAGACCACTTTAGCTACGCATAACATATAGCCCTAACATCAAATATGGCTGCCAATATCTTCGAATATGCAGTTAGTTGATCAAGACAAATGCTGCAAAAATCCAGATCTATGCATAAAGAGACATTAAGCAGTAAAAATAAGGTTTTGCTCCATACATCCAATAGACAAGACAAGAACAATATTTTTTGAAAGAATTTTGTATTAAGAGCACCTGGGAGGAAAAAAAGAAAGGTGTTTCCAATTATCCTCAATGGGATGGGTTCTTGGAAGTCCTCAACACTTTAGATCTAGTATTTCTCTCTCTTGTTGGTGTAGAAAACCCAGACAAACATAGAACTCAAAGGGAGCTCACAAAGTAAATAATGGAGAATGTGACCAAGTATATGGATCCAGAGTGATCTAATAGGCAACAAAAGGTGAAGAGTGGTAGGGATTAACCCTCCTATTTATAACAAAATATTGGGTCATTCTAGATCTTGGAGCATGATTAAAATAATATTAACCAAATCTAGATCCACCTTTTATGGAATATTTTATTATATTTGTTGGAGGGAAAAAGTATTTGACTTGGGTCAAATCCCTTTATTTGTAAATAATAAATAAATAAATGATTTATTTATCATTTTAAAGAAGTGGTTGAAAGATAATCAAATAAATAATGATTTATTTAATTATTTATGGGTGATTTAGTCATATTTAACAAGGAATATTATTTAAATAAGATTTAAATAGTTATTCCTAGAAAATAATAAGATAAATAAGGATTTATCTAATTAATTTCTTTGTTTTGGGTTAAACATGACCAGGAATAATAATTAAATTATTGTTTAATTAATTATTCCATGAGGGAAATCAAACAAATATAGGTTTTTTTAATGTTTCCCTTTGGGGTTTCCTGTTTAGACCATAAACAACCTAATAAATGTGTTTTATTAAGTTATTTTAGATAGTGAAAGCAATTTTACTTAGGGTAAAATTGGTCTTACATGGTGTACTTGGGTCCATCTAATGATAATAGGTTAGATGACCAAAAAAAGGTGTAACATACTGTAAGAGATGAATATTTTTACACACTCAGAAATGATATGTGTAAAGAAATATTATAAAACAAATACATATAAATGATAGCAAAATTTAAAGAGGATATCTCGTAACCTAAGAAAATTAGCAGTGAATAGATAGAAATACCATATCCATCTTGATACTTTTCCCAATGCAATTCAATATCCAAATCCAGCACTTCAATGTAAAATAGGCTCCAAGATACAGAAATGCAATTCTTAAAGACAATTTTCCATAAAACCACCATATGTGATCGTTTATAAAAATATAAGAGTCAATGGAGTACAAAAATGTAACATCCAAGTCAAAATATTACAAATTCAAGACCCCTTTCTAAATGCATGAAAAGGGTTTAAATAGAAACTTAAAATAAAACAAAATAACTAAAACTACTGCTACAATCTATCTCATCAGAAATCTAAAAATTGAATTGCTCTATTGAAGTGAAACCGATTCATTGATTATCTCCTGCGTTTAATGTGCCTAGATGGCAAATTTTGAGCATATCTTTCACTTCTGTTGGATGACTTAGCCTTGAATGTAACTGCCCAGTATACGTAGCATAAGAGAATTCAGGAATGATACAATTAATAACATTTGAAAGGAATTTGATGGCGAATTGCTAACTGTGTGGCTTGATTAGGTAAGTCCACATAATATCCCATGAAATTTCCTAATATAAGTCCATTCTTATTGATTATCTCTTCCTTCCACCTGGAATCAACTTCTTTTAATTTTGGTAGTTTTCCTGGGGTACAATCTGAGATAAAATTAGTGGCATACAAGCTATCATTAATCAACTGTGTTATATCATTCATCATACTTTTAGCTCTCGATATGGCTCTTTTTGATTTCATCAGCTGCTGTTCCCATTCCACAAATAAAATTTCCTTGTGCCTCTCTTCAATTCTGGGAATATTAGCTTTTCTTCCTTGCTCTGTATCCTTCCATGAAAGGAATTCATAATTTTTTTCATCAGAATCATCAATTTCTTGCCTGAGAGTGACTGCTTCATCTATCAAAGATGATGTTATTTCGCACAAGGGCTCAGCTTGTGCCAACTTTAGACAAAATTCATTTAACTGCTGAGATAACAGTTTGTTCATTTCAAGAGCTTCAGTTTTGAATTGATCTAATTTTGGGTAATACTTGAACTTGTCCAATGCTGATTGGAATATTTTCTCTTGTTCAATCTTTTTATTTTTCTCCTTTTGTAGAAGATTTTGTAACTTTTCTACCTCTTGATTCAACTGCTGTTGTTTGTTCAATGCTTTTTCATCAATATTTTTCTTTTCAATGCTAAGTTGATCCTCCAGCTGTTTAGATCTGAGCTCCTTATCTTGCAATTTTTTTTCTTCAGTTGAACAATATTTCACTGATTCTTTGTGGTCTGTTCCTCCAACATAGCTATCTGTAAGTCTTTTTGTTTCATCAACTGAGAGACTTCAGAAGCTTTTTCTATAGTTGTAGCACTATAGGCACCTGCGTATTAAGATAATTTTGTGAGATCCTCTGACGGATTCACCTCAGCATTTTTATAAACAATGTTCATAAATTCCACTTGTGATGTCGAAAGTGGATCCTGGTCAATCCTTCTCCTCTTCCTCTGTTTTCTTACAACAACCCTATGCTTAGGACTATAAAATATGTCTAGAGGAGGAATTTATTCTATTTTCAACACAATTTCACCTGTAGGATATTCAGGAATAACTTCCATATCTTGATCTTCTATAAATTTAACTTGGGGATTATTTTGTTGTCCTATTTGCTGGGAAAATTGCTCATATTGGCTCAGTGAATGGGGAGAAATTATAAGTTTAGTAGATTCCACTACTTTCTTAGTAGTTTTTTCTCTTCCAATTTGAGAATATGGATTATTGCTTATATCTCCTTTTGTTGCTTGCGCAGTAAATTTTCTGCCTGTATCTTTTTTCTTAGCATGAATATTGGTCTCAAAAACTGTACTTTCCTTCCCTGTTTGAAATGTAGTTTCTTTTCTAATAGGCTCATTGGAATGACTGTCAATATCTCCTTTGGCACATCAGGCTTGCCACTTGTATTTACATTTTCAGTCTGTACATATACCTCGCTGGTAGATGTTTCTTTTCCTACTTGGCTAGTTGCATCCTCTTTTTCCTTTTGCTGTGTTTCAAACTCTTGCACATGAATTATTAATTGATCTAGAGGAGCTTTGAGCAGTCTCTGGAATCTAAATAACATGAATTTATTCATCTCTTCAGTCTGAAATTTAGACTTGGCTAAGTTATAGACTTGGGAAAAATTATCAGCAGAAATAAACAAATCATCGAACTCATCTGGTTCATGCTCAAATCGAGTGATTGAAACTAAAGGGGTAAAATCAAACACCACCTTCTTTGGGTCATATTTCCTACCTATAACTGTAGAGAGTTTAAGGTCTCTTATCTTGATGACGTCCTTCTCAGCATGTGTGAATTTATTGAGAGTATAATCCCCACAGTGGAAGGGAAAAGTAGGCCACATCAACTTTTTATTATTCTTCAAAGACCTGGACATACCTTCTACTGTTAACTGATAGGAAATCTCTTGTGCTAATAGTTTATCGGGAATATACAATGGTAAAATATGGGGTTCTAAAATACTCTCAAGAATTCTGACATAGGTAAACTTCTCTTCCCCAAACCAGTCACCAATATGGGATAAATTAGACTTAGCTTTCTCAGAAAGCCTGGGAGGAAATCGGTCAAAAAATAGTTTGATAAACAAGGATGAGAAAACCGTGACAAATTCTATAAACATGGTTTTTAAAATGAACTTTCCACAAGAACTTATGATAAATATGAATAGGAGCAGGATTTTTGGGGGTCTATTTCCATCCTAACATGGGAAATTCAGAGTTGAAACACAGGGCATCTAGAATATAGGCACAAAAGTAAAATGGGGTTGTTTTTCCTATGTCCTTGTCCCTTCTATACTCGATAATTCCATTGGCTATCTTATCTGAAAGAATGACAGCTCAGTCCATGATTTCAGAACTTATAGCAGAATGGATTAAAGGTACCATTTGTATAGAAAACCTAGTTGAATTATCATTTCCAAATAGCCTGCACATCATTGCGGTAGCGTAACAGTATGGATGAAAAAGTGACTCCACAGAGTACATACCTGATGCCTCGTTTTTGTGCTTCTCTAGAGCTCTTCTCCATTCTCTGAATGGTTCCGACTGATTTTCATTATTTGCAGCAAATTCCTTGATGAAAGCTTTGTTGTGTATTTTCTGCGAGTCCAGAAGGTGGTACTTTACTTTAATGTCCTCTTCTTTAAATGACCCAAATGTTGTCCTTGTAGTTGAAACAAACATCCTGTTCTGGATGGTGACATTATCTATCACCCACCGGATCACATCATAGTAAGGGAAAATGTTTGCCCGAGCTGCAATTCAGTGCAAGAATGAATTCGCAATTGCTTGAAGAGAAGTTTCTGAATCAGACTTTGAGTCATTTTCTTCAGGAACTGTTGCCTTCTCCATAGTGACCTTAGGATTTTCCCTTTCAATGAGGTTATATACCTCTTCCCAAGAGAATTTTCCAAGACCTTGGCACGATGTATTTGTAACCAGCTTAATTCTGGCTGGTTTCTCTTTAGGTACCATATTGGTGAAAATATGGGTCTTTGTAGCGACAGTGGCCTTTTATTTCCTAGATCTTTTAGACATTTCGTTGTCTGGTAACATTTCTCTTGCTCGACGAATGAAAGGATTGTACGTTCTGTTGTTCTGCAATGGAGAAAAGCTTTCAGACGTGGTAAAAAGAGAATAAAGAAAACAACTATATGAAAGATCTTATTCATTGATTTTCATTTATAACTCCGTATTTTAAACTTAAATGCTCTTTTTAGAAGTCATACTCAACGTATTTGAAATAGAATCAATAACCATCATTCTTTTTATTTTCTATTAATAATAAACGTACAATCGGAGATCGGCGGTTTTGAAATGAGAACATAAAACTTTCCCTTTGAATCATGTGATTACAATTAATAAATAACATATGCACAATAACATTTGCGATCGCGTTTACTATATCACATTGGACTTTGTTCCAATTGAATATTTTTATGTATTATGTTAATGTGATAAAGTCTTTAAATCTCATCAGATCGGAAATTTTTCAATGTTTCATTTGTTTATATACACTTGCTATTAAAGATATGCAATATTTCTCTTTTAACAATGAACCTTTATTGTTTTATTAAAAAATGATCGGCTTTCCTTTAAGTTTTCATTCCTATCTTAAGAAAAAAAAAGGGGACCTATTTCTAAATGAAATTTATTCTAAAAATTAGGAATGGGGAGGGTTGTTGTACTGTACAACACCACTGTAAACGAGCCAAGTTCAAATGGAGCTACCAGCATACTGAATGCCCATCTGAGGATTCGAAAAGAAACTGGTATAACATGGATAGGGAACTCACCCCGGGAGCATGGTCCGATCAGGAGGATCAAGATGATCAGACTCTGGAGGAAAGAAGCCGCGAGTTGGGAGGCGCCTCTTCTTCCTAGGCCAAGAAGCCCCGAACTAGCACAGGCCACAACTTTGTCACCCAACAGAAAGAGAAGGAAGCAGAAGCTCAGCTAGAAGCTGAAAAGAAAGCGAAATAAGTTGCATATAAGCGTAATAAAAACCTGAAGATAGAAAAGAAAAAGAAACAGGTGGAGGATGCCAAGAAAAGGAAGGAATATTAGGAAGCGAAAGCAAAAGCTGAGCGGTAGCTCAAGAAAGAATTGGATCAGGTGGAGGTCGAACGTAGAAGGAAGGAAGAGTAAGAAACAAAATCAGAAGCTGAGCAAAAAAGGAAGGAAGAAGAGGAATCAAGAGCAGAAGATGAACGGAGAAGAAAGGAAGAAGAGCAAATAAAAGCGGAAGCAGAGCGTAGGAAAAAGGTAGAACATGATAAGGCAGAGGCGGAGCGACTTCTGAAATAAGAAGAAAAACAAAAGAGAAAAGAGGAAGAGGATCAGAGATCAAAAGACACCGAGACACTTCCCCTAGTAATAGGAGTACAGATCGAGTTTCCGCCCATCGAAGTACCTGCAATTAACACATGTTTTGCACTCTTAGAGCCAGGCTGCTCTGAAGGATAGGAGGAAGAGGTGTTCAACCTAATGAGACTCACTTATGATCAGTTCACCTTCAAGATCCGACAGGAAAAGAGGAGATGCCTAGCACGGAACCCTACCGCCCCATTCACACCCACGATAGAAAAGGATATAGTCCTAGACACTAGGACCAACCCAGTGACGATAGCATCAGCCAACACTACTTTTTCCACAACCACAGAGGAAAATGTGAGTCGGATGGGTAGGGAAATCCTTTCCCTACAAAATATATTATAGGGCTTTGAACAAAGAGAAGCTAGGTCAGAGCAAGAAAAGAGAGCACTAAGGGATGAAATCCAACAGTTCCAGGGCAAAAACACCCTTATTAATGAAGTACCACTTACTGTCCAGAGGAAGTTGATCACACTAGAAGCCACCATGAAGCAAGTGTACGAGGAGATGTTCACCATAAAGCAAACAGTGGCACCCCTCCTAAGAGCCTAAGTGAAAACGAAGAAGAGAAATGAGCAACTGAAAGAGGCCTCCACCGCTTTAGACAAAATGATAGAATGGACAAGAAGATATCCACAGGCTCCAGAAAACTTGCCCAAGAAATATTGGATTCACACTCAAAATGACAAGGTCAAAATTCGCATGAAGGTGCAATCTAAAGAGAAATTATTTAAATATCTAGAGAAGGTGATGTCCACATATGAGAATTTGATCAGTGGCATTGACTCGATGCATTAATTGCACCATATTCCCTCTTTAGGTGCATTGAGTGAGGAAAAGACATGGGGACAGGTAGATTAGGAGATTCAGGCGTTTCTACAGCCTATCAGACAAGCCGTCACTACACCTGATCTTCCCGCATCACAGGAGAAAGTGGTTAAGTTTGTTGTAACGCTAGTTTGGATTTACACCAAATTGGCTTCCTTATCTAACTAGGTCAAAATCAAGAGGGAGACTCTGATTCTGAATGCCTTAGAATGCCTACACCGGTTAAGGGAAGATACTCCTCTGATCTCCCCAATTGCTGCAGATTATTGTGCATGGCAGAATTTCCTCAAAGAGCAACAGGTTGATGTTCCCAACCTAGCAATCACACACACGCTCCCATGATCAGATTGCAAGGCAAAACCTACAGAAGGGGTCGCAGGTCGCACTTTCTAGCACCAGGTCACAAGTCGCACTATCCATTCAGGTCGTAGGTCGCATCTTCCATTCAAGTCGCAAGGTAGCCCAACAGACAAGAAGGTGAAGAGTCAGGGCCCCCAAGGGTCAATCATGTCTTATATATACCCCATTCGGGGACTTGTAAAAGGAATTTTTTTTGGACTCCAGAGGAGATAAGAGAGTTGTAAAGCATTGAACAACCCATTACGAATGAATACAAGCATCTGTTTTAAATCCACTATTGGATCTAATGAGACTCAATGTGTCGATACTATGAGTATTTCTTCATATATGTCTGATATCTTCTGATCAACTAACCTGGATTTTCTGATTATACTCTTTATGCATTTCAGCTTACTGTATGTGCATATGGTGGTATGTTATTCACATAGGAGATGTTTGTAATTTATTATTGACATCTATCTCATCCATGAAAATTCCTAATTATGCAAAAGTTGTTCTTACTAGGTAGAACGGTTTCTTCTATGGTTTGGAAAATCTTACGAACATGACCTTAATGATATGCTGCTAACAATATCTCTTTCAGTTGCATGTTTCTTTTTATATCTTGCTATTTGTAGTGTTTATGCTCATTGACAATCATCGATATTTGTCTTGTATCATCCAATAGCTGTGTGTCTATAAATCTTCAGGGTTTATTTGTATCCAGAAGAAGGAACATTCAGCAATAGCCAGACCCACATCCTGGACAAGATCCCTATCACAAACGGTTCAGAGTCTAATTGGGAATTTTTACCGAGGAGATCCACTACTATTGGCCGGACAAATTTTCTTGTCAACAAAGTGATGGGAAGTGTTTATGAAGGTATAGTAAGGATAGGAGGAGGTGTAAGAGCATCAAGATACAAGCCTTGTTGATGTTTAAACATGGAGGTCATGAAACCAAACCATGGAGGTCATGAAACCAAGAAAAATTCCCTTAAAAGCCCTAGATGGACAATGGAGGAGTTAGGCAAAGCAAAATAGAGGGCTGAGGCCAAAGGTGACACAACAAAGACAAACTGAGTGACATGAGCCTCTAATGGGTTTTCTGGGACTCGTAAGAAGAGCTGGACATGATGGAATGATGAAATAGTGAAAAATTACCCTGAGGATAATGAAGGCAGTGAGATTTCTAGAACTGACAATGTTTATGAACTTTGTTTCTAGAAATCTTGGGATAATCATTTAATCATCAACAAAGGAAAAAAAATTCTAATGACTAACACCACCTATGACAAATATATGTATTCTATTATGTAGGCATGCTGACAATGGAAGCATTACATTCTCTGGAAGGAAACATCGTAGGGAAGGAAACAACCATCCACATAGACCACTAACCCCTATAATTCATATAAACACCAGCGAAGTTGCAGAACGATCTCCATAAAAAATGGTACAATGTTTTAGACTGCCTCAGCCAACTGTTGATCGTGGTGTTGACCACTATGCTTGACTCTTGTGGGCACAAGCCTTCGGGGCAGCTACACCTTTACAAGAGCGATCTAGAATTTGGAAACACATACCAGACACTCCTGGAAGGCAAGAAAGTTCCAAATTTTCGCCTCCAGGATGCATTGTTATACCACCTAGGACACCTCTATTTTCCTTCAAGCGAGTGCGTCAAGATGATTAGGGAAGTGCACTACAGTTGGGTCTTTAGAGATTTAGGGTGGAGAAAACAACGATAATAATATAAAAGTATTTCTATTGGTTGAAACTTTGATAGGATGTTGGGAAGTACATTTGATCCTACACTACCTGTGTCATTTCCAAACCAACCATTAAGAAGCAAGGCCTATATACTCCACTTCCTACCCCTAGTCGACCTTGGGAATCCATCTCCTTGTATTACATGTTAGGCATTCCTTCTACCAAGCATGGAAACGACTGTGTTTTTGTGGTCGTCGACAGATTCTCTAAGATGGACATTCTGGAAGCCTTCAAGTAGAGTATCACAATAGAAGCCACTGCTAAAATCTTCTTTGAATGAGTGTGGATGCACTTTGGTATCCCAAATTTAATTATCTTAGGTCAGGACAATAGGTTCCTAAGTACATTTTGGTCAATTCTTTGGTTGGTGTTGGATACTGAGCTAACTAAGTCCACAACTTTCCACCCCCAAACCGATGGAAAAATATAGGTTGTCAATAGGATTATTATATACATTATGCAGATGTACAATGAAAAGAATCCACAGACATGGGATGAAAGCCTCCCCTATTTCAAGAAAAAATACAACTGATCTCTCCATAACTACACTCGACCTAGGCCCTTTCAAGTGGGGTTTGGATTCTAGACACTATGTCCCATTGATGTGGTCATACCATTTGCAGCTACTCAAGAAGATTCGGTTCATGTCCAGTATAAAGCCAACATGGTGAAAAAATTCATTAAGCATATTCATCACGTCCACCAACATGTCCATGACATATTATATAGAGCAAATGCTAAGTACAAGCAGCGACATGATCAACATCGGGTGCCACATAAGTTCTAGGTGGTCGAAAAATTTTGGCTACATTTGTAGAAGGAGCACCTAGCTAGACCCCATCACAAGCTTCGCCTGCTTTGATATGGGTCATACACTATCACCAAGATTTTAGGGGAAAATGCCTTCGAGCTTAGCATTCCACAATTCCTTGGTCAGTACCTAGTGTTCAATATGGACCGCCTTCGGCCATACTTTCCACCATTGCTAGACACATCTGACATTGCAGAAAAAATCACACCAGCAGAGTTAAACCAAGACTGCATGGAATAGTCCACAACTCATCAGATCATGGAAATGTAGATCAAGAGAACTCACCAATAGAGGATCCAACTATTTCGAGTTTTCAAAGCAGGCCAACTCCTTCACCAGGGACCAAGTTCAACAGAAATTTCCTCAACTCATGGAGGATTTGCACGAAATAGGGACCATTTCTTGCAAAGGAGGGAGGACTGATCCATGTGGATATTTGTGGCCACTCGCCTATTCCATCTAGACCTCCAATCAGTTTCATCAGTTTCCTTGTTTATATCAATGTTTACTATTTTTAATCATTTTTTGGGTCTTGAACTTTCGAAGTAGTTTCGACCCCCTAAAAAACAATTTTTTGAGGTCCGCATGATCTGGAATTATGCAGGAATGAAATAAAATAAAAAAATAAACATAAACATAAACACAAAAATGCATTAAGAATAAAAATTCATTTCATTAATATCAAATACTAAAAACTGTTTATAGAAAAAATGGAAAATAAACTAGCTCAGGCGATGGTAGCTTATCTCTAAGAAGATATGTGGTGGCTACGTGCCTATGAAATGAATTAAAATGAGGCCCAAGGGAATTTTTAATATAGAAAAACATGAAAAAATCCTAAAGAATGAAAACCCTAACCCAAGAGAAGGAACATCAAGAGTTTGTGGGCCTCGTTGGGGTTAGTTGGGCATCCAACTTCTTGAGGTTGTAACTTGGTCATATTATCTCTGTTTGGAGCATACAATATATCATCAGAAATATATTTCTAATTAATATATGATTTTCTACAAGCTCCTACCTAGATATATGGGTTTTTGGCAAACCTAAAAAAACCATCCTTTAGGGGCTCAAAATTTCTCTGGAAGTTCAGGACCGGAAAAGCTAGTAAAAATAGTAAATGCTACTATAAACAAGGAAAATGATGAAAATGAATAGGGCTCTATGTGGAATATGTGGGTGGAAACAAATATCCTCCTTGAACATTCCTTGCCACTTAGGAAGCAATGGTCCCCATTGCATGCAGAGCCTCCATGAGGTGGGGAACTTTCTGTTGAACCTGGTCCCTGGTGAACCACTTGCCCTGGTGAAGGAGTTGGCTTGATTTGAAAACTTGATATAGTTGGATACTCTACTGGTGGGTGTTGTTTATATTTGTTTCCATGATCCTATCAGTTGTGGATCATTCCATGCAGTCTTAGTTTAACTCCGTCGGTGTGAGTTTTTCTACAATGTCAGATTTGTGCAATAATGGTGGAAAGTAGGGTCGAAGGCAGTCCACGTTGAACACTAGGTGTAGACCAAGAAATGATGGAATACTAAGCTCGAAGTAATTTTACTCTATATCGTTGGTGATGGTGTATGGCCCATATGAGAGCGAGCAAAGCTTGAGGTGGAGTCCATCTAGGCGCTCCTTTTGCAAATGTATCCAAACTTTGTCGCCCACCTAGAACTTGTGTCGCACCCACTGTTGATCATGTCGCTACTTGTACTTAGCATTGGCTTTGTCCAATATGTCATAGAAATATTGGTGGATGTGCTAAATGTGACCAATGAAGTTGTTTGCCTTGTTAGCTTCAGACTGGACATGAGTCAAATTTGCCTGAGTAGCTGCAAATGGTATGGCCACATCAATGGGACATAGTGGTTGGAATCCAAAACCCACTTGAAAGGGATGTGGCCAGTTAAGTTGTAGAGAGCTCGATTATAACTGTGCTAGAAATAGGGAAGGATTTCATCCCATGTGTGTGGATGCTTCGAGCTGTTCATGCACAAAATGTGTACAATCATCTTGTTGATGACCACTATTTGGCCATCATTTTTGGGGTGGAAATTTGTTGACTTAGTGAGTTTGGTGTCTAGCATAGACCAAAGACTTGACCAAAATGTGTTGAGGAATCTGTTCTCCCGATCTAAAATAATGGACTGTGGGACCCAAAAGTGTACCCACACTTGATCAAATAAGGGTTTAGTAGTGGATTATGTTGTCATATTCTTCTTGCATGCCACCATAATGGTTGTAGTGGTGGTTTTGGTGCACAAATGTACCAATCCATTGGTGCTTGGTAGGAATGGTTGCAACCTACAAGCTGTGGTCTCAGGCAGAAAATATGGTTAGTAGGTTAGTGAAAACATGCTAATATATATAAAACACACCAAATTATGGAATGCAGTATGCTGCATATAAAGAGAACTAAAACAAAAACAAAAACTCAGAATGAGTCAAATGAGACAATAATGAAAACGGTGGAATTATAATCCCCTCTTATTGACTACTATTAGTAACAACGATAAAATGATACACTCTTGCCAAAGGATCCTTAGAACTATGGAGTTCTAAGAACTAGTGCAAGGAATTTTTTACCCTTGAGCTAATGTCGCAAAGGCCTCTCTCTTCTCCAAAGGATTGAAGTTGTTGAGTGGCCAACAACCGAATCCTCTCACTCTACTACTGCTCTGGACTACACACAGTTGGATTTCCCATGGGAAATTTTGGTGAGCATAACAATGTGTTCTCATTTTGTTCTTCTCATGGTGCCAATTTATAGGGAAATTCAAATCATTCTTCCCTCTCTTGGTACACTTGTGGATGATGACCCAAGAGAGAGGGTTGATTCCTTTCTGTGCCCACTTGATTCCTTTGTGTGCTCACTTGAGGTCCCAAGGTGGCTTAGGCAGCTATCCTTGGGTGGCCTCAAGTGGAGGATCATTTCCTGAAGTGTGTTAAATGGTCCCGGATAGTGACTTTTGCCACTCCTAGGACCAAGCAACTTTTTGAGGGAAAGCTGCTTAGACCAGCGCACATATCGAAGAAAATGCATGCAAGGCACATTTTTCCTGTATCTCTGGTGTGAAATTTTATTTTTTCCTCTTGACCTTAGATATTTTTAAAATTTTCAGATCCTCTAATGTTTCTCAACCCTGTAAATACTTCTGCCTGACATTTAGTAATGTCATTTTTTATTTTCCAATTTTCCAGTGATAACAGTTTCCCCCTAATGTGTGAGGTCTAGGAAAAATTATATAGCCGAAATACATTATAGTTTCTTTTCTGTGTAACCTGTGTGGAGAGAGAGAGAGAGACCTACGTACAACCCAAGGTTGGAAACCCCTTATAGTGGGTAAAAGAGTGACCATGTTATGTCAGAAACCTGCAAGAAATAGTATGATACAAGGAATAAAAAAATTCTACGAGGTGGGCATGTCCCATGCTCGTAATTCTTTGGCTAGCTAAACCAATATATGTAACAAATAAAGGTTCTGCCTGTGTCACTGATATGGTAGTGATTTGATGATTTGGTTGATGACAACGATTGCTGACGCCCTCAAGGGAGTTTTTTCTTTGACGATAGGTTGAATGTGGTGCCCACATGTGTAGTCTTGGTATGAAAAATAAATTCTCATTGTATGCATGGGTTTATGACTGGGACCTTCCCGTGTAAGCATTGCTGAAAGAGATGCTCATAATGGCATGGGTCTTTGACGAATATGAGCAAAGTGAAATGGTTATAAATTATGATACCATCTTGAAATGAAGGCTTGTTTTGTATTCAAATTTCAGGGGGATCTATGACATATATGGGCAATGATAATTCCCACAGTGTCACCCGAGAATGCCCCAATTGTGGTGAGGAGCCATCCAAGGTACTACTTCCTTTTTGGAGAATGGGTATTGGAGTCAAAAAAAAAGGAAGCCTCAACTGAACGAGAGAGCTACTGAGGCAAGGGACCAGGGTCTCTTATTTGATAGTTTTAACATAGGCATGATAGTGAGGGGTGATTGAAAACTGATGATGGGAGTTCAGTGGCCCAAGTTCAGAGCATAAAAAAGAAACTTGGCGGAAGTCATAACTATTTTTGACGAGGAAATCCTTGGAGTCGGTAGGACGTTTAGGGTGGGTATATGTTGGTTATGAATGCCATGGAGGCTTTGCAGGAAATGTGTGATGCTCCAACCAAGGGTGATTAGGGACTACTGCCAGGAGAGAAAAATGGATGGATGAGTGGGGGACTATTCTCCATTTGAGATCTTTGTAAAATTTACAAAAGAATGAAACAATGGGATTGGATTGTACAAACCATAGAGATGGGTGCCCCAAAAACATGAAAAATTCTCACTTGCTGATGATGTGAGGAGGGTGTTTTTTCTGAGGGTGAGGGCCCCATTGGTTGGTATCTGTGTGGGGATGATGAAGCATATGGAAAACATCACAAATGGGCTATATAGTGGAGGGATGTTAGGCCAAAATATGAGGCGCGGTGGTGCATATTCGATCTTCTTGAAAAAAATGCTAGTCCGGGAAAGGGGTTTTATTTTGGTATGGTAAAACTTGACTTGATGCATGGTGGATGAATGGGCATGAAGTGCTTCCCAGACTGAGGTGGTATGGCCATGGCATCATGATTTTCTGATGCATGGTATTCTTTGAGTGACAGACGCCATGGAGAGGAGGCTCTACCGACCAACAAGGATGTTTATCATGTGCAAGGTGGGGAGATGATAAACATGGTCGGGTATTTGGAACCTATGGTTTATTTCTTGTGGAGAAATGATGTCAGGATATCTAGAGTTTTTTTGGGACTCTATCATGCTGAGGGTAGGATGATACCTACTATGGGACCTTCAGTGCGTGGGGCAATGGATGGTTTGTACAATACTTGCAACAAAATACCCCAAGTGAAAGCATATTTCTCATTCAAACATTATTGAAAACATGAATGAATAGAGGATAAGAGAGGGCATACCTGTTGGAACTGAATTTTTTTTTTTTGGAGGTTTGAATGTGTGGAGCATCCTTTGGGCGTTATGAGGCGCTAATCACTTGGTTGCTTTCGGTTTGGCAGTTGGGCTCTCTGAGATCTCGTTATGGTCCTTCAAACAATCTGAAAAGGGCGACATGTAGGTCAATATGGCTCATTTAAGCTCATTTGTGACATTTTATTTTTTGAGAATTTGAGAGGTAAGAGGTTGTTTCTGAGCTCTTCTTGTGGTTACAGTCAGCCTGTGCACCCCGGATTCGTGATACTAGAGCCGGTTACGCCCCAGAACGTCCTGCAATTATTTTTTTCAGTGTGACTGGGAAAGGTTCTGTAAAAACTGGGTTTGTACGGAGCCATAGAATTTTTTTACCTTGAGCGCATAGGCGATCAAGGTACAGGTGCAAAAATTTCGTGAAAAACTAAGGTTTTGCGCGCAAATTTCACACCTACCATGGCTTTGTTCGCGTGGCCTCTACGCCTGTCCTAGATACAAGCACGCGATAAGCATGCCTATTTGAGAAACAAGCACTCTAAAAGGCTAAACCTATTTTTGGAAAATTTTTGGGGAAATTTTACAATTTTTTGGTGTTTTTGATGTCAGTGATGTGTGCCTGTTTGGTGACAGGATGCTTTGGAGAGAGAGAGACTAGCCTGACCTACGGATGGCTGTGGCACAAAATGCCAATGCCCTCTAGTAGTTGGCATGATGGGGTATTCTCAAGTTTCTTGAGAATGACCTCTTGCAATCATAGGATCGATTACTACGCTATCTGGTCTGTTGCTAGAACAAGCGGCATAGAGTTATGGTGCCAAGAGGACGTGACTTGACTATCTATTCGAAGATGAATATATACTTTGTGATAGGACTACTACCTCAAGGTGAGGTGCTAACTTATCTGATTCCCCCTGAGAGGGTGATCCAGGTGGATATTGGTGGCCACCCACCTATTCTGTTTAGACTCGTACCATCAGTTCTTTCAATTTTTCACTTTCAGCACAACTTACTATTTTTAGCATTTTTTCGGGTCCTGAAATTACAGAGCCATTTTGAGGCCCTAAAAGACTTTTTTTGAGAAAAGCAAGAGCAACATGGGCCCATGGATCGATGTTTCTCAAATAAAAATTTTCATTCCTCGGACAGATCTTTCTAACGAGGCATGGTGCAGGTCAAACGAAGATTGTATGCCAAAGTTACATCATCGAGAAGTTGAAACACCAATTTACCCAAACGGGGCCTGTTATCACCCTAGTAATTCTTAGGTCATGGGATTTTGGTTTATAGTTAAAGAACACAAGGGGTAACCAAGAACCTCTTTTGAAATTTAGG